>OY882878.1:5126440-5726440 GCA_963693515.1 Pipistrellus nathusii
CCCAAGCACTATGGCACAGTGTAATTTTTTAAAATTTTTTTATTGATTCTTCACAGAGAGGAAAGGAGAGGGATAGAGAGTTAGAAACATCCTTAAGAGAGAAACATCGATCAGCCGCCTCCTGCACACCTCCCACTGGGGATATGCCTGCAACCAAGGTACATGCCCTTGACCGGAATTGAACCCGGGACCCTTCAGTCCGCAGGCTGACGCTCTATCCACTGAGCCAAACCGGTTTCGGCATTTTTCATTTTTTTTTTTTTCATTGTCTAAATGTAGTGGTTTGCACAGATGGAAGCACTTAGTAAACGTTCTGTAGAATTCCTACCCAGTCTAGGCCTGGCAGATAGTAACCAGGAAGATTACAATCATTCAAAGCCAGTGTTTTATTTCTTTATTTTAAAGAATTCTTTATTGTTGAAAGTATTACGTATGCCACCTTTTCCTCCCCATCTGCCTCCTCCAACCTACCCCGCCCCCCACCCCAGGCCCTCACCTCCCCATTGTCTGGGCCCACAGGCCATGCATGTATGCACACAAGGTCCTTGGTTTACCCCCCAACCATCACCCTCTGCCACCTTCCCTCCGAGATCCTGCACTCTGTTCCGTGCTTCCATGTTTCTGGATCCACTCCGTTCGTCAGTTTATTTTGTTACTTAGATTCCACATATGAGTGCGATCATGTGATACCTGTCTTTCTCTGACGGACTTGTTTCACTTAGCGTGATGCTCTCCGGGTCCCCCCATGGTGCCCCCCATGCTGTCTCAGATCAAAGCCAGTGTTTTAAACTCAGATCAAGCCTGCAACCCGGGCATGTGCCCTGCCTGATCACACAGGCAGGCAGGCGAGCGATTAGGGGGGATTAGGGCAATCAGGCAGGCAGGCGACTGGTTAGAAGCGATGAAGCAGGCAGGCAGAGTGGTTAGGGGCGATCAGGCAGGCTGGCAGGCAGGTGAGCGGTTAGGAGCCAGCAGTTCTCAATTGCTTTGCCCATGACTGAGTCTGTAGTGCACAAGTCACTTTCACATACCCAGGGACTTTCAGTAGGTTGACCGCATAAGGCTTTTTCAAATAGTGTTTTTCATTCTGTATTATAGCATTTTATTCCTTGCATTACTATTGTTAAGTGTCTTTTCACCCTAACGAAGTTATCTGCTGAATGCCGACCACGTTTGCTGATTGTCCGATGTTCTGTTTGTGTTATTGATGATCGGTGAGTGATCCAAAGAAACCCAGCGGATGGATACTTACTCTACTGCTTCTATTTCTCCTCAGATTTTTTACCCAGAAACCACAGATATCTACGACCGGAAGAACATGCCGCGATGTATCTACTGTATCCACGCCCTCAGGTAATAACCGGGTTTTCTTGGTAAAATGAGCACTGCACAGAGGACAGATCAGTGGTTCCCAGAGGTGGGGGTTGAGGGATGGGTGAAATGAGTGAAGGTGGTCAAAAGGTACACACTCCCAGTTATGGAGTAATGGAGGCCTGCCGGTGTAACGTACAGTGCAGTGGCTATTTATTCTATATAATGAAAGCCTAAGCGACTGTGAAGGCGCAACAACCAGAACGACCAGTCGCTATGATGTGTGCTGACCACCAGGGGGCAGACGCTCAGTGCAGGAGCTGCCCCCTAGTGGTCAGTGTGCTCCCACAGGGGGAGCACCACTCAGCCCGAAGCCAGGCTCACGGCCGGCATGCGCAGCAGAGGTGGCGGGAGCCTCTCCCACCTCCATCGTAGCAGTAAGGAGCGAGGGGTCCCGGACTGTGAGAGGGCACAGGCTGGGCTGAGGGACCTCCCCGAGTGCACAGATTTCGTGCACCGGGTCTCTAGTAGTTAATAATACCGTGTTGTATATTTGAAAGTTGCTAAGAAAGTACATCTTAAAAGTTCTCATCGCAAGGAAAAAATTTTTATAATTATTTTTGGTGACAGATGTTAACTATCATTTCAATATTTTACCTATGAAATCGTTATGTTGTACACCTGACACTAATAATGTTGTATGTCAGTCATATCTCAATTTTACTTATTTATTTATTTTTAAAATATATTTTATTGATTTTATACAGAGAGGAAGGGAGAGAGATAGAGAGTTAGAAACATCAATGAGAGAGAGTCATCGATCAGCTGCCTCTTGCACAACCCCTACTGGGGATATGCCCGCAACCAAGGCCCATGCCCTTGACCAGAATCGAACCCGAACCCTTCAGTCCCCAAGCCGACGCTCTATCCATTGAGCCAAACCGGTCCCAGCAGTCATATTTCAATTTTAAAAAGCTGTTTAGGAATCACATCTGAATTGACTATGTAGTTTTTTTTGTCTTTGGTGTAATGAAAAGGGTTGTGCATTAGCTTCAGAATTTTTAAGTAGAATAGGATACTATTATTTTAACAACATGGTGAGAAACAGCTGTGTTTTTCTGGGGGCAGGGAGAAAGGATTATTTGTTCCTATAATCTATAATAATAAAAGCATAATATGCTAATTAAACTGGACAGCCAAACGACCTTCTGGATATCATTCCGGATGTCCTTCCAGATGAAGCTGCGGCAGTGGGGACTGAGGCAGAATAGTTAGGGGCGATCAGGCAGGCAGGTGAGCGGTTGGGGGTGGGGGGGGTCAGGGAAATCAGGCAGGCAGGCGACTGGTTAGAGGTGATGAAGCAGGTAGACAGAGTGGTTAGGGTTGATCAGGCAGGCGGGCAGGTGAGCGGTTAGGAGCCAGCAGTCCCAGATTGTGAGAGGGGTGTCCAGGGGTCCCGGATTGGAGCGGGTGCAGGCTGGGCTGGTCTGAGGGACCCCCACCACCCCCCACACACAAATTTCATGCACCGGGCCTCTAGTCTTTCCAGACCAGCCCTGCTTATATCGGACCCTCCACAAAATATCGGATGGCTCCCTTCCAGTCTTCCCCGCAGCCATTCCCTCCTCTGCAGCTGTGTGCGAGTCTTCTTCCTACCACACTTTTTATGCTGGTTCCTTTGCCAGACTGCCCTCTCTCCCCCGCTAACACCTCAGATACATGTTTTGATACATTTTTTTTAACTTGTTATCTTTCAGGCAGAATTAGCTACTTCCCTGCTTTGTGCTCCTCTCGCCCGTTACTTTGTAGGAACCTCTCCCTTCAAGTATAGTGCCTGTTACATTGTCCGCTGGTTATTTGTTCTCCTGCGTCACTTGTTTTTTTTTGTGGACTCCTTGCGGCCAAGAACTATTTCCTTTATTCTTTTCTTATCTCTTTGTCTGTAGCGCTTAGATGCCTTGCATATTGTCCAAACACTACATGATAACAAATGTCCCTGCCCCTGCCTTCAGCTCAGGGGGACTGTCTGCCCTATAAATAAACGTGCAGGAGAAGTGGTACTTTTCCCTTTATCAGATGGCTTGATGTTTGGCTTGGCTGAGCCAGTCAAGTCTTTGCTCCGTTCCCACTGTTGGGTGAAATTTTAGGATTTCTCCAGTTCATGCCTTTGGCTAAACTCCTGTAGTTTGTTTCTTGCTTTTATTAGTTTCGTAGTGTTTATATATATATATATATATTTTATTGATTTCTTACAGGGAGGATGAGAGAGGGATAGAGAGTTAGAAACATCGATGAGAGAGAAACATCGATCAGCTGCCTCCTGCACAACCCTCACTGGGGATGTGCCCACAACCAAGGTACATGCCCTTGACCGGAATCGAACCCGGGACCCTTAAGTCTGCGGGCCGACGCTCTATCCACTGAGCCACACCGGTCAGGGCTATGGTTTTTTTGTTTGTTTGTTTGTTTTAGTTATATGTTATTTCTTCCATAATTTAAAAAATTATATTTTATTGATTTTTTACAGAGAGGAAGGGAGAAAGAGAGTTAGAAACTTCGATCAGCTGCCTCCTGCACACCCCCCACTGGGGACGTGCCCGCAACCAAGATACATACCCTTGACCGGAATTGAACCTGGACCCTTCAGTCCGCAGGCCGACGCTCTTATCACTGAGCCACACCGGTTTCGGCTCTTCCATAATTTTAATCTTTTCTCCCTGTTACATTATTAGCATCTTAGGGACAGAGGTCATCCCCCCTACCCCCTCCAGGGCACACGACATAATATTGAACAAACAATGGTAACATGAGAATTCTTTGAAATGTTTCGGAATGGGTGATATCTAGGGGAATTTTCATGTTGTAGCAATTGGAAGTGTACGCATCGGAGTCAAAACCAGATGCAGCCCAAACCGGTTTGGCTCAGTGGATAGAGCATCGGCTTGCAGACTGAAGGGTCCCGGGTTTGATTCCGGTCAAGGACATATACCTTGGTTGCGGGCACATCCCCGGTAGGGGGTGTGCAGGAGGCAGCTGATCGATGATTCTCTCTCATCGATGTTTCTAGCTCTCTATCCTCTCCTTTCTTCTCTGTAAAAATTAATAAAATATATATTAAGAACAAACAGAAGCATTCTTCAGATTAAATTCATGTTCCCTGTCGATAACATGCAGAAGGAGGCTGTGCCTCCGAAGGGGACTTGAACTTGGGCAGGCACAGAGGCCGAGCTGGCCAAATCCTCGCTCCCAGCTCTGTAGCCACTGGTCCCCGCCGTGTGACCCGGGCCCCAGGTCCTCAGAGTCTCGGAAATGGAGACAAAGAGTTAATTAACTGTGCCTTTCTAATGACGGAGTCCGAATGAGAAAGGGCGGAAGTCGGCTATTGTTTGCCATTTCTCTCCAGTAGGCAGGCCGTGCTGAGAAAGTGTAAACAGAGCCGGGTTCTGCTTGGCAGCCTCTGATTTCTTCCCTCCCTGAAGAGTGCTTTTCCTGGAGGGCAGGTTGCAACACTTGATAATGTGTCGGAAGTGTGTGTGTACCTGCTTGGAGCCTCTTTCCCATAAAACACAGCCTTTTGCCGAAACTGGTGTGGCTCAGTGGATAGAGCGTCGGCCTGCGGTCTGAAAGGTCCCAGCTTTGATTCCGGTCATGGGCATGTAAAAAATAATAAAAATATATTTAAAAAATCAAATCAAATCAAGGCAGGCGGCTCACTTCACACCATGGGACAAGGCACTGCTCCCTTTTGGGTTAACAGCAACTTAGAGCCCTCCTTGGCCTCTAAGTCTGTTTTTGTTTTTGTTTTTTAATATATTTTATTGATTTTTTTTTTACAGAGGAAGGGAAAGGGATTAGAGAGTTAGAAACATCGATGGGAGAGAAACATCGATCAGCTGCCTCCTGCACAATCCCCACTGGGGATGTCCTCGCAACCAAGGTACATGCCCTTTTCCGGAATCGAACCCGGGACACTTGAGTCTGCAGGCCGATGCTCTATCCACTGAGCCAAACCGGTTTCTGCTGGGTTTTAATTTTTAAATCTAAGGGACTGTTCACAATATATAGGGTAGGGTGCCTAGGCCTGGCCATGATCAGGGCCATCTGTGGGGCAACCGGGTACCTCTCAACTGCCCTCCCTTGCAGCACCGCTCAATGCAAACACTCAATGCAGGGGGCAGGGGGCGGCCCCTGCATTGAGCGTCTTCCCCCCTGAGAGGGAGGCGACCGCTGGTGGTGGCAGGGAGTGGGCGGTGCCAGGCCACCAGCCAAGGCGGGTGCCAGCTTGGGGCCCCAGATTGCCCTGCCTGCCGGTTGCCCTTTGCGTTGCATTATGTGAATTTTTAGGACAATGTTATTATGTAAAACTAAAAAAAAGGCTCTGAGATAACAGATACGGTAACTGCGATGGTTAATATTGTGTCCTGGGAGTCTCTGTTCAGAATGTCTCTGTTCTTTCATATATATTTTATTCAGAGAGGAAGGGAGAGGGAAAGATAGATAGAAGCGTCAACGATGAGAGAGAATCATTGATCAGCTGCCTCCTGCATGACCTCTACTGAGGATCGAGCCCACAACCCAGGCATGTGCCTTTGATCGGATTCAAATCAGGAACCCCTCAGTCTGCAGGCCGACGCTCTATCCACTGAGCCACACCGGCCAGGGCTGAATGCTTCCGTTCTTTATGCTGATTTTCTCCTTTCGGAGCAGCAGGGGCAGGTAAGGCTGGAGGTGTAACTCTTTGCATATTTGTGTTTTCTAGTTTGTACCTGTTCAAACTCGGCCTGGCCCCTCAGATTCAGGACCTGTACGGAAAGGTGGACTTCACGGGTAAGGAGCTGCTCACCCAGCGGAAATATTCGGTTTATGTGGGAACAGCCTGGAGAGACAACAAAACCAATGTTCCCGACGGAGGGCCTCAAAAATACTCTGGCAGCAGAGAGATGGAAGCGGTATAAATGGCGCTCTCCTCGGGGTGGTGAAAGGAACACTAACATTGGGGTTTCAGGCTCTTGTCTCTCAGTTATGACCTGGGTATGACTAGCAAGCCTCGGCTTTCTTATATCTAAGTTGGGGATGATATTAGCCTGCATATATATATATATATATATATATATGCAGATTTTAAGATTTTTTTAAATATATATTTTATTGATATTTTACAGAGAGGAAGAGAGACGGATAGAGAGTTAGAAACATCGATGAGAGAGAATCATCGATCAGCTGCCTCCTGTACACCCCCCACCGGGAATGTGCCCTTGACCGGAATCAAACCGGAGACCGTTGAGTCCGCAGGCCGACGCTCTATCCACTGAGCCAAACCGGTTAGGGCTAGATTTAAATCTTCCAAACTGGGGATTCTTTTATAGGCCTGGGAATATTAAAAAAAAAAAAAAAAAAAATGGCTCCAAAACTTCTATCTGTGCTGTTTTTCCTCCCAGGGAAGTCATTCACCAGACCTGGGGCAGGGGCCTGACCTTCTATGTTTTCTTTATCTCAGGGAATTGTTTAAGTCACTAGTGATTTTGATTGTGAAAATGGAGATACCGCCCGGCCGGGAACTAATTCACTTCTCGCGGCGCTTCCTTTGTTGCCGCTCTACTCATAGGCTCATGGGAAATGCCATCAGTAGCGGTTTGGAAAAGCTGTTTCGGCAGGGCCATTCTCATGCCATAGTTAATATATATATATATTTTTTAAAAATATATTTAATTGATTTTTTTTACAGAGAGGAAGGGAGAGAGATAGAGAGTTAGAAACATCGATGAGAGAGAATCATCCATCAGCTGCCTCTTGCACACCCCCTACTGGGGATGTGGCTGCAACCAAGGTACAAGCCCTTGACCGGAATCGAACCTGGGACCTTTCAGTCCGCAGGCTGACGATCTATCCACTGAGCCAAACCGGTTTCGGCCGTAGTTAATTTTTAATGCTCTTGGTAATAGTAATAATAATTTACTCCTACTGAGTGCATGTTCTATGTACCAGGGAGTGTGTTAAATGCCTTCTGCGTGCTGTCTCTAATCCTTTTTTATTTTTTAAAATATATTTTATTGATTTTTTTACAGAGAAGAAGAGAGAGAGAGAGGGAGATAGTTAGAAACATTAATGAGAGAGAATCATCTATCAGCTGCCTCTTGCACACCTCCTACTGGGGGATGTGCCCGCAACCAAGGTACATGCCCCTGACCGGAATCAAACCCGGGACCCTTCAGTCCGCAGGCGGATGCTCTACCCACTGAGCCACACCGGTTTGGGCTTTAATCCTTTTAACAACCCTGAGGGGTAGAGTCCATCTTACCCAGTTTTTGTCGTTGAAGAATCTCTTTCATTCTCTGAGTTTTGCTCTCACGTCTCTCCTGCAGAAGAAGAAATCAACAACATGAAGATCGAGCTGGAGAAGTACGGCATCCAGATGCCCGCCTTCAGCAAGATCGGCGGCATCCTGGCCAACGAGCTCTCCGTGGACGAAGCTGCACGTAAGAGAGGAACGGGGTTCCAATGGGATGGCTGCCACCACTTCCGGCGAGGGATGCTCTAATGATGATCTTGGGCATTATTAGGACAGGGGTCGGCAAACCGTGGCTCGAGAGCCACATGGGGCTCTTTGGCCCCTTGAGTGCGGCTCTTCCACAAAATACCACGGTCTGGGCGAGTCTGTTTTGAAGAAGTGGCGTTAGAAGAAGTTTACGTTTTAAAAATGTGGCTCTCCAAAGAAATTTCAGTCGTCGGATTGTTGCTATTTGGCTCTGTTGGCTAATGAGTTTGCCGATCACGGCATTAGGAATTTTGCTAGCAAGCTTAGGTCAGTAGATCTAGATGGTTGTAGTTTTTCTGTTATTTTTAAAAATATGTATTTATTGATTTCGGAGAGGAAGGGAGAGGAGAGGGAGATAGAAACATCAATGATGAGAGAGAACCATTGATCAGCTGCCTCCTGCATGTCCCTTACTGGGGACCGAGCCTGCAACCCGGGCATGTGCCCTTGACTAGAATCAAACCTGAGTCCGCAGGCCAACACTCTGTCCACTGAGCCACACCGGCGAGGGCGAGTAGATCTAGTTTTCAACACTTCCGTAGTCTTTTATGCTATTGTTTGGAAATAAGTGATTGATTTTGATTATAATACAAACACTTAGACAGTGAGGTCCCCATTTCAGTGCCTCTTTGAGGTGCTTATTTTATTTTTTTTAAATAGGATTTACATGATGATGAAGGCTGAGCATTTCCCTAACACCATGGTCGGCAAACTGCGGCTCTCGAGGCACATGCGCCTCTTTGGCCCCTTGAGGGTGGCTCTTCCACAAAATACCACGGCCTGGGCGAGTCTATTTTGAAGACGTGGTGGGTGAGAAGAAGTTTAAGTTTACAAAATGTGGCTCTCCAGAGAAATTTCAGTCCTTATACTGTTGATATTTGGCTCTGTGGACGAATGAGTTTGCCGACCACTGCACTAACACATGCTCCTAGCAAGGCTCCCTTGTGGGTATTTCCCTGTGCGTTTCCCAATTCAGCGCCCAAACGTGGCTCAGAACGCTGGCTTTGTGCATCCTGAGGGAGGGGCTGGCTTATAGGACTCAAGGAGCCATTCCTCCAACCCCAGATTTTTTTTTTTTTAATATATTTTTATTGATTTTTCTTACAGAGAGGAAGGAAGAGAGATAGAATTGGAAACATCGATGAGAGAGAGTCATTGATCAGCTGCCTCTTGCACACCCCCTACTGGGATATGCCCGCAACTAAGGTACATGCCTTTGACCGGAATCGAACCCGGGACCTTTCAGTCCCCAAGCCGACGCTCTATCCATTGAGCCAAACCGGTTTCGGCCCCAGATTTTTTTTTAAAAAAAATATATTTTTATTGATTTTTCTTACAGAGAGGAAGGGAGAGAGATAGCGAAGTAGAAACGTCGATGAGAGAGAAACATCGACCAGCTGCCTCTTGCACACCCCCTACCGGGGATGTGCTCACAACCAACGTACATGCCCTTGACCGGAATCGAACCCGGGACCTTTCAGTCCGCAGACCGGCGCTCTACCGCTGAGCCACACCCGGTTTCGGCCCCAGGTGTTATTTCTCTCTGAAAACAAGCCCCCTCTGTAATGCCGTGTTGCAGGGTGGTTTTGTACGTGTCACGTGTGGCCTATACTCTACGTCACTCGGCATTGCGTGTCTTTCATTTCTTTTTAGTGCACGCCGCGGTGATCGCCATTAACGAAGCGGTGGACCGCAGGGTTCCGGCCGACACCTTCACGGCGTTGAAAAACCCCAACGCCATGCTGGTCAACCTGGACGAGTCCTTGGCTCCCACCTACCAGGACGTTCTCTACCAGGCCAAGCACGACAAGATGACAAACGCCAGAAACAGGGTAAAGATGGAACCTCTCTTCTTTCTTTCTTTCTTTTTTTTTTTTTTTTTTTTTAAATATATTTTATTGATTTTTTTTTTTACCCCCCTCCCTCCCTCCCATACATACCCTCCCTCCCCAGAGTTTTATGTCCATTGGTTGTACTTATATGCATGTATACATGGTCCTTCGGTTGATCTCTTATCTCCCCCGGATCTCCCTCCCCTCCCCGCTGTAAATTGTCAGTCTGCTTGTTGCTTTACTGTCTCTATATCTATCTTTTGGTTCATCAGTTTATTAATATAATGGAACCTCTCTTCTTTCTAACTGACTTGTGTTCTTTTCTCGTTTGGTTTTAAAAATCGGTTTTATTGAGGCATAATGTACAGGATAGTGAAATTCACCATTTCAAGCATACGGTGTGATGAGTGTTGACACATTTATGTGGGGAACCATCACCCCAAACGTCCCAGGCCCGCACAGTAGAAGCCTGTCCCCCACGCCTCACCCCTGACCCCAGTCACCTACCAAACCGGCCAGGGTCCCATTGATTTTTAGGGAGAGTGGAAGGGAGAGGGAGAGACAGAGTGAAACATGGATGTGAGAGAAACACATTGATTGGTTGCCTTCTGCATGTGCCCCAACCAGGGCCTGGGCCGGGGAGGAGCCTGCAACTGAGGTACGTGCTCTTGGTCAGATTTGAACCGAGGACCCTTCGGTTTGCAGGCTGACGCTCTATCCACTGAGCCACACTGGCTAGGGCTTTACCTACGGATTTTAAGGCACCTCCTTTCCTTGCTCTCGCTTCTGTTCCGGTGAGGGAGGAGTTCAGTATCTCTCCCTCTTCTCCTCAGAGAGCTGAGCTAATCTAATTACACCTTTATCTCGTTTTTTTTTTTCCAGACGGAAAACTCGGAGAGAGAGAGGGACGTTTACGAGGAGCTGCTCACTCAAGCTGAAATTCAAGGCAACGTGAACAAAGTCAACAGTAAGTGTGATCCTGGGCCAGGCACCTGAGGGGACAGCGGAGGAATGTGAGTGTTGACCTGCTCTGGACGGATGACTTAGTTTATTTACTGTGGGCACTAGTGGGCTTGGTCAGGAACTGCTGCTTCGGACTGGGTTTTTTTGTTTGTTTGTTTTTAAATACATTTTATTGATTTTTTAGAGAGGGGAAGGGAGAGGGATAGAGAGCTAGAAACATCGATGAGAGAGAAACATTGACCAGCTGCCTCCTGCACACCCCCTATCAGGGATGTGCCCGCAACCAAGTTACATGCCCTTGACCGGAATCGAACCTGGGACCTTTCAGTCCCCAGGCCGACGCTCTATCCACTGAGCCACACCAGTTTCGGCATGACTGCGTTTTGTATCTGTGTCTTCTGTTAGCTGCCTCTGTCCTCAGGCGGGTCCTCACCCCTCCCCCTCTCATGGCTGTGGCTTCTGGACCAGGGGTCCCCAACATGGGGCACCCGCCCCTTAGGGAGGCAGTTTGATGTTTGAGGGGGCAATTAGACAATGAGTTATTAAGCGTGATTTTTTTGCATGTCTTATGGTTCTAGGGGCCTCCTATATAGTATGTAAATATTTATTGTGACATAGTTATGCATTTCAGTTCTCTGTTACATGTTTTGAAACTTTATTTGCTATTTTTTCATATCACTTCAGATTATTATTTTTAAACAAAGATGTGGTCCATTTCTGTGGGAGACTTCCTCCAGTTTGGTAGTTGCTCTAGACAACCCCTTGGCATTTCCGAGGGAACCTGGGCCTGTGTTTGTGCCGATTGGTGCCTCTGGCTTCGCTCCCACGGTGGTGCCAGGCGGTCTGCATCTGGGAGCGTTTTGGCAGGCCCAGGGCATGGGCGCTCCACGAATCCCTTACTTCTGATGAGCAACCTGGCAGGAGCCCTGGAGCTTGATGGCTTCAAGGTTCTTTAAGATTCATTCTCCAGCCAAAACCGGTTTGGCTCAATGGATAGAGGGTCAGCCTGCAGACTGAAGGGTCCCAGGTTCGATTCCGGTCAAGGGCATGTACCTTGGTTGCGAGCACATCCCCAGTAGGGGGTGTGCAGGAGGCAGCTGGTCAATGATTCTCTCTCATCAATGTTTCTAGCTCTCTATCCCTCTCCCTTCCTCTCTGTAAAAATCAATAAAATATATATTAAAACAAACAAAAGAAGTATCCCGGGCTATTGATGTGAACACAGCATTTTCTGCCTTCTTCCCCCGCAGCGTTCTCCGCGTTGGCCAACGTGGACCTGGCTCTGGACCAGGGAGGCGCCCTGGCCCTGTTCCGGATTCTGCAGTCGCCGGCGCTGGGCCTCCGCGGGCTGCAGCAGCAGAACAGCGAGTGGTACCTGAAGCAGCTGCTGAGTGACAGGCAGCAGAAGAGACAGGTGAGAGGACCCGGTGCAGCCCGCACCTCCGCCTGAACCCTGCTGTCGTGTTAAAGACACTTCCGAGCCATCTTTTTCTTTTCTTTAAAAAAAAAAAAAAAAAAAAAAAAAAAAAAAAAATATATATATATATATATATATATATATATATATATATATATATATATATATTTTATTGATTTTTTTACAGAGAGGAAGGGGGAGGGATAGGGAGCTAGAAACATCGATGAGAGAGAAAGATGGACCAGCTGCCTCTTGCACGCCCCCTACTGGGGATGTGCCCGCAACCAAGGTACATGCCCTTGACCGGAATCAAACCTGGGACCCTTTAGTCCACAGGCCGACGCTCTGAATATACTGAGCCAAACCGGTTTCGGCCATCTTTTTCTAGTATAACTTTTTCTCCTGCATATAAATTAAGTTTTTATTTTTATTTATTTTCTGTTTTTGTTTTGTTTTGTTTTGTTTTTAATCCTCACCAAGGATATTTTTCCATTGATTTTTTTTTTTAGAGAGAGTGGAAGAGAGGGAAAGAAGGAGAGAAACATCCATGTGAGAAAGACACATTAATGGGTTGCCTCCTGACCAGGGCCCGGTTCAGGCAGGAGCCTGCAATCAAGGCATCCAACCCAGGAACCTTTGGTCCTCAGGCCCACACTCTATCTACTGAGCCACACCTGCTTGGGTTAAATTAGATTTTTTAAATGTCCTCAGGCAACCCTAGCTGGTTTGGCTCAGTGGACAGAGCGTGGGCCTGCGGACTGGAAGGTCATGGGTTCTATTCTGGCCAAGGGGGCGTGCAGGAGGCAGCCGATCAATGATTCTCTCTCATTATTGATGTTTCTATCTCTCTCCCTCTCCCTTCCTCTCTGAAGTCAATAAAAATGTATTTAAAAAGAATAGATCTTACAAACTCCCAGCGTGCGTTGGCCAGAGTAAGTGGCATCCACCTGCTAGTGATTCCGTAAGCATTTATCTCAGGACATGTTGATGCTTCTCGCACAATAATTCTTTAAATGGACTGGTCTCCAACAAGTCGCTCTACACCCCCCGGCGTGGCCAGGCCTGCCACTGGGCCCGTGGCTCTCCGTCCCTGTGACCGCGGCGGCGGCGGCGGCGGGAGGGGGACGCGGCCGGAGGCAGAGGCGGGGTCACGCTGACATGAGCGTCCTTCGCTGTCGTGCTCAGGCCGGCCAGACGGATGCCCTGCAGAAGGAGGAGCTCCAGGCCGCGGTGGACGCCGCCAACAGCGCCGCCCAGCAGTACCAGCGGAGTAAGCCCCCCGCCGGGCTCCCGAGGCGGGGAGGGAAGTGGCTTCGTGGCTTCGTTGTGATGCAGTTCGCATCCCTGTCGTTTGCCCCCTGCCGGGGAGACCGCTGTCTAAGACGGGGGTTCCACTTGGGGTGGTGTGCAGAGCGGAACTTCTTTCCGTGACAGTTGGCATTCCCCACCCCCACCCCTACCCCCGGGCTCCCTCCGCTGACCGTGTTTCTGACCCCTTTCTCTGCCAGGGCTCGCCGCCGTGGCAGCCATCAATGCTGCCATCCAGAAGGGCGTGGCCGAGAAGACCGTTCTGGAGCTGATGAACCCCGAAGCCCAGCTCCCCCAGGTGTACCCCTTTGCTGCCGATCTTTACCAGAAGGAGCTGGCCACGCTGCAGCAGCAGAGTCCTGAAGTAAGTGAGCAAAACGCAATGGGAGGGGCCCGGCCAGCGTGGCTCAGTTGGTTGAGCATCAGCCTATGAGCCAGGAGGTCACGGTTTGATTCCCGGTCAGGGCTCATGCCCAGGTTGCAGGCTTGATCCCCATTGTGGGGCGTGCTAGTGACAGCCGGTCAGTGATTCTCATCAATGATGTTTCTGGCTCTCTCTCCCTCTCCCTTTGTCTCTGAAAACAATAAAAAAAAAAAAAAGCACAAAAAAAACATACAAAATGCCCGAACCGGTTTGGGTCAGTGGATAGAGCATCCACCTGTGGACTGAAGGGTCTCAGGTTCGATTCCGGTCAAAGACACGTACCTTGGCTGCGGACACATCCTCCGGTGTGCGGGTGTGCAGGAGGCAGCTGGTCGATGTTTCTCTCTCATCGATGTTTCTAACTCTCTATCCCTCTCCCTTCCTCTCTGTAAAAAATCAATAAAATATATATTTTTTAAAACTACATGCACAAAACAAAACAGAAAGCAGAGGGAGGGAGGTGAATACCCACGTTATGGTGCAATTAGGGACACCAAGTTTTTATTTGCCTTTTTTTTTTTTTTTAATATATTTTATTGATTTTTTACAGAGAGGAAAGGAGAGAAATAGAGAGTTAGAAACATCGATGAGAGAGAATCATTGATCAACTGCCTATTGCACAGCCCCTACCGGGGATGTGCCCAAAACCACGGTACATGCCCTTGACCGGAATCGAACCCGGGACCCTTCAGTCTGCAGACTGATGCTGTTATCCACTGAGCCACACTGGTTAGGGCGGGACACCCGAGTTTTTTAACCAGAAACGTGGATGCCTTGGTACTCCTTCACTCCGTCCCTCACCCTGCCCCCCTCCCGCTCTCCCTGCAGCACAGCCTCACCCACCCCGAGCTCTCCGTGGCCGTGGAGATGCTGTCGTCCGTGGCGCTCATCAACAGGGCGCTGGAGTCCGGGGACATGAGCACGGTGTGGAAGCAGCTGAGCAGCTCGGTGACGGGCCTGACCAACATCGAAGAGGAGAACTGTCAGAGGTGGGCGCCGAGGGGACCCTCCGGCCTCCGGGACCTCCGCTGCGGCTCAGCCGGCAGCTCTGGCTTTCTCCATGGTCGCTGGGACCGTCTTTTTTTTTTTTTTTTCTTCCCCCTCCCCCCTATTTCCATTCATTTTATACTTTATCGTACACCCTGGCGAAAGCCATAATGTCCCGGAACATCCTCTGAATCGAGTCCACACCTTCGTACTTCCTCACTGGTTCCACGACTCTTCGGCTGGTTTGTTCAAACCCGGGTCTGGTCCCGGACCTTGTGTTACTTCTGTCTGCTGTGTCCCTTCCGTGTGTTTTAGCCCAGAATTGTCCCTGTCTTCACGACACTGATTGATCAGAGAGAGGGGGCCAGTTGGTCTACAAAATGCCCCATCTTCTGGTTCTGGTCGCTTCGGAATACTTGTCTTATTCCTGTAAACTGGGTATGACGTCTAAAGTAAGGTGACCAGACGTCCCGCTTTTGGCGGGACAGTCCCGATTTTTAACAATTTGTCCCGCGTCCCGTTGGAAACAAAATCAGGACTTTTTTAAAATGCTGCGGGACGCGGGACAAATTGTTGGAAATCGGGACGTCTGGTCACCTTAGCTAAAGGCATGTCGAGATTTAGTTGAACATCTTTGGTGATGTGTGTGTATCTCATTTTCTCATCAAGACTCCTGTGAAATCTGTCCTGCCATTCACAGTACAAAGATTGGTCTTTAGAGGACAGCTCATCCCTCCAATGGAGATCTGAGTCTCTCTCACCAGATCAGAATCTCTCTGCACCTTTTGCGCCATGCACATGCGCAGTTCCCCAGTAACCTTTGGCTTAGTACCTTTGACCCTTGATAATCCTTGCCTACATAAGCACTTCAGTAAGAGCTGCTGAATGAGGACTTTATTTATTTATTTATTATTATTTTATTTTATTTTATTGATTTTATACAGAGAGGAAGGGAGAGGGATAGAGAATTAGAAACATCGATGAGAGAGAGTCAGCTGCCTCTTGCACACCCCCTACTGGGGATATGCCCGCAACCAAGGTACATGCCCTTAACCAGAACCGAACCCGGGACCCTTCAGTCCCCAAGCCAACGCTCTATCCACTGAGCCAAACCAGTTCCGGCTATTTATTTATTTTTTAATTGATTTTTTTACAGGGAGGAAGGGAGAGAGAGAGTTAGAAACATCGATGAGAGAGAATCATCGATCAGCTGCCTCCTGCGGGGGATGTGCCTACAACCAAGGTCCATGTCTTTGATCGGAATTGAACCCGGGACCCTTCAGTCCGCAGGCCGACGCTCTATCCACTGAGCCAAACCGGTTTCGGCTGAATGAGGACTTGGTGCATCATTCCTTCTGCGTGTCCTTACTTCCTTATCTCGGAGCTGCTGCCTCTCTCTCATTCTAGAGGTGGTCTTCCTTGGAATTGAGTGGCTGTCAAGAATAGGTGAAATCTGCCGAAACTGGTATGGCTCAGTGGATAGAGCGTCGGCCTGCGGACTGAAAGGTCCCAGGTTCGATTCCGGTCAAGGGCATGGACCTTGGTTGCAGGCACATCCCCACTGGGGGGTGTGCAGGAGGCAGCCATTCGATAACTCTCTGTCCCTCTCTCTTCCTCTCTGTAAAAAATCAATTAAAAAAATATATGTGTATATATATATATGTATGTATAAGAATAGGTGATATCCTTAAATTTTCTGTAAGGTCATTCAGTCGCGGAGCTGGCCTCTAGAATATATCAATATACCAAAACTGTTGGGGTACCTTAACTGTCAGTGTTCTCAGAGACTTTGCCCACTGTTCCCTTCCTCGCCCTTGCTGTCCCCCCCCCCCACGTTTTCTGATTGCTGTCACCCACAGTGATCCCGAAGGAAGGTCCCTTTCATTCTGTTGCACTTCACTGTCCTTGTCCTTGGGGGGTGGGGCAGGTACCTGGACGAGCTGGTGAAGCTGAAGGACCAGGCCCACGCGGAGAAGAACGAGTTCATCACGTGGAACGACATCCAGGCCTGCGTGGACCACGTGAACCTGGTGGTGCAGGAGGAGCACGAGAGTGAGTAGCCCATCCCATCCCCCCAGGTGACGCGGTGCCCAGGGGGCGTGATGCCGTGAGCCGGCTCTAACCTTGACTCCTAGCGGGGGAGCGGGAGGGGGGTTGAAAATTGAAATCGATGTAACTCAAAAGCTAAGGTTGGGTATTATTTTCAAAACATCAGGCAACTGCTATCATTAGCTATGTAGGTCATAGCTAAAAATTTCAGGAGATGGTCCTGGCTGGTGTGGCTCAGTGGGTAGAGCGTCGGCCTGTGGACTGAAGAAGGGTCCTGGGTATGATTCTGGTCAAGGGTACAGGCCCAGGTTGTGGGTTTAATCCCCAGGACGGGGCGTGCAGGAGGCAGCCGGTCAGTGATTCTCTCTCAATCATTGATGTTTCTATCTCCCTTTCCCATTCCCTTCCTCTCTGAAATAAATTAATATGTATTTTCCAGGAGATAAATTGTATATGATTTTTTATTTAAAAAAATATATTGTATTGATTTTTTACAGAGAGGAAAGTAGAGGGATAGAGAGTCAGAAACATTTATGAGAGAGAAACATTGATCAGCTGCCTCCTGCACGCCCCCCACTGGGGATATGCCTGCAACCAAGGCACATGCTGCTGACCGGAATCGAACCTGGGACCCTTCAGTCTGCAGGCAGATGCTCTATCCACTGAGCTAAACTGGCTAGGGCTGATTTTTTTATTTTTAAGTGCTACCCTGTTTTCCCGAAAATAAGACAGTGTCTTATATTAATTTTTTCTTCCAAAGTTGCGCTAGGTCTTATTTTCAGGGGATGTCTTATCTTTCCATGCGCTAGGTCATATTTTCGGGGGATGTCTTATTTTCGGGGAAACACGGTATTATAACAAGCCCAGGTGAGCTCTGACACCGGTTTCCTGGAGTTGGCTCGTCTTGATAGTGTTGAGGGCACAGGGCTCAATATTATGGATGACAAACTATGATTTGAGTCATGGCAGTGCTTGGTGCATTTATGCACACTTGGCTTGCTTACAGACTGATCTGTTTATAGAATGTCATAAAGCCGTGTTTCCCAAACTTTTGACATATGTGTACCCCTTCTATAATTTTCGTAACGCTGAGTACCCCTCGTACTCATAGAACGTAGAATGAGGCGCAGCTAAGCACGGTGCAGTGCATATCCCCACCGAACTCCGGTGCAACGCGTTTCCCCACCAGACTCTTCCCGCGCCCCTGGGGGTCCGCGTTCCACACTTTGGGAAACACTGGCTTAAAGGAACGACCTCTGTTTCTTCCTCTTCAGGGATCTTAGCCATCGGCCTCATTAACGAGGCCCTGGACGAGGGGGATGCCCAGAAGACCCTGCAGGCCCTGCAGATCCCTGCAGCTAAGCTGGAGGGCGTCCTGGCGGGGGTGGCCCAGCATTACCAAGACACGCTGATCCGAGCAAAGAGGGAGAAAGCCCAGGTGAGTGGCACCGGAAGAGTAACTTCTGTTCCGAGAGCTTCCTCTCTCCAGGCACCGAGATGCAGGGATGATGCCTCCCCTGATCCAGCCCGCCCCCCTCATCTCCCCAGGGACTGCTCCTGGGCACCTCACAGTAAGAGCTCTGTAACTGGGCTGAAACCGGTGTTGCTCAGTGGATAGAGCATCAGCCTGCGGACCGAAAGGTCACAGGTTCGATTCCGGTCAAGGGCATGGACCTTGGTTTCGGGCACATCCCAATAGGAGGTGTGCAGGAGGCAGCTGATCAATGTTTCTCTCTCATTGATGTTTCTGACTCTCTATCCCTCTCCTTTCCTCTCTGTAGAAAATCAATAAAATATATTGAAAAAACACACAAAGAGAGGCACATTAATGTGCTGAGTGTCCGTCGATCCTGGGGTGAGGGTTGAATCATAACTCTTGTTTGTAGCCAGGAACTTGAGACAAAGGGATCAACTGATGTTACTCAGGTCAGAAGCAGTTGGCTGTGGGAAAGTTATCAACGGAGGTCTTTGTCTCTGATAATCAATTTTGGATCAATTGGATTAGTTCTTCCCAAAAAGTTTTTAAAAAGTATATTGATATCAAGAGAGGAAGTGGGTGGGAGAGAGATAGAAATATCAATGATGAGAGAGAATCATCCATCTGCTGCCTCCTGCACGCCCCCTAATGGGGATCGAGTCCCCAACCCTGGGATTCGAATCCTAGGACGACGCTCAACCACTGAGCCATTCCAGCTGGGCAGTTCTTCCCAAACTTGGCTGGTCATCAGAACGCTTGAAAAGATATTTTAAAAGTGCAAATTCCTGCCCTGGCCGGTTTGGCTCAGTGGATAGAGCGTCGGCCTGCGGACTCAACGGTCCCAGGTTTGATTCTGGTCAAGGGCATGTACTTTGGTTGCGGGCACATTCCCAGTAGGGGATATACAGGAGGCAGCTGATTGATGTTTCTCTTTCATTGATGTTCTAACTCTCTATCCCTCTCTCTTCCTCTCTGTAAAAATTAATAAAATATATATTTAAAAAAAAAAAGACAGATTCCTAAGGCTTATGCTGTTGTTTCTGCTTACTCAGAGTCTCTCACTGGGGGCCCGGCTCTAGTAAATCTGTCTAGACCCCAGTGGTGATATTTGTTTTTGCTGCCATATAAGTCCACAAGGAATCTCATTATGTTTGATTGACAGAGAAGTGGACTTTGGGAAAATAAGCTAGGCCAGGTCCCACGTCTAAAAAAGGAAACCAGATTGAGGCTGCTATAGCTTGTACCTGCTCTCACTCCCGCTCTGAGCCCTCTGGGAGAGCTGTGGGAGTTACGCTGTCAGAGGATGTGACTCGAGTTGGAAGCATTTCCGTTTGGTGTGGGATAACTTTTCAGAGGACGGGGGTGGGGCTGGAGGGAATTTTCTTAGCATTGCCAGGCCCACAAATTAGTGGACCAGCCTTTTTTAGGCCTCAGCTGAGCTTGTAACTTTGCTCTGGGCCATCTTGAAAGTGGTTTTTTTGTTTGTTTTTAAAAAAATATATTTTATTGATTTTTTACAGAGAGGAAGGGAGAGAGATAGAGAGCTAGAAACATCGATGAGAAAGAAACATCAACCAGCTGCCTATTGCACAGCCCCTATAGGGAATGTGCCCAAAACCCCGGTATATGCCCTTAATCAGAATCGAACCTGGGACCTCTCAGTCCACAGGCCAATGCTCTACCACAGCCAAACCGGTTTTGGCTTGAAAGTGGTTTTAAAATAATCTGATTTCCAAATTTATCAACCAAAACGTCTTACTTTTGCTTTGACCTGTAGTTCTCATGTGGTATCTTTTTTAAAAAATATATATTTTATTGATTTTTTACTGAGAGAAAGAGAGAGGGACAGAGAGTTAGAAACATCGATGAGAGAGAATCATCAATCAGCTGCCTCCTGCACAACCACTGAGCTACACCGGCCAGGCTTCACTCTTTTTTTTTTTTTTTAATTCCTGCTTCTTCCAGTTAACTATTCCATGTGTCTCATGTGTTTGAAGCTTCCTCCATATCTAATCGAGTCTCAGAAGTCCCTTTTTATCCTATGGGCCCTGATTTCATGACTCTTTTTTTTTTTTTTTTTAATGTGTTTTATGGATTTTATACAAAGAGGAAGAGAGAGATAGTTAGAAACAGTGATGGGAGAGACATCGATCAGCTGCCTCCTCCACACCCCACCACTGGGGATGTGCCCGCAACCGAGGTCCATGCCCTTGACCGGAATCGAACCTGGGACCTTTCAGTCCGCAGGCTGACGCTCTATCCTCTGAGCCACACGGGTTTCCGCTGATTTCACTGCTCTAAATGTTACGTTGCTTTTCTCCGTGTGTAGGAAACCCAGGACGAGTCCGCCGTGCTGTGGTTGGATGAAATTCAAGGCGGCATCTGGCAGTCCAACAAGGACACGCAGGAGGCACAGCGGTGTACGTGTCGCGGTTCATTCCTCTCGGTGGAGGGTGGGGTGGCGAGGTGCTCTGTGTCACGGTAGGCAGATCAGCATTGGGGGACACGGCTTGCCAGCAAGCACAGCCAGGTGAACCAGGGTACGGATGTAGGGCTTCCTAAACTAAGGTGACCAGACGTCCCGCTTTGGGCGGGACAATCCCGATTTTCAACAATTTGTCCCGCGTAACCACGGCGTTTTAAAAAAGCCCGATTTTGCCTAAACCTGTGTGGATAGAGCGTCAGCCTGCGGACTGAAGGGTCCCAGGTTCGATGCCGGTCAAGGGCATGTGCCTTGGTTGCGGGCACATTCCCAGTAGGAGGTGTGCAGGAGGCAGCTGATGGATGTTTCTCTGTCATCAATGTTTCTAACCCTCTCTCTCTCTCCTTTCCTCTCTGTAAAAAAAATCTATAAAATATACATATATATTTTATTCATATATATTTATTCATATATAAAATATACATATATATTTTTATTCTTTCCAAAAATCGGGACTTTTTAAAAACGTCGCGGGACAAATTGTTGAAAGTCGGGACTGTCCCGCTAAAAGCGGGACATCTGGTCACCTTATAGGTTGGGCCCATCAGCATGGGGGGGAACAGCTTGCCAGCAGGCACAGCCAGGTGAACCAGGGTACGGATGTAGGGCTTCCTAAACGATCCCGGTAACACTTCTCTTCCGCGACAGTCGCTGTGGGCATCTTTGCCATCAACGAGGCCGTGCAGAGCGGCGACGTGGGCAGGACGCTGAGCGCCCTCCGCTCCCCGGACGTGAGCCTGTACGGGGTCATCCCGGAGTGCTGCGACACCTACCAGAGCGACCTCGCCGAGGCCAGGAGGAAGAAGCTGGCGGCAGGTGAGTTTCTTGTGAAATGCACGTGTGGCCCGAAGCCGAGAGCGAGAGTGTGCGAGGGGCCCGAGGTGGAGCGGAGGGCTGTCTGTAGAGAGAGATAACTTTCGTGAAGACGTACAGTATCTGGACTTATTTTATTTTATGATAAATATATTCCAATCTTTTTTATTTCCTTATTTTATTTTTAAAATATATTTTATTGATTTTTTTTTTTTTTTACCGAAAGGAAGAGAGAGGGATAGAGATTTAGAAACATCAATGAGAGAGAATCATCGATCAGCTGCCTCCTGCACACCCCCTACTGGGGATGTGCCCGCAACCAAGGCACATGCCCTTGACCGGAATCAAACCTGGGACCCCTCAGTCCGCAGGCCGACGCTCTATCCACTGAGCCAACCGGTTTCGGCCAGAAAGTAGTTTTCTGACACATAAGGTCTTAGATGTTGGTTTTGGGAAGAACAAAGCTAATCAAAGTTTATTCCACAGTTGGACTTTGCAGGTGTTTATATATATATATATATATATATATTTTTTTTTTTTTTTTATTTTTTTATTTTATTTATTTTTTTTTTTATTGATTTCAGAGAGGAAGCGAGAGGGAGAGGGAGATAGACACATCAATGATGAGAGAGAATCACCGATTGGCTGCCTCCTGCACGCCCCCTACTTGGGATCAAGCCCACAACCCGGGTATATGCCATGACTGGGAATTGAACCCGGGACCCTTCAGTTTGCAAGCTGACGCTCCATCCAAGCAGTGGTCGGCAAACTGCGGCTCTTGAGCCGCATCCACAGTTTGCCGCTCTGTTGACTAATGAGTCCGCCGGCCGATGCTCTATCCACTGAGCCACACCGGCTTCGGCTCTGGGACCCTTTTCACCTTCCCTTTCCCGTCCGCCAGGCGAAAACAACAGCCAGTGGGTGAAGCACTGGGTGAAAGGCGGATATTATTATTATCACAACCTGGACACGCAGCAGGGCGGATGGGACGAGCCCCCAGGCTTCGTACAGAACCCCACGCAGCTCTCGCGGGAGGAGATCCAGGTAGGCGGCCCTCCCTCGGGGAAGGAGCTGAGAGAGAGCGTGATGGAGCCGAAAGCGTGTTTGGAGGAACAGGCTTGTGGTCAGAAGCCTCGGCCTAAAACCGAGGCTGCGTAATGAACCGGTGCAGAGTAATTATTTGTCTAGCCCCGGCGGCCGGCGGCAAACCGCGGCTCGCCAGGCAGATGCGGCTCTTTGGCTCCTCGGGTGTGGCTCTTCCACAACATACCACGGCCTGGGTTGAACGAGTGGCGTTAGAAGAAGTTTAACTTAAAAAAAAAATTTGGCTCTCAAATGTCAATCGTCGTCCTGTTGATGTTTGGCTCTGTGGACGAAGGAGTTTGCCAACCGCTGGTCTAGTGGCTGGGGGAGTGACTTAAGGCCTAACTTGGGAAAACATCAGTATTGTAGAACGTAAGTCAGACAAATTGGGTGCTTGTGAGAGAAAACGTGGATGCCCAGAAGAGAAGATAAAAGGTTGCTCTCACTCCTCATTGCATGCAACTGCTGTTCATCTCTCCCAGTTCACGCCTCCTCCCTCTTTTCGGACCCCCCCCCTCCGCCCACTCCGGACTGGGCTGTTGGACCATACTCTGTCCGTCACAGACAGGCTGGCCATCTCCCTGCGTGTCTTCCTCCAGGGGCTCTTGGGACTGGCTACTCAGTCCCTGCCGGCCCCTGTTCCTCTGTCCTCTTTATTATTACTTTTTAAATACATATTTTATTGACTTTTTACAGAGAGGAAAGCAGAGGGAGAGTTAGAAACATCGATGAGAGAGAAACATCGATCAGCTGCCTCTTGCACACCCCCTACTGGGGATGTGCCTGCAACCAAGGCACATGCCCTTGACTGGAATTGAACCCGGGACCCTTGAGTCCATAGGCTGATACTCTATCCACTGAGCCAAACCGGTTTAGGCCCTTTTTTTTTTTTTTTTTTTTTTTTTTTTTTTTTTTTAATGTATTTTTATTGATTTCAGAGAAGAAGGGAGAGGAAGAGATAGAAACATCGATGAGAGAGAATCATGGATCGGCTGCCTCCTGCATACCCCACACTTGGGATCCAGTCCGCTACCCGGGCATGTGCCCTGACCGGGAATTGAACCCTGACCTCCTGGTTCCTAGGTCCACGCTCAATCACTGAGCCATGCCGGCCGGGCTCCTCTGTCTTCTTGTCAACAATGATCCACGCACTGCACCTGGCAGTCAGTGTTGGGCAGATGAGTGGGTACATAGGAGGTGAAAGAAGATCAAGTTGTGTTTTTTTTCCTGTGGCTTTTTGAGGGTATGAAAGCAACCTGCCCTGAAAAATAGACCTGAAGCCATTCCCGTTGCTCAAAGATCTAGAACAATTTGAGAAAGCAGTCAGGGCTGGTGTGTGCGCTGCGGACGATACCACGTTAAAATGGGTCCCTCCTCACCTACGTATGTCTGTCTGTCTGTCCCGTGCCCGCGTGCCTTTCAGAGCTCCATCTCCGGGGTGACCACTGCCTATAACCGCGAGCAGCTCTGGCTGGCCAACGAGGGCCTGATCACCAAGCTGCAGGCTTGCTGCCGCGGGTACCTCGTCCGACAGGAGTTCCGCTCCCGGATGAATTTCCTGAAGAAACAGATTCCCGCCATCACCTGCATCCAGGTATTTCCGAGCCCGGGATACGGGGCGCCCGCGTGTGTGTGTGTGTGTGTGTGTGTGTGTGTGTGTGTGTGTGTGTTTTCCTGCTGACCTCCTGGTCTCATCCTTCTTCTTTTTTCTTTCTTTTTAAAATATATTTTATTGATTTTTTTTTTACAGAGAGGAAGGGAGAGGAATAGAGTTAGAAACATCCATCAGCTTCCTCCTGCACACCCCCCACTGGGGATGTGCCCGAAACCAGGGTACATGCCCTTGACCGGAATCGAACGGGGACCTTTCAGTCTGCAGGCTGACACTCTTGCCACTGAGCCAAACTGGTTTCTGCTGGAGGCAGTTTTTTTTTTGTTTTTTTTTAAAATATATTTTATTGATTTTTTACAGAGAGGAAGGGAGAGGAATAGAAAGCTAGAAACATCGACCAGCTGCCTCCTGCACACACACACCCCCCGCCCCCACTGGGGATGTGCCCGCAACCAAGGCACATGCCCTTGACCGGAATCGAACCTGGGACCCCTCAGTCTGCAGGCTGACACTCTAGCCACTGAGCCAAACAGGTTTCTGCTGGAGGCAGTTTGAAAAGGTGTGCCGTGCGGTGCTCACACCAGGGAAGTGGACGCTAACCACTGTGCTCCCCTGGTGGCGGCCCAGCCTCGACCCTCACTCCCCAGTCCCCGGAGGATGTGGTCCTCTCTCTAGACCGTGCCAGGAACCGCCCCGGGGACAGAGGGTCGAGGAGAAGTGTTGGCATTCCCTCTCTTCCCCGGGAAACAATGTGCCGGCTGACTGTCCTGTCCGATGGTTTCAGTCGCAGTGGCGAGGGTACAAGCAGAAGAAGGCCTACCAGGATCGGCTGGCGTACCTGCGCTCCCACAAGGATGAAGTCGTGAAGGTACGGTGGCCCGGGCGGGTCACTCCGTGCAGGGTGCCAGCGTGGCCTGCGCCCAGGCGAAGGGCTTTTGTAATTCCCAGGGTCATTCTGTCCACAGATCCAGTCCCTGGCGAGGATGCACCAGGCCAGAAAGCGCTACCGGGGCCGCCTGCAGTACTTCCGAGATCACGTATGTCCCCTGGCGAAGCGGGGCTGGTGGGATCGTTTTTTTTTTTTTTTTCTTCTTTTATTGATTATGGTATCACATAATTGTCCTCATCCCCCCAATCCCATCCCAAACCCCTCCCTACATATGCCCCCATCCCCCTGTTTCCACGGCCACTGGCCAGGCCCACATGCATGCACACAAGTCCTTTGGTTGATCTCTCCCTCTTACCCCCACATTCCCCTGCCTTCCCTCTGAGGTTTGATGGTCTGATCGCTGCTTCTCTGTCTCCGGGTCTGTTTTTGTTCACCAGTCTATGTTGTTCATCATTTCCTCTAGATGTGTGAGATCATGTGATCCAAGAAATACCCTCGTAAGAACCTAAACTGAGACATAAGCCATCGTGGTTATGCTGAGAGGCCAATGAAGGGATCAGTTTTGTGATCTCTTTGGTGGTGGACCCACAACCAACAGCGTTTCTCCTCTGCTCCTTAGATCAATGACATCGTCAAAATCCAGGCTTTCATTCGGGCCAACAAAGCTCGTGACGACTACAAGACGCTCAGTGAGTAACTGTGTCCCGGCGGAGGCGGCGTGGAGGCCCCCGGGGCCTGGGCACTCTCCACGGATCTCTCTTATTTCCTGCAGGCAAGCCCGGGGGCCGGGGGGCCGCTTGCGATGGTTGTATTGATTTAACCCCCTTTGCTAACCTGGGGCTGCACGTCCTGTCTTTCACGTGTCCGCCTTGGTCACCATAGCGATAGCATGACCGAGAACGCTGCGCCTCGCGACTGTCTTTGCTCATCTCACCATTTCACTAAGGCGACCAGATGTCCCGCTTCTGGTGGGACAGTCCCGATTTTTAACAATCTGTCCCTGCCGAAACCGGTTCGGCTCAGCGGATAGAGCGTCGGCCTGTGGACTGAAAGGTCCCGGGTTCGATTCCGGTCAAGGGCACGTACCTCGGTTGCGGGCATATCCCCAGTAGGGGTGTGTGCAAGAGGCAGCTGGTCGATGACTCCTTCTCAGTGACGTTTCTAACTCTCTATCTCTCTTAATTCCTCTCTGTGTAAAATCAATAAAATACATTAAAAAACAAAAAATTTGTCCCGCGTCCCACGGCGTTTTAAAGAAGTCCCGATTTTTGGATCTTTCCAAAAACCGGGACTTTTTAAAAAAGCCTCGAGACGCAGGACAAACTGTTAAAAATCGGGATGTCTGGTCACCTTACATTAAAACACACACCTGACTAGAGCTCACCCATAACCTTGACCTTCCTGGGACCGGGAACTTCTCCCGGTAACCCTGTACCCGTCTGACCTTCCTGGGACCGGGAACTTCTCCCGGTAACCCTGTACCCGTCTGACCTTCCTGGGACCGGGAACTTCTCCCGGTAACCCTGTACCCGTCTGACGCGCGCCGTCTCTCCGCCAGTTAACGCCGAGGACCCTCCGATGATCGTGGTCCGGAAGTTCGTCCACCTGCTGGACCAGAGCGACCAGGACTTCCAGGAGGAGCTGGACCTCATGAAGATGCGGGAAGAGGTCATCACCCTGATCCGCTCCAACCAACAGCTGGAGAACGACCTCAACCTCATGGACATCAAGATCGGCCTGTTGGTGAAGAACAAGATCACGCTGCAGGTGCGCCCCGAGCTGGCGGGGGCCGCGGGGCACGGCCTGCTCGGGCTGCCCGGCCTCACCCTCGCTGATGCATGGGAAGGGAGGAGACTGGCTTTCTCCTTGAATGCCATAAGCTTTAAAAAAGTTACAGAGGAGCCCTGGCCGGTGTGCTCAGTGCATAGAGCGTCAGCCTGCAGACTGAAGGGTCCCAGGTTCAATTCCGGTCAAGGGCATGTACTTTGGTTGCGGGCCCATCCCCAGTGGGAGGTGTGCAGGAGATGTTTCTCTCTCATCGATGTTTCTGACTCTCTATCCATCTCCCTTCCTCTCTATAAAAAGTCAATAAAATATATATATATATATTTTTTTTTAAGTGTGTAAAAGAAAAAAGTTACAGATGAGCCAAGACCGGTTTGGCTTAGTGGATAAGAGCATCGGCCTGAGGACTGAGAGGTCCCAGGTTCGATTCCAGTCAAGGGCATGTATCCTGGTTGCAGGCACTTCCCCAGTGGGGGGTGTGCAGGAGTCAGCTGATCGCTGTTTCTCTCTCATCCATGTTTCTGACTCTCTATCCCTCTCCTTTCCTCTCTATAAAAAGTCAATAAAAAATATATATATTTTAAAAATAAAAAAGTTACAGAGGAAATGAAATACTGTGATTTAATAGCAAAATTTAAAATAGAGAGAAGGTAAAAGCCATCCTGTCATTTCACCACTGCACAATCATTTCGTATGGGACCTTTTTACTTCATATTAGGAGATAAAATGTTTTCCAGGTGATAAAGTTATCATATTACTTTTTAAAATTTATTTTTATTGATTTCAGAGAGGAAGGGAGAGGGGGAGAGAGAGAGAGCAACATCAATGATGAGAGAGAATCATGGATTGGCTCGGCTGCCTCCTGCACGCCCCACACTGGGGATCAAGCCCACAGCCTAGGCCTGTGCCGTGACCAGGAATCGAACCGTGACCTCCTGGTTGATAGGTCCACGCTCAACCACTGAGCCATGCCGACCGGGCAGTCACAAATATTATTTTTAATAGCAATATTATAAGTAATTAGAAGATACATTATAATTTACCTCTATTTCCCCTCCAACTATTTGGCCAGTTTTTATTATTACAGATAACATTATAGGGAATATCTTGATGAAAATGTAGCTTTTATCGCATGGAAGGCTTTGACTTGCAGGTAGATTCCTAGGAGTTGGCTTCCTGAATCAGTGGATGTTTTTATGGATCAGGTTCTTTTTAAAAATATATATATATTTTATTGATTTTTTTTATAGAGAGGAAGGGAGAGGGATAGGGAGTTAGAAACAACAATGAGAGAGAAACATCGATCAGCCGCCTCCTGCACACCCCCTACTGGGGATGTGCCTGCAACCAAGGTACATGCCCTTGACCGGAATCGAACCTGGGACCTTTTAGTCTGCAGGCCGACGCTCTATCCACTGAGCCACACCGGTCAGGGCTGGATCAGGTTCTTTATAGGAAGATGAGAGTGGGACTGTATGTCATTGATGTATTGAGAGCAGGAGACTCCATCCGACTTGGAGGAATCTGCCGGTGTGGCGAGAGAGAGACCCACACAGTGCCCAGCTTTGTCTCTGAACGCTTTTTGACTTACGTGTTGGTTTTTGTTCGCAGGATGTGGTTTCCCACAGCAAGAAGCTTACCAAAAAGAACAAGGAGCAGTTGTCCGACATGATGATGCTGAACAAACAGAAGGGAGGTCTCAAGGCTCTGAGCAAGGAGAAGAGAGAGAAGCTGGAAGCTTACCAGCACCTGTTTTATTTATTGCAGGTGAGCGGCTCCTGGACGTGGGACCGAGAAACGTAGCTCGTTTTCTTTTCGTTAAGACAGCCTCACCCACAGACCTCTGTGGCCCTGGTTCTGATTTCCACTGAGGGCTGAGCCAGAGCTGTCTTATTTTTCTTTCCTTTCCTTTTTTTTTTTTTTTTTTTTTTTTTTTTTAATTTCTTTATGGATTAAGGTATCACATATTTGTCCTCAACCCCCCATTCCAATCCCCTACTCCCCCACTCATGCCCCCATCCCCCTATTGTCCTTGACCATTGGTTAGGCCCATATGTATGCACATAAGTCCTTTTTTTCATTCTTTTCTTTTTTTTAATATATTGATTTTTTTACAGAGAGGAAGAGAGAGGGATAGAGAGTTAGAAACATCGATCAGAGAGGAATATTGATCAACTGCCTCTTGCACGCCCCCTTCTGGGGATGTGCCCACAACCAAGGCACATGCCCTTGACCGGAATCGAACCCGGGACCTTTCAGTCCGCAGGCCAACGCTCTATCCACTGAGCCAAACCGTTTTCAGCTTTTCTTTCTTTGCTTACATACATCCTCATCCTTCGAGTTTGCAGGACTCTGAGTGTGTTTGCCAGCCCTTACCTTATCCACAAGAGGCTTAAGTCAGTCCCTTGGCTTCGTTTCAGACCAACCCCACCTACCTGGCCAAGCTGATTTTCCAGATGCCCCAGAACAAGTCCACCAAGTTCATGGACTCCGTCATCTTCACCCTCTACAACTACGCCTCTAACCAGCGCGAGGAGTACCTGCTGCTGCGGCTCTTCAAGACGGCGCTCCAGGAGGAGATCAAGTATGGAGGGCCTCCCTCCCCTCCTCTGCCTCAGGCATCCCCCCTTTACTCCCCGCCCCACCACCACAAACACACAAACACACCCCAGAGGCTCAGGGCTGGACAGTCAGGCCGCCTGCACAGTACGCTTGACGCTCTCAGCGAAGGCTGTGAATTGTGTGAACGACTCGCAAGAAGGATCCCCTTGTTCAATCACTGATGTATAGTGTTGTTGCAGATGCTAAGGAAGGCGATAAAGTAATCAATTGGCTAAATTCATTTTAGGAACATTTCTAGATTCAATTTAACAATTTTTTTTTTAAAGACTGACCTTTAAACCTTTTTGTTTTTTGTTTTATTATTATTTTTAAAATGTTTTTATTGATTTCAGAGAGGAAGGGAGAGAGAGAGGGAGAGAAACATCAATGATGAGAGAGCATCATGGATTGGCTGCCTCCTGCAAGTCCCACACTGGGGATCCAGCCCATAAATCTGGCCGTGTGCCTTGACCAGGAATCAAACCCGGGACCCTTTAATCCACAGGCCGATGTTCCTTAAAATATAATTTATTGTTTTTTGTAATTGATTTCAGAGAGGAAGGGAGAGGGAGAGAGAGAGTGAGAGAAACATCAATGCTGAGAGAGAATTATTGATCGGCTGTCTCCTGCACACTCCATATTGGGGATTGAGCCCGCAACCCGAACATGTGTCCTTGTCCGGAATAAAACCTGGGACCCTTTAGTCCGCAGGCCGATGCTCTATCCACTGAACCAAACCGGTTTCGGCTAAATATAATTTTTATATTTAAGAAGCTGACCCAAACACCAAGATTCCACATTTCTGTCTAATAAAGGACCCTTTGTGTTTTTTCAGCAGCAGAAAGCTGTTGCATGTTTAGACAAGCGTTTTCCTTCCAATGATTTGTGTCCAGGAAATGGGATCGCTAAGTAGGAAGGATCTTCACGCCCGTAGATTCTGTGTAGTTTCAACTCCGCTTGCTTCTGATGCCTTCCTAGGTCGAAAGTGGACCAGATTCAAGAGATCGTGACGGGAAACCCGACCGTTATTAAGATGGTGGTCAGCTTCAACCGTGGCGCCCGGGGCCAGAACGCCCTGCGGCAGATCCTGGCCCCTGTCGTGAAGGAGATCATGGACGACAAATCCCTCAACATCAAGACCGACCCCGTGGATATCTACAAGTCGTGGGTCAATCAGATGGAGTCTCAGACAGGAGAGGCGAGGTATGTAACCACCCTTTTCTGTCCTGCGTTTTATTTTCTCTCTCACTCTCTCTCTCTTTCTCTCTCCCTCTCTTAGCAGTTGACTTTTTATTTACAAACTGATAATTGTTCAAATAGCTTTTCCTTAAAACCTCTTTATTAAATTGTTGACCTGGTAATGTGTTCATTTATTTAGCAAGTATTTACTGAGGTTTTTTTTGTTATTGTTCGTTTTTAAAAAAATATATTTTATTGATTTTTTTACAGAGAGGAAGAGAGAGGGATAGAGGGTTAGAAACATTGATGAGAGAAAAGCATCGATCAGCTGCCTCTTGCACACCTCCTACTGGGGATGTGCCCGCAACCAAGGTACATGCCCTTGACCGGAATCAAACGTGGGACCTTACAGTCTGCAGGCTGACGCTCTATCCACTGAGCCACACCGGTTTGGGCCCGGTCCCCTTATTTACGGGGTCAATGAACACGAGCAAGTTGCCTGATCTCTCTGGGTCTTTCTGTTTATGAAATGCGTCGCCCTGCCCTGGCCACTGCCCGGCGGGCTTCTGGCCTAACCCTATCGGGGGATCATTTCTGCCTTCGCAGCAAACTCCCCTACGACGTGACCCCCGAGCAGGCCCTGGCCCACGAGGAGGTCAAGACCCGCCTCGACAGCTCCATCAGGAACATGCGGGCCGTGACGGACAAGTTCCTCTGCGCCATCATCAGCTCCGTGGACAAAATCCCGTGAGTGCCTCCCTCCGTGACCCTGCACACACAGCCCGGTGGCACGGGCGCCTCCCCCCTCCCCGGCCCCTCTCACGCCTTGTGTCCGTCTCGCAGCTACGGGATGCGCTTCATCGCCAAGGTGCTGAAGGACTCGCTGCACGAGAAGTTCCCCGATGCCGGTGAGGACGAGCTGCTGAAGGTAAGACCCGGGAAGCGGGCTCGGCCTGGCGCCTTCCAGGAAACAGGGATACCACGAGGCCCGCCCACAGACACTTTGCAAGAGCCTGAGTCCCGGCAGTAGCTCACCACAGACTGCGATTGTAAAATAGTCAATGACACCTCTTGGAATGTCTATAGGGTTTCAATGGCCCGCATCAATGAAGTCTGGGTGGATTCTTCCTGTATTTTTTTTTTTTTAAAATATGTTCTTGTTGAATTTATTTTTATTTCTTTAATATTTTATTGATTTTTTACAGAGAGGAAGGGAGAGAGAGAGAGAGTTAGAAACATCAATCAGCTGCCTCCTACACTCCCCCCACTGGGGATGTGCCCCCAACCAAGGTACATGCCCTTGACCGGAATCGAATCCAGGACCCTTCAGTCTGCAGACCGACGCTCTATCCATTGAGCCAAACCGGTTTCGGCTCTTTTATTTATTTTTACAGAGAGGAAGAGAGAGGGATAGAGAGCTAGAAACCTCGATGAAAGAGAAACATCGATCAGCTGCCTCCTGCACACCTCGCACCGGGGATGTGCCCGCAACCAAGGCACATGCCCTTGACCGGAATCGAACCCGGGACCCTTCAGTGTGCAGGCCGATGCTCTATCCACTGAGCCACACGGGTTTCGGCTCTTCCTGTCTTGAGACACATTTCTGCGTCCTGTCTTTTCGCTGCACAATAGCTCCCTCTGCTGGTGGCCAGGTGAAGGGGACCGAGCACAACTGTTTCTGCTGAGGCTGTGGCTGGTAACTCGGACTTGCCTATGCGCCTTTCTCTCCTCCTTTTTTTAATCTACGCTTTTTTCTTCTCTCTCCTAGTTCTTGTGCTTTCCTACAGCGAGGCCTCGCTTCTAGACTTTCTGTCCAGGTGAATTCATTTTGTATTTTTAAACGATGGCTCTCGGGGGAAATGCTGTGACTGCCCTTGACTTCTGGGGAAGAGTCCGTGTGTTGAGTGACTTTAATTCCTGAGGCATGAACTCGTCTTCCCGTGACGTCTCTCCCGCATGAGCATGAGGGGGTCGCGCTGCGCCAATTCGGTCCTTTAAGGATTTATTTTACTTTTATTTTTATTTATTTTTTAAGATATATTTTATTGAGGTAGTACAAAGAGGAACAGAGAGATAGAAACATCCATCAGCTGCCTCCTGCACACCCCCCACTGGGGATGTGCCCACAACCAAGGCACATGCCCTTGGCCGGAATCGAACCCGGGACCTTTCAGTCCGCAGGCCGACGCTCCGTCCACTGAGCCACACCGGCTTCGGCCAAGGATTTATCTTAAATACCTTCGTCAGCCTCTCCGAACGAAAGCCCACCCGCACGAAAGCGAAAAGTGCTCGTGGGTGGCAGCCTCGTGTGCTGCCAGAACATGACAGCGCTCAGTCACAGACGTTATGTCTGTCGTTTCCCCCCGCATCTGTCCTTCCTGCTGTAGCGTGCTTTTCAGTTCTGTCTCATTTTCTCTTGCTCTGCACCCAAACGGGGGATGTTGGGTCACGTCAGGGTCAGACCCTGAGAGCAGGCGTGTGTGCATGCGTGCACGTGTGTCCATGTGTGTCGTGCGTATCTCCGCTCCCTCCCAGGACCGCGTTTTCTCGGTTCCTTTGTTAGCCGAGTCCTCCGTGGCTTCCCTGGTGGATCGGCCTTTAACGTCCGTCTTTCTTGGCCCGTCTGTCCCCAGATTATCGGCAACTTGCTGTACTACCGGTACATGAACCCGGCCATCGTCGCTCCGGACGCCTTTGACATCATCGACCTGTCGGCGGGAGGCCAGCTCACCACCGACCAGCGCCGCAACCTGGGCTCCATCGCCAAGATGCTCCAGCACGCGGCGTCCAACAAGATGTTCCTGGGAGACAACGCCCACTTAAGCATCATCAACGAGTACCTTTCCCAGTCCTACCAGAAGTTCAGGTGAGGGGCCGGGGACCGGGGACTGGAAAAGTCTTTGTAGGGTTAAGGTGACCAGACGGCCCGCTTTGGGCGGGACAGTCCCGATTTTTAACAATGTGTCCCACATCCCGCGGAGTTTTAAAACGGTCCCGATTTGTTTAAAAAAAAATATATTTTAATAATTAAAAAAAAATATTTTATTGATGCCAGGACCGGTTTGGCTCAATGGATAGAGCGTCGGCTTGGGGACTGAAAGGTCCCGGGTTCGATTCCAGTCAAGGGCATGTACCTTGGTTGCGGGTATATCCCCAGTGGGGGGTGTGCAAGAGGCAGCTGATCAATGACTCTCTCTCATCGATGTTTCTAACTCTCTATCTCTGTCCCTTCCTCTCTGTATAAAATCAATAAAATATATTTTTTTAAAAAAATAAATAAAAAATATTTTATTGATTTTTTTTTTTTTAACAATTTGTCCCACGGCGCTTAAAAAAAGTCCCGATTTTTTTTTAAGCGCCTCGGGACAAATTGTTCAAAATCGGGACTGCCCCACCAAAAGCGGGACGTCTGGTCACCTTACTGTAGGTGTGAGTCTATCTCTGAAGGTGGAGACAAGACTAGAAACCACACCTCGTTCTCCCCCCCGGGCTGCCACATCGCAGGACGCGCGTTGGGTGCGCTCAGAGCTCCAGGGCGTGAGCTGTAAAATATATCCCGACCCCGGCTGGTGTGCCTCAGTGGATAGAGCGTCAGCCTGTGGCGTGAAGGGTGCCAGGTTCAGTTCCGGTTAAAGGCACATGCCTGGGTTGTGGGCTCGATCCCCAGTGTGTGCAGGAGGCAACTGATGGATGTTTCTCTCTCATCAATGTTTCTCTCTATCCATCTCCCTTCCTCTCTGTAAAAAAAAAAAAAATATATATATATATATATATATATATATATATCAATAAAATATATTTTTTAAAAAGTTTTGTACCTTCCCTGGCTGGTTTGGCTCGGTCTATAGAGCGTCAGCCTGTGGAGTAAAGGGTCCCGGGTTCAATTCCAGTTAAATGCACATGCCTGGATTGTGGGTGCGATCCCCAATGTGGGGCATACAGGAGGCAGCCAATCAGTGATTCTCCCTCATCATTGATGTTTCTCTCTTCCTTCCTCTCTGAAATCAATTAAAAAATATATATTAAGAATGTGTATCTGGGGACCCTTTTCCCCTCCCCACTTGGGAGTCTGTACTTGTTCTTTAATAAATTTTCGTCTTAAAAAGAAAAAAAGAATGTGTATCTGTGAAATTATAACTAGAGGAGAGTTGGAGAATAGTTTTTTCTTCTAAATCACTGCACTCTTTTCCTTTTCAATTATCTAATTAAAAAAAAAATATATATATATATATTTGTAAATTTCAAAGAGGAAGGGAGAGGGAGAGAGAGATAGAAACATCAATGACTAGAGAGGATCATTGATCAGCTGCCACCTGCACGCTCCCTACTCTGGGGATCGAGCCCTCAACCCGGGCATGTGCCCTTGACCAGATGTGAACCCGGTACCCTTCGGCCCTCGGGCCGGTGCTCTATCCACTGAGCCATGCCAGCTGGGCTAGAGAGCACTCTCAATATCTGTAAGTTAAGCCGAAACCGGTTTGGCTCAGTGGTAGAGCGTCGGTCTGCGGACTGAAAGGTCCCAGGTTCGATTCCGGTCAAGGGGCATGGACCTTGGTTGGGGGCACATCCCCAGTAGGGAGTGTGCAGGAGGCAGCTGGTCGATGTTTCTCTCTCATCGACGTTTCTAGCTCTCTATCTCTCTCCCTTCCTCTCTGTGAAAAATCAATAAAATATATTTTTAAAAAATAATAATAATATCTGTAAGTTAAATGTTTAGTTGTGAGCTCAGGGCATCGGCTTAGACTCGGTTCTCCTGGTGACGCGGGTGCTTGGCTGAGCGGTTCCCACGGGCAGAACTAAAACGGGGCGGGGAGAGATGTGCTGAAGTTCAAGGCTGCCAGGCACGGGGAACGCACGCACAGCACTCAATCCGGAACCAGTGGTCCGGACCGGCTTCCGCTCGAACCCTTTGCTCCCGGGATTTGTGGGCTGTCCTCTTGCCAGCTTCTCACTCGTGCGTCACCTGACGGGGCCTGGCTCTCGTGTCTCTTTCCAGACGGTTCTTCCAAACGGCCTGCGACGTCCCGGAGCTGCAGGATAAGTTTAACGTGGACGAGTACTCCGACCTCGTGACCCTCACCAAGCCTGTGATCTACATCTCCATCGGGGAGATCATCAACACCCACACGGTGAGGCTGCTTCTCCTGTTGCTTCGTCTCACTGCTCCGTCCTTCCCCGCCTTCCCCGTTGCTGCTTAACCCCCTCCAGAGCTCACTTCCTTTGGCGGTTTTTTTTTTTTTTTTAATTATTTTTTTTTTTATAAAATATATTTTATTGATTTTTTTACAGAGAGGGATAGAGAGTTAGAAACATCGATGAGAGAATCATCGATCAGCTGCCTCTTGCACACCCCCCACTGGGGATGTGGCCGCAACCAAGGTCCATGTCCTTGACCGGAATCGAACCCGAGACCTCTCAGTCCGAAGGGCAACGCTCTATCCACTGAGCCAAACCGGTTTCGGCTATTTTTTTTTTTTTTTTTTTTAATCCTCATCCAAGGATATGATTTTCTGTTTTTTTGTTTGTTTTGTTTTTGGTGAATTTATCTCTGTTGTCTTGGTATTACAGCTGTCCCCCTCTCCCCTCCTTGACCCTCTCCTCCCTACTCCTGCCCCCTCCGCAGGCCTTCGCTGCACTGCACGTGATGCTTACGTATTTATTGCTGGTTTGGGGGGTTTTGCTGAGGATCGGCGTGTCAGCCCTCTGAACGTCGGATCTTTCCATCTACCCTTCTTTCCTGCGTGTGGGCAGCGCGGGCAGGGCCGGGGGTGGACGGGCTGAGCGTGTCGGTTGAGCTGACCCCGTGGTGTTGGCGCAGCTCCTGCTGGATCACCAGGACGCCATCGCCCCGGAGCACAACGACCCGATCCACGAGCTGCTGGATGACCTGGGCGAGGTGCCCACCATCGAGTCCCTGATCGGTAAGGTCCCGGCCCAGCCGGCGGCAGTGAGAGGGGAGCGGGACGGAGGAGGGCTGTGATTGGCGGGACGGAGGAGGGCTGTGATTGGCGGGACGGAGGAGGGCTGTGATTGGCACCTGCACTGTCCCAGCTCCGGATCCACGTTCGGGAAGAAGATGCGGGTGGTGTCCGGCAGAGGGGGTCCTTGTATTTATTTATCTATTTATTTATTTTTTATACATTTTTAAAATATATTTTTTATAAACTTTTAAAAATATATTTTATCGATTTTTTACAGAGCGGAAGAGAGAGGGATAGAGAGTTCGAAACATCCATCAGCTGCCTCTTGCACACCCCCTACTGGGGATATGCCCGCAACCAAGGTACATGCCCTTGACTAGAATTGAACCTGGGATCTTTCAGTCTGCAGGCCAATGCTCTATCCACTGAGCCAAACTGGTTTCGGATGGAACGGGTCCTTTTAACTGTGTCTGCACAGCCCTAGCCCTGGAAGGTCCCGGGATCGATTCCAGTCAAGAGCACATGCCCAGGTTGCGGGCTCGATCCCCAGTAGGGAGCATGCAGGAGGCAGCCGATCCATGATTCTCTCTCATCATGATGTTTATAGCTCTCTCTCCCTCTCCCTTCCTCTCTGAAATCAGTAAAAATATATTTAAAAAAACAAATCTTCATATCTTTAAAAAAAAAAAAAGTGCATCCTATATAATAAAAGGCCGATATGCAAATCAAACGGCCGAACAACCGGTCGCTGTGACAGACACTGACCACCAGGGGGCAGATGCTCAAAGCAGGAGTTCTCCCAACCTCCCCGGTAGTGGCGGGAGCCTCTCCCACCTCCCATGCAGGCAGGTGGTAATGAGCGAGGAGCCCCGAACTGCGAGAGGGATATCTGACTGCCAGCTTAGGCCCTATCCCCTTGCAGGGGGGAGGGGGGCGGTTTAGGGCTAATGCAGTGTTGAAATGACTGTCAGTCATCTGTGAGATGAGTTTACTATGGATTTATATTAATTATATCACCTGGCACACGTTTCCTCCTAGTTCTCAGTCAGAGGTGGCCCTGCCCCAGGGTCACGCTGGCTTATTCAAGCACCTCCTTACTCAGGCATGTCTCTTCTGTGGGTTTCTGTCTCCCGCCCCACATCTCCTGTCGTCACTGTACCGGTTCTCCCTGACCCTCCCAAACCCTTAGGGGAAGGCGCTGGCAGCCTCAACGACCCCAACAAGGAGGCGCTGGCCAAGACGGAAGTGTCCCTCACGCTCACCAACAAGTTCGACGTGCCCGGGGACGAGAACGCGGAGATGGACGCGAGGACCATCCTGCTGAAGTGAGTACCCCAAGTGGGAAGAACCCCCCCGGCCCCGGTGAACACACCCCTAAATGGTGACCTTGACCTTGTGAGCCCGTCATGGTGGTGGTCCCTTCTAATAATACACCCGGCATAGGACTGATCTGCTTTGTTTGCCAATAAGATGCTCAGTGGCCCTAACCAGTTTGGCTTAGTGGATAGAGCGTCGGCCTGCGGACTCAAGGGTCCCAGGTTCGATTCTGGTCAAGGGCATGTACCTTGGTTGTGGGCACATCCCCAGAAAGGAGTGTGCAGGAGGCAGCTGATTGATGTTTCTAACTCTCTATCCATCTCCCTTCCTCTCTGTAAATAATCAATAAAATATATATTTAAAAAAAAAAAAAAAAAGAGAGAGATGCTCAAGTGACGTTTCCATCTTGGAGATCCCAGCCTTGGCACCCGCTCTGTTAGGAGTCGCACGACTCAGTCTGGGGTCTTGAGTACCAGGAGGTGGTGATTATGCCGCCGCTGCTGGGTGGGGCCAGTGAGGAGGCGGGGCACCTGCTGATGTTTAACTGTTCCCTCCGTTTCCCCCAGCACGAAGCGCTTAATCGTGGACGTCATCCGGTTCCAGCCAGGGGAGACCTTGACCGAGATCCTGGAAACACCAGCCACCAACGAGCAGGTAAAAGGGAGGGCTCTAACGTGGACTCTTTTTAAAAAAAATTATTATTATTAATTTCTTTATTGCTTAAGGTATCACCTATTAGTCCTCATCCCCCCATTCCTATCCCCCACCCCATCCCTCATGCCCCTACCCCTCTATTGCCCGTGACCACTGGTTAGGCTCATATGTGTGCACACACGTCCTTTGGCTGACCTCTCCCTTTTATCCCCACCCTCCCTCTGAGCTCCGACAGTCTGACCCACGGCTCCTTGTCTCTGTATCTGTTCTTGTTCATCCGTCTGTGTTGTTCACCGTTTCCCCCAGATGTGTGAGATCATGTCCTACTAGAGATATACTTATAAGAATAAAAAATGAGACAAGCAGTAATGGTTATGCTGAGAGGCATATGAATCAGTCTGTAGTGAGCTTCTTTCTGGGCCACCAGTTCTTTTGAGACCCGATTTCCATGTCAAACAGTTCCTTCTGTGTACATGTCAGCCATGCTATTTCAGTTCTTGATGGTGGACGAATGGCAGTAATAACGTGGACTCTTCACAAGGCAAAGAGGTGCCCCGGGGCGGGCGGGGCACAGGTAGCCGGAGGTGGTGGCCTGGGGCTGGGCAGCTGGCGGTGCTGGGTAAGGCTCGCCGAGAAGGTGGTTGGCTTCCAATGCCAGAGGCAGCTCCCTGGCGCGCCCATGCTGTATGCGTGCATGTTTTCTCTTAACTCCAGGTGGAATCGGTGCATCTGCCCGGTAATTTATTGAGAATTAATTATATCGTTAGCATTTTGTTAGGTGCCTTGGTCGATAGAATATAAGTACAGGACGTGGCTCCTGTACTCCACAAGTTCATGATCTAGCTGGGAAGATGTGAGATAGACACTGAGTGGCCAGATGATGATGATCTCTGAACGCATAATGATCTGGCCACTCGGTGTGTATCATATAGAATAAAAGGCTAATCGGAGAATTGTCCCTTCAACCAGCAGGTAGGCCAGCCAACTGTCCATGTTCCCTCCCCCTGGCCAGGCTGACCGGACTCCACCCATGCATGAATTCATGCACCAGGCTTTTAATATATATTAACATATGTGTGTGTATACACACACACACACACACACACACACACACACATATAAAATATATACCCAATATATATACACACACATATATATCTAATATACACGCACACACATACACACACATACACACACATAAAATATATACCCAATAAAAAATATATATATATACCCAGTATATATACACACATATATATCTAATACACACGCACACGCACATACATACATATATCTAGTATATAATATAAAATATACTCTCACACACACACACACACACACACACACACACACACTGACTGGCCAGATTATTATGCATTCAGAGACCATAATCTGGCCACTTAGTGTATATCAGAAGTGATGAAGGAGCCTTTATTTTTTATTTTTTAAAATATATTTTATTGATTTTTTTTACAGAAAGGAAGGGAGAGAGAGTTAGAAACATCAATGAGAGAGAAACATCAATCAGCTGCCTCCTGCACACCCCTCACTGGGGATGTGCCCGCAACTCACATACCCTTGACCAGAATCAAACCTGGGACCCTTCAGTCCGCAGGCTGATGCTCTATCCACTGAGCCACCCTGGCCAAGGTGATGAAGGAGCCTTTAACATTACCTGCAGCACTGGCTGTGTATGCACCAGACGTTCAGGAAAGAGGCTGGCGAGGAGCAAGGCATCGGAAAGAGGTGGCGCTGGAGCCACGCTTAGGAGGGAGAGGACATGAAGCCAGAGGGGCGGGCAGGCCAGGCCGGGGAGCGTGGGAACCGAGGCACTAAGGGCCCTGGGATGTGATGTGGCTGGGCCTGCATCTCTAGCAAGGAGGCCTGGGGGGAGGGGAGCAGTGAGAGCTAAAACCTGAGGACAGTCGAAACCGGTGTGGCTCAGTGGATAGACCAGGATCGATTCTGCTCAAGAGCACATGCCCAGTAGGGGGAGTTCTGGAGGCAGCTGATCAATAATTCTCATCATTGATGTTTCTGTCTCTCTCTCCCTCTCCCTTCCTCTCTGAAATCAATTAAAAAAGAATAAAGATTAAAAATACAATTAAGCCAAAACCAGTTTGGTTCAGTGGATCGGCTGCGGACTGAAAGGTTCCAGGTTTGATTCCGATCAAGGGCATGTACCTTGGTTGCGGGCACATCCCCAGTGGGGGGTGTGCAAGAGGCAGCTGATGGATGAATCTCTCTCATCCATGTTTCTAACTCTCTATCCCTCTCTCTTCCTCTATGTAAAAAAATCAATAAAAAAATTAAAATAAAAAATATATTTAAAAAATCAATAAAATATATAAAAATATGTATATGTGTAATTTAAAAACAAACAAACAGATGTAAAGCAATCTGCCCCTGCTTGGTGCAGTTTCTCTGTCAGCTGCCGGCTAAGTGTGTTCCCCGTTTCCAGAGTGCGGTGTGGGAGCTGCATGAATTTGGGGGGGTGGGGGGGGACCGGGGCGCTGAGCTTACTGGGAACTCCTTCCCCGCAGGAAGCGGAGCACCAGAGGGCCATGCAGAGACGCGCCATCCGCGACGCCAAAACCCCAGACAAAATGAAAAAGTCCAAGTCCGTCAAGGAGGACAGCAACCTCAGCCTGCAGGAGAAGAAGGACAAGATCCAGGCGGGCTTGAAGAAGCTCACGGAGCTGGGCACTGTGAACCCCAAGAACCGGTACCAGGAGCTGATCAACGACATCGCCAGGGTACTGACTGCCCGGGGATGGCGGGGGGTGCTGGGCCAAGTTTCACCCTCTCCCAGAGGCTCTTAAAGAGACAGTAGCTATTCAGATAGCAGCGTGTCTTCAGTCCATAGCATGCCAGTGTCCGTGGGTCGGAAAAATCGTTTCTGATTCTTCTAACGCGAGGGCCTGGCCCGCCCTTGGATAACTCATTTCAGAGCCTAAATTCATAGGAAGAGGACAGAACTAGAGCGTCCCATGTCTCTCTCTGTCTCTGACCTCTTTGGAGGTTTCCAGATCTTTCTAATGATTTCTGTGAAACCTCAATGGACCTTGAGTTGATCATCAACTCCTATCTTCTTCTCCTTCTTCTGACAACATGTTTAGAAGGCTTAGCCAGCTTCCACTCTAAGAACGTGGACGTCCATACAAGGACCGAATTTCCCCACCTTTAGAAAATACAAATGGGAGAGGGGGGGACGGATGCGATCTGAGTTTCCTCGTTAATTATTGAACATGAATTGCTGCCTGTTAAGAATGGGTGGTCATGCTGAAACCAGTTTGGTTCAGTGGATAGAGCGTCGGCCTGCGGACTGAAAGGTCCCGGGTTCGATTCTGGTCAAGGGCATGTACCTTGGTTGCGGGCACATCCCCAGTAGGGAGTGTGCAAGAGGCGGCTGATCGATGTTTCTCTCTCATCGATGTTTCTAACTCTATTCTTCTCTCTTCCTCTCTGTAAAAAATCAATAAAATATATGTATATAAAGAATGGGTGGTCACGCAAGGCACAGTTAAGCACCACTGGGTTCTACTGTTAATGATTCCAGGGGCACAAGGTATCGGACACGGTTGTTCTGTTTTGTTTTTTCATTTTAATACTTGCGTCCCCCCAGGATATCCGGAACCAGCGGCGATACCGGCAGAGGAGGAAGGCCGAGCTGGTGAAGCTGCAGCAGACATACTCCGCTCTGAACTCCAAGGCCACGTTCTATGGGGAGCAGGTGGATTACTATAAGAGCTACATCAAAACCTGCCTGGACAACCTGGCCAGCAAGGGCAAGTGAGTGTTTCTTTTAAAGATTTATCCACGGCGGGGCGGGGGTTGGGGGTGTGTGTGGGGAGAGCCATAGAGGCAACTGAAGTGATATGGGGATTTTTTATTTTTTTTAATCCTCACCTTAGGACATTTTCCCATTGATTTTTTCCAATATATATATATTTAAATATATTTTATTGATTTTGCACAGAGAGGAAGGGAGAGAGATAGAGAGTTAGAAACATCGATCAGCTGCCTCCTGCACACCCCCTGCTGGTTCATAGGTCAACACTCAGCCATTGAACTATGCCATCTGGGCATCCCCAGTAACTTCCAATATCTGTTTCTTTTTCCTTGTTCCTATTCCTCTGTAATAGCTATGCAGGCTTAAACTCTTATTTTTTATTTTTTTATTATTATTTTTTAAAATATATTTTATTGGTTTTACACAGAGAGGAATTGAGAGGGACAGAGAGTTAGAAACATCGATGAGAGAGAAACATCGACCAGCTGCCTCTTGCACACCCCCAACTGGGGATGTGCCCGCAACCAACGTACATGCCCTTGACTGGAATCAAACCTGGGACCTTTCAGTCCGCAGGCCGACGCTCTATCCACTGAGCCAAACCAGTCCCGGCTTATTTTTTATTTTTGTTAAAAAAATTTTTTTTAATGATTTCAGAGAGAAAGAGAGAAGGGAGAGAGAGATAGAAACATCAGTGTTGAGAGAGGATCATTGATCAGAGGCTTCCTGCACGCCCCCTACTGGGGATCGAGCCCACAACCCACGCATGTGCCCTGACTGGAATCGAACCTGGGACCCTTTAGTCCGAAGGCTGGTGCTCTATCCACTGAGCCAACCCGTGAAGGCCAGGTTTAAATTCTTTTAAAAAGTACTTATTCTGAGATATTTACATTTTCCCCCTGCACAGCCGAGGGGTGTAGAGGACCCCCTGGGAGTCAGTACAGCTCCCCAAGCTGGCATTAGGAGCCCTCACACTTGCTGGGAGGTGCGCATAGAAGGATGAAGACACTGTCAAACTCATGGTGTGCTGAAGCCAATTTGGCTCAGAGGATAGAATGTGGCTTGTCTGGAAAGGTCCCAGGTTCGATTCCAGTCAAGGGCATGTACCTTGGTTGCGGGCACATCTCCAGTAGGGGGCGTTCAAGAGGCAGCTGATTGATGATTCTCTCTCACAGAAGTTTCTGGCTCTCTATCCCTCTCTCTTCCTCTCTGTAAAAAATCAATAAAATATATTTTTTTAAAAAATTCATGGTGTGTTCTCCAATGTAATTTAAACTAAAGACAAAAATCAACCTCTTAATCTTTCCCGTTTTGCAGCGACATTGCTTAGGCTAACCCTGATATTTATTTGCCATTTTAGAGTTGATATTATTTACTGTTGTGTATGGGAAGTTTGTTTTCTGATCCCATATTTTCGAATTACCAATAGAATCAAAGTAGATAGTTATAGAAAGTGACATGAGCCGAAACCGGTGTGGCTCAGTGGATAGAGCATCAGCCTGCGGACTGAAAGGTCCCAGGTTCGATTCCGGTCAAGGGCATGGACCTTGGTTGCGGGCACATCCCCAGTAGGGGGTGTGCAGGAGGCAGCTGATCATGATTCTCTCTCGTCGATGTTTCTAATTCTCTATCCCTCTCTCTTCTTCTCTGTAAAAAATCAATAAAATATATTAAAAAAAAAAAAAAAAGAAAAGAAAGTGACGTAATGTCATCTTACAGGGTCTCCAAGAAGCCCAGGGAAATGAAAGGGAAGAAAAGCAAAAAGATTTCTCTGAAATACACGGCAGCGAGATTACATGAAAAGGGGGTTCTTCTGGAAATTGAGGACCTCCAAGTGAATCAGTAAGTATTTGCCTTTTAACTTTATTTTGTACATTGATTTTTTTAAAAATTTATCCATTTACTCATTTATTTTTAATTTATCACATCTTTATATGATTGCCTTTATTTCTCTTAGCGGGATGATCATTTTAATAATTCTTTTCTATCTATTTATGTGTATGTATGTGCAGAATTAGACCCAGTACTGTGTTAATTGTCTGTTATCAGCAGGAAGTATTTCTTTTCCTTGTTTGTGGAACATTTGTCTCGGGACATTTTCACACCTGCTTTGTGGATCCCATTTTAATTTTTCCTCTTTAAAACAGGAAGCCATTTCTCCCATTTCTTCTGTTTCCAAACAAAGACAACGTGTAAAACTGAGTCTCTGGCCCTCTTCCGCTCTCCCCTCTCCTTCCTCTGTCTCTCTCTTTAAAAAAAAACAACAACAAACAACTAATAAAAATATTTAAAAATAAACAACAACAAGAAAAAAACCCTGAGACTCTGAACCCATTAAATAATTTATTCTAATTTCTAAGCCCCGGGTAGCCACCATCCTGCCTTTCTGTCTTATTTTTTTCTATTTTTTTATGAATGACTTATTCACTTACCATGCTATCCTCACAGGCCATCCATGTTTAACCTGTGACATGTCCTTCCTTAAAAAAAAAAAAAATATATATATATATATATATATATATATATATATATATATATATTTTTTTTTTTTTTTTTTTAATTGAATTTTTACAGAGAGGAAGGGAGAGGGGTAGAGGGATAGAAATGTTGATGAGAGAGAATCATCGACCAGTTGCATCCTGCACGCTCCCTACCGGGGATGTGCCCGCAACCAAGGCACATGCCCTTGACCGGAATCGAACCTGGGACCTTTCAGTCCGCAGGCCGACGCTCTATCCACTGAGCCAAACCGGTTTCGGCGTCCTTCCTTTTTAAGGCTGAGTAATTCTCCACTGTGTATATAAACCACATTTTGTTTATTCACCCATCCATCGATGGCCATTTGGGCTGTTCCCACCTCTCTGCTATTGTGAATAACGCTGCCATGAACGTGAAAGTGAAATGCCGCTTTGAGATTCTGCTTCCAATTCTTTTGGATAAATAAACAGAAGTGGGATTGCTAGACCATTAGATAGTTACAGTTTTAGTTTTTTGAGGAACTGACATACTGTTGTTTCCATTGAAACATTTTTTTAACTTTTTACCTATTACCAAAATATTTTTCACTTGTGCCGAAACCGGTTTGGCTCAGCGGATAGAACATCGGTCTGTGGACTGAGAGGTCCCAGGTTCGATTCCGGTTAAGGGCATGTACCTTGGTTGTGGGTACATCCCCAGTAGGGGGTGTGCAGGAGGCGGCTGATTGGTGTTTCTCTCTCATTGATGTTTCTAGCTCTCTATCTCTCTTCCTTCCTCTCTGTAAAAAATCAATAAAATATATTTTTTTTAAAATATACATATATATTTTCACTTGTGTCTGAAATGTGTATGAAAGTGCTTACTTATCTCACGACTTTCTTTCCATCAATGAATAGTAAAATAATGTTTGGCATTTTTGAGCTTAATAGTTTTAAAAAAAGAATCTCATTTTAAAGTTTTGCATTTCTTTGAATTCTGTGTGTGTGTGTAAAACGTGGCTTATTGTCTGGATTCTCTCTGGTCATTGTTTCAATTGGGGATCTTGGTCTTTTGGGGGGTTTTTTGGTTGGGTACTTTATGCATTTTTCATTTCATAATATTTATTTCTTCTCTTATTTCTTCATCATTTCCCACTACTGTTCAAGTGCCTGCCATTATTTGCCTCTCTTTCTTCTTTTTAATTTGCTGTTATGGGTTTAGACACGATATAACAAAAGAAGTCAGTTAAAATAAAATTGTCACATCAAATAAATATCTTTTTTTAAAATATACTTTTATTTTTTACATAGAGGAAGGGAGAGGGATAGAGAGTTAGAAACATCGATGAGAGAGAAACATCGACCAGCTGCCTCCTTCACCCCCCCACTGGGGATGTGCCTGCAACCAATGTACATGCCCTTGACCGGGATCGAACCTGGGACCCTTCAGTCCGCAGACCGACACTCCATCCACTGAGCCAAACTGGTTTCGGCAAATAAATATCTTAAGAAATGCCCTGTGAGGCTCTCCTGTTGAGTAAAATGCATGTGTTTTGGGGCCTGGATTTTGTGACCTCTCTCAGCCTCTCAGTCCCTCTTTTTTTGTTTGTTCGTTTTGTTTTGTTTTAAGATCTTTTCGATGCCTTAGTATTTTTTAATACATTTTTTTAAATTATTACTGATTTCAGAGAGGACGGGAGAGGGAGAGAAAGATAGAAACATCCATGATGAGAGAGAATCACCGATCAGCTGCCTCCTGCACGCCCTCCCCTGGGGATTGAGCCGGCAACACTGGCACATGCCCTTGACCAGAATCAAATCCAAGATGCTTCATTCCACAGGCCAAGATGCTCTGACCACTGAGCCAAACCGTCCCGGGCGCTTCTTCCAGTTTGAAACACGTGTGCGTTCTCACACACCCTCTGGCCGCCCTCTCCTTCCTGGCCAGCTTGCTCTTGGTTCTCCTTCTACCCAGGTTTCCGCAGTGGCCACAAGGCGGGCCAGCGCATTCCTCTGACATCACCCCCTCCGAGGCCATTGGCGGCATTCCTCAGGGGCTCCTTTTTCTGTAGAAAGCAGGAGAGCCGAAACCGGTGTGGCTCAGTGGATAGAGCATCAGCCTGCGGACTGAAAGGTCCCAGGTTCGATTCCGGTCAAGGGCATGTACCTTGGTTGCGGGCACATCCCCAGTAGGGGGTGTGCAAGAGGCAGCTGATTGATGATTCTCGATGTTTCTAACTCTCTATCCCTCTCTCTTCCTCTCTGTGAAAAAAAAAAAAACAAACAACAACAAAAAACACAAATCAATAAAATATATTTTAAAAAAAGAAAGAACAAAGAAAGAAAGAGAACTCCGGGGGTCCTGGGAGGGGGAGGTGGGGCGGGATGCCATTCTTCTCTCCAAACCCAAAACCTTCCTTCGCGGTTTCACCTCTAGACATCCTGGGACCTTGGCCTTGTCCCCCTGTGCCACTCCCGAAGTCACTGTCCATCCCCTCCTTTGCATTTATTTCATGGGGTATTTTTATAGGAATACATTAAAAAAATCACCCCCCCTGATGTTATGTTCCAACAGGTTTAAGAATGTTATCTTTGAAATCACTCCAACCGAAGAAGTGGGTGACTTTGAAGTGAAAGCCAAGTTCATGGGCGTCCAGATGGAGACGTTCATGCTGCATTACCAGGTGGGTGTGCGCCGGGCGGACCTGGAGCCCTGCGCCCAGGGTGGTCGGGTCCTCGGCCAGGCCGGAGCGGCGGCAGGCAGGAGGCCGCCCGGAGAACGCGGCCGTGTGCGTGTGCATGTGTGTGTGTGTGTGTGTGTACGTGTGTGTGCACGTGTGTGTGCATCTGTGTGCGGCTGTGTGTGTGTGCACGCGTGCGTGTGTGTGTGTGAGTGTCTGTGTCTCTGTGTCTCTGTGTGTGTGAGTGTGTGTGTGCACACGTGTACGTCTGTGCGTGTGTGTGATGTGTGCGTCTGTGTGTGTGTCTGTGTGTGATGTGTGCGTCTGTGTGTGAGTGTGTGTGTGTTTGTGTCTGTGTCTGTGTGTGTTTGTGTCTGTGTGTGTGTGATGTGTGTGTGTGTGCATGTGTGTGTGTGTCTGTGTGTGAGTCTGTGTGCATCTGTGTGTGAGTGTGTGTGTGTGTGTCTGTGTGTGATGTGTGTGTGTGATGTGTGTGTATGTGTGTGTCTGTGTGTGTGATGTGTGTGTGTGTGTGTGGTGTGTGTGTGTGTGTGTGTGTGTGTGTCTGTGTGTGGCGGCGGAGAGAGGCGCCGGGCCTGGTCGCTGTGTGATGTGGTCTGGGCGCCCGGGGCTGCGGGAACCCTCAGAGAGACGCTCCCCAAAGCTCCTGTTCGTGTGGCCACTCGGCGGGGCTGATACCTTGGACGCGAACAAAAGGCCTAAGTGTAAGCCCGGACAGTGCACAGTTGTAAGCCTCCTCGGGTGCTTTTTTCACTTTTCGTTTTTAATCTAATTTTTAAAAAAAAAAATGTATTTTATTAATTTTTTTACAGAGAGGAAGGGAGAGGGATAGAGAGTTAGAAACATCGATGAGAGAGAAACATCCATCAGCTGCCTCCTGCATGCCCCCTATTGGGGATGTGCCCGCAACCAAGGTACAGGCCCTTGACCGGAATCGAACCCAGGACCGCTTGGTCCACAGGCTGATGCTCTTATCTACTGAGCCAAACTGGATAGGGCTGTTTATTTTTTAAATATATTTTTATGGATTTTTTTTTTTTTTTTTTTTTTTTTTTTTTTTATAGAGAGAGAGGAAAGGAGAGGGATAGATAGAAACATCAATGATAGAGAAACATCAGTGATCAGTTACCCCCTACAGGGGATTGAGCCGGTAACCTGGTCATGTGCCCTGATCAGGAATTGAACCAGGTCAGGCCGGAGCTCTATCCACTGAGCCAAACCGGTTAGGGCTATATTTCTTTATTGATTTCAAAGAGGGAGGGAGAAGGAGAGACAAATAGAAGCATCAGTGATGAGAGAGAATCATTGATCGGCTGCCTCCTGCATGCCCCCCCCCCCCCCAACTGGGGATGGAGCCCGCAACCCAGGCATGTGCCCTTGGCCAGAATCGAACCCGGGGCCCTTCAGTCCCCAGGCCGACGCTCTATCCACTGAGCCACGTCCTTTCTCTCCTGTCCCGCAGCCCCGATTCACTGTCAAGGCGTTTCTCTCCCAACAGGACCTGCTGCAGCTGCAGTACGAGGGTGTGGCCGTCATGAAGCTGTTCGACCGAGCGAAAGTGAACGTCAACCTCCTCATTTTCCTCCTCAACAAGAAGTTCTACGGGAAGTAACGGACCCCGGGCTGCCAGCCCCGGAGGAGGGGGGACCGAAGCCCTCCCCCGCCCCTCCTCGCCGCTGGCAGTGCCCCTCCGCTGGGTGCCCGCCCAGGGCCGCCTCGTGCCCCCCGCCCTGGCCGGCCCCAGGCATCAGCTCTGGTTTTCCTAGTGAGATCTCAGGCTCAGCCCGACCCCTCCTGCTCCTTTGTTCTCTCCTGTCACTTTGGGGACTTTGCTTAAAATCTCTCGGTGTGGTTTCGGCCTCAGAGGTTGCATTGCTATCTGATCAGCTTCGGTGTTTTGTCTCGTTCAGCCATATGAACGGTGGGATTTGAAATCTTGTGATTTGAAAGGGAACGCTTATTAGCACCAAAGGCAGACACGCATAGACGACACGCAGTGGAAAAGGCCAAGCGATGCATCCTATCAGGTTGTCCTTTAAAAGCGAAGTTCCTTTATGTTCTTGTCCCGTCGGGTCAAACTGAAGGATACGGGAGGTGGTTGGTCCTCCTCCATTCTGTGTCTCATGATGGGCTGGAAATAATTAATAATAAGAGACACGTGCCTGTGTTCAAGGCAAGCATTTCCAGAAAGGGGAGATTTAAAAAAAATTATAAAAGAGAGAAAGGGGGAGATAAAAAGAAAAAGGAACGGGAGATCACGCTTTTTTAAGTTTCGCCATTAAAATAAATTTTGACTGTTCTGTTTGTGTAACTCTCTTGCAGATGGGAGAGTCCCACGGATCAAGTGCAGCTATTTAGGTAGATTTTTAGGGTGTCCTGAGGCGTCCCTCCTAGGTGAGGCGCCTGCTCGCTTGTTGCAGAAATGGACGAGATTTTGGGACAACCAGGTCCCCTCCGTGCCTATGGCAGAGGGAGGGGTTAGCCCGGCATAGGATGTAATTTTTTCAAGACCGTTTTATATCTCGAGTGCTTATTAAAGTGTAGATTTATTTCTTCAAATGTGGGGGGGGGGCAGGAATTTTAAAGTCTTATATAATGCTTTAAAGTCTTTAGAATACAGAAAGGTATTTTTTTTTAATTGGCTTATCTGTATATCTGAAATCTTCAAACTTTTCTTAGAGCTAAAACACTAGGATTTTTTTACCTGCAGGGTCGCAGAGAGATAATCCTGTTTTAAATAGACTGAAAAAAAAAAAATTATAATAAGTCAGCCAGCGATGGCACAGTTGATATTCCAATCTGCTTTTTCCCTCTCCTTTCTCTTTTCCCTTGCTACCCACACCGCTTTCATGTCCTGAACTCTGGTTTTCTGGATGTAGTAAAAATTCAATTCTGAACATTGAATTTTTTAGCAAGTTTTTATTAGAAAAAAAAGCTACATACTTTTTTTTTTTTTTTTTTTTTTAAAAAGAGAATTTGTTTATCCAGGAAAGTACATTAAATCATGCTGCTGAGCCTCCATTTTCTCTGATGTTTTGGTTCAGTATTCTTTTATCATGACATACACCGTAATAAAAATTAACTTTAAAAAAAAAATCTAACCAATGTATATTTAATAACAATAAACTGTTTTGTTAGTAACGATCTATGTGCTGTGTCCCTGTCACAGATGTACGTGTTGGAGCCGTGTGTGTTTTTTATTTGGTCACAGACTGTTGACTGGGTCAGGTCCATGTCAGCACATGTAAACCGTGTGAGTCTTGACCCCCTCCAGGCAGCCCACAGGCAGGCGGGGAGGGACCGTGGGAAAGGCCTTCGACAGGAGCGTCCGCCACCTCGACCTTGTTTTTGTTGTTTTTTGCAAGATAACTGCTTAGTCAATACCGTCCTCGGTTTAAAAAAAAGATGCTATCAAACAAGTAGCATCACCTCCAAAACTGGGACCAGCCAAAGTGTCAGCCCAGTCTGAACCGGTTTGGCTCAGTGGATAGAGCGTCGGCCGGCGGACCTAAAGTCCCAGGTTCGATTCCGGTCAAGGGCATGTACCTTGGTTGCGGGCACATCCCCAGTGGGGAGTGTGCAAGAGGCAGCTGATGGATGTTTCTCTCTCATCGATGTTTCTAACTCTCTATCCCTCTCTCTTCCACTCTGTAAAAAAGCAATAAAATATATTTAAAAGAAAAAGGAAAGTCCTGGACAAACCCAATGACAGCTCTGATTACCTTTTCTGTTCGCTCCACAGTCTCTTCTGTCAGGTCTCTCTCCCCCTCTGACCTTCTCTCCCGCCAGCCATCATGACATTCACCGGGGACGTACTCCCTCCCGAGAATGTGGACCGCGCAGCAGATCAGGGCAGCACACAATTGCCTTTGTATCTCTTTGTATGAAATAAAAGGTCATTGGTTGGTGTTTGTGTTTATTTTTCTCATTGTTAGCAGTTCCTGCTCAACAGAGTGTAGATTAGAGACTTAATAATGGAAAACAACCCTTTATGGTCTTTGGAAGGAGCAAACACAAGTCAGCTACCAAATCACTGAATTATCTCAGAGAGACTTTTAAAAACAATTTATATTTTATTGATTTTTTTATTGGCAAGGGAGAGGGATAGGATAGATAGTTAAAAACACCAATCAGCTGCCTCCTGCACACACCCCCATTGGGATATGCCCGCAACCAAGGTACATGCCCTTGACTGGAATCGAACCTGGGACCCTTGACTCACAGGCCGACGCTCTATCCATTGAGCCAAACCTGCTAAGGCTCAAAGAGATTTTTAACATGTGAGTAGCCTTCTTTAAAATAAAATGCTTAAAGTAGCCTCAGGATAAAAAGAAATAAGGGGGTGGGGAAAATAAACATTACTAAGTTCTGATTGAATAGTGGCTGAAAGTTTAAAATTGCAGCTGCATTTAACGAAAGTGACAATCCTATATATTAGTTAAAGGGTAATATGCAAATCGACTGAAGGGTGGAACTACTGGTCGCCATGACGGACACTGACCACCAGGGGGCAGATCCTCACCAATGCTAGATGTGGAATTTAAAAAATATATTTATTGATTTCAGGGAGGAAGGGAGGAGGAGAGAGAGAAACATCAATGATGAGAGAGTCATTGATTGGCTGCTTCCTGCACACCCACTCTGGGATTAAGCTCAAAACCCAGTCATGTGCCCTGACCAGGAATCAAACCGTGACCTCCTGGTTCATAAGTTGACATTCAACCACTGAGCCACACCGGCCAGGTTGCAGTGACTTTATTGGTGGTATGGTTCTGCAGGATGGCTCTCAAAGTCCTGCCTGAATGTTCACCTTGGAGTCTGCTTCTTTAGTCCCCCCCACTAACAAGCCCTTAAGCCAGTTTATGCCCTGTAATAATCTTTTTGTACTTAAACAATGTGGAATGAATTTAAAAATATATATATTTTATTGATTTTTTACAGAGAGGAAGGGAGGGGATAGAGAATTAGAAACATAGTTGAGAGAGAATCATCAATCAGCTGCTTCCTGCACACCCCCCATTGGGAATGTGCCTGCAGCCAAGGTCCATGCCCTTGACCAGAATTGAACCCAGGACCTTTCAGTCCACAGGCCGACGCTCTATCCACTGAGCTAAACCGGTTTGGGCTTCGGAATGAATTTTGTTCTCTAAAAATGAACCCAGACAATATAATAGGAAATCAGAAAATAAAATATAAAAAACAAGGTAAACAGCACAAAATGAAACAGAAGAAATCAATTATAATTTTTAAAAACTAAACTCCAGCTAATAATGTCACATTAAACAGTCTAAAAAAATCCAGTTCGGTACTGTATATGAGAGACATGAAAAACAATGAAATACTGCATGGTAGTTAAAACAGATGAATCTTTGTTTTGTTTTTTAAAAAATATATTTTATTGATTTTGTACAGAGAGGAAGGGAGAGAGATAGAGAGTTAGAAACATCGATGAGAGAGAGAGTCATCGGTCAGCTGCCTCCTGCACACCCCCCACTGGGGATATGCCCACAACCAAGGTACATGCCCTTGACTGGAATCGAACCCGGGACCCTTCAGTCCCCAAGCCGATGCTCTATCCATTGAGCCAAACCGGTCTCAGCAAAACAGATGAATCTTAAAAAAAAAAAAAAAAAAAAAAAAAAGGGAAAATGAAAAAAGCTGGCCCCTCAGGTGTGGCTCAGAGGTTGAGTGTTGACATATAAACCAAGAGGTCAAGGTTGGATACCCGGACAGGGCACATGCCTGGGTTGTGGGCTCCATCCCCAATAGGGGGCATGCAGGAGGCAGCCGATTCACAATATTTGTCATCATTGATGCTTCTATCTCTCCCTCTCCCTTCCTCTCTGAAATCAATAATAAAAAAAAAAGCTGCAATAGATTACTCAGCACGTTATTTTTTTGTTTAAATTTCTTTATTGATTAAAGTATCACATATTTTTCCTCATCCCCCTTCCCCCGTTCCCATCCCACACCCCTCCCCATGCATGCCACCACCTCCCTGTTGTCCGTGATCACTGGTTAGGCTCATATGCATGCACACAAGTCCTTTGGTTGATCTCTTCCCCCCCCCCTTTTTTTTAAATATATATTTTATTGATTTTTTTTACGGAGAGGAAGAGAGAGGGACAGAGTTAGAAACATCGATGAGAGAGAATCATCGATCAGCTGCCTCTGGGATGTGCTGGCAACCAAGGTACATGCCCTTGACCGGAATCAAACCCAGGACCCTTGAGTCTGCAGGCGGATGCTCAATCCACTGAGCCAAACCGGTTTCGGCTGATCTCTCCCTTTTATCCCCCACCACCACCTTCCCTCTGAGCTCCGACAGTCTGATCCATGCCTCCTTGTCTCTGGGTCTGTTCTTGTTCATCCGTCTATGTTGTTCACCATTTCCCCCAGATGTGTGAGATCATGTCCTACTGGAAATACACTTACAAGAACCAAAAAGGAGACAAGCTATAATGGTTATAACATGTCATTTTTGTAAGATTTATGAACAAAAATTGGCATTCCATATGCAGTGAGTAGGCCCATACATCCGCTGTAATAAACGTATAAAAAAAAAACCATGAAAAATGGACTGAAATGCACTCACTTGAGCACAGGGACTGTCTCTAGGGAGGATGGAGAGTGATGAAGGGTGGGGCGTGAGTTGTTCTAATTTTGTATTTCTTTGCTAAATACCAAGTGAGTGAAGCAAAATGTTTTGATATGTCTCATCTTGATGGCAGAGGGCGTGGGTTGTTCATGTTTTCTGCACTTAGAGGCATGCCATGTGTAAAACAGACATGCCCAGGACATTTTTTTTTAAAATATATTTTATTGATTTTTTTACAGAGAGGAATAGAGAGTTAGAAACATCAATGAGAGAGAGAATCATCAATCAGCTGCCTCTTGCACATCCCTCGCTGGGGATGTGCCCGAAACCAAGGTACATGCCCTTGACCGGAATCGAACCCGGGACCTTTCATTCCGCAGGCCGACACTCTATCCACTGAGCCACACCGGCTTCGGCTGCCCAGGACATCCTTATGCACAACAGCAAGGACACTGAAGTGGCTTCTGAGATGCTAAAAACTCCGAAGGCCCGCAGGCTGGTTTGAAAGGATGACACCCGGGCTGGATGGAGCCAGCGTTGGCAGAGGCCGCAGAGAGACTTGGCAAGAACCCGAGAAAGGAGCCTGCGCTGAGGACGGAAGAGGTTGCACCAGGGCAGGGGATAGGGTGTCGCAAGTCTGTGCAAATCAGAAGATGGTTTTAAAAAAGATCCGGATTAAGTAACTTGGACTTGGGGTGGGCCTGAGCAGACAGCGGAAAAAAAACGAATCTCAGGAGGGAGCGAGCTGGGAGCCAGAGGGCCGCCGTGTGGGACCTAAAGGAGAGAATGGCTCCAAATTTAGTCACACCAGGAAGTAAACCATCCTACTTTTGGGGGAGAAGGGTGTTAAACGTGTTCTAAAATTGTAACGTAGCCGAAACCGGTGTTGCACAGTGGATAGAGCGAACGTCTGCAGACTGAAGGATCCCAGGTTTCATTCCGGTCAAGCGCATGTACCTTAGTTGCGGGTACATCCCCAGTAAGAAGTGTGCAGGAGGCTGCTGATGGATGCTTCTAGCTCTCTATTCTCTCTCTCTGTAAAAAATCAATAAAATATATTTAAAAAAATAAAATAAAATTGTAACGTCAATACAGAAGCCAGGCTGTCCCCAAATTGCAGCATTTCCAGTGAAATAGTAGGCTCGGCCGAGGCCGATTTGGCTCAGTGGATAGAGCGTCGGCCTGCGGACTGAAAGGTTCCAGGTTCGATTCTGATCAAGGGCATGTATCATACTTGGGTTGCGGGCACATTCCAGTGAGGTGTGCAGGAGGCAGCTGATGGATGTTTCTCTCTCATTGATGCTTCTGACTCTCTATCCCTCTCTCTTCCTCTCTGTAAAAAAACCAATAAAATATATTTTAAAAAAATAGTAGGCTCGCTTCTCCCGCACCCATGGGGTCCGTTTGCTTTGCTGATGCGGGTTTCCTCTGGTTGGCAGCGGGGTGCGGAGCCTGCAGAAGCCTGGGTTCCGCTCAGGGCCGGTGGGCGTGGCCTGGCGAACGGGGGCGTGGCCTAACGGGAGGCACGGGGCGGAGCTTGATGGCGTGGGGGCGGGACTTGTGGACGTGGGGGCGGGGCCTGGGCGGGGCCAGCGCGCAGGGGCAGACCTCGCGCGCTCCCGGCCGCTCGCTGGCTCTGGGGCCGCGGCGGCTCCTCAGCGGGGTCGCGCCGGAGGAAGGCCCTCGGGCGGCGGCGGCTGGGACGGCCTGCGGACTGACAGACGGACCGACCGACCGACCGACCGACGGGTGTGGGCCGAGCCGCCAGGCCCCCGCGCCCGCCGTCTCCTCTCTGCCAACGCCGGGCCGCGCTATGGCCTCTTCGCCGGGCTCGGGCAGCGCCAACCCGCGGAAGTTCAGTGAGAAGATCGCGCTGCACACGCAGCGCCAGGCCGAGGAGACGCGGGCCTTCGAGCAGCTCATGACGGACCTCACCCTGTCGCGGGTGAGGAGGGCCGGGCCGGGGCGGGCGGGGGCGGCCCGGCGGCGGCGGCCGAGAGGCTGCGGGCCTGAGGCGGCGGCCGCGGGGTCGGGCCGGGGCGGCGCCCGGGAGCGGGAGCGGGGCCGGCGGCGGCCGCGGCCTCGGCGCTTCCCCGCTTTCCGACGCCCCGCGCGGCGCGGAGGCGGGAGGTGGCGGGGCCGGGCTTTTGCGGGGAGACGGGCCGGGACCGCGCGGGGGAGGCTGAGCCGGAGCCCGGGAGGAAATGCAATGCGGCTCCGAGCCGCTCCGGGCGAGCCCTCCGGAACCCCCTCCGTCCCCCCCGCCGCCCTCCGGGGCGCCCCGCTCGGGGCCGGGCTCCTGGGGTCTGGGTGCCGCCTCCGGGCCGGCCCAGCGGGTTCATCGCGGGCGCCTCACGCGGGCGGGCCAGGTGCACCCCGGCGTGGCCGGGGACCGAGGGGGGCCCTGGAGGAGCGAGCGAGGCCCGAGCGGGAAAACACCCGGCGGGATTGAGCAACTGGGGAGGGCGCCCGGGAGGATGGAGAGCCGGGCTGCGGGCAGGGCGCGAGCTGGGGACGGAGGAGGAGGAGGAGGAGGAGGAGGAGGAGGAGGAGGAGGAGGAGGAGGAGGTTGTTCAGGTCTGGAGGGACCTGATGCTGACCTTGAGGGACCCTCGGACCCTCGAGGGGGGATGGAGGAGCATACAGATGCTGTGGGGCGGGGAGACGCCCTGAAGGCGAGCTGAGTGCAGTTTGCAAACCGGTGGTCCAGCTCCCTGAGCTGCAGACACCTTATTTTTTTTTTTTTTTATGTGTGTGTGTGTGTGTGTGTGTATTGTTGATTTTTTACAGAGAGGAAGGGAGAGGGATAGAGAGTTAGAAACATCCATGAGAGAGAAACATCGATCAGCTGCCTCTTGCACACCCCCCACTGGGGATCTGCCCGCAACCAAGGTACATGCCCTTGATCGAAATCGAACCCGGGACCCTTTAGTCCGAGTGCCGATGCTCTATCCACTGAGCCAAACACAGTTTCGGCTGCAGATGACTTATTTTTTGACCAGCACGGTGTTTGGGGGGGTGGGGGATTGCTTGAATCTGTTGGCCAGAATTTTTATTTTTTAAGATATATTTTACTGATTTTTTTTGCAGAGAGGAAGGGAGAGGGACAGAGTAGAGAGCTAGAAACATGGATGAGAGAGGAACATCGACCAGCCGCGCCCCCCCTCACTCCCCACCGGGGATGTGCCCGCAACCAATGTATACATGCCTTGACGGGAATGGAACCTGGGACCCCTCATTCCGCCGACCGATGCTCTACCCACTGAGCCAAACCGATTTCTGCTGTTGCCAGAATTTTTTAATTGGGAGATCTTTGCAGAAAACAAACGTTTTTCACAGGAAATTGATTTGTGCATTTCTGTATAAAATATGTATGTATTTCTATATATAAAGTATTTGTTTAAGTATGGTTACATATATGATATAGTATTAAAATTGGGAGGTATCCATCCTGAATTCCCATGTGACAGCTAGTGGCTGGAGCTGGGTGGCTGCACCCCTCAAATGGAGCGTTGAGTTCTCTTAATTGGCCACAGTTCACACCACTCACTGTTGTGATCCTCCACCGAGGCTAGGTGTCACATGGCCAGTTATCAATAAAAACATTTTTATTGATTTTTAGAGAGAGAGAGGAAGGGAGAGGGAGAAAGAGATAGAAACATCCATAATGAGAGAGAATAGTTGATCAGCTCCCTCTTGCACACCCCACACGGGGAATCGCCTGCAACCTGGGCATGTGCTCTGACCAGGAATCGAACCGGTGACCTCCTGGTTTAATGGTCCACGCCCAACCACTGAACCACACTGGCCGCCGGTGCCATTTATCATGTTTTTGATAGTGCTTCCTTTTAGTGAAGTTAGGGGGAAGTTTTTTTCTTATATTTAGATTTCTGTCACACTCGGAAATATGTGGTTAAAAGCAGGCTGAGGATTTCAAGAAATTTTTTTTCTCATGCTTTGACTCACTTCATTCTTTTAGTATCTTCCCGGTGTCCATAGGCATTTACCCGTGACCTTGGTTGGATGCAGGGATGAGCATGACATGACAAGCTCAGAGCACATTGAAGAGAATGGGTAGAAGTTGAGGGGTTTATTGCTGGGGTCTGTTTCCTTTTGTGTTTTTTAGGTACATGAATTACGTATGTCTAGGTACATGCATTCTCTATGACCATGTATGTACCTGGAGTTTATCCAGTTTCTCACCCAGTACACGACTCCCCTTTAAAACATCCCTGAAGCCGAAACCGATTTGGCTCAGTGAATAGAGCGTCGGCCTGCAGACTGAAAGGTCCCAGGTTCGATTCCTGTCAAGGGCATGTACCTTGGTTGCGGGCACATCCCCAATAGGAGGTATGCAAGAGTCAGCTGATTGATGATTCTCTCTCTCATCCATGATTCTCTCTCTCATCTCACCCTCTCTCTATCCCTCTCTCTTCCTCTCTGTAAAAAATCAATAAAATATATTTTTTTAAAAATCCCTGAAGCCATTAGTAAGATACAGACTTTTTATTTATTTTTTAATACTAGAGGCCCAGTGCACAAAATTCATGCACTGTGGGGGCAGGGTCCCTCAGCCCAGCCTGTGCTCTCTTGCAGTCCAGGACCCCTTGCTTCTTACCACCCGCTTGCTTGCTCTTCCTTAGCGCTGCCTCGGAGGTGGGAGAGGTTCCTGCCACCACCACTGTGCTCACCAGCCGTGGGCCTGGTTTCTGTCTGAGCAGTGTTCCCCCTGTGGGAGCGCACTGACCACCAGGGGGCAGCTCCTGCATTGAGTGTCTGCGCCCTGGTGGTCAGTGAGTATCATAGCGACCGGTTGTTCTGGTGGATCCGCCTTAACAGTCACTTAGGCTTTTATTATATACGTAGATATTTCTATTGACTTCAGAGAGGAAGGGAGAGGGAGAGAGAGTTAGAAGCATCAATGATGAGAGAGAATCATTGATCGGCTGCCTCCTGCACACCCCACAGTGGGAATTGCCTGCAACCCGGGCATGTGCCCTTGACCGGAATTGAACCTGGGACCCTTCAGTCCGCAGTCCGACGCTCTATCCACTGAGCCGAACTATTTAGGGCCAGACTTTTTAAAAAAACATATTTTATCGATCTTTTGACGGAGAGGAAGTGAGAGGGGAAAGAGAGTTATTAGCATCGATGAGAGAATCATCCCATCAGCTGCCTCCTGTACACCTCCTCTTGGTGATGTGCCCGCAACCCAGGTCCATGCCCCTGACCGGAATCGAACCCGGGACCTTTCATTCCGCAGGTCGATGCTCCATCCACTGGGCCAAACCGGTTAGGCTAGAGCTAGACTTTTTTTAAAGGCAGAATTTTTCACAGATCCTCAGTGTTCACTTAAATGAGTTTGATGTTGTCACTCAAAAATGTTCAAACATAAACCTGTATATAATGTTCTTGGCTTATAGCTGCGATACAACCAGAGTCAGGATTCGGGACTTGATCTCTTGATCTTAAGGACCATGGGGAGTCACTGAAGGGGTTGAACCAGGGGAGCTTAGCATTTTCAAAGCTCCAGAATGGCGGATAGAACAGAGGAGCAGGTGGCAGAGGCACTGGAGGTTGTAATACTATCCTAGGAGGCGTGCCAGTGGCATGGACTAGGTGGTAGCAACAGGGAGGCAGAGAGGGGAACAGATTGGTACTTAGGAGGTCGAAAGGTGAATTTTCGAGGGGGAGGGAGGACTCACGGATGAGCCCCCGCTTCCAGACTTGAGCCATTTCAGGGTCTCCTCCATTAAGAGGGGGAGCACTGGCAGGAGCACGGTGGGAGCAGACTCCTCAGTTTGATGCCCGGCCAGCAAGGCTCGGTGGTTGAACATTGACCCATGAGCCAGAAGGTCATGGTTGATCCCCAGTCAGGGCACATGTCTGGGTTGCGGGCTCAGTCCCTGGTTGGGGGTATGCAGGAGGCAGCCGATCAGTGATTCTCTCTCATTATCGATGTTTCTTTCTTCCTCCCTCCCTCTCTGAAACCAATAGAAATATATTTTGAAAAGAGAGAGAGATACTGAATTTGAGGTGCCTGTGCAGCATGTGAGTAATGATGGTCTAGCTAAGTGGTCCTGGAGCTCAGGAGGGAAGTCCTGGCTAGAGAGATAAACGTGGGAATCTTTGTAGCTTCAGCTGCCCGGGAAGAATTTCTAGGATAGATCTTTCCAATTGGTGGCCTAAATTTTAATTTGGTTCTCTGACATGTTTTTAATTTGGTTGGGGTGCCCAAATGTGTTTTTTTTTTACCACAAAAATTAGGGCCAACAATGAATATTGAGATTTTTCTATTAAAATATGGACTTTGGCCCTGCCAGGGTGGCTCAGTGATTCAGTGTCTACCTATAAATCAGGAGGTCTCGGGTTCATTTCCTGGTCAGGGCACATGCCTAGGTTTTGGGCTCAGTCCCCAGTGGGGGGACGTGTAGGAGGCAGCGGATCAATGATTCTCTCTCATCATTGATGTTTCTATCTCTCCTTCTCCCTTACTCCTTGAAATCAATAAAAATTAAATAAACGTAGCAGCATGCAAAAAAAATATATGGATTTTGGCCTCTTGGAAAAAATGAGATTTATCTAACAACACTCATCCTACATTTCTTTTTTCTTTTTTTAAAAAAATATATATTTTATTGATTATTCCACAGAGAGGAAGGGAGAGGGATAGAGAGCTAAAAACATCGATGAGAGAGAAACATTAACCAGCTGCCTCCTGCACACCCCCTACCGGAGATGTGCCCGCAACCAAGGTACATGCCCTTGACCGGAATCGAACCTGGGACCTTTTAGTCCGCAGACTGATGCTCTATCCACTGAGCCACACCGGTTTCGGCTCATCCTACATTTCTGCAGGCAGCAGTTACCTGGAGCTGAGTAGTGGCTGCCACTATCAGATAGGGCATGTATGTGTTCTTCACCTTGCCACACTCCCCACCACCCCCTAACGTGTTCCTCACAGGGATTCTAGCCCACTTCGCTTGGTTATCTGTCATGCTTGGCACCTATAGGCATTTGTGTTCATGACCCTGCTTTAGAGTGAGATGCAAAGAGGGCCTAGGAGAAGCCCAAGGAGCTCCCGAGCTTAACGGGGGGGGGGGGGGGGGGGGAGAGGAGGATGAGGAAGAGACGCCAGCAAAGCAGACTGAAGAGCCACTAGACAGAAAAGCAAGGAGGGCGATTGCTGAGAGGAGGAAATGTCAACAAGCCCAGCCCAGGGCTGCTGACTCGATCTAACATGATAAGGACATGTCCTTTGGTCTACTAGTCACGTAGAGGTCATTGGTCACCGTGGGGAGAGCCGCTACATTGGCCGGGAGGGAGGTTGTAAGGCATTGAGAATGAATGGGAGAAAAACGGAGACGGGCTTGGGAACTTGTTCCAGAAGTTCAGCTTTGAAGGACAACGTGTAGTATTGAGAAACCACAGGATAGCCGAAACCGGTTTGGCTCAGTGGATAGAGCGTCGGTCTGCGGACCGAAAGGTCCCGGGTTCGATTCCGGTCAAGGGCATGGACCTTGGTTGCAGGCACATCCCCAGTAGGGGGTGTGCAAGAGGCAGCTGATCAATGTTTCTCTTTCATCAATGTTTCTAACCCTCTATTCCTCTCTCTTCCTCTCTGTAAAAAATCAATAAAATATATTTAAAATATATTTAAAATAAAAATAAAAAAAAAGAGAAACCACAGGAAAAACTTAGCACGTCAACCTGGAGTGTTAATTAGGCTTGAATAATTTGTACGAAACATTATTTTTAGCTTAAAAATAGACCGAGGAGACTACAAAGATTTAGGCTTGGGCTAAGCATTGAACATTATCTTTTTGCCTGGCAATGTACTGATCCCCTTACATTCCTCATCTCATGTAGTCCTCATGACCCTATGGAGTATGTTTCTAGAATGTTCTTTATTTTGCAGGCGAGCAAGTTAAGGCTTGAGAGGGAAGGTTGCATGGCTGGTAAGAGGTAGAGCTGGGGTTGGAATCTGGCTGTCACACTGAATGAATGTCTATATATTAACCACTTGAGAAGCATTTGTTGAAGACACTTTTCTTTCCCTATTGAATTGCTATGACATTTTTTGTTAAAAAATCAATTGGCCATATATGTGTGAGTCTGTTTTTGAACTCTCTTCTGTTCTGTTGATCTCTCGCTCTTTCTCTCTCTCTGTCTCTCTCTCTCTCTCTTTTTTTTTTTTTTCCACAATAGTGGACTGCCTAGATTACTATAGCTTTATAGTGAGTCTTTTTTTTTTCTCTCTTAAATATATTTTATGGATTCCTTGACTGGAATCGAACCTGAGCATCAGCCTGTGGGGGCTGTGCAGGAGGCAGCTGATTGATGTTTCTCTCTCAGCGATGTTTCTAGCTCTCTATCCCTCTCCCTTTCTTTCTGTAAAAAAAAAAAATTGATAAAATATATTTTAAAAAAAAGAATATGGATTCAGTATTGTCTGGTCTCAGTTAGTAGAAGCTGGAAATCCAGATTTTTATGCAGTTGTCCAATTTTTAAAATTAAATTTTTATTTTATTATTATTATTAGTTTTTAAATCCTCACCTGAGGATATTTTCCCATTGATTTTTTAGAGAGAGTAGAAGAGAGAGGGAAAGACAGAGAGAAACATCGATGTGAGAGAAACACATCGATTGGTTGCTTTCTGCACGCGCCCTGACCAGGGTCCGAGCCAGGGAGGAGCCTGCAACCGAGGAGGTATGTGCTCTTGACCTGAATGGAACCTGGGACCCTTCAGTCCACAGGCCGATGCTGTATCCACTGAGCCAAACTGGCTGGGGCAAAAATTAAAATTTTAAACTTTGAGTGGTTCAAGGTCATGTGGGTCAAACAGAACTCTCTAAGCCTGCCAGTCTGTGACCTCTGTTTCTCACTAATCGTTTTCTGGTTCTCATTTGCATCATCGGTGAGCTGTCAGGACAGTGTCACAGACAGTCGCGAAGGTTCTTTCTGGTTCAGTGGTTCTACGTCTCAAGAGAGAAAAATACCCAAATTGCTCAGAGCTTTAGGGGCAGCTGAGAATATCAACAATAATGGTATTTTGGGAAGCTGCCCAGAGCTTTACATTTTGCATACCACTGTCATGCCTCTTTTTTCTTTCTTTTTCTAGTTTTTTATTTTTTATTTTTTGCATTAACCGACCAAATTTTTCAGCACCATTTTTTTTTTTTTTGGAATGATTTTTAAAAAATTTTTATTGATTTTTCTACAGAGAGGAAGAGAGAGGAATAGAAAGCCAGAAATATTGATGAGAGAGAAACATCGACCAGCTGCCTCCTGCACCCCCCTGCCACTGGGGATGTGCCCGCATCCAAGGTACATGCCCTTGGTGGGAATTGAACATGGGACCCTTCAGTCCGCAGGCCGACGCTCTATCCACTGAGCCACACCGGTTTCGGCTTCTTCTTTCTTTTAATCCTTACAGCGTCTTGTGAAATAGACAGCAGAGTAGTTGGCCCAGCCGCATGGTGGTTCCAGATCACACAGTCAGGTCCTCTAATTTCAAGTCCAGAGCTCTTTCCGCTGTGGTGCAGCAGCCTCAGAAGGTTCTAGAATAGGCGCTTTGGGAGGGAGAGCAGATGAGGGGTCCTGTAGGGGGGTCTCCAGCTCAGCAGGCGGCAGAGGTCTAGCCGGATGTAGAGCTTAGCTTGGTTGAAGTGTCAAGGCTTTGAGGTAGGAGTTGAAGGCTTTGTGAGAACTCTCTGAAGGCAGGCACTTTGGTACATGGTCAGATTCACAGCACCTGACACACCGCACGGCTCAGTGATTGAGCGTCGACCTAGGAACCAGGAGGTCACGGTTCGATTACTCGTCAGGGCTCAGGCCCCGGTTGTGGGCTCCGTCCCCAGTCGGGGGTGTGCAGGAGGCAGCCCATCCATGATTCTTTCTCATCATTGATGTTTTTTTCTCTCCCCCCTCTCTCTGAAATCAATAAAAAAAAAATATATATAAATACACACACACATACTTTATTTCAGAGAGGAAGAAAGAGATTAAAAAAAAAAAAACATCAATGAGGCTGAGACCAGTTTGGCTCAGTGGATAGAGCATCAGCCTGTGGACTGAAGGGTCCCGGGTTCGATTCTGGTCAAGTGTATGTACCTTGTTTGCGGGCACATCCCCAGGAGGGGGTGTGTGCAAGAGGCAGCTGATCAGTGACTCTCTCATCAATGTTTCTAAGTCTCTATGTCTCTCCCTTCCTCCCTGTAAGAAATCAGTAAAATATATTTTAAAACAAACATCAATGAGGAGAGAGAATCATTGATCGGCTGCCTCCTGCACGCCTCCTTATTGGGGATCAAACCCACAACCCAGGCATGTGCCCTTGACTGGAATCGAACCTGGGACCCTTCAGTCCGCAGGCTGACGCTCTATCCACTGAGCCAGACCAGCTAAGGCAAAATATATGTAGTTTTAAAAAGTTTGTATGTCAGTGAACAAATGGACAGATTGATGGAAGAAGGAATCAAAGGCTCTAGATCCAGAAGGGTGAGAATTGTGTCTCGAGAATTTCAAGGCCAGCCGTCAAATGCTTCCGGGGAGAACTTTGAGGATGTTAAGATCAAAAGCTGAGGCTTGATTCTTCTAACTCAGCTGATGGATGGGAAAGCTCACCATGACCTCCTCCTCACCTTTGACTCTCAGATCTGGGTTTTGGTTAATAGGTCATAACCATCTCCCAGAGAAGTAGGTTTGAGAAATAAAATTCCGTAAGTCAAACAGAACTTAAACAAAGTAAGCCTGCCAAAGGGTTTAAAACGTCCAGACAGATACAGGTCCTTATCTTTTGGAATACGGAATATGATTCCCAGGATTTCTCTTAGTGGACTGCTGCGGGCAGTGGAGGGGGAAAAGATGGATCAAGATTAGACAAAAGCCAAAACCGGTGTGGCTCAGTGGATAGAGCGTCGGCCTGCGGACTGAAGGGTCCCAGGTTTGATTCCGGTCAACGGCATGTACCTTGGTTGCGGGCACATTCCCAGTGCGGGTGTGCAGGAGGCAGCTGATCGATGTCTCTCTCTCATGGATGTTTCTAGCTCTCTATTCCTTTCCCTCCCTCTCTGTGAAAAATCAATAAAATATATTTAAAAAAAGATTAGACATAAGTTGGGAACATTGTTGAAGCTGGAAGAGGGCTCGATGGGGTTTCATTATGCTTCTGTCTATTTTTTATATATTGGAAAGTTTTTCATAATAAATGGGAAAAAAACAAAAAATCAGAGGGCTTTATGGGGTCAGCAATGTTTTTGGTTAACGGAACTTCACGTTTCTCTCAGCTTGTAAGCAGTATGGTCATTGAGAGAAATGGGGGGGGGGGGAAGAGAAGGAAAAGAATGTGACAGAAATAAGAAAAAATATGGATTGCCCTAGCTGATGTGGCTCACTGGATAGAGCGTCGGCCTGCAGATTGAAAGGTCCCGGGTTCGATTCCGGTCAAGGGAACATGCCTAGGTTATGGGCTCGGTTCTCAATGGGGGGCATGAGGGAGGCAGCTGGTCAGTGATTCTCTCATCATTGATGTGTCTCTCTCTCTCTCTCTCTCCCTCTCTCCCTTCCTCTCTGAAATCAATTAAAATATAAGAAGAAAAGAAAGAATATGGGTTTTTAGTTAGACGTCAGCTTGCGTAAAACCTCCCTCGACCTTGCACAAGCCTCTGAACTTCCCTAAGTCTGGTCTCCAGGTCTAACGCAGCCTCCCCGGGTTAGAGATGAAGCAGGCAGTGGAGACTCGGCCCTGGTCATGTTTGCAATCAAAGAGAAACAGTAACGAAAGGGTCAAAGCCTGCCTCGGGGTTCCCGTCTACCCTTTCCTCCCAACATGAATCATAAGTGCCAAGCGTTATGTAACCGCAGAGGTCATTTATTATTTTAGAAAGAGGACTATTAAACACTAAACCGGACCACTTTGGGGTTTACAAGAACTGTAACCAGTTTATTGCCTTTTGAAAAACGAAGCGAGGGGCAGCTGGCGGGAGAAAGGCACGTTGAAACGGTGGAAATCCATCTTGTACCTGCTCCGTCGGCCTCCTTTCTGACCCCAATTCGTGGTCTTACCCAGCGTTGGTGGGGTTTTCGGTGAGACTGCTCTCTCCTATGTACATGGGTATGCCTTTTGGGAACACATTTTGGCGGTACGTGTCGAGAGCCATTCAGAGGCCCGTACCCAGAGACTTAGTAATCACTCTTTGAAATGTGTCCTATGGAAATGATTCAGAACAGTGTTATGTTGCCATGAAATATGATTATGTAATCTAGAAAAGGCTTCAGAGTGTACCTGTGTCATGATTACAATTATGCAGTCTTTTTTTTTAATATATTTTATTGATTTTTTACAGAGAGGAAGAGAGAGGGATAGAGAGAAACGTTGATGAGAGAGAATCATCGATCAGCTGCCTCTCGCACATCCCCTACTGGGGATGTGCCCGCAACCAAGGTACATGCCCTTGACTATAATTGAACCCGGGACCTTTCAGTGCGCAGGCCGACGCTCTATCCACTGAGCCAAACCGGTTTCGGCTACAACTATGCAGTCTTTACCCATTAAGGTGAATGACTGGAGAAGAACATGGAGATGGGAGGGCAGCTAATGTCACAGACTGCTAGACAGTGGCTTAGTTTTTCTTCACAAAATTCCCTGCCCTGGCCAGGTTTGCTCAGTGGATAGAGCATTGGCCTGCAGACCAATGGGTTCTAGGCTCCATTCCAGCCAAGGGCACATAACCAGGTTGTGGGCTCAATCCCCAGTGGGGGGAGTGCAGGAGGCAGCTGATCTAAGATTCTCTCTCATCATTGATGTTTCTCTCTCTCTCTCCCCCTCTCTCTTCCTCTGAAATCAATAAATTTAAAAAATAAATATTTTTTAGAAGAAATTCCTTGTCGCTATTAAAGATAGTGCTTTCCAGACTGTCAAATTACAGTGGGGAGGGGAGGGAGATCTGGGGGAGATAGATCAACCGAAGGACTTGTATACATGCATATAAGTACAATCAATGGACATAAAACGCTGGGGAGGGAGGATATGTATGGGAGGGAGGGAGAGGGGCAAAAAAAAAAAATCAATAAAATATATTAAAATAAAATAAAAAAAATAAAGATGGTGCTTGCTTGCCTACACATACACACTCAAATGTCTTGCAGGAGGACTATCATGCCCACACAGGCCATGTGGAAGGAACATGGGTAAATTCTTTACAAAAATAGACAAATAAAAAAACCACAAAGCGCCGGAAACCTGAAAGTTTTGGGTAGAGAAGAAATTGAAACCGAGACTTCCCACTCTTGAACCATTTCTCTTCAAAACGCCATACTTGGGTGCTTTCTTGAGAGCTTTGCCGTCAGGTGTCAAAGGGGTTGAGTTTCTCTCTCTCTCTTTTGTGTGCGTGTGTCTCACCGTTTCTGAAATCTCTCTGTTTCCAGGTTCAGTTTCAGAAGCTTCAGCAACTGCGCCTGACACAGTACCACGGCGGGTCCTTGCCCAACGTGAGCCAGCTGCGGAGCGGTGCGTCTGATTTCCAGGTACCCGGATGTTTGCTTCCTGAGGCTGAGTGGGCTTCGAAAAGATGGGCAGAGATTATCCTTAAAAAGATTAGATCTTGAAGGGCAAACCTGTCCTAGATCTAGTTCAGTGTTTTTTCCGGGAAGTCCATCATCATTCTCTTCCTTAGTTCCTGCAGCATTTAGCAGTGTGTGATCTCACAAATGGCCTAAGGCAGTACTGCTCAGTGGAAATACAATTCGAGCCATACATGTGATTTCAGTTTTTTCAGTAGCCACGTGAAAATCAACAAAGTGGATTAAAATTTATTTAAATTATTTAAATAACTAGAGGCCCGATGCATGAATTGGTGCAGGGGCGGGGGGTCCCTCGGCCTGGCCTGCAATGAGGGCCAATCAGGGCAGTCTCGCCTAGTTATGATCGGAGCTGATTGGTCTGACTGGCTGCGGGGGAGGGACTATAGGAGGTTGGCTGTGGGCATGCACTGACCATCGGAGACAGTTCCTGCATTGAGCATCTTCCCCCTGGTGGTCAGTGCGTGTCATAGCTACCAGCTGGTCATCTGGTTGTCTGGTCATAACAGTCACTTAGGCTTTTACATATATAGATTATTTAACTCAATATATTCAAAATATTATCATTTCAACATATAATCAATATAAAAACATTAATGAAATATTTCGCATTTTTTATTTTTCCTATAAAGTCTTTGTTATCTAGTGTGTATTTTATTAATTATTATTTTAAAATATATTTTATTGATTTTTTTTTTTTACAGAGAGGAAGGGAGAGGGATAGAGAGTTAGAAACATTGATCAGCTGTCTCCTGCACACTCCCTACTGAGTATGTGCCTGCACCCGAGGTACATGCTCTTCCTTGATTGGAATTGAATTTGGGGACTCTTGAGTCTGTAGGTCGACGCTCTATACACTGAGCCAAACCGGTTAGGCCTATTATTATTTATTAAAAAAAAAAATTGCCGAAACCAGTTTGGCTCAGTGGATAGAGCGTCGGCTTGCAGACTGAAAGATCCTGGGTTCGATTCCAGTCAAGGGCATGTACCTTCATTGCGGGCACATCCCCAGTAGGGGGTGTGCAGGAGGCAGCTGATCGATGATTCTCTCTCATCGATGTTTCTAGCTCTCTATCCTCTCTTCCTCTCTGTAAAAAAAATCAATAAAATATATTTATAAAAAAATATTTTTGTTGATTTCAGAGAGGAAGAGGAAGAGAGAGAGAGAGGGGGGGAGAGAGAGAGAGAGAGAGGGAGAAAGAGAGAAACAGAAACATCAGTGATGAGAGAGAATCATGGATCGGCTGTCTCCTGCATGCCCCCTACTAGGAATCAAGCCCACAACCAGGGCCTGTGCCCCTGACCGAAATTGAACCTGGGACCCTTCAGTCCAAAGGCATTCTATCCACTGAGCCACACCGGCCAGGGCTAGATGTCTCCCTATTTTAAAAGTAGTCTTTCTTTCTTGTGAAGACTGGGCTGACTTGTTTGATGATGTGCCGTAATGCAGAAGTGTTATTTAAATTGGGGACTTTCGTTTAAGAGGGCTAAACGGAACTCTGAAATATAGCGGTGATTATAAAAAGTACAGTATGAACAGATCTGTACCTGTCCCACGGGGATCTTGACTTTAATATACATTGAATCTCACTTTAATACTGCCCTTGCTAGCGGTCTACTTCTGTAGATCGAACCTCTTGTCTGTTGGTCTATTGAATCATTCTGTATCCAAATAACATAGACCTCTGTGCTGGGCTGGATTTCATGCTGCAGAAAATAAAGCATTGTCAAGGGCAGGTGTTCTTGAGATCCCAAATCTGTGGCACTTTATTGTCAGTTTTAGAGGCATACAGATTTCGTTGTCCTGTCCCTCTCCTGTCGCATTGGGGTGTGGGATGATGTGACAGGCACTGACTATCCCAGGATTCTTTCTTGAATACATTTTTTAAAATATATATATATTTTATTGATTTTTTTACAGAGAGGAAGGAGAGAGGGATAGAGAGTTAGAAATATTGATGAGAGAGAGACATCAGTCAGCTGCCTTCTGCACACCCCCTACTGGGGATGTGCCTGCAACCAAGGTACATGCCCTTGGCCGGAATCGAACCTGGGACCTTTCAGTCCGCAGACCGACGCTCTATCCATTGAGCCAAACCGGCTTCGGCTTGAATACATTTTTTTACTCTGAAACAATCACAAGCTTGCAGAAAAGTTGGAAGTGCCGTACAAATTTTCCTACTTTGATAATAAGTTACTGACCTCATGCTGTATCGCCCCCAAATATTTCCCCTGTGTATTTCCTACAAGCAAGGACATTGTCCTACATAAGACTAAAATAGAGCCATTAAAATCAGGAAATGAGCAGCAATAATCGTTACCGTCGGATCCTCAAACCCCATTTAAGTTTTGTCCAATGTCCCATTACTGTCCTCTGTAGCAATAGGGTCTAGTTCAAAATCTCATGTGCTTAATGATTGTCTGTAGTCGCCTTCAGTCTGGAACAGTTTTTCAGCCTTTTATTTTGACATGAAAAAATTTATTTTTGACCTTCGTGGCCTTGCCACTTTTGAAGAATATCCCTTAGTTGGGGCTTGTCTGATGTTTTTTGGTGATTAGATTCAGATTATGCATTTTTGGCAGGAATAGCACAGAAGGGATATCCTTGTACCTCATTCAGTGAGTGATTTTCATTTGTCCTGTTACTAATGGTATTCATTATAATTAGGATGGTGCCCTGGCCAGCGTGGCTCAGTTGGTTGAATGTCCTCCCATGCACCAAAAGGTAGCCTGCCTCCAGAGTCCCCCAGCCCCCTCAACCCTCCAGCCGCCCAGGGCCAGCCTGAGGTGCAGACAAGTCTCACATGATGGCTGCCCAGTTGCCCAGGGCCAGCCCAAGGTGCAGGCAAACCTCAGATGGCTGCTGCCCAGCTGCCCAGGGCTGCCTGAGGCTCAGGTAACCAGGGCCAGCCAAGGCTTGCGCTGCCGGCAGTGGCAGCAGCAGAGGTGTGATGGGGGCATCGCCTTCCCCTGATCGCTGGGTCCCTTCCCGCCCTTGAAGGCTCCCAGACTGTGAGAGGAGGCAGGCTGAGCTGAGGGACTTCCCTGCCACCTCCCCCTACCCCCCGCCCCGCATGAATTTTCATGCACCAGATCTCTAGTTTTGATAATAAATTCTCTTCCTAGAATTCTTGACAAACTGAGGAAAAAAAGGGAATCCAAGAAGTAGTGATTTCTTTAAGTAAACATTTTTTAGGTATAATTTACATACAGTACAATTGACCTTTTTTAGGTCTACAGTTTTGTATAGAAAAGTCTGCACCACAATCAAGATACAGAACAAATCCTGGCCCAGTAGCTCGATTGGTTAGAGCAGTGTTTCCCAAAGTATGGTACGCGTACCCCCACTTTGGGAAGAGTGGGAAGAGTTTGGTGGGGGTACGCATTGCACCGGAGTTTGGTGGGGATGTGCACTGCACCGTGCTTAGCTGCGCCTCATTCTACGTCCTCATGAGTACGAGGGGTCCTCAGCGTTACGAAAACTATAGAAGGGGGACACATATGTCTGAAGTTTGGGAAACACTGCATCATCACGTGGGTTCGATTCTGGTCAGGGCACATATGAGAATCAACCAATGAACACATAAGTAAGTAGAACAAGAATCAATGTTTCTCTCTCCAAGTAATTAACAACAATGTATATTCACATTGCTGTACACCAATTTTCAGAACTCTTTCATGCCATGGAATGGAAACCCTAAATCCATTAAATAACAACTCCTCATTCCCATTCCTGAGCCTCCGGCAACCGCCATTCTAGATCTCTGTCTTTGTGAATCCATGCTCCTCGTTCATGCAGGACTTACCTTTGTTTGACTGGCTGTTTCACTTAGCGTAATGTTCTCAAGGCTTATCCATCCTGTAGCATGTGACAGGATTTCCTTCCTTTTTAAGGCTGAATCATACTCCAGTGTATGAATAAGCCATATTTTGTTTATCCATTCATCCACTGATGGACATTTGGTTTGCTTCCACCCCTTGGCTGTTGTGAATGATGCTGCTGTGGACATAGGAAGGCAAATATCTCTTCCACAACGTGGTTGCAAATTCTTTTTGAGTGCATATCCAGAAGTGGGATGGCTATAGATTGTATGGTAATTCTCGTTTTGATTTTTTGAGGAACTCCCACACTGTTTTCCACAGTTGCTATACCATTTTACAGTCTCACCAGCAATGTGCAAGAGTTCCAATTTTTCTACATCCTCCCCAACACTTGTTATTTTATGGGATTATTTTAAAATATATTTTTATTGCTTTGAGAGAGGAAGGGAGAGGGAGAGAGAGATAGAAACATCAATGATGAGAGAGAATCACTGACTGGCTGCCACTTGCATGCTCCCTACTATCGATCAAGCCCACAGCCCTGGCATGTGCCCTTGACCGGAATCAAATATGAGATCCTTTAATCCGAAGGTCGATGCTCTATCCACAGCCAAGCCAGCTAGGGTGGTATTTTTTTTTTTTTTTTAATAGTAGTCATCCTAATAGATATGAGATGGTGGCATTTCCTTTTAAAAGTTTTTGGTCATTCTAATGCATTGTGGTTTTAATTTGCATTTTCATAATGATTAGTAACGCTGAGCAGCTTTTTATGTGCTTGTTTGCTATTCTTGTATCTTCTTTGGCAAAGTGTCTCTTCAAATCTTTTGTCCAGTTTTTAAATTTTCTTTTTTTTAAAATTTTTTTTAATTTTTTATATTTTATTGATTTTGTACAGAGAGGAAGGGAGAGAGATAGAAACATCGATGAGAGAGAGTCATCGATCAGCTGCCTCTTGCACACCCCCTACTGGGTATATGCCCGCAACTAAGGTACATGCCCTTGACCGGAATCGAACCCGGGACCTTTTAGTCCCCAAGCCGATGCTCTATCCATTGAGCCAAACCGGTTTCGGCGAGTTGTTCATTTTCTTATGAGAATTCTTTATATATTTTGGATACCATTTCTCACTCTGATATGTATTTAGCAAATATTTTCTACCAGTCTGTGGCTTGTCTTTTCATTTTCTTAACAAACGTCTTAAAGAGCAGATGTTTTTAATTTTGATGAAGTCCAGTTTATCATTTTGTTATTCTATGACTTGTGCCTTTTGTGATTTTTCTAAGAATTCTTTGCTTAACTCTGGGTCAAAAAGTTGTTTTTCCTTTGTGTTCTTCTAAAAGTTTTATAGTCCCTCCCCAGTTTGGCTCAGTGGATGGAGTGCTGGCCGTGGACTGAAGGGTCCCAGGTTCGATTCCGGCTAGAGGCACATGCCTGGGTTTCAGGCTCAATCCCCAGAGGCAGCCGATCGGGGATTCTCTCTCATCATTGATGTTTCTCTCTATCCTTCTCCCTTCCTCTCTGACATCAATAAAAATATATTAAAAAAATTAAAAGTTTTATAGTTTTAGGTTTTAAACTTAAGTAATTTCAAGTCAATTTTTTAAAAATGTAGGACAAAGTAATGGGTTGAGGATCACTTTTTAAAAAAAAATATATTTTATTGATTTTACACAGAGGAATTGAGAGGGACAGAGAGTTAGAAACATCGATGAGAGAGAATCATCGATCAGCTGCCTCTTGCACACCCCCTACTGGGGATGCGCCAGCAACCAAGGTATATGCCCTTGACCGGAATCGAACCCGGGACCCTTCAGTCCGCAGGCCGACGCTCTATCCGCTGAGCCACACCGGTCCCGGCAGGATCACTCTTTTTGCATATGGGTGTCGACTTCTTCCAGCACCATTTGTTGAGAAGGCTTTGCTTTCCTTACTGAATTGCCTTGACGATTTTGTTGAAAACCACTTGACCATGCACGTGTGGGCCTACTCCCTGACTGCGTCTTCTGTCCCACTGGTCTCTGTGTCTGTCCTTTTGCTAACACCATGCCGTCTCCATGGCTGTACCTTTCTAGAAGGCTGGGAACCAGGCACTGCGAATACTCCCACGTGGTTCTTTTTCAAAGGTGTCCTGCTTGTTTTAGTTTCTTGGCTTGTCCATCAGATTTTAGAATTAGCTTGTTGATTTCTACAAAAGAGTCTGCTAGGATTTTATTTATTTATTTTTTTAAATATATTTTATTGATTTTGTACAGAGAGGAAGGGAGAGAGATAGAGAGTCAGAAACATCGATGAGAGAGAGTCATCGATCAGCTGCCTCTTGCACACCCCCTACTGGGGATGTGCCCGCAACCAAGGTACATGCCCTTGACTGGAATTGAACCCGGGACCCTTCAGTCCCCAAGCCGACGCTCTATCCATTGAGCCAAACCGGTTTCGGCAGAGTCTGCTAGGATTTTAAATGGGCCGCACTGAATCTGCAGAACAGGCTGCATAGAATTGATATCTTAATAATACTGAGTCTTCTAATCCAGCGGTCACCAACCTTTCGGACCTCACGGACCACCAGTTGGCGACCGCTGTTCTAATCCATGAACATGGTACACAGGCGGAGATTTTGATTCAAGTTAAGTTGCTTATAATTATTTATGTAAACGCAGTCCTCTTCCTTTTACATGTTAGATCACTTGGGAGCTTGCAAAAAAAAAAAATGCTTTCACATCTGTTATTTTATTTGATCTTGACTACAACATTAGTTGCTAAGCACAGTACTATTTTAATACTGGTTAAAGACCAATTTCCCATCCTCATGGGGAATCAGAAGCACATTCTTTTCCTGTAACCGATTGGGCCTTATCAGAGAACACAGACTTAATCAGATGAGTAAATCAAAGCAAGCTTTTCCAGGCTGCCTTCTGGAAATCCTTAGCGAGGGGCAGGCCATCAGTCAAGGATGGCTCGGGTCCTAGCCCTCATATCTCTAGGCAGGTCCAGGCTTATGAACATCGAAGGGAGAGAGGAGGAAGTGGGTCTTACCTCCTTCTTGAGGGCTGGGCTGTCTCTTCTGGTTGGGGACCAGTAACTGTTCTCTAGTATGTGCCAGCTGCCAGGGCATCTGTTGACTGTGTGGCCCGAAGGTCAGCCACAGAGAGAGGGACAGGGGGCTTCTCTCTATATTGGACTGAGCCTTAATGAGCAATCAGCAGGGCTGAGGGGACTGGGCACTGTCATCTTGTGGCTGTGGGTGCCACCATCTTTGTGGGCGAGGCAGCAATTAGCATATTCCATCTTTATTGGCTGTGGGTGCTGCCATCTTTGAGGGTAGGGCAGTCAATTAGCATTTCACCTCCTTATTGGCTGTGGGTGCTGCCATCTTTGAGGGTGGAGCAGTCAATTAGCATATCACCTCCTTATTGGCTGTGGGTGCTGCCATCTTTAAGGGTGGGACAGTCAATTAGCATATCACCTCCTTATTGGCTGTGGGTGCTGCCATCTTTGAGGGTGGAGCAGTCAATTAGCATATCACCTCCTTATTGGCTGTGGGTGCTGCCATCTGTGTGACAGCGTGAGGGTTACTTAGCCTATTCCCTCTTTATAGATAAGATTAAATATTAAAAACTAGAGGTCCAGTGCACAAAATTAGTGCACAGGTAGGGTCCCCATGATCAGGCCCGATGATCAGGGCCGATCAGGGCCTTCTAGCTACTGACCAGGACTTTCCTTCTGGCTGCCTGTTGGAGCCTCCCTTCATTCTGCACCCCTCCTGGGGGTCAGCGCACGTCATAGCGAGTGATCGAGCTCCCCGTCTCCTGGTTGAACTCCCTAGGGGACAATTTGCATATTAGGCTTCTATATGGAGAGATTAACTATTTAAAAATTAATTTCCTTAACTCTTTTGCCTGGTTTCTGAATTTGTAAAATGTAGCCCAATAAAATTGTGGAAAATGTTTCGATAGCGCGATGCAAGATGAGAGGCAGAAAAAGAGTTATTTGACGTACCTGGACCTTCTTTCCATCTGTCAGCCTATTTTTCACATGTAAAATAAGGATAAATAAGCCCTATTCCGGTTAGCTCAGTGGACAGAGCATCAGCCTGCAGACTTAAGGGTCCCAGGTTCCATTCCAATCAAGGTCACATACCTGGTAGCAGGCAACCAATCGATGTGTTTCCTTACCTCAATATTTCTCTCTGTCTTTCCCTCTCCCTTCTACTCTCTCTAAAAATCAATGGAAAAATATCTTCGGGTGAGTATTAACATATATTAAAATAGGGATAATAATAATTGTCAAATAATAATAATAAACTGGGCCGAAGCCGGTTTGGCTCAGTGGTAGAGCGTCGGTCTGCGGACTGAAAGGTCCTAGGTTCGATTCCGGTCAAGGGCATTTACCTTGATTGCGGGCACATCCCCAGTAGGGGGTGTGCAAGAGGCAGCTGATCAATGTTCCTCTGTCATCGACGTTTCTAGCTCTCTATCTCTCTCCCTTTCTCTCTGTTAAAAATCAATAAAATATATTTTAATAATAATAATAACAATAATAATAAACTGAGTAATGGTGGCCGGGAGGCATGGGCCAAAGGGTTTGGGAGCCGGAGTGAGTTAGGGACCTAGGATGGAAAGATAACTGATTCCTTTCCAGGCCACTAGCTAAATTCTGTTTGTGTGGGTCCATTCGTCATAGCCTGTGGCTTTTGTGGCATAGTCATCTGCTCACAACTTAAAAGTGAGAGGGAATTTTGTTTCCAAAGCCATAACCCTTCGCCAGCCCCGCTCTTGGGTACAGCATGCTCTCTGCCAGCCCTGACACAATGCCCTTCTATCCAGTTACTGTGCGATATAACACGATAGGGCAGTGACCTCGGGCTTCTGCACTCATGCTTACACATTGCTTTAGCATGCGTTATTTCCAGGGAAGATTTTCACCCATTACTAATACATGTTTTATGTTCCGTCTTAGTTTCTTTTTCAGAAAAATGGTGTTTTTCTGACCTAGTTCCTAAGTTCTGTCTTAAAGCCCTTCCCTCCCAAACCACGTGCACTTTGCAGCTGTGACTTTTTTTTTTTGTTTTAAATATATTTTATTGATGCCAGGACCGGTTTGGCTCAATGGATAGAGTGTCGGCTTGGGGACTGAAGGGTCCCGGGTTCGATTCCGGTCAAGGGCATGTACCTTGGTTGCGGGCATATCCCCGGTAGGGGGTGTGCAAGAGGCAGCTGATCGATGACTCTCTGTCATCGATGTTTCTAACTCTCTTTCTCCCTTCCTCTCTGTACAAAATCAATAAAATATATTTTAAAAAAATAAAATAAATATATTTTATTGATTTTAGAGAGGAAGGGAGAGGGAGAGATAGAAACATCAATGATGAGAGAGGTCATTGACTGGCTGCCCCCTGCATGTCCGCTACTGGGGATAGAGCCTGAAATCCAGGCATGTGCCCTTGGCTGGAATCGAACCTGGGACCCTTCAGTCCAGAGGCTGGCACTCTATCCATTAAGCCAAACCAGCTAGGGCGCTGCTGTGACTTCTTTACCACCTCTGTGTCTGATTTGCTCACTGGCTTGCCTTTGAGTTTTGACTTCCAGCGGCATCTTCCCTTCTGCCTAAGGAAATAAATAGTGAGAATCACAGAAAGTTGGGGGCTGACTTCATAGCTTTGGAATGCACCTCTATCCCAAGAGGAGCTGGGACCAGGAATGCGGGTGGCACATTTTTAATGCATATTTGAGGAGTGCTTTTTCCTTCCTTTGGATCTGGCCATATGTGTTGAACAGAAGCCTCACAGAATGAAAGGGAAAAGTAGACAACCCCTGAGTTTCTAGCAGCCGGGAATAACGGTCTTTGAAATGGTGGGAGGGGCGAGGAGATACTGGCCCATGCACTCAATTAGGATCGTCGGCCTCTATGAGAACTTGAACGAAAGAACCGGAACATGTCCATTCTCCTTCCACCTTTCACGTGCTTCCTATTAGTCAGGGTCAGCACGGGGCTCCCAATGGTGCCTTAAAAGGCTGACATAGCCGAGACTGGTGTGGCTCAGTGGATAGAGCATCGACCTGCAGACTGAAGGGTCCCAGGTTCGATTCCGGTCAAGGGCATGTACCTTGGTTGCAAGCACATCCCCAGTGGAGGGTGTGCAAGAGGCAGCTGATGGATGATTCTCTCTTATCGATGTTTCTAGCTCTCTATCTCTCTCCCTTCCTCTCTGTAAAAAAAAAAAAAAAAAAAAAAAAAAAAAAAAAATTATTAAAATATATTTAAAAAAAAGAAAGAAAAAGGCTGACATATTCCATTAATTTTAAGGTTCTAAGCCAGGGAGTTGGGAAAGGTGGGAACTTCTGAGAAGTCCATCCTTTGGATGAAACCAAAGATCTATCTGAAAAGAAATACCGCGAGGACTGACATGCCGGTGTATGTTTTGTTTGACAGTAAAAGCTTTGGGCCGAAACTGGTGTGGCTCAGTGGATAGAGCACCAGCCCACGGACTGAAAGGTCCCACGTTCGATTCCGGTCAAGGGCATGTACTTTGGTTATGGGCACATCCCCAGTGGGGAGTGTGTAGGAGGCTGCTGATCGATGTTTCTCTCTTATCGATGTTTCTAGCTCTCTATCCCTCTCTTCTTCTCTGTAAAAAATCAATAAAATATATTTTTAAAAAAGAAAAGAAAAGAAAGTAAAAGCTTTAGGCCAATACCAATGCTGCATCGTATGGTGGCCAAAAGGTCAGACTTGGTTTCAGTTCCGGCTTCTGCCACATTCCAGCCTTATGACCTTGGGCACATCACTCCCCATCTCTGCCGGTGTCCTCGCCTGTGAAGTGAGGATGGCGGTGATGGCAGTGTCAGAGTTTTGTCATAAGGAATAAATGAGTTAATGTGTCACCTGGCACAGGGGAACATGTTGGAGGCGTTTTCTCTCGTTCGTGGCATTGAATCTGTGGCCACTTACTCTGCCACCCCTGCCACGTCCAGGGTCCCAACTACACCCTGGGCTTTGAAGTGATCCTGGCTTAGGTGCTAGCCATTTACCAGCTGGGTGTTCTACTTAAGTCTAAAAGCATCTGTGTCTAGCCCTAGACGGATTGGTACAGTGGATAGAGCATTGGCCTGTGGACTGCAGGGTCCCAGGTTCGATTCCGGTCAGGGGCACATGCCCGAGTTTTGGATTTGCTCCCCAGTGGGGGTGTGCAGGAGGCAGCTGGTCAATGATTCTCTCTCATCATTGATGTTTCTAATTCTCTCTCCTCCTCTCCTTTCCTCTCTGAAGTCAATAAAAATATATTAATTTTTTAAAAAAGGTCATCTTTAAAAAATAAAAATAAAAGCATCTGTTTTTATATTTGTAAAATGGAGGTGTGAATATCATCTGTTCTACAGGGTTATGGTCAAGGTGAGCTGGGTGAGGATCCATATTTTATCAACTAGAAATTACCATTTTAATGTGTTTTTTGTTATTTTTCAAGTAACTTTTATACAGGCGATATAATTCTTTATCTCCTGTTTTCTTTTTCATTTTAATTATTATGTTATTAAAATTCTTTGTAAGTGTAATTTAAAACCTTAATAATATTTCATCATATATGACTTATAATTCATAGGCACTCCCTATATGCTGGACATTTTGCTTCATTCCAGTTTTTCTTTATTATGAATAATGTAATAATAAACACCTCGGTGTATGAGTCATCTGTGTTTCTGATCATAGATTTCCATAGATAGATTTATTCAGTCAGAGTACAAATATTTGTAAGGTCATTAATACATGTGGCCTTGTTGCTTTTTGGCAAAGATAACTTAACCTAACAAAATTGGTTGACTCTGCTTGACTTGACTTGACTATTTACTACCTTACCTACAGGAAACCCTTAGCCTTTGCAGATCCAACATTCCAAGTGTTGGCTATTCTAGAATGACTCCAAAGTTCAAGACATACAGTAGTTTGCATGTTTACTGAAGCACAGGACTTAATCACAGGGGCCTTGAGGCTGGTGGGTGGCCAAGGCTGCCTGGCCCATTTCCCGGGGCTTCATCCTCTGCAGTACCTCTCATGTATTGCTTTAAATTAAAAATAATAATATAGAAAGCTTTGCCCTAGCTGGTGTGGCCCAGTGGATAGTGTCGGTCTGCAGACCAAAGGGTCCCAGGTTTGATTCCGGTCAAGGGCACATGCCCAGGGTTGCAGGCTTGATCCCCAGTAGGGGGTGTGCAGGAGGCAGGCCGATCCATGTTCTCTCTCATCATTGATGTTTCTCTCTCTCCCTCTCCCTCTCCCTTCCTCACTGAAATCAATAAAAAAATATATTTTAAAATACACAAATAAAGAAGTTCTTTGTATTTTGGTGGAATGTCTTATACTCAAGGTAGGAAAGAAAGTGTGTGGAAAACAATTTAGTCAGTGGCTAGGACCCTGAGAACAAACTTAGCACAAGAGACATTGCTGAGACCAATCACACCTTAATCTCCGCTTAACCTTGCACTTGTACGCGGAACCACGCATCCCGCCAGCTCCAGCATCACGGTCTGAGAGCAGCTCCTCCCCTCTTGTCTGAGCTATTCCCCAGGAGGTTGCTTTCTCTCCTTTTGGTGAGAAAGGTAGCCACAGTTGCTATCGTCTGCCCCCCCCCCCAATATTTTTTGCTTTTATTTCACAGTCCACTGGCAAACTAGCACCCCGACTCCTCCCCTCCCAGGACCTGGCCCCTCCCCCACCCTCCTGCCTTGGAGGGACTCGGATTTCTGCACGCCTGGACCTCTCCTATGGTGATCTGGCCTTGTGGCCCTGCCCAGTATGTCAAAGGCCTACAATCTGTCTACAATACGCCAGCATCACCCTGATAAAGCTGTGGATGCTGACGGAGTCAGGACTCTGTGGCTTCTGGCTTCTGTGTAGCCTTTCCCAGGCTCCGGGGGCCTCCTGGCCCCTGGCTAGCCAGCCTCCAGCCGGTCTCTCGGCCACAGCCCCGTCTGAGCCAGAGGGCCCGGGGCCGCCTCTCACTCTGTCGTTTGGCCTCAAGTCACCATGGCTGGCCTTGCGCCTCGGCTCCAATAACTGGGCTCTTGTGTGGTTCCTGGGTGCCAGAATCCCATGGTAACCCGCCTCGGATCCCGGGCCTTGTTTTGATCAGCCTCCCTCCCAGGGACTGAGTCTGCCCTACAACACAGTGCCCAGTGCACTCTCCCGGTGGCAGCTGCCCATTTGCCCTCTGGGTGGACTCCAGGCTGCCCCAGATTTCTCAGAGCCTCTGTTTGGACACTTATCTCAGCAAATGGCAGCTCCGTTCTCCCCGTGGCTCAGGCCAAAACCTGCGAGTCATCCTTAACTCCTCCCGTTCTCACACAGCTCTCAGCAAATCTTGGTCCTCTATCCCAGCCTGTCCAGATTCTGAGGAGCCCGCTCCGAGAGAGTCATCCCTGCCCTGGATTCTTGCACTGGCCTCCGATTGGCCTCCTGGCTCCCGTCCTTCTCCCCTTTCAGCTGTTGTCAACACAGCTGTCTGAGGGATCCTTTTAAAACATGAGCCCGATTATATCACTTCTCTTTTCGGAGTCCCTCTCACTCAGTGGAGAGTCAGGAGGCCGAGTGCTGGAAGGCCCCGTTGGTTACCTCTCTGCTCCTGCGTATGACACACCTGTCCAGCTCCCTTCCTCACTTCCTCCACTGCGCCTGTCCTCTCCTTCTCTGCTCCTTGAGCCCTTCCTGTCAGGGATCTGATTGGCTCCTCTGTTCTCATAGCTCTTTGTTTTTTTTTTTTAAATATATTTTATTGATTTTTTTGTTTTTTTTACAGAGAGGAAGGGAGAGGGATAGAAAGCTAGAAACATCGATGAGAGAGAAACATCGGTCAGCTGCCACCTGCACACCCCCTACCGGGGATGTGCCCGCAACCAATGTACAGGCCCTTGGCCAGAATCGAACCTGGGACCTTTCAGTCCGCAGACTGACGCTCTAGCCACTGAGTCAAACCGGTTTTGGCTCTCGTAGCTCTTTGTTCAAACATCTCCCATCAGTACGGCCTGCCCTCTCTAAAATCCCAACCCCCTCCACCTTCTTTTAATATATATATATATATATATATATATATATATATATATATATATATATATAATTGATTTTTTTACAGAGAGAAAGGGAGAGAGATAGACAGTTAGAAACATCGATCAGCTGCCTCCTGCACACCTACCGGGGATATGCCCGCAACCAAGGTACATGCCCTTGACCGGAATCGAACCTGGGACTTTTCAGTCTGCAGGCGGACGCTTTAGCCACTGAGCTAAACCAGTTAGGCCTCCACCTTCTTTCTTACTGAACTTTTTTTCTCCTCCTCACTAGCCAACATTCTATATATTTCGATTTATTTATCTTATTTCTATTTTGTCTCCATTAAAATCTAAGCTCCATGAGGACAAGGGCAACTTTGGCTTATTGGGGAATTTCCCAAGTCTGGAATAGTGCCTTGCCAGAATATGAGTTCATTAGATATTTGTTGAATGAATGAATCAGACATTTGAATATCTGCCATGTGTCATCACTGTTCCAAGTGTTCTGTTTTATTTTCTTTAAAAAAAAATATTTTTATTGATTTCAGAGAGGGAGAGAGAGAGAGAATCATCAATGATGGGAGAGAATCTTCATGCCTCCTACTGAGAATTGAGCCTACAACCCGGGCATGTGATCCTGATTGGGACTCAAACGGTTCATAGATCAACAGTCAACCACTGAGCCACACCAGCCGGGCCCAAGCGTTTTCTATGTATTATCTCATCTAATGTTCCAGTCATCCAATACGATGGGACTTTGTGATTCCCATTGTGCCTGTGAGAAAACTGAGTCTCATAAGAGAGGCTAATTGACTTGACCAAGAGGATCTGAGCTGTGACGCACAGATTCTGAGAGGGCAGCGTGTTAGAGCGAACATAGGACTTTGTTGTTAGACAATCTGAGTTCAAGGCCCAGCTGTCAACTGCTGGTTGAGTTATAACCTCTGCAAGCTTTGGTTTCCTTCAGTTATAAAATATGGACAGTGATTCTCCCTCTCCGAAGGATTGCGTGAGGTCGTGGGTATGTTATTTTCATACGTATTTTCCTTACTGCTGGCGAGGTTGACAGGTTTTTCATGTATTTATTGGCTATTCAGATTTCTCCTGGGAATTTCCTGTTCATAACCTTTGCCCAGTTTTCTTCTTTTCCCCTATAAAGTTGCAGAAAGTTCCTTGGATGGTAGACATACATGTTGTCCTATGTGTTACAGCTTACCTCACACTATCGTATGTCTTCTTTAAAAAATATTTTTTTATTGATTTCAGAGGGGAAGGGAGAAGGAGGGAGAGAGAAACATCAATGATGAGAATCACGGATCAGCTGCATCTTGCGTGCCCCCTACTGGGGATGGAGCCCGAAACCCGAATCCATAGTTTGATGTTCAACACTGACTGAGTTCTATCGGCTGGGCCGTTTGTCTTTAGATAATGTTCTTGGAATCTTTAATTGATCAGCTCAGTGAGGATACAGATTATTCATTCAACAAATATTTACTGACTACTACGACCCTGTAGGATGCCCATCCAATTAGGACAGCTCTTAGCCCCGACCTTCAGTTTGCGTCACTGACGGTGGCTCTCAGCTTCGGTTTGAGCAGCTTTTTGAAAAAGAGAGTGTGTTTTCTCAGAGTCAAGTAGACCCAAACACTTCCCAGACTTTGGCCACATGGGCCTCGCTCCAGATGATCAGGCCTCGGTTTTCTCCTCCGTGGGCCTGCTCCACCTTCCCTGCAGCTCCGAGGCCTGACGAGGGACGATGATGACAGGACCGCTTCAGACATCTGGCGGGGTGAACGCCAGACACATAATTCGTCCGGCCAGAACCTGAGGAGCCCTTCTGAAAACTGGGACATAATATCAGGCCACCAACTCGCAGAGCCTCCGAGGTCTGGGCGCCGCAGCCCCAGCGTGAGTCTGAATAATAAAGGTCCCTTGAGTGAGTCGCCGGTGCCCCCGGCTCACCCTCCAGACTCAGGGTCAGTTTGTGGAGATGCCTCACGTGAGAACTGCCGTGTAAGCCGTTTGGGGGGGCCCCTCGGAACCTTTAACACCTCGCAAGTCCTTGCTTTGAAAAAGCAGCGGCAAGAATTCTCTCCCATAAGTCTCCACAGCCCTCCCTCCATCAGTGCATCCAAGTACACACAGCTTTCATGCTCTGCCTTGCTGCCTCAGCTGGGCATCAAGAGTGTATTATAGTTCCCTGGAGCCCCGGCTGGTGTGGCTCAGTGGATAGAGCGTCGGTCTGCGGACTGAAGGGTCCCCAGTTTGATTTCAGTCAAGGTCACATGCCCAGGTTGCAGTCTCGATCCTCAGTAAGGGACCTGCAGGAGGCAGCCGATCAGTGATTCTATCTCTCTAAAATCATTAATATATATATATATATATGTGTGTGTGTGTGTATATATATATATATATATATATATGAAGAAAGGGAGGGAGGGGCACTGCTTTTAAAGCAGGGATTGTCTGTAACTATAACTAAACTTAAGTTCGCACAGTTTTTGGCAGGAGAACCAGCCAAAGTTCTGTTCCAATCCCCTGCACAGTTTCACAATAGCCAGAATCGGTCCCCGCATTACGAAACAGCTCGTTTTTATACTTTAAACCTTAAAATGAAGCTGTAGTTGTTTATGAGGACTTTGGACGTTTTCCAGGAGTCAGCGTAACATCTGTGGCTGATTCCACCCGGGCCTTGATGCCAGTCACCGAAGCGGTTTCCCCACTCAGAGGCCGTGGTCTGTGCTTCAAGGAACTCCCTGGGTGCGGACGCTGACAATAGCCAGCCAGTCTCTTTTTCTTTCTTTTTTTTCTTTTTTTTTGTTAAATATATCTTACTGATTTTTTACAGAGAGGAAGAGAGAGGGATAGTTAGAAACATCGATGTGAGAGAAACATCGATCAGCTGCCTCTTGCACACCCCCTACTGGGGATGTGCCCACAACCAAGGTACCTGCCCTTGACTGGAATCGAACCTAGGACCTTTCAGTCCGCAGGCTGATGCTCTATCCACTGAGCCAAACCGGTTTCGGCAGCTAGCTAGCCTCTTAGCCCTTTTCTGTCTTTGCCAGAAAGCTCTTCCCCCTCCCCATCTTTTTCTGCAGCCTCTTAGGAGGCAGTTGCCACGGAAACCACCTGCTTCCTGCCAGCTTTGCTTGGATACAGGAGAAAGCACTTTCCCCCAGACACTAACCATGGAGCATCCCAGGGTGAGGAGATGGTACAGCTGCGGAGTATCTGACTGCTCTGGGGACCTGTACCATTTAGCCCTCACACCAGCCCGCTGAGAGCAGTATTATGTCCATTGTACTGATGTTTAAAGAGTAGCCAAAACCGGTTTGGCTCAGTGGATAGAGCGACGGCCTGCAGACTGAAGGGTTCCGGGTTCGATTCCGGTCAAGGGCATGTGCCGTGGTTGCAGGCACATCCCAAGTGGGGGGTGTGCAGGAGGCAGCTGAACGATGATTCTCTCTCATCGATGTTTCTAACTCTCTATCCCTTTCTCTTCCTCTCTGTAAAAAAAAAATCAATAAAAAATATATGAGTAATAGGCCTAACCTGCCCAGTTTGGCTCAGTGGATACAGTGTCATCCTGTGGACCAAAGGGTCCTGGGTTCGATTTCAGCCAAGGGAATGCAGGCTCCTCCCCGGCCTGGGCCCTGGCCGGGGCTCACGCAGGAGGCAACCAATCGTATTTCTCTCACATCGGTGTTCCTCTCTCTTTCCCTCTCTCTTCTACCATTTCTAAAAATCAATGAGAATTAACAACAACAAAAAGAAATGTACCCAAGCTCACACCAGTGGTAAGTGACAGGGTTTGGGCTCAAACTCAAAGTCACATTTCTCAGGCTTTTGCTCTCATTTTGCAAATTAAACAAGTACAGACACACAGAATCAATTTGTTTTTAGTTAGGAAACATGTTTTGTTCTTTCTTCTCGGTCTGGGTAGATGCCTTGTTCCTAGTGCCAAGGGGCCCCCAGATGCCCAGCTCAGTGTGACTTTTGCTTGGTTCCTTCTCTCAGATGATGTTCTGTCTGTTCACTCCCTCAGCTACCTGAGAAGCCCTTTTCCCTCTGAGAAGTCTTTTTTGCTGGTTTAATCCTGCTTCCAGCCCTCCCCTTTACTATCTAGGAAATCTGCCATGGGGTTAGTTAACTCTCCCCTGGACTGAGATTTTCACATTGGCACTTGGCCAGGAAAGGCCAGCCTGGGAGGCTAAAGCCAGGATGGAAGAGGGGAGGCAGTTAACAAAGGGAAGAGCCTGAAAGATCAGAAAAGCAAACATCGTCCAGAAAATCAGAGCCAGTGAGGATGGGGTACACCAGAACAGGTGTGGCACACAGTGTGTCGCTCGCTGCGCACAGTGGGTCTGCAGGTCACCTGTGGCCCAGCGCGCTCAGGGACCTGCTTCTGAGGCGGAGCTGCGTTATCTCTCTCAGCATCTCCCACCCACCCGCTCCTTGTCGTTTATGAAATTGCTCAAGAGATGCTTCCTACCAGCCCGTGCCTGTCCAGTCTCTCAGTCGTTCGGAGGGTTACTTTCGAGTGAATTAATTCAGAATGAATCCTGTAAAAGGTTGGACGCAGCTTGTAAGTTAAAGTGTAACTCAACATGAAGCGGAGAGAAGAATGTGAAAGGGGACACATTTATGGGAAATCAAAACATAGCCAGGCCTGGGCTTGAACTTGGAACCGAGATCTTTCCAGATCGACTCTTGTCCTGGCAGAAGAATCCGAATTTTCGGAACCAGAATAGACCCTGTCACTGTTTTGATGCGATGCTCTCACTGCATAGGTCAGAGGATAAAAAAAATTAAGTGACTTGCTGGGAAGTGGCTGATGGAGCTTATGGAGTTGTCAACAAACACTCCCACTCCATCCCATTTAACCAACACATTTGCCTTTTTTGTTTTTTAAAATATATTTTATTGATTTTTTACAGAGAGGAAGGGGGAGAGATAGAGAGCTAGAAACATCGATGAGAGAGAAACATCGATCTTCTGCCTCCTGCACACCCCCTACCGGGGATGTGCCCGCAACCAAGGTACATGCCCTTGACCGGAATCGAACCTGGGACTCTTCATTCCACAGGCTGACGCTCTATCCACTGAGCCACACGGTTTTGGACTCTTTTTTTTTTTTTTTTTTTAAGATCACTGTCAGTGAGCTGTGCCATTTTGGACAAGGCAGTGTTTTTTTTTTGTTTGTTTTTAAAAATATATATTTTAATGATTTCAGAGAGGAACAGACAGAGACATAGAGATAGAAACAATGAGAGAGAGTCATTGGTCAGCTGCCTCCTGCACACCCCACACTGGGGATTGAGCCTGCAACCCGGGCACGTGCCCTGACTGGGAATCAAATCATGAACTCCTGGTTCATTGCTTGACACTCAACCACTGAGCCACCCCAGCCGGGCTGCCCTTTTCTTCCGAATGCAATGGTAAAGGAAATTTATTCCATCCTTCTAAAGAAGATCACTCCCGCCGAAACCGGTGTGGCTCAGTGGATAGAGCGTCGGCCTGCGGACTGAAAGGTCCCAGGTTCGATTCCGGTCAAGGGCATGTACCTTGGTTGCGGGCACATCCCCAGTGCGGAGTGTGCAGGAGGCAGCTGATCAGTGTTTCTCTCTCATCGATGTTCCTAACTCTCTATCCCTCTCCCTTCCTCTCTGTAAAAAAATCAATAAAATATATTTTAAAAAAGAAAGACAAAATACACTGAATTTGCACCATGCCTCAGGCCCTGTGGCTAAATGCTTTGCATACATGCATACATTATTTAACCTTCCCAGGATCCCCCAAATTTCGGCACCATTACTGTCTCTATTTACAGGGAGACAGGGGAGCCTAAGAATGAATCAGCAACTTCCCTAAACCACAGCCCTCGGCGCCGGAGCCAGACTCCAAGTCCCGGCTCTTTGATTCTGGAGTTCACGCTCGTAACGACTAGCTGTCCTTCCGGCAATTCTCTTCTCCTTCTTCTGTTGTTGGATTACTCAAACAGAACTTATTTTCTCTGAATGCAGAAGTCGAAACTTGTTGAAGAAATTCACCCAGACTCTTTCTTGAAGAAAAACAGACCGTTTCCTGATTTCTTCACCTGTGAGCCCTGTGACATCACCGGGGCCGCTGCCAGCAGCTCCCTTGCCTTTGCGCACAGAATGCAATGGAGATACAGTCAAACCTCAGTTCTCGACTGTTTCCCATCACCAACAGTTCTACGGTTCTCGACCAGGCTGTTCACAGGCACATGTCTCGGTTGTCAGACAAAACTTCCGTTTCTTGACCGACAACCCTTTCATGCTGATACCCATGTGTCGGTCAGTTAGTCAGTCACATGTCTCTCTGGTGACAAAGAAGAGAAGGCGAGAGTATGAGTCAGTTTACCGCTAAACCCCACATTGTTGTTGTTGTTTTTAAAAAAAAAAAAAAATATATATATATATATATATATATATATATATATTTTTTTTTTTTTTTTCACAGAGAGGAAGAGAGAGGGATAGAGAGTTAGAAACATCGATGAGAGAATCATCGTTCAGCTGCCTCTTGCACATCCCCTACTGGGGATGTGCCCGCAACCAAGGTTTCGATACATGCCCTTGACCAGAATCGAACCTGGGACCTTTCAGTCCACAGGCCGACGCTCTATCCACTGAGCCAAACCGGTTTTGGCTAAACATATTGTTAACATCTTAGGAAATTGTATTGTGAATGTTTTTGTGTTTGTTTGTTTGTTTGTTTTGCTTTTGTTGCTGCTTATTATTTTCTAAAGGTGTTTATTTTTTTAATTAAATATGTGTTTTTTTTAATTGATTTTTAGAGAAAGAGGAAGGATGAGGGCTAGAGAGATAGAAACATCTTTGACTGCCTCCTGCATACCCATTCTGGAATTGAGCCTGCCACCCGGTCATGTGCCTGGACCAGGAATTGAACCCGTGACCTCTTGGTTCATGAGTCGACAGTCATCCACTGACCTATATTGGCCGGGCTGCTTATTGGTATTAAATACAGTTAGTTACCTGGGTCCTCGGTGGGTTAGTGGCAGCAAAGTAAAAAGGAAAGTTGTGAGAGTAACAATAGAGCTTAGACATGTATTGTATGTAAGAAAGGTTAAAATGGAGTCATTTGGGGACCTGTGGTGATCTAATTCAGCTTACATGATTTTTTTTTTAAATATACATTTTTATTGAGTTTTTTTACAAAGAAGAAGAGAGAGGGATAGAGAGTTAAAAACATCGATGAGAGAGAAACAACAATCAGCTGCTTCTTGCACACCCCCTACTGGGGATGTGTCCACAACCAAGGTACATGCCCTTGACCGGAATCGAACCCGGGACCCTTCAGTCCGCAGGCTGACGCTCTATCCACTGAGCCACACCGGTTTCAGCTAACTTACATTATTTCTAATGGGAAAAAGTGATTTGGTTTTCAAACACATTGCTCTCAGACAGCCTTCTGGTTTGAATTAAATCCCACCGTAGTTATTTAAGGAACTTCTGAAGCTGTTTCGAGGGCTAGCAACTCCATCTTCCTCTTTGATTTTCTCTGCCCTACATCCTGCCCAGATACCTGTGAACTCGCCATCCCAGCCATTGAGCAAACGCAGGCAGCAAGGCCCCCAAACTGGTCCCTGCAGTCATTAGAGAATTCTATTGTTGACGCCAATCTGCTTTTATTCCAAACCCTGTCCTGCCTGTTGCCAAAACTGTGGCTCTGAAAACCCCACCTTCGAGGCCACCCCTGACCTTTTGGACTTGCCATGGATAGAAAAATCAGGAAATAGAGAAATTCACCCAGGAAAGAAATCCAGGGGAGTGTGTGTGTTGTCACCATAAGCAGTGAGTGACGTGCGATGCCACAGCATGTGGATAGCTTGGATTCAAAGTCTCCTCCACCCTTTAGGAGCTTTGCATTCAAGAACTTAAGCTTTCTGCCAAAACTGGTTTGGCTCAGTGGATAGTGCGTCGGCCAGCAGACTGAAAGGTCCCAGGTTCGATTCCGGTCAAGGGCATGTCCCTTGGTTGCGGGCACATCCCCAGTGGGGGGTGTGCAAGAGGCAGCTGATCGATGATTCTCTCTCATCGATGTTTCTAACTCTCTATCCTCCTCTCTTTCTCTGTAAAATATCAATAAAATGAAATAAAAAATAAAAAAAAGAACTTAAGCTTTCTAAGCTTGAGTTTCCTCATCTGTAAGGTGGGATAATAATGGTACCGTTTCACAGGGCTACTGTGAAGATTAAATGAGATTCAGTGTTTCCCAAAGTGTGGTCCTCGTACCCCCAGGAATACAGGAAGAGTCTGGTAGGGGTACGCGTTGCACCGGAGTTTGGTGGGGATATGCACTGCACCGTGCTTAGCTGCGCCTAATTCTATGTTCTCATGAGTACGAGGGGTCCTCAGCGTTATGAAAATTATTGAAGGGGTACACATATGTCAAAAGTTTGGGAAACACTGAATTGTATATGAAGCATCCAGTACTGTACCTGAAACAGTGTGATGCGTTCAAGATTGATTATTGCCAAAGTAGTAATTGAGCCATTTTACTCATTAAAATAGGAAAATGTTTGCCGAAACCGGTTTGGCTCAGTGGATAGAATGTCAGCCTATGGACTGAAAGGTCCCAGGTTTGATTTCGGTCAAGGGCATGTACCTTGGTTGCGGGCACATCGCCAGTGGGGTGTGTGTGTGTGTGTGTGTGTGTGTGTGTGTGTGTGTGTGTGCAGGAGGCAGCTGATCGATGTTTCTCTCTCATCGATGTTTCTAACTCTCTATCCCTCTACTTTCCTCTCTGTAAAAAAGGAAAATCAATAAAAATATATTAAAAAATAAAATAGGAAAGTGTTTGAGTGTTGGTGAGGGAGCAATAAAATTTGTTCTTGTATACATTATTATACCTATTGTAAATCGGAATGCATATTTTTAAAAGTTTAGGAATATGTAGGAAGTATTACAATATTCATATTCTCTGAAGAATTCTACTTTTGGGACTCTAAAGTAGAAAGTAATTCAAGGTATGAAAAGAAAACATTAGGCTTGATATGTCGCAATATTATTTACCATAGTGAATAATGGATTTGAATAAACTAGGATGCATCTGTTCGGTACAGTTCAAAATTATGAATGTAAATACTGCAGCTACATGGAAAAATTCTTGTATTACTATGTTAAGGAAAAAAAAATGTAAAGGAGGTAGACATTTTTATGCACTCGTTATAGATGTCTGACACTTTCACCCAGCTGCTTGGGTGTTGCTGGTCTGTTTCTAGGGTTTCTTTGATCTGCCACACTGACACCTGCTTCTTTTTGCTTTTAATGTGGCTGAAAACATGATCAAGTAATGAGCAAAACATAGAGCCCGGTCCCATGCCTGAGTCACCGCCTGTCGGCAATCCCTCGTCTCAGGCGGGGGTGAGGGGTGGAGGGGAGGGACGGAGGAGGCAGGGCTCAGAGATGATCAAGAAGTCACTTGTATCTTTTTTCTTTTTTAATATATTTTATTGATTTTTTACAGAGAGGAAGGAAGAGGGATAGAGAGCTAGAAACATTGATGAGAGAGAAACATCGATCAGCTGCCTCCTGCACATCCCCCGCTGGGGATATGCCTGCAACCAAGGTACATGCCCTTGACCGGAATCGAACCCGGGACCCTTCAGTCTGCAGGCCGATGCTCCATCCACTGAGCCAAACCAGTCAGGCAAAGTCACTTGTGTCTTATGTGGGTCTCTTCTCAAAGTCTTGAACTTCTCTCTGTAGATGGTTGGGAGGGAGAAGGGGAGGGACAGTGAGTATCAGTATGATCTCTTACCTTGACCCCATCCCATATTAGGGACATCCTCAGTGAAATCCTAACAGTTTCTTTAGTCATATATACATTATGTTCATGTTCTAATACTTCTTTTTTTTTTTTTAAATATTGATTTTAGAGAAGAAGGGAGAGGGAGAGAGAAACAGAAACATCAATGATGAGAGAGAATCACTGATTGGCAGCCTCCCTCTCGCTCCCCACTGGGGATCAAGCCCGCAACCCAGCCACGTGTCCCTGGCCAGAATCGAACCCGGGACCCCTCGGTCCACAGGCCGATGCTCTATCCATTAAGCCAAACCAGCTAGGGCTCTAACCCTTCTTGATGAGGATTATTTAGGGGAAGGAATCGTAATTTTTGGAAGCCAACCCAGTAGGCTATAAACTAAATCATTGCTTTTCAAAAAAAATTATAATAGTGGCCCATCCTCCTAAGAGTTCAACCCACCCAGGAATTAATGAAGTTCAAAGCCACGGTCCCCAGGCCTGCATGGTGGGCTAGTGGGAAGGCCGGTGGTGGCCGCGGCCTGCTGTGTACATCGCTTGATTAGAAAAACAGCCTTCTTTACTTTGGCTTCTGCAAGCCTCATGCTTGGACAGGGTGCAAAATGTTCCCCAACCAAAATGACTGTGTCAGAAGGGGCTTGTCAGAATGACCAGCTTGGGAATACAGCTATGAGAAAACATGCCCGGGAACAAAAACACTGGAGGAAAACAGGGTAGTGTTTGGATGGGGGAAATTATAATCCTCCCTCCCCCTTCTGTGTCCCTGAATTATCTGCAACCTGATTATATTACTTTTGTCATGAAAGTCTAATTGGGGCAGATATTTACGGACCCTCCTCTCTGTGCCCCACACGGGGCTTGATGCCGGAGATAGGACAGGGACTCAGACAGGCACCGTCACTGCTCGGTGGCACTTCATTCCTGTGGGAGAGGCAGATCTGTTTGCAGATCGTTGTCAGACCGACAGATAAACCCAAGTAGAGACTCCAGAGATCAGCTGGGACACACCTGAGTGGTGCCTAACCCAGATCGGGTGGGGAGCAGCCCGGAAGGCTTCCTGGAGGAAGAGGTGTCTGAGTCGGGACCTGAGGGCTAAGCAGTTAACCGGAGCTCGGAGTGGGGAGTGTTCCAAGCAAAAGCAACAGCACTTGGCGAAGCCAGGAGGCAAGAGAAAAGCGTGTCCTGTGTGAGGAACTGGAAGTTTGGTGAGACTGGAACAGGGATTGAGTGTGAGGTGGGGTGGTGACAGAGGAGGCCAGAGGGTGAAGCAGGCACCACATCACCAAGGACTTTTCCTGCCTTTGTATGGAATTTAGATTTTGTCCAGAGGGCAGCGGGAAGCTGTTGGAAAAATATTTATTTACTTGCTTGATCTCTTATTCTTCCAAATTAATTTTTATGTAAAAGTAATACGTGTTGGTTGCAAAAACTCAATTAATTCAGAAGCACATAAATGCAAAGTAAAAGTCTCCCTTCTCTTTTTTTTGCATTTTCACCCAATCTAATCCCCACTCACCCACGGCTAAGTGTGGGTTTTGCATCCTTTCAGAAGTTCTCAGCGTGTATCTATGCAAGCACACAAGTGGAATCATGCCACACTGGACAACTTCCCCCTGAAAAACAAAACAAAACTTGTGCATTTTGGACATCTTTCCATGCCCTTGACCGGAACCAAACCAGGGACCCTTCGGTCCACGGGCCGATGCTCTATCCACTGAGCCACACCGGCTGGGGCCTAACACTTCGTTATGATGATTATTTGGGGGAAAGAATCATAATTTTTAGAAGCTAACCCAGAAGGCTATAAACTAAATAGTTGCTCCTATGTGTCTGGCACTGTTCTGAATTGCTAAGGACATAACACAAAAGATAGGTTGAGCATCTCTTTTTAAAAAAAATATATATTTTTTAAATTGATTTCAGAGAAGGGAGAGGGAAAGAGATAAAATCACCAATGATGAGAGAGAACCATTGATCAGCTGCCTCCTGCACGCCCCACCCTGGGGATCCAGCCTGCAACCCGGGCATGCGCCCTGAGGGGAATTGAATCCTCACCTCCTGGTTCATAGGTCGAAGCGCAACCACTGAGCCACACCGTCCAGGCCAGCCTCTATGCTTATTTGACCAGTTATATTTCCTTTTCTGTAGACTTTGTTTTTAAGTCTTTTGCCTGTTTTTCTATTAAATACTTTATCTTCTTTTTGGCTTATCAAAGCTCTTTATTATATACAGCCATGTGCCGCTTAATGATGGGAATACTTCTGAGAAATGTGTCCTTAGGCGGATGTGGGACCGGCTGGTCCCGCTGCTGCCGTGACTGTCCCAGTGAATGCGTTCAGCCTTGTGTACACCCGCATCCACAGCCCCCTGAGTAATTGCCCTGATGCCTGACTCGACTTCTCCTTTTGAGATGCCAGTACCTGCCTTCAGCTTGGATTATGCTTCTCAGCGTCATCAGAGGTTATTTCTATTTCCAACTGTCCTATCTCCAGTTGCCTTCTTTGTGTTTGATCTTGGTTAATAGGATAACTGACCATTGGGGCTGTTTGTTTGTTCTCTCCCCATGCTTTAAATTCCCACTCTTAGGTTTTACATGCACCAATTCAGTGACCACGACGTGATCCCTAAGCCTCACCTTTGACCCACATAAAAGGAGAGACCCAGGACCCTGCCTGCTCTTGCGCATGCTTGTGTGGGCATGTGCACATGTGGGCGCTAGGGGCCTGCGTGTGTCTGTGCATGTGTTGGGCGAGGATGTGCGTAGGTAAATGCGTGCTTACGTGCATGCCTGTGCAGGTATTTGGAGGCATGCAAGAGGGCATGTGCGGGTCTGCCTGCATGGTGGCATGCGTGATCTGCACGTGGGGGGATGAGTGCATGCAGTGTATGTGAGAGCATACGTGGATCTGAGTGCATTCGTGGGCTTCGTGCGTGGGCATGGGTGTGAGTACGTGAGTGCGTAGGAGTATGTGGTGTGTGTGCATGGGCGTATGTGAGTGCGTGAGTGGGGCATGCGTGCATGGGACCTGGATGGGCGGGCGTTCATTCATCCGGATTGATGTGCATTTATTTACCTATTTCTACTTCTCTGTCCAGTGGTCAGTTATCAGATTAACCAAGATCTAAATAAACCAGAAGCTGTTTTTCTTCCAAGTTTCTTAGCGTGTTGCTGAAAGGCATTCTGCTGTGGCTCTTCTCTCATAGGGCTTTGGAGAAGGTCTTGAGAGCTTCCCGCTCCAGGTGAACGCCCTCAGAAGTCCTGAGGATAGAGGGAGATGGCACAGGAGCACATCCTTATAGGGCCTATGAGGATGCGTTTCTAGGCATAGGAGTCCCTCAGCTCCGTTATAATCTTATGGGCGACCCTCCAGTGTGGGGGTCTGTTGTTGACTTAAATGTAGTCATGCAGAATTAAGGAAATTGTGCCTTGTGTATTAGTTTTCTATCGCTACGTAACAAATGACCACAAGCTTGGTGGCTTAAAACAATGCACATTTTACTACCTGACCTGGAGGTCAAAAATATGGGGTTGCCCTAACTGGTTTGGCTCAGTGGATAGAGTGTTGGCCTGCAGACTGAAAGGTCCCAGGTTCGATTCCACACACTCCCTACTAGGGATGTGCCCGCAACCAAGGGACATGCCCTTGACCGGAATCGAACCTGGGACCCTTCAGTCCACGGCCGACGCTCTATCCACTGAGCCAAACCAGTTAGAGCTCATGGCAATCTTTCCATATCCACTCCCAAAGAACATGATTATTCTTTTTTTCCTTTTGAGTGTACAGTATCCTACTGTATGGATTCCTCATAATTTATTCAACTAGTTCCTGATTGACGTACATTTATTTACATACTTCTAAAAATGTACAAACTGTGTTGCAGTGAATAACCCTATGCACCTGTAATTTTATACACATGCAGGTATAGCTGCAGGAAAAATTCTAGAAGCAGAATTGCTGGATCACGGAGTACATGCATTTGTAATTTTTTTTGTTTTTTAAAAAATATATTTTATTGATTTTTTTACAGAAAGGAAGGGAGAGGATAGAGAGTTAGAAACATCGGTGAGAGAGAAGGTGAGAGAGAATCATCGATCAGCCACCTCTTGCACACCCCCTATTGGAGATGTGCCGGCAACCAAGGTCCATGCCCTTGACCGGAATCGAACCTGTGACCTTTCAGTCCTCAGGCCGACGCTCTATCCACTGAGCCAAACCGGTTTCGGCCATTTGTAGTTTTGATAGTGTCAATTCATCTTCCGTAAAAGTTGTACCAATTTTACATCCCAATTTGCTACGTACGAGAGTTTGCCCACATCCTCCCCGACTCAGTGTTTATCAAACTGATCTTTGTTTTATAGGTTAAAAAAAATCATATTTCTGTGTAGTTTTAAATTGCATTCTATTATTCTGAGTGAGGTGCATTTTTTTCTGTTTATGAATCATTTGTGCTGTCTTTACGGGAAACAGTTTGTTCATATCTTTTGCCCTTAATTATTTTAGGTAGTAGGTCTTTTTCTTATTGATTTTTTAGGTGCTTTTTATATATTAGAAAAAATAGAATTTTTCTGTGCTGTAAGTTGGAAATATTTTCCCAATTTGCCATTTGTCTCTTGACTTTCTTTATGATGAGTTTTTTCCCCATGCATACATTTAATTTAAAAAAGAAATATTTTTATTATATTTTTGTTGTGCTAAAAATTCTATTTCTTGTAATACTTTGTGTCTTCATTTTTACATTTAAAATCTTTGATCAGTCAGGAGTTTATGCTAACCTAAAATGTGTAGTGTGGATCTGTTTGTTTTTCCAGTTTGCTAACCAGTTGTCTCAACACTGTTTATGAAATAACTAGTGAGCTGGAGCATGAAATTCATGCATGGGGGAGGAGGGGTGAACAGGGAGGGGAGGGTGTCCTTCAGCCGGGCCTGCAACCTCTTCACTCTGGGACCCCTCGGGGTATGTCCGACTCACAACCCAGTGCCGCTGGCTCCTAACCACTCACCTGCCTGATTGCCCCTAACCACTCTGCCTGCCTGCCTGATCAACACCAACTGCCTCCTCTTCTGGCCTGATCACCCCTAACTGCCCTCCCCTGCCAGACTGATTGCCCCCAACTGCCTCTCCTTACCCCCTTCTCTCCCCACCCACCCGTTGTCCTGCTTGCCCCCAACTGCCCTCCCCTGCCAGCCTGATTGCCCCTAGCTGCCTCTGCCTTAGCCCCACCACCGTGGCTTTGTCCAACAGAACGTCGGGAAGGTCTCCTGGTCTAATTAGCATATTACCCTTTTATTAGTAGTATAGATGACTTTCCCCCACTACTTTAAAATTCTGCTTCTGTCACTTATAAATTCCCACATATGTTAGATTATGTTTTGAGACTTCCTACTCTCTTTCCTTAATTTGTGTGTCTATTTATACAAGAGAATCACACTGTCTCAACTGATTATTACAGCTTTATATTACATTTCAAAATTCTGGTAGGGTTAATTCATTCTCATGCTTCTTTGCGGTGATTTTTCCAGGCTATTCTTGCATGTTTGTTTTTCCAGATGAACTTTAAAATCAGCTTGTTAAAAAAATTTTTTTTAAAATCCTATCTTTAATGGGTTTTATGCATGTGAGTGATGTGATCAGATTTGTGTTTTAGGAAGATCATTCTGACTGCAGCGTGGAAACTAGTTTGGAGGAAACAAGGTTTGAGACAAAAAGGCCAATTAACAAAGCCGTGGCAGTAATCCTGGATGGGGTGGACAGATAGGGAATTGAGGGCAGTTGTGGGTTTGAGAAGCGATTAGAAGGTCAGAGTGACCAGACTTGGGGGGAGGACGCGCTCAAGGATGACCCAAAACTTCCGGGGTTAGGCACTTGGGTGAAGTTATTCCCAGAGACTGAAAACACGTGAGATGGAGCTGCTTGGGAGGAAGGTGACAAATGCATTTCTAGACACGTTGAGTTTGCAATGCCTGCAGGCAGTTCCTAGAAGCTGCTGAATGTTCCGTCTGAAGCTCCGGAGAGAGATCTGGGCTGGAGATAGAGCAGCGGGACGGAGCCCTGAGGGATCCCAGCATTCTAAGGACACTGGGACTGCAGGAGTCTAGAAAGGAGACTTGGAAGGATACCCAGAGAGGCAGCGGGGGGACGCGGAGAGCAGGGAGTCACTGACACCGAAAGAGAGTGAATCAGTGAATCGTCAATGAGTTGAGAGCAGCGGTTCCCACAGGGGGCAGTTTGATGTTTAAGGGGGGCAATTCGAGAATGAGTTATTAACAGTGGATGTCTTGCATTTCTTCTGGTTCTCGGGGCCTCATATGCAGTCTATAACTATATATTGTGGCATGTTTATGCATTTCAGTTCTCTATGCTACGTTTTGAAACTTTTTATTTATATATATATTTTATTGATTTTTTTTACAGAGAGGAAGGGAGAGGGAAAGAGAGTTAGAAACATCGATGAGAGAGAGAGACAACAATCAGCTGCCTCTTGCACACCTCCTACTGGGGATGTGCCCTTGACCGGAATCGAACCCAGGACCTTTCAGTCTGCAGACCGACGCTCTATCCACTGAGCCACACCGGTTTTGGCAGTTTGATGTTTAAGGTGGGGCAACTGAGAATCAGTTAACAATGAATGTCTTGCATTTCTTTTGGTTCTCGGGGCCTCATATGCAGTCTATAAATACATATTATGACATATTTATGCATTTCAGTTCTCTGTTCTATGTTTTGAAACTTTATTTGCTACTTTTTCACATCACTTCATGTTGTTATTTTTAAAAATAATTTCTTAGTGATTTCTTTCTTAGTCCTTCAGCTGTCCTTTCGTTCTTTTCTTTTTCTCTCTCAGGGATGCCATGTTCTTGGGAAGACCAAGTTCATGGCCTTTGAGGTCACTTTTTGAATAATGAGCATTACAGGTCACACGGGAGTGGGGAGGGCATCAGGATGTTAGAGATGCTTAGGTGGGGCCTGGCCCAAACAGGCGGGAACCACTGGTCTAGATGCTTCTGGGAGGTCAAGTAACTGAGGAGCTGGAAAAGTCCAGTCTGATTCAGTGACAAGGAAACCATGGTTGTCCTGGAGTTTCTCTGGAGTAGAGGCAAAGGGGATGGGGTGAGGGCGAGGTGAGGAAGTGGTTGAGGCAACTCCATCGTGAAGCTGGGTGGTGAAGAGGAGACATGGGCCAGGAGGAGGAAGAAGAGGAGGAGGAGGAGGAGGAGGAAGCATCAAGTTATATTTCAGACTCCTCTGTGGGGGAGGCGTGGCTGTAGTGAAAGGGAAAGGATGCAAGGCTTGTGAGCCTAGATTTCGAGGAAATACTGAGAAATACTGAGATGGATAGAGAGCTAGGAGTATTGGCCAACACGAACCGCCAAGAAAAGAGTAATCCAGTTATAGTGTTGGTATATGTTCTCTGACAGTTTTTAAAAATATATATATTTTTTATTGATTTCAGAGAGGAGATTAGAGGGAGAGAGAGATGGAAACATCAGTGATGAGAGAGAATCATCGATCAGCTGCCTCTTGCACACCCCCTACTGGGGATATGCCCGCAACCAAGGTACATGCCCTTGACTGGAATCGAACCCGGGACCTTTCAGTCCGCAGGCCGACGCTCTTATCCATTGAGTCAAACTGGTTTCAACTGTCTTTTCTCCCTCCTTCCCCACTGGGGACCAGCAGCCCCGGGGAAGTGGACAGTCCTGGATCTTGACTCAGGGACTAGGCCACGTCCTGGGCCTGCTAGCCACAGCCTGACCTCGGGGGCCTTTTGGCTCTGTGCCCAATGCCACCGAGGAGGTATGGGGGCGGGGAGTGGGCAGTCCCCACCCCAGCAAGCAGTTCTCCACCAATTCAACTCGGTTCTGACACTATCTGCCAGGAAATAGCATCAGATGCTGCAGTTTAAGGGCTCCGTCCTACACGGGCTTCAGATGCCAGTTTCAAGTTCATGTCCCCAGGTCATCCATATTTTCTGTCCAACCTGGCTGCAGCTGGAGGTTCCCATGACCCCTCCCTTGATTCAGTAAATTTGCTACAAGCGTTCAGGAACTGCCGAAACGGTTTGGCTCAGTGGATAGAGCGTCGGTCTACAGACTGAAGGGTTCCAGGTTCGATTCCGGTCAAGGGCATGTATTATACATTGGTTGCAGGCACATCCCTAGTGGGGAGTGTGCAGGAGGCAGCTGGTCGATGATTCTCTCTCATCGACGTTTCTGACTTTGTCTCTCTCCCTTCCTCTCTGTGAAAAATCAATAAAATATATATTTTTTTTAAAAAGAGTTCAGGAACTAAGGGAGACACTCATGTTTACCGGTGTGTTATAAGAAGCTAGAATAAAGGATACAGATGAACATGCAGTTGAAAACATGCATGTGTAGGGAAAGGTATGTGGTAAGGGACCAGGAGCTTCTATACCCTCTCCCAGAACTCCATTCACCCCATATCTCCGTGTGCTGAACCCCATCCTCTTGGGTTTTTATGGAGGCCTCCTTGCATAGGCACCCTAGTTAAATCAGAACTCACAGAGGAGCGGCCTGGCTCAGCAGAGCTGAGTAGTTGGTGATTTAAAAAAAAAAAGCCTTCCAGCCGAAACCGGTGTAGCTCAGTGGATAGTGCGTCAGCCTGCGGACTGAAAGGTCCCAGGTTCGATTCCGGTCAAGGGCATGGACCTTGGTTGCAGGCACATCCCCAGTGGGGGGTGTGCAGGAGGCAGTTGGTTGATCTTTCTCTCTCATCGATGTTTCTAACTCTCTATCCCTCTCTCTTCTTCTCTGTAAAAAAATCAATAAAAAATATATTTAAAAAATAATAATAAAAAAGCCTTCCTCCTTATGAGTCCTGCCAGATGTACCATTTGGTTGACAAAAGGAATGCCAAACCAACTTCACTTGGAGTCTCCAAACAAGCAACCAGACTCATCTGCAGGGTTTTTTTGTTTTTTAAAAAAAGTATATTTTATTGATTTTTTAGAGAGAGGAAGGGAGAGGGATAGAGAGCCAGAAACATCGATGAGAAACATCGACCAGCTGCCTCCTGCATCCTCCCCCCCGCCCCCCACTGGGAATGTGCCCGCAACCAAGGTACATGCCCCCGATCGGAATCGAACCTGGGACCCCTCAGTCCGCAGACCAATGCTCTATCCACTGAGCCACACTGGTTTCGGCTCATCTACAGGTTTAACTCCAAAGGAGACCCTTTCCTTCCACTTATGGTGGATCGCTTCCTCATGGAAGAGAGGGTTACAGTAATGAATTTTTAGAAACCTCTCGTCTGGGCAGATTCCCCCAAGGACGTTTGCAGATGGGCCTAAGGGAAGAAAGAACCAGAAGCATGGCTGGGGACAGGGGCGGGGCCTGCCTGGGAAAGCAGCGGTTCCCATCCCGGGAGGCTGGGTGGCCCTGGGTGAGGAGACTCTGCAAGGCGTGGCTGACCTGGGAGGGCGGTCCTCATATGGTGAGTGTCTGAGCCCAGATGGGACAGGACGCTGTGTGTGCTCTCTATCAGCGAGCAGCCCGATGAAAAGTACCCTGGGCTCTTTTAAATCAAAAACGGGATGTACTTTTTTTTTACTCAATATGCTTTATTTAGAATTGCCATGTGCTCTTATATCTAACTAAATATTCCAGATTATTTTATTCCATCCAGAACATTTTCTCCTATGATATGTTTCTAGTTCCTTTGTGAAATTAGGTATTTGTTTGTCCTGTAAAGTCATGTAGACAAAAGCATTTTTAATATTTTTGCTGGCTGTATGGCAGAAAACAGCCTTCATCCCTTTTTTCCTATCTAGAGATAAAAAAGCTAAAGAACAAAAAAGCTAAAAAATAAACCAAAAAAACCCAAAAAACCGCACACCCTTAATTTGTTAGTGTCATATTTTATTTTTAAAAAGATTAAACTTTTTCTTTTTTAAAAAAATATTTTTTATTGATTTATACAGAGAGGAAGAGAGAGGGATAGAGTTAGAAACATCGATGAGAAACATTGATCAGCTGCCTCCTACACGCCCCCTCCTGGGGATGTGCCCGCAACCAAAGTACATGCCCTTGACCAGAATCGAACCTGGGACCTTTCAGTCTGCAGGCCGATGCTCTATCTACTGAGCCAAACCGGTTTCGGCCAAGTATTTATTTTTAAACGTGTGTATACGTGGACCTGTGCATTCAAACCTGTGTTGTTCATGTGTCAATTGTATTGCAAAATGATTGCCATAGCAAGTCTAGTTAATATACATCACCTCAGTACTAGTAGTAGTAAATTTTATTTCTTGGGATGCAAACTTTTAGGATCTTCTCTTTTAGCTACTTTCAGATATATAACACAGTATTGTTAACTTTAGTCACCATCCCTACAACTTATTTATCTTAAAATGGGTAGTATTTTGTGTGTTTTTAAAAATATATATTTTTATTTATTTCAGAGAGAAAGGGAGAGGGAGAGAGATAGAAACATCAATGATGAGAGAGAATCATGGATCGGCTGCCTCCTGCACGCCTCCTACTGGGGATCCAGCCTGTAGCCTGAGCATGTGCTCTTGACCAGAATCGAACCCAGAACCCTTCAGTCTGCAGGCCCATGCACTATCCCCTGAGCTAAACCAGCTAGGGCAAAATGGAAAGTTATTGTACCCAGTAACTTTCAACATTTGTTAATTTTGTTTCATCTATTCCTCCTCCCTACCCTCAATTTTTAAAAAAATCCAATTTACACATCTCTTGTAAATCCAGCGAAGGATCTTGCCAAGTTCAATGGCAGTGGTGGGTCTGCTATGACTCAGATTTGCAGCAAGACTGGAAGGAAGGGGCAGGGTGGTCGGTGCCAGCAAGTGACTCTTATGCCCATTTCCTGCGTCAGGAAGAGGCAGGTGACGGGATGAAACTAGGGGTCAGGCACTTTGGCTTCTTTCCCACTGGACCTAAACTACCTACTTGACCCTACTGGCCTTTGAGGTCACCTTTGACCTTACTCTATCAGACAGTTGCTTTCCTGTTGAACCTGCCTCCAGGCCAGGCGCCTTCTGCCTGTCACTGCCAAAGTCTCAGCACGCGAGCTGAAACCGGTGTGGCTCAGTGGATAGAGCGTCAGCCTGCGGACTGAAAGGTCCCGGGTTCGATTCCGGTCAGGGGCATGTACCTTGGTTGGGGGCACATCCCCAGTGGGGGGGTGTGCAGGAGGCAGCTGATAGATGATTCTCTCTCATCGATATTTCTAACTCTCTATCCCTCTCTCTTCCTCTCTGTAAAAAAATCAATAAAATATATTAAAATAATAATAATAATAAAAAATAAAGCCTTAGCATGCAAAAAACACCTCTTCCCTTCGTAGTTTCTGTCCTTTATTGGTCATCTCCATGAGAAGCAAGCCAGCTCCTTCTGGAGGAAAGAAATGGACAGACCCAATTTGCCATCAACTGGTTTCTTAAGTCACGATTTGTTAGCAGCGTTAAAAAGGGAACTGCCCTCAGAGGAAGGCCTTTCTCTCCGCAGGAACATGCACCAGGCAGGAAGGTGGGGGTGGGGGCTGGGCAGTTAAAACTGCTACCTCTTTTTGGGGCGTGTGTGGCACTTTCTGGGAAGCCAGCAACAGGCTTTTTTTTTTTTAATTGATTTAGAGAGAGAAAGGGAAACGTTGACTCATTGTTCCACTCATTCATGCATTCATTGGCTGATTGTTATATGTGACCTGCAGCCTTGGGTATCCAGACAACCCTCTAACCAACCAGTTACCTGGCCTGGACAACAGAGATAGGTTTTTTAGAGGCTTTAAAAAAAAAAAATATATATATATATATATATATATATATATACATATTTATATTTTACTGACTTTTTAGAGAGAGGGATAGAGTCAGAAACATCGATGAAAGAGAATCATTGATCAGCTGCCTCCTGCACACACCCTCACTGGGGATGTGCCCACAACCAAGGTACATGCTCCTGACTAGAATCGAACCCAGGACCCTTCAGTCCGCAGGCCAACGCTCTATCCACTGAGCCACACCAGTTTTGGCCTTTTAAAGGCTTGGTGTCTACGTTAACCCCTGCCAGGCCCAACCCCATCCTTGAGTTGAAATTCTTCATTTTATTTATGAAAAAACTTAGCTGTCCACCGATTTCAGTAATTACCAGTATTTCTTCGTTTAAATTTTTTGATCATGCGTCCATGAGTTTCGTCTACCCAATCTGGGTATGTCTGTTTATAAATTACATACATGTACCACTCTACTATCACACGGTGTACACAAAAAACAGAAAACCAAATGGAGACAGAGCTTCTCATGTTCTCGCCGCCCTCTTCACATCCTGTGTACCCTGGGGGGCACACGCACTGTTTGCAGCCCAGTGATTTAGAAACATCATAATCGTTTACCAAACATGTATTGGGACCTGCTGTCCCAGATGCAGCAGGAGCTGAGAGACGGTGCTGGGCCTGGGCGTGGTGACAGGTCCCCCGTGGCAGCCAATGTCATACTGACCCCTCCCGGGGAGAAGCATTCCGAGAGCCCTGCCTGGGACAGTGACTTTCTCATCTGCCTTTGACTGGACAGGAGCCCCAGCATGAACCCGAGACCCTGTATCCTGAGCGTATTTTTTATAGTTGGTTACTTTTTGCTTATTTTGACAGATGAGCTAGCTTGGACCTCTGGGACCATTTTGATTGCTTTGAGTGTGTGTGTGTGTGTGTGTGTGTGTGTGTGTGTGTGTATCTTTGCTGCCTTAAAAAAAAAACACAGCTTGCCAAAACTGGTTTGGCTCAGTGGATAGAGTGTCGGCCTGCGGACTGAAAGGTCCCAGGTTCGATTCCGGTCAAGGGCATGTACCTCGGTTGCGGGCACATCCCCAATGACTCTCTCTCATCGACATTCCTAGCGCTCTCTCTCTCCCTTCCTCTGTAAAAAATCAATAAAATATATTTTTTTAAAAACCACAACTTTTTTTAGAGTAATATTTTAGCTTAGTTTGTCTTAATTAGCTTTGCTTCCATTTTATTTATTTATTTTTAAAATATATATTTTATTGATTTTTTTACATAGAGAAAGGGAGTTAGAAACATCAATGAGAGAGAAACACTGATCAGCTGCTCTTGCACACCCCCCACTGGGGGATGTGCCCGCAACCAAGGTACATGCCCTGGACCGGAATCGAACCTGGGATCTTTCAGTCCGAAGGCCAATGCTCTATCCACTGAGCCAAACCAGTCAGGGCTTTACTTCCCTTTTACCTTTCAATTCAAAGTAAGGACTAGGACGGGGCAACACAAGGGACATGGTGACAGGTTAGGTCTCAAGTGGGAAGATCGGGTGCCAGCATCTCCGCTGCTCTGCTCTTTACGCTTCTTCATCCTTACAGCGGGCTCATTGGCCCTTCAGAGAAGGCTGCTCCCAGTTCAGTTTGTCAAAAAAGGCGTAGTCTCCCAGTTTCAAAACAAAACAAACAAACAGCAAACTGCTGGCCCCTGCTAGCAGCTCAGTTGCTTAGCATGTCATTCTGATAGGCCAGTGTTGCGGGTGCTATCCCTCATCAGGGCCCATACAAGAATCAACCAATGGCCGGGACCGGTTTGGCTCAGTGGATAGAGCCTCGGCTTGGGGACTGAAGGGTCCCGGGTTCGATTCTGGTTAAGGGCATGTACCTTGGTTGCGGGCATATCCCCAGTAGGGGGTGTGCAAGAGGCAGCTGATCGATGTTTCTCTCTCATCGATGTTTCTAACTCTCTCTCTCTCTCTCCCTTCCTCTCTGTATAAAATCAATAAAATATTTTTTTTTTAAAAAAGAATCAACCAACAAATCGATGTTTCTCTCTCTCCCTTCATCCCTCTATCTCTTCTTCCTCCTTCTCCTCCTCCTCCTCTTCCTCCTCCTTCTTCTTTTCTCTCTCTCTCTCTCTCTCTCTCTCTCTCTCTCTCTGTCTCTCTCTCTCTCTCAAATTAATAAATTAAAAACAACAAAACGATTACCCACCCCGGTGACTCATGGGCTCTGAGGCTTCAGTTGCCCTGCAAGACCAGGCTGAGACCAGCCCAGGATCGCAGACTGCGGGGAGGAAAACCTTGCCTTGTTCCCAGAAGTTAGGGGCCTTACAGGAGTTTTGTGGACTTAAGACCCCGCCCTCTGGCCCGTGCGAATAAGCACCAACTCCTGCCCAGGTCTGACCCTGCAGAGGGCAAAGGAAGAGGGTGGACCCGCAGGCAGGGAGGGCTGGCAAGACTCGGGGCCTGACCCTGGAGATTGTATTTTGACTGTATCTTAAGGGGCTTTTTAATTTTTTAATTTTTTATTTTTTTATTTTTTATGGCTGTATAATACAGTCTCTACCCAAGCTATGAAATCCATTCATTCTACTCAGTTCATAAGGTAGAATTAAATGATCCTTTTAACCCCAAGGCAGTGAGTTAATGGCCTCCTCTTTGTTGTGGGCAGGTCTTTAGGACTCACTCCGCTCATCAGGGAAACCAAAGGAGGTACTGGCTGTGGCTGGAATGCTCTCCAGCTGGCTTCCACGTGAGGCACAGTTGTCTCTTTGTTAGACTGATTTACCCTTTTTTTTAAAATATATTTTATTGATTTTTACAGAGAGGAAGGGAGAGAGACAGAGAGTTAGAAACATCGATGAGAGAGAAACATCGACCAGCTGCCTCCTGCAAAGCCCCCACTGGGGATGTGCCCGCAACCAAGGTACATGCCCTTGACTGGAATCGAACCTGGGACCCCTCAGTCTGCAGGCCGACGCTCTACCCACTGAGCCACACCGGTTTTGGCTGACTTACCCTTTTTAAGAGAGAGGCTCTGCCTCTGATGTCTCCCATTAACAGGAGCCTGCAAATAAGTAAAATGCCCTGTGAACCCCAACCACCTGCCTCCTTCCTACACCTTCCCCACGAGAAGTGTATTCAGTACGAGGGGCTGGTCTTGCGTGCACTTACCAAGATCTAAAGAAGTAAAATTCAGCCCTAACCGGTGTGGCTCAGTGGATAGAGCGTCGGCCTGTGGACTGAAGGGTCCCGGATTCGATTCTGGTCAAGGGCATGTACATTGGTTGCAGGCTCATCCCCAGTAGGGGGTATGCAAGAGGCAGCTGATCGATGATTTTCTCTGATTGATGTTTCTAACTCTATCCCTCTATCCCTCTCTCTTCCTCTCTGTAAAAAAATCAATAAAATATATTAAAAAAAAAAAAAGGTTTTCCATTAAAAAAATAAAGAAAGAAAGAAAGAAGTAAAATTCAGCCCTAACCGGTTTGGCTCGGTGAATAGTGTCGACCTGCGGACTGAAAGGTCCCAGGTTCGATTCCGGTCAAGGTCATGTACCTTGGTTTCGGGCACATCCCTGGTGGGGAGTGTGCAGGATGAGAAACATCTCTCTCATCGATGTTTCTAACTATCTCTCTCTTCCTCTCTGTGAAAAATCAACAAAATATAAATAATAATTAAAAATAAAAAAAGAAGTAAAATTCAGAACTAAAACACCATCATAGGCCAGCAGGGCAAAATAGTATGCATGTGACCTCAGGCCCAAGCATTAGCTCACTCTGTCTAGTACTTTTCTGGCCTGTTCAGTTTCCGGCCAGTGTCCTATGCCACCTCAATGCCCCTGGGCAGAGGGAAGCAGGTGTGGACTCAGATACTGGTAGGTATAGGGATTGAGAATGACAGCCAGGGCTGAAGGCGCATCCCCCGGCTTGCAAAAGCATTCTCCTGGCAGAAGGGAGAGTGTGAAAATTTTGTTTGACAAGATGTCCATCGCGTTTGCTCATGAGCCACTGGCTAAAGCAAGTCACAAGGCCCGGCCAGCGTTCTTTTTTTTTTTTTTTTTTTTTTTTTAATATATTTTATTGATTTTTTTACAGAGAGGAAGGGAGAGGAATAGAGAGCTAGAAACATCAATGAGAGAGAATCATCGATCAGCTGCCTCTTGCACACCCTCACTGGGGATGTGCCCACAACCAAGATACGTGCCCTTGACCGGAATTGAACCCGGGATCTTTCAGTCCACAGGCCGACGCTCTATCCACTGAGCAACACCGGTTTCAGCCCGGCCAGTGTTCTTTTCAGCCATTCTTCCCAGGCTGCAGCTGTCACAGTGACCTGGCATGGGTAGCAGATGGATGTCTGCCTGAGATCTCCAGCCCTTGGGAGGCTCAGAATACTGGGGAGGCCCCTGGCGTTAATGCTACTCCTTCTGTTTCCAGAAGGACCCTGTAGGGCGGCCTTACCTCTAGCAAAGTGCTTCCAAGTGTCAACCACCTGGACATCCATCTTTTTTTTTTTTTTTTTTTTAATATATTTTTATTGGTTTCAGAGTGGAAGGGAGAGAGAGAAAAATCAATGATGAGAGAGAATCATTGATCAGCTGCTTCCTGTCTGCCCCCTATTAGTGATCAAGCCCGCAACCCAGGCATGTGCCCTTGACTGGTATCGAACGCAGGACCCTTCAATTCGCAGGCCAACACTATCCACTGAGCCAAACCAGCCAGAGCTGGACATCCATCTTCTAAGGCCCAGTATATCGGTCAGCTCAGGCTGCCCTAACACAGTCTCATGCTGGGAGACTCAATGTTTATTTTCTCACAGTTCTGGAAGCTAGAAGGCCAAAACCCAAGGTGTCGGTGGAGCTGGTTTCTGGTGAGGACTCTTCCTGGCTTATAAATAGCCACCTGGCCGTGTCCTTACATGGCCTTCCCTCTGGTGTCACTTCCTCTTTTGTTTTGTTTTGTTTGTTAATCCTCACCCCAGGATATTTTCCGTTGATCTTTTTGAGAGAATGGAAGAGAGAGGGAAAGACAGGGAGAAGCATCGATGTGAGGGTAACATATCAATTGGTTGCCTCCCGCAGGCATCCTGACCTACTGGGGATGTGCCTACAACCAAGGTACTTGCCCTTGACCGGAATCGAACCCGGGACCCTTTGGTCCACAGGCCAACGCTCTCTCCACCTTGCCAAACGAGCTAGGGCTGGTGTCACTTCCTTTTAATAAGGACACTAGTCCTGTTGGATTAGAATGCATCCTTAGGACCTCATTTAAACCTCAACTATCCTCTTAAAGGCCCCATATCCAAATACATTTCAAGTTAGAACTTCAAGCAATGGATTCTGGAGGCTACAATTCGGTCCATTAACATCCAGGGTCCCGCCGAAACCGGTATGGCTCAGTGGATAGAGCGTCAGCCTGCGGACTGAAAGGTCCCAGGTTCGATTCCGGTCAAGGGCATGTACCTCGGTTGCGGGCACATCCCTAGTAGGGGGTGTGCAAGAGGCAGCTGATCAATGATTCTCTCTCATTGATGTTTCTAACTCTCTATCCCTCTCTCTTCCTCTCTGTAAAAAATCAGGGTCTCTGGGATAGGGCAGCATTTGCAATACATAATTCAGTGTTCTCAACAACCCTGCAAGGAAATTATCAGCAGCATCATTTGCACTTTACAGATAAGGAAGATGAAGTAACTTCTCAGTAAGTGGAGGATCCCGGACTGGAACTGTTGCTTTGATTCCAAGTCACGTGTTCTTTGACCTGGAACTCTGAATGTCAGCCTCATAAACATGGAAACTGAAATACTGACTTAATAGCTGGAAGGGTTATGTAACCTATGGAATATTATTTGTAAAATGACGTTAAGTACAAAAAAGAAAGAGAGGAGGTAGACACACACACACAACACACACATCGATGTGAAAAAGAGACATCTTTTTGTTGCCTTCCGTCCCAACGGTAATTAAATCTGCAACCCAGCAATGTCCCTTTACCTGGAATCGAACCCGAGACCTTTGGGTGCACAGGACGACACTCAGCTCGCTAAGCCACTCCATCCGGGTCCATTTTAATTTTGATACTATATATCTGTATTTCTGGGGACTGCAGGTATTCAGCTTATTTCTGTCTTAAATTTCACACCTTTCACATTTCAGGTGTATTTCCTAGCTTCTGGATTTGCTGTATGAACCCATAGTCCCCTGACTCTCTACCTCCTAGCTGCGACAATGTATATTAACATATTGTTCTTTCAGCTCCATCTTGGTACACTAAAGATTATTATTTAAAATGTATTTTTAGCCGAAACCGGTTTGGCTCAATGGATAGAGCGTCAGCTTGGGGACTGAAGGGTCCCGGGTTCAGTTCCAGTCAAGGGCATGTACCTTGGTTGCGGGCACATCCCCAGTAAGGGGTGTGCAAGAGGCAGCTGATAGAAGATTCTCATCAGTGTTTCTATCTCTCTCTCTCTCCCCCTTCCTCTCTGTACAAAATCAATAAAAATATATATTTTTTAAAAAATAAAAAAATAAAAAAAATAAAAAATAAAAAAATAAAAAATAAAAAAATAAAATAAAATGTATTTTTATTGATTACGAAGAGGAAGGAAGAGGGAGAGAGAGAGAAACATCAATGATGATAGAGACTCACTATTGGCTGCCTTCTGCAGCCCCACACTGGGAATCAAGCCTGCAACCTGGGCATGTGCCCCGACCGGGAATCGAACCGTGACCTCCTGGTTCATAGGTTAACGCTCTACCACTAAGCCGCACTGGCTGGGCAAGGCTTCTTTTTACTCATTCTGTAACTATATAGGCACAGCTCCGTGTGCTACGTTATTTTCCTTACCTTGACTCGGGTATAGCCATAGAGTAAATGATAAAAGCGCTTTTTCCCGTTGTTCCAAGGAGTGAGTGGCAGTCGCAAGGTCACAGGCCAACCTTCTCCCCTTCTCTTTGCAGCCGTCCTTTCATCAGGCCGACAGCGTGCGGGGCACCCGCCACCACGGGCTGGTGGAGCGTCACTCCAGGACCCGCTTCCACCCCCTCCACCGGCGGCCTGCGGACAAGCCTGGGCGGCAGATATCCTTTCTCGCTGTCAAAGGAGAGTATACACTTTGAAATGTGGTTTTCAGGATGGATCTTCCCTGCCATTCCTCTCTGGCCTCAAAATCGTCCTTTTATCTGATGAATGGAGGCAACGGAAGTAAGTAAGGTGGAACCTAGAAAGACGATTATAGCCGAAACCGGTGTGGCTCAGTGGATAGAGCGTTGGCCTGCGGACTCAAGGGTCCCGGGTTCAATTCCACTAAAGGGCATGTACCTTGGTTGCTGGCACATCCTCAGTGGGGGGGGGTGCAAGAGGCAGTTGATTGATGATTCACTCTCATCTATGTTTCTAACTCTCTATCTCCCTTCCTCTCTGTAAAAAATCAATAAAATATATTTTTAAAAAAAGAAAGAAAGATGATGATAGATGTTTACTGAAGCATCACTAAGGTTTTGTTTCATGGAGCAGCTGGACATACACAACATGTCATTCAGCCCCCTTGCGAGGCTCTCTCTGCATTTTCCTGAGAAATCAGTAATGTCAGGGTTAAACCTGGCTTTGAACCAGCTTTGAGAGATTCCGTTTTCTTGCTGAAACAGATACACAGAGAAGTGATTGAGTTTTACTTATGTTGACCTGCTGTTAGAACTCACAGACAAAATTTAATAGGATTTTCCATTTATGGATTTGCAAACTCAGTAAAGGACATCCGAAATATATAGCCAGTATTTAGGAAAATTTCCATATGCTTATGCTCACTCCAGGCTGTTAAGGAGGAATAGGAGAGGTGGTGATCTCCCCTGGCAATTATTTTTTAAAAATATATCTTATTGATTTTTTACAGAGAGGATGGGAGAGGGAGAGAGAGTTAGACACATCGAAGAGAGAGAAACATCCATCAGCTGCGCACCTTCTACTGGGGATGTGCCCGCAACCAAGGTACATGCCTCTGACTGGAATTGAACCTGGGACCTTTCAGTCCGCAGGCTGATGCTTTATCCACTGGGCCACACCAGTTTTGGCCCCTGACAATTATTGGACTGGTCCTTATCAGGGCTGGAGCTGGCTTGCTGATGGCAGCCAGGATTGGGCGGAGAGCTCCGAGCCGGCCTTTGCGGGCTCCGACATAGAATGAGCATGCCACGGGGGCCCTGCTCTCTCCCTCCCCTCCTCACACAGGGAGATGGAGGAAGGCGCAGAGGCGGGCGGGTCTGACTGCAGAGCCGGATTCCTGGCAGTGATGGCAGAATTGGCTCCAGGAGCCTAACAACCAGGAAGTGGGGGGAGGGGCACTCATGTTTACTGAGCACCTACCCATGCCAGGCACTGTACTGGGCAGTTCATATGCCATTTAGTCCTTAAAGCTTGCTGAGTAGTTTTTTTTTGTTTTGCTTGTTTTTTAATCTTTTAAAAAATATATATATTTTATTGATTTTTTACAGAGAGGAAGACAGAGGGATAGATAGTTAAAACATCAACAAGACAGAATCATCGATCAGCTACTTTTTGCACACCCCCTACTGGTACATGCCCGCCGAAACCAGTTTGGCTCAGTGGATGGAGCGTCGGCTTGCGGACAGATGGGTCCTGGGTTCGATTCCAGTCAGGGGCATGTGCCGTGGTTGCAGGCACATCCCCAGTGGGGGGCGTGCAAGAGGCAGCTGATCGATGGTTCTCTCTCATCGATGTTTCTAACTCTTCCTCTCTGTAAAAAATCAACAAAATTTTTTTTTAAAAAAAAGGTACATGCCCTTGGCCGGAATCGAACTTGGAACCTTTCAAGCCGACACTATCCACTGAGCCAAACCGGTTTCGGCAGTAGTTTGCTTTATTAACCCCCATTTTCCACGGAGGAAAAGGGGTGCCAGAGTTACTTGCCTAAGATTCCACTGCCGAGGTCGAAAGGGGCCTGGATTCAGCCCAGGCCGAGCTGACTCCCAGCCCGGGCCCCGCCCCGTACCGCACGCGTCCATCGCGCATGACCAGGCCCACCGGTGCGTTGCAGGTGCACAGGCTGCTTTCCTGGCCTTCGGGCTGCTGGCGGGGTTTCATCTATTCATAGCAACGGCTGTTCCCCGGGGGGCAGTTACTGCTCCCCTCTTTCTGCCCCCGGGGACATGCACGCCATTTGGTCCACTGAGATACTCTGACTCCTAGTTTTGTTTTTTTTGTTATTTTTTAAAGGCGTTATTTTATTATATTTATTTATTTTTTAATCCTCACCTGAGGGTATTTTTCCATTGATTTTAGAGAGAGTGCAGAAGAGAGAGGGAAAGACAGATTGGTTGCCACCTGCTTGTACCCCGACCAGGGCCCGGGCTGGGGAGGAGCCTGCAACCGAGGCACATGCCCTTGATCGGAATCGAACCTGGGACCTCTTTGGTCCACAGGCCGGCGCTCTATCCACTGAGCCACACCGGCTCGGGCCTGACTCCTAGTTTTGTATGGTGTGTGGCCATTATTAGGGAAAGTTGGAGATGACAACTGATGCTGAGAATTCCTTTCTGGGATGTGTGATGGCTTTTACGTAGAACGCAGAAGGGAAAGGAGAATCGAGGCAGTTCTTCAGCCAATTCACACGGGTGTGGGTGGAGCAGTACGTCAGACCGTTGTCCAGATCACTTGGAATCTTCAAGCAAAAGCCTTTGAGTGTTTCTTCGCCTGGTTTAACAATATATTTTTTCTGATTTCTCAATTTCCTCTTTCTGTATAGGTGCTCTCTTTAAATATCCTGAGTGTGTGTGCGGGTGTGTATAATAGTTATCTCAGATCCTTTTTGCAGCAAGCATAGTCTAAATATGTGCACATGCTTACAGCTGTTATAACCAAAGGAATAACTTAGAAGAGAAAGGGGTTGAAGAAAATCCACAGAGAGGAATATTCATTCACCCAGTGATTTCAGTATATGCTAGTGTCAGGCACCATTATAGACATTGTTGATATTATGTAAAAAATATTACGGTCCTTGCCAAAACCGGTTTGGCTCAGTGGATAGAGCGTCGGCCTTCAGACTGAAAGGTCCCAGGTTCGATTCCGGTCAAGGGCACATCCCCGGAGGGGGAGGAGGGGGCCTGCAGGAGGCAGCTGATTGATGATTCTCATCAGTGTTTCTAGCTTTCTGTCCCTCTCTCTTCCTCTCTGTAAAAAAATCAATAAAATACATTTAAAAATATATATATTATGGTCCTGCCCTAGCCAGTGTGGCTCAGTGGATAGAGCGTCTGGCCTACGGACTGAAGGGTCCTGGGTTTGATTCTGGTCAAGGGCATGTACCTCAGTTACAGACTCCTCCCTGGCCCGGGTCCAAGTTGGGGGCATGTGGGAGGCAACCAATTGATAAGTTTCTCTCCGTCTTTCCCTTTCTCTTCCACTCTCTCTAAAAATCAATGGAACAATATCCTCAGAGGAGGATTAAAAAATAAATAAAAGTAATATGGTTCCTACCCTCAAGTTACTGATAATTCAGTGCAAGAGGCAGATAGGCAAGGGCATGGTCACAGCACAGTGCGGTGAGCAGAGTGAGGCAGCTTGGGCTGTTTTTTTTTGTTTTTTTTGTTTTTTAATGTATTTTATTGATGTCTTACAGAGACCAAAGGAGAGGGATAGAAAACTAGAAACATCGATGAGAGAGAATCATCGATAAGCTGCCTCCTACACATCCCCTACTGGGGATGTGCCCACAACCAAGGTACATGCCCTTGATCAGAATTGAACCCAGGCCCTTGAGTCCGCAGGCCGATGCTCTATCCACTGAGCAACACCGGTTAGGGTGCCATGATATTTTGCATTTAATTTAGAAAGGTCCGCCGCTTGCGTCCTAGGCACTATGGCAGTTAACTGGTGAAGGAAATGATTTCAAATGATCGCGAGTGACAGAGAGAGGAAAAGAGCCGGGAGGGAATGTTCCAGGAGAGGGAGAGCTTGTGCAGAGTCCGGAAGCCAGGGCTACTCTGTGTGTTCAGGAGACTGGGTCTCTTTTGAGGGGAAATATCACAGGATATGACTTGGCCCTCGATGTGTGTCACCGTGAGAGCAGATGAGTTCCTACGGGAAGGAAAAGCAGAAACCCAGTTAATACTCAGCTAAGTGAAAGTTACAGCAAACAGGACAAGTCTGACCCAAAGAACATGAGGTGTCTCCAGATTCTCTTCTTAAGCTCCTAACTGGGTCCTGGGACTGGATAGCTGACTCAAAAAGTGTTCTTTTAAAAATATATGTATATCTTTATTGATTTCATGGAGGAAGGGGGAGGGGGAGAGAGAGATTGAAACATCAATGAGAGAGAATCATTGATTGGCTGCCTCCTGCACACCCCCTACTGGGGATCGAGCCTATAAAACCTGGGCATGTGCCCTTTACCAGAATCGAACCCGGGACCCTTCAGTCCGCAGGCTGATGCTCTATCCGCTGAGCCAAACCGTCTAGGGCCAAAAAGTGTTCTTTAAATATGGGCCTGCCCATGAATGAACAACGAGTCTCTTTTGAGGAATCAAGGGACTGTGCCTCCAGTTAAATTCTAAAGTGAAATGATCTTAGGCGGAAGATATTAATACATTCAGGAGAAGCCGGAAGAGGGCTGTGATTCCACCTTGCCTTTTGTGGGCTGCAATCATTTGATTGTGAAAGAATTTGCTGCCCTGGCCGGTGTTGCTCAGTGGTAGATTGTCAGTCTGCACACCGAAGGGCCTTGGGATCGATTCCCAGTCCAGGACATGTACCTAGGTTGCAGGTTAGATCCCACATGTGGGAGGCAACCAATTGCTGTCTCTCCTATTCATGTTTCTCTCCCTCCCCTTCCGCTCCTTTCCTTCTCCCTTTCCACTCTCTCTAAAAAACAATGGAAAAAAATATCCCTGGTGAGAATTAACAAAACAAAAAAAGAATCTGCTTAAAATGGTTCCCTTTGATACTTGTCTATTACCTCCTTAGTGAAGTTTTTTTAAAAAAATATATATATATATTTTATTGATGTTTTTACAGAGAGGAAGGGAGAGGGAGAAAGAGTTAGAAACATTGATAAGAGAGAAACATCGATCAGCTGCCTTCTGCACACCCCCCATTGGGGATGTGCCCGCAACCAAAGTACATGCCCTTGACTGGAATTGAACCTGGGACCCTTGAGTCCGCAGGCCGACGCTCTGTCCACTGAGCCATACCGGTCAGGGCCTTAGCGAAGTTTTATCATTTGAAAGTATTAACACTGATTTGAATCCTTGTTCAGACAAAAAGAAAAATTGCATTCAGAATTCTCTGGTCACAGCTGTCTCTTGGCTGGTGCTATTCTAGAACAGGCACACTGGCCCAGACAGCAGTTCAGAGCGCTGATATGGTGATCTTAAATAAAACGCACATTGTTTAACAAATATTCCAGCTTCGTCCCAGAGTGGGCAGCCACCCCAGCAGAGCTCTGGTCCGAGAAGATTCCTCCCGCCGTGGGCGGCCATTCCTGCAGAGGAGGCTGGTGCGTGAGCCTGGCTGTTGGCATGGGTGGGCACTACGGGCAAAGACCAGGGCACTGCCCCCCAGGCTTCTGGCCGGGGCCCTCTGCTCCCTCTGGCAGCCCCTCACTCCTCAGTCCTCACGGGCAGTAAACACGTATCCCAGATACCACCTCGTTGAATTTCTGAACTATTCACCTAAATTTTCAGCAGCTATATTAGTATCTCAGACCTGTGGGTAATACACTGAAAAAGAAGGGAAACCCGGATGGATTATAGAAACTTCCTTCCTCGAGAAGAGATGAGCTTGCCCTAGCTCCGTGGTCGGCAAACTGCGGCTCTCGAGCCACAGGCGGCCCTTTGGCCCCTTGAGTGTGGCTCTTCCACAAAATACCACGGCCTGGGCGAGTCTATTCTGAAGAAGTGGCATTAGAAGAAGTTTAAGTTGAAAAAATGTGGCTCTCCCAAGAAATGTCAACCGTTGTACTGTTGATATTTAGCTCTGTTGACTAATGAGTTTGCCGACCACTGGCCTAGCTGGTTCGGCTCAGTGGACAGAGCGTCGGCCTATAGACCAAAGGGTCCCGGGTTTGATTGCGGTCAAGGGCACCTACATGGGTTGCAGGATCCTCCCCACCTGGCCCTGGACAGAGCTCATGCAGGAGGCAACCAATCAGTGTGTTTCTCTCACATCGATGTTTCTCTCTGTCTCCCTCTCTCTTCCACTCTCCTTGAAAATCAATGGGAAAATATACTCGGGTGAGGATTAGCAATAAAGATGTGTTTTTAGGAAGAGAGTAAAGCGAATGTTGAGAGCATTTCTGATTTATATTCCCGAGGAGGTTGAGAATGCACTGCCTCTGAACTAGTGTGAACAGCCGGGAAGAGATGCTGCGATTAGGAATGGCTCTCCTCTTTGGAATGGGCCTGGCTTTGATTCTTTTCATACAATATAGAAATTTTAGGATGTTGGTTTATAGAACACCGTTTCTTTGAAGTGCGTGGTCTGTTACATTTGAGAAACTCTGTGCTCCTCCTCAGTTAGTCGGAGGGCTCTCGAAGGCCGTCAGTTAAACCTCTGCCCAGTGGGTGTGGCTCAGTGGTTGAGCATCAACTCCTGAACCAGGAGGTCACTGGTTTGATTCCCGGTCATGGCATATACATGGTTGCAGACTGGTAGCTGATTGATGATTCTTTCTGTCAATGTTTCTGTATTTTATTGATTTTTTTTATAGAGAGAAAGGGAGCTGGAAAGAGAGAAACATCGATGAGAGAGAATCATCCATCAGCTGCCTCTTGCACACCCCCTACTGGGGATGTGCCCACAACCAAGGTACATGCCCTTGACCAGAATCGAACCTGGGACCCTTCAGTCTGCAGGCCGACTCTATCCACTGAGCCAAACCGGTTTAGGCTGTGACCAGTTTTATATATTAAACCTGTCCCTGGAACTCATCGTGCGGTGTATGGGGTGTGGGGAGGGTTGGATTAAGAAGACTCCCAAGTTCCCATCCCACCAGCTGCCTGGAAGGCCAGAGGCCTGTCCCCAACCTCTGCCCCTTTAGAACAGAGTGTCGGAGGGTAGGAGAGCAAACGGCACCCCCGCTGCCTCCGAGGGCAGTTCCCGGCCGCCCAGGTGCCCTGGCCACATGGAAACAGGAAGCCAAAAGGAGAACGCTGCTCTGGGCACCGGCCACGGGCAGGCGCTGAGAGGCAGGGTGGGGCTTGTTTGGAGTCTGTGGCTCGTGGCCCCACCCACGTGCAAACACACCAGCTGTCTCCTCTTATCAGCACCGAGCTGCTCCCCTGCCTTTGGGGAAGAGTGAGTGAGAACTTCCCTCTGACACTCACTCCCCAGTGGGAAGGACAGGAGTCCCCTGTGGATGGATTGAGGATGGAACGAGAGGGACTTTCCCCTAGAGAGAACTGCAGAGACATTGGAGGGGAGAGGATTGATGCGGGGGGCCCTGAGGTTCCCACCTGGAGCACCCAGGTGGATGGTGTCCTCCATTCAGCACGAGAGACCATCACATGAACGTCAGAAAGGCTAAGATGCTGCCGAAACCGGTGTGGCTCAGTGGAGAGAGCGTCGGCCTGTGGACTGAAAGGTCCCAGGTTCGGTTCCGGTCAAGAGCATGGACCTTGGCTGCGGGCACATCCCCAGCAGGGGGTGTGCAAGAGGCAGCTGATCGATGATTCTCTCTCATTGATGTTTCTAGCTCTCTCTCTCCCTTCCTCTCTGTAAAAATAATCAATAATAAAAATAAATAAATAAAAGGCTAAGATGCTGACTAGACCACCATGGTTGGTCGTGGGGTTCCTGTCACCCCGCTGCAGTCTGATTTGTATTTCTGGGACTGGATCATGGGACTCAGTGACGTCAGGGATGGCAGGGTGCGGAGAGAAGAGAGGGGGTGAGCTTCTGCTTCGTGAAATTAGGCTTTTCTGGACACACAGTGACCAGATTCTAAAGGAAAGAGAAGGATAAGCACAGGTTCAGAAGCTGCTGCCTGATGGTTCTGCCGGCTCAAAGGCTGACCTTCTCCATCTCTGAGGGCCTTCTCACTTTTCTTCTTTTAAAATTATTACTTTCTTTTCACTTTAAAAAAATATATTTTATTGATTTTTTACAGAGAGAAAGAAGAGGGATAGAGAGTTAGAAACATAGATGAGAGCGAATCATTGATCAGCTGCCTCCTGCACAACCCCTACTGGGGATGTGCCCGCAACCAAGGTACATGCTCTTGACTGGAATTGAACCCTGGACCTTTCAGTCCGCAGGCCGACACTCTATCCACTGAGCCAAACCGGCCTTGGCTCTTTTCACTTTTTATTTTTTAATTTAATTTTTATTTTTAAATAATTCTTTATTGTTTAAAGTATTACATTGAATCATTCCCCTCCATTGACCTCTCCCCACTTGTTCCCCTACCTTCTCGCACCCCCCCCCACTGACTGTGACCATGGGTTTTGCTTATATGCCTACTTACAAATCCTTTGGTTGATCTCCCACCCCCACCACCCCCTACCCCTTCACCCTCATTTCCTCCCTTCTCCCGGAGGTTGTATGGTCTGTTCACTGCTTCTGTGTCTCAGGATCTATTTTAGTTCCTCAGTTTATGTTGTTCGTTATATTCTACATATGAGTGAGGTCATGTGATATTTATCTCCAAGAAAGACTTTAAACCTCACCTAAGCATACTTTTCCATTGATGCTTAGAATAGAAGGAAGGAAGGAAGGAAGGAAGGAAGGAAGGAAGGAAGGAAGGAAGGAAGGAAGGAAGGAAGGAAGGAAGGAAGGAAAGAAGGAAGGAAGGAAGGAAGGAAGGAGAGAGAGAGAGAGAGAGAGAGAGAGAGAGAGAGAGAGAGAGAGAGAGAGAGAGAGAGGTTGCCTCCCGCACGGAGTGGGCATCAAGCCTGCAACAGAGGCACATGCGTCCGACAGGAATTGAACCCAGGACCCTTCAGTCTGGGGACTGACACTCTAGCCACTGAGCCAAACTGGCTAGGACGGGCCTTTTCATTTCTTTACCGCCGTTTCCTCTTCTGTCTCTTGCGGTCTCTTCCGATCTGTCCTTTCTACCATTAAGCCTAAATAGTTAATGTTGAAGAAATGTCTCTCTTGGAAAATCTGTTTTCTCTTATTGACTCAATTCAGATCAAGCAACGAGAGAACTAGACTAGACACAGCTAATACACAGGAAGCGAAACGTGTCATCAGAATGGTTCTGGCAAGAGGAACATTTCACCGAATCGTTAGGAGTTCATTAGCTCAGTGCCCACATTTCACCTGGGGCCCCAGCCTCGCCTGCATGTCACTCCTCTCCATCAAGGATCCCAGTTCCTCCTGAGTCCAGCATGATGGCTTTTCTTTTCTTTTATTCTTTTTTTTTTTTTTTAGATATATTTTTATTGATTTCGGAGAGGGAGAGAGAGAAAAACATCAATGATGAGAGAGAATCATTGATCGGCTGCCTCCTGCACGCCTCGCACTGAAGATTGAGCCTACACCCCGGGCCTGTGCCCTGACTGGGAATCGAATCGTGACCTCCTGGTTCATAGGTTAACACTCAACCACTGAGCCACACGGGCCAGGCATCCTGGCTTCTTTTATAAAGAATCATTGAGGGTTTTTGAGCAAGAGGGTGATAGGATTGAGCATGTTTTAGCAGACTATTCTTTGGGTGCAGTGACTAAATTCACCGAAATTTCTCAACTGCATTCCGGGTGTGGGAGCAGGTGCAGGGGCGTGCTGGTTTCTCCACGCCTGCGGTGCACGCTCTGAGGCGTGGGAGGCCCACAGAAGAACAGGATCTGGGGAGCGGAGTCCCTGACCACATAGGGAAGTTCGCATCTCTCCACAAGCGGATGGTTATTCATAACAGGACTTCGTGACTTGAAAAAGGAAACATAGCGGCTATGTCACCCAAACACTAGCCCCAGGGATTCACGCAGCAGAATTGAGACTGTATCAGGGAAGTGCCACCGTGTGCTAATGTCATGTGCAGACAGGCTTTCCTCCCCCTCAATTGGGAGAACCCCTTCTTCTGTCCCTCGAAGCACTCATATATATATATGTATGTATTTTTTTGTTTTGTTTTTTGTTTTTACAGAGAGGAAGGGAGAGAGATAGAGAGCTAGAAACATCGATGAGAGAGAAACATCGACCAGCTGCCTCCTGCACATTCCATACCGGGGAAGTGCCCGCAACCAAGGTACATGCCCCTGACCTGAATCGAACCTGGGACCTTTCAGTCCGCAGACCGATGCTCTATCCACTGAGCCACACCGGTTTCGGCTCGAAGTACTCTTTGGTCCTGTTTGTGCCACAAGCTCATCCCTGAACCATTCGCTGTCTCCAGGAGCTGGGAAGACCCGGCCTGGGTCCCTCCCTGGGGCAGGGAGGCCTGCGCAGAACGACAGTCCTACCAGGTTTTGGGTGGGGGTGGACGGAGGGAGTTTTTAAAAACGAGCTCCTGCAGACAAACAAAATGAGAAACGCCCACGTGAATCACACGAAGACGGCCCTGGCGAGGTGTGGACGCGCCAGGGGAAGTGATAAGCGCACCCCGAGGAAGAGCTGGTGGGTGGAGAGGGCAAGATAAGAGCCTCAACCTCCGCAGTGTAACTCCCCATAATTCCCCTCCTCGCTTCTGCCCCACCTTTTCATTAAGTTTATTTTTCCTTAATTAAACATTCTACTTTGATGGTAGCACTTTCGGAGCCAATTACTCCTCGCAGCCCCTGGATGAGAGTTGGCCAAGGTAAGCAAATCCTATTTTTATTTTATTATTTTTTTAAAATATTTTATTGCTTTTTTTACAGAGAGGAAGGGAGAGGTAGAGTTAGAAACATCGATGAGAGAGAATCATCGATCAGCTGCCTCCTGCACGCCCCCTACTAGGGATGTGCCCGCAACCAAGGTACAAGCCCTTGACTGGAATCGAACCTGGGACCCTTCAGTCCGTAGACCGACTCCATCTGCTGAGCCACACCGGTTTCGGCCAAACCCTATTTTAAAGATAAGATGGGCATGGGTTCATTTTAGAAACTTTCACAGTATTTTATCTGCCTTGAATACTATTCTAGAAATTTCTAATATAAAACAGGATCTTGTTTGCTCTTATGGAACTTAAGTATGAAAGTCTAAAATGAAAAGCTATTTAAATATAGCTAGATCTTCACTTTTAAAACCAAATAGAAACATTTGGAATATATTTGCCAATAGAATACTCTGACTTATTATTCTTTTTTTTAAAATATATTTTATTAATTTTTTACAGAGAGGAAGGGAGAGGGATAGAGAGCCAGAAACGTCGATGAGAGAGAAACATCGACCAGCTGCCTCCTACACACCCCCTACCGGGGATGTGCCCCCAACCAATGTACATGCCCTTGACTGGAATTGAACCTGGGACCCTTCAGTCCGCAGACTGACGCTCCACCACTGAGCCAAACCGGTTTCGGCGTGACTTATTATTCTTATGCTAGAGGCCGAGTGCATGAAATTCAAGCAATAAAAATACATTTAAAAAGGTTTCAGCCAGGACCGGTTTGGCTCAATGGACAGAGCGTCGGCCTGAGGACTGAAGGGTCCCGGGTTGGATTCTGGGCAAGGGCATGTACCTTGGTTGCGGGCACATCCCCAGTAGGGAGTGTGCAGGAGGCAGCTGATCAATGATTCTCTCTCATTGATGTTTTTAACTCTCTATCCCTCTCTCTTTCTCTCTGTGAGAAATCAATAAAATATATATATATATTTTAAAAAGGTTTCAAAGGTGTTTGTTTGCCCCACACTTTTTTATTTATTTATTTTTTAAATATATTTAATGATTTCAGAGAGGAAGGGAGAGGGAGAGGTAGAAACATAAATGATGAGAGAGAATCATTGATTGGCTGCCTACTGCACGCCCCCCAGTGGGGATCAAGCTCGCATTCCCGGGCATGTGCCCTTGGCCGGAATCAAACCCGGGACCTTTCAGTCCACAGGTCAACACTGAGACAAACGGGCTAGGGCTGCCCCACACCTTTTTAAACTCTCTCTGCCCAGCTAGCTAGTCCCATTCTCACAGATTTGGGACAGTTTTTTTTTGTTTTTTTTTTTTAAATATATATTTTATTGATTTTTTACAGAGAGGAAGGGAGAGAGATAGAGAGCCAGAAACGTCGATGAGAGAGAAACATCGACCAGCCGCCTCCTGCACATCCCCCATCGGGGATGTGCCCGCAGCCAATGTACATGCCCTTGACCGGAATCGAACCCGGGACCTTTCAGTCCGCAGGCCGACGCTCTACCACTGAGCCAAACCGGTTTCGGCTGGGACAGTTTTATCATAGAAATCAGAAAGCCTAGAAACCAGAGAGATCGTTCAGTCTGACCTCATTTTCTTTTTTCTTTTTCTTTTTTTAAATATATTTTATTGATTTTTTACAGAGAGGAAGGGAGTGAGATAGAGAGCTAGAAACATCGACCAGTTGCCTCTTGCACACCCCGCAACCAAGGTACATGCCCTTGACCGGAATCAAACCCGGGACCTTTCAGTCCGCAGACCGACGCTCTACCACTGAGCCAAACCGGTTTCAGCCTGACCTCATTTTCATCGTGATGAGTAGCACGAGCATTTTGAAGGGATTTCCTCATGTTGCACAGCCAGGCGAGTGGAAACGTCACTTCTCAGACCCAGGTCTGAGTCTCTGCTTTGCTTCTTGTGGATTGAACTTCTTTTCTTTTTATCTCTTTCTGGTTTTTAAAGGCAGCAGCGTCCTTGGAAGGAAGAAAAGCATCCTGGCTTCAGGCTGACATCTGCGCTGAACAGGTACACGCATTGCTTTCTAATAGAAATAACTTGGAAAGAAACCAATCCATTGATTGCCCTGATGATCTTTATATAGTGCCTGGTTGCCAGAGTCTGTCCATAACTAGTTGTGTTTATATGAAGTGTTAAGAAAACAGACCTCAAACCCCTCACCATTTATTGAATGTCCACCGAGGACAGACTAATACAGTTAAAAACATGAGGTCTGGGATGAGACTACAGCAAGCATGTCAAACTCAAAAGTCTCACACGGGCCAAATAAACAAGGCATGTGGCCCTCAGCCGGTGAGTTTGACATGCTTGGACTACAAGGTTTGCCTCTTTCTATGTGACCTTGAACAAGTTGTTTGATTCTGGCCTCGGTTTTCTCATTTGGAAAAGGGAGATAATAGTATTTGCATTAAGGGGCGGTTATGACGATTAAATAAAAGAATACATGGGAATGGTATGCGTTCAATAAGCGTTAGCTATTGTTAGGACCCTTGGGGGTGAATGTTATGTAGTCAATCCTGATAACGTCCTATAAGGACGAGGTTTTGTGTGTTGTTTTCTGTTCTAAGAGATTAATGATTTGCCCAAGGCCACTTAGCTAATGCGTAATGAAATCCTGGTTTTTTTAAAAAAAAACAAAACTTTTTATCGTGCAAAATTTTAAACATACGCAAAACAGAAAAGAGTTATATGAAGTCCCTCATGCTCATCTTCCTGAGCATTCTGCCATTTCTTCTCTAACCCCCATCCCATCCCATGGCTGGCTAGATATAATCTTTTACTATAAATATATCTAACAGTATAAGGCTGGTAAGAACCTTTTACAACAAACAAAACGTAACCGCAGTTTCATCATTGCACTTCACAAATGAACAGTAACTCATTAATATCATTAATACCAGCCTGTAGTCAAATTTTTTCAGGGGGCCCGATTCATGAATACTGCCCGATGGATGAATCATTTAATAAAGCCAATTAGATCCTCAAAAGAGACAAACACAACATCTCCCAGTGGTCTCTCTGCATCTGATGCTCTCTATTGAGTCTCTGTGACTCAAAAGGAGCTGGATCTGAACCCAGGCCCATGCTCTTTCTGTTGTAACATGCTAGCTCCGACTGCCTCTCCCTGGTCTGGACACACAGCCACGGGCAGTGGGGCCAAGAGGCATCACCGGAACAGGCCACAAAGACACGTTTTAGGCTGATGGGAAGCCCACGGGTCCTCTTTATGACAGCTTGACCTGCATGTCACAACCATCACCTCTTGGAATCGAGGCTGTTTAGAAGTTGGAGCTGTTTGGGGAATTCCAGAAATAAGCTCTAGATTAGCAGTTCCTGAGTTTTTTGTTCTTTACCACCTCAGAAGCCACGGGGACCCTAGAGCAGTGGCCGGCAAACTCATTAGTCCACAGAGCCAAATACCAACAGGACAACGATAGCCATGTCTTTGAAGAGCCAGATTTTTTAAACGTAAACTTCTTCTAACGCCACTTCTTCTAAATAGACTCGCCCAGGCCGTGGTGTTTTATGGAAGAGCCACACTCAAGGGGCCAAAGAGCCGCATGTGGCTCGAGAGCTGCTGTTTGCCGACCACTGCCTTAGAGTGTCTGTTTGTGTCGGAGTATCTATGGGGATTTGTCTAGTGATATTAAAAATTAAATTGAGAGATGTTTAAATGTTACTTACTCATGAATTTGAAAACAGCCAAGTAAAAATAACAAACCCATCGCATGTTAACATAAATAGTTCTTTAAGAAACAAAATGCCATTTTCCAAAACAGAAAAGTGTATTGAGAAGTGTGGCATTTTTTTAAAAATATATATATTTTTATTGATTTTTTACAGAGAGGAAAGGAGAGAGAGAGAGAGCTAGAAACATCGATGAGAGAGAAACATCGACCAGCTGCCTCCTGCACACCCCCTACTGGGGATGTGCCCGCAACCAAGGTACATGCCCCCGACTGGAATCGAACCTGGGACCCTTCAGTCCGCAGACCGACGCTCTACCACTGAGCCAAACCGGTTTCGGCGAAGCGTGGCATTGTTCTCTTCCACGAATCCCTTTTCCGAAGTTGGGTCCTCTGCCAATGCGTCTAGTCGGCAGTGACTTCACATGTCACACTGCTTCTGTCACTCTGCACGGTGCTCACCAGGACCAGCGGAGGGGCAAAGGTCATTCTAGCATGAACTGCAAGGCCCTTGACATGTACTGGCCCCAAAAGGGTCTGAGAGCCGACGCCCCGCATCCCAGGCCTTACTGACCCATTTCCCGGGCCTTATTGAAACAGCTCAGTAAGCTGTGCCAGCGGCCTCACGGTGTAAAGCTGTGTGAGCCCAAATGGCAGTCATGTGGGTGTGGGCGACCTTCAGTGACTGTGTCTGGCGTAAGGGACTTCAGGTAGGTCCCCATCCCTCATTGTGTGGGCCATCGAAAAGCATCCTCCTCGCCTCCTCTCCCGCGGGTAACGTTCAGCAAAGACGACTGCATTGTCACGAAGGAAAAACGGATTTTCAGCCGCCCTCTCTCCTCCCCCCTCAGGACCAATTCTGATTCTGCTCTTCACACGAGTGCTCTAAGCACCAAGCCCCAGGACCCCTATGGAGGAGGGGGCCAGTCGGCCTGGCCGGCCGCATACATGGGTAAGACACACGGCCCTGCCCGCAGCGGCTCTGCTTCTGCCTGTCCCGGGCATCTTGCCTGGCGCGTGCCCCCCCAGCCCGGTGGCCTCCCGAGAAGGAGCGGTCACACGCTTGGTGGCAGCCTCTTCCATGGCAGGTTCTCCCCCTCAGCATCTCCGCCCTCTCGCGGGCTCCCCTCTCCCCGTTTCCGTTTCCTTTCTTCCCCTCCCACTGACTTTTTCATGTGGATTCCTCATAGCTTTCTACCCGGTCTCTTCACTTCCGGCCTATATGCTTCTCATCCAGCTTTACGTGATTTATCTGAAGGTCCTCTTTTCCCACCTAGGATCTGAGCAAGCTGAGAAATCAAATCAAAAGTGGCAGGGGAAGCTAGATGTCTTTATCAGTGAGAAGTGGGCGCGGATTCTCTCTGGCTCCATGCCCATCGTGACTGAACCCACTGCCCAGCAGCGCTGGCCCAGGCCGAGTGCCATGGGGGGGTGAGGTCAGGCTGAAGGGCAGGCCGAGCAGAGAGGGCCCTGAGGGGGAGTGGGACTGCACTGGGGCTGGGCATCGCCTGCCCAGTTGTTGCCCATTTTGCCAGGTAGACCATCGTTCTGCCTCTGGCCAGAGTGAGTGAAGCGGAGGAGAGAGCCGGAGCGACAGGCGTGGGAAAGCCTTTTCCTGCCATCTGCTTCCAGAGCGAACTCACATCTGATCACTGTCTCCTGCGTACAGTCCTCTGGGAGAGTTCCAGTTTCAGCTGGAATGACAGGAGCTCCCAAGACCTTCTCTTCCCCTCCCCCCACTTCTCTCCTCACTCCCCAAGTCAGCCGTGAGGACCACATTGGGCTCCGCTAATGTTTTATTCTGTTCTCGTCTCTTCCTCCCATCACTCACTCCTGATCTACCCGATCAACACCCTCCACTTTGTCATCATTTCCGAGGGGGCCGTCCTTGGCCTTCCTCTCTTTGCCAGGACTATCCGTGTCTTCTAACATCCCAGAGCTCCTGCGTGCAGGTAGCTCTCTCGGGACCTGTCACTCCTGTGTTCAGAGTCGGTTTCCTGGCATCTGAATGGTCTCACCCCCCGCACCGGGCCTGGCAGAGGAGCCCGGAGAGCAGAGACACTGCCGTGGCCACGTGTGCAGAGCACTCGCTCGCCTCAGCCTGCACCTGCCGCAGGCTGGCTCGCTGAGACACAGCCCGGCCCTCCTCTCGGGGCTTATAACCTAGTCGGAACAGTGGCTCTGATCACCCATCCCACAGGCCAGTCTGTGCTCCAGATCCACCCTTGTCCACAAACAAGAACGACTGTGTGTTTGGTCTTGAAACAGGCGCATCAATCTTCAGCCAAGCTTTGCTGGGTTCTTCACTCTTTAGACAATGTAAAGCCTTAATGGTCTGTTCCTTCTGAGGAGAACGTGGCTGGCCTTTTTTGCACACAGTAGGACAGGACTTCGTACTAACTGTTCCTTCGTGCAGTCAGAGGTGATCAAACCGTTGTTGCTTGTGAAGCGTAGGGTCTTTTAGGATCGGGAAGGCCATCCAGCCGAGTTTCCAGCCTCGGGGACAGGAGAGGAAAGTCGGCAGTCATGTCGGACTTGGGTGTGGGTTAGAGAAGCGAGTACCGGGGAGGCGGGGAGGTTAGCTCAGGATGGGCAGAGATGGGAAGATATAAACAAAGCCCAGCAGAAGCAGAGCCAGTTGGTGGGGGGCCCTGTGCCTGCGGCAGGATCTTAGTCTCCCTGGATGGGAGGGAGCCAGACCCAGGGGTTTGTACCTGGACCCCGAATGCAGAGCTGATCTCTGCCTCTGCCATTCCTTCCGACAGAGTTGACTCCAGAAAGGGCTGACGGCCTAGAAAGCACAGGAAATCATAGGTAAATGAAGCAGGGCCTTTTGAGGCTGCGCGCAAGGAGAAAAGAAAATAATGAAAGAAAGTGCCGATGGAGGGAAGTGTTTAGGCCCAGAGTGATGTAGCTTCAGAGGGACGAGGTAGGAAGTTTCGGGCAGTGGGAGGACGACGAGAAGCCAAATGAATGGGATTTTTTTTAGGTTTGTTTTTTTTAAATATATTTTTATTGATTTTTTTACAGAGAGGAAGGGTGAGGGATAGAAAGTTAGAAATATCAATGAGAGAGAAACATCGATCAGCTGCCTCTTGCACACCCCCTACCGGGGATGTGCCCACAAACCAAGGTACATGCCCTTGACCGGAATCGAACCCGGGACCCTTCAGTCCGCAGGCTGACGCTCTATCCACTGAGCCAAACTGGTTTCGGCCCAAATGAGTGTTGATCCCGGCAGACAGGAAGAGCAGAGAGAGAGACATCCCAGAGCAGGCTTTCTGAGGTGACTTGAGAATCGGGGGGCGCTCCCCGTCACCTCAGCGGTTAAACGTTGTGGGGCCGCGTAGCTGACAGCCCAGAGGGCGGGCCGCCCCTGCAAGTATCGCAGAAGTCAGAAACACATCCAAATATGGACGTGTTTACATGGGAAAGCCAGTGTGTTTAAAATATTAGCCAAGTCTCCAAGGAGGGGAATTATTTCTGGAGAATTCTATTTGCTGGTGGGAGCTATTTTAAATCGTTTCATGCATTTTCCCCCTGTAATTCATTAAAAGTTTTTCATTTTCTTTTCCTCTCGGACATTAAAAATATCGACTCGCTTTGCAAAAAGGTATTTCTTATTATAGGAGCAACCAAATAAAGATTAAGCAAGTGATGGGAAAATGTAATTGGAGTCCAGAGTCGGGCTTCGTAGCAGAAGCAATGTTAACTGCTCTGCCCCCGGGACCTTCCTGAGCATAATGATGTCGCTTCGATTAGTGTTCCCACTCCTTGTTGTTATGAGTAATGAAATAGGAACATCCAGTCACTCCATGATTATAAACTTGGATACAGTAATGAGCGGTTAGTGTCCCAAGCAAACAGTGCCATTCTTCTGATACACGTGTGGTCATTATCATGATGGTTATTGTCATGACAGTTAGGTGGCAGTGATTAGCCATTGGTATAACCTTCCCTTTTTGGCACACGTCTTTGTTTTAGCCTAGAGCAATTGGATATACTGTACTTGTCATGAGCAGTGTATTTTATGGATTAAAAATACTTTCTTCAGCCCAGCCGGTGTGGCTCACTGGTTGAGCATTGACCTGTGTACCAAGAGGTTGCCGATTTAATTCCCAGTCAGGACACATGCCTGGGTTGTGGGCTCGATCGCCAGTGGTAGGCGTGCAGGAGGCAGCCAGTCGATAGTCTCTCATTGATCTTTCTCTCTCTCTCTCCCTCTCCCTTTCTCTTTCTTTAAAAAACAAACAAACATATCTCTTTAAAAAGAACCCAAATGTTTAAAAAAAATACTTTATTTGCTTAGAATGTATTCAAAGTCAGATTTTTAAGTTTCTGTGAATAGCTATCCCATACGCTTTTTAAGTTGACTGAGACTTGAGATAAATGATTTTCTTAGGTAACTTGACTCTTTGCAAGAAATACAGTTGCTCCACTAGGCCCGTGTGGCCAGGGTGAAGCAGTTACCCGCCCTTCCTAGCAGGCGATGCATTTGGAAGAGGTTTAGATCCTTACTTTATTTTGTAAGCTGAATAGAGGTTCTCGGGTTCTTAAAAAATATATATTTTATTGATTTCTTTACAGAGAGAAAGGGAGAGGGACAAAGAGTTAGAAACATTGATCAGCTGCCTCCTGCACACTCCCTACTGGGTATGTATTTGCCAGCAACCAAGGTACATGCCCGTGAACAGAATCAAACCTGGAACCCTTGAGTCCGCAGGCTGATGCTCTATCCACTGAGCAAACTGGTTAAGGCGAGGTTCTCAGGTTTTTGAAAATTGTTCTCTCAGAACAGTTTAAGAGTGAGATAATTTGAAAGGAGAAGAAAAGTAGATAGGAAGCAACTTTAGGCTTAAATGAATCATATCTGTCTTAATTTTTGCAGAAAGGCCAATGTATCTTAGCTGGACCTCCATCAGTGTACCAAAATGGATAGAATTTTTAAAATTCAATTTCAAAGATCACAAAGAGCAACAAATGCATGACAAAAAGGAAAAGGAAAGCACCATATAAATGCATCTGTTTTGCCCTGGCCGGTTTGGCTCAGTGGATAGAGCATCAGCCTGCGGACTGAAAGGTCCCAGGTTTGATTGCTGTCAAGGGCATGTACCTTGGTTGCGGGCACATCCCCAGTAGGGGGTGTGCAGGAGGCAGCTGATGGATATTTCTCTCTCATCCATGTTTCTAACTCTCTATCCCTCTCCCTTCCTCTCTGTAAAAAAATCAATAAAATATATATTTAAAAAAATAATAATAAACGTATCTGTTTTCTTTCCCGCCAGGTTTCTGCGACGGTGAGAACAATGGACTCGGGGAAGGTACGGATTGGCCTGGCCACTGGGCTGGGCGGGACGCCGACGGCAGTTCATGTGACCTCCTTTCAACATGGGAGCTAATTGATGCTCCTGCTTCAGAACTTCCCACAGTGCTGACAACTGCAGATCAGGCTGGTTGTCTGAGACGCTCTATTACCTTAGGGCTACCCGTGGCCAAGGCCACAAGAACGGAAGCGTGTGGTGAGATTGCGTCATCTGGTTCCCCATCATCCCAGTCACAGGGGTGTGCAGGGAAGCAAAGGTTGTCATCACATGAAAACATTAATGACTCGGTCGCCCTGGCCAGTGTGGCTCAGTTGGTTGAGCATCTTCCCCTGTACCTAGAGGTTGCTGATTGATGTTTCTCTCTCATTGATGTTTCTAACTGTCTATCCCTCTACCTTCCTCTCTAGAAAAATCAATAAGATATATATATATTTTAAATGTATTTCTTTCAGAGAGGAAAGGGGGGAGAGAGAGAGAGAGAGAGAGAGAGAGAGAGAGAGAGAGAGAGAGAGAGAGAGAGAGAGAAAGAAAGAAACATCAGTGATGAGAGAGAATCATTAATTAGCTGCCTCCTGCATGCCTTCTACTGGGGATCCAGCCCACAGCCCAGGCATGTGCCCTGACCAGGAATCAAACCGTGACCTGCTGGTTCATAGGTCAATGCTCAATCACTGAGCCACACCGAATGGGCTGGTCCCTGTTTTAAGTGACTTCTTTACGGGGTTTGTTACCCCTGGGTCTCCTGTGTGGGTGGGTCTCAGACAGACAGTCATGACATGACAGTCCCAAGTGGAGCGCATGTACAGTTTGAGCAGCCACCTGTGTTTCTCTCAAAGATGATTTCTTTGGCCGGTGTCGGGTTGGCTGCCATCTAACGCAGTGAATGTGCTTTCCCCACTTCAGCGATGTCTTTCCCGGGTTCGTTGAAAGAAGAGAATCTGTTGAACGTTCCCAAGCCACTGCCGAAGCAGCTGTGGGAGACCAAGGAGGTGGGTGAGCAGCTCGCACTGTGCTTGTTGTCACGGGGTGTTCGCTCTCCAGCATTCCCTGTACATCCTGCAGAGGGAAAATGAGGAAATGGGAAGAAAGAAGGTAATTTCTCTGGGGACAGAGATAGGAAGAACCCACTAGGGAATGATGGTTCAAGTAAGAATGATAATATTTTGTTGGTAAGTTAGTACAGTGATCTCTTGGCTTCCTAATTTGCATGTGAATTGACTCATTTAAAAACACACCAAACTATTAATCCCCCATATCTTTTTTTAAAAATATATATATTTTATTGATTTTTTTACAGAGAGGAAGGGAGAGGGATAGAGAGTTAGAAACATTGATGAGAGAGAAACATCAATCAGCTGCCTCCTGCACACCCCCCACTGGGGATGTGCCCACAACCAAGGCACATGCCCTTGACCGGAATCGAACCCGGGACCCTTCAGTCCACAGGTCCAATGCTCTATCCACTGAGCCACACCGGTTTCTGCAGTCCTCCATATCTCATTTATATCACTAAACACACTGAAAGCTGGTTACAAGTCACAAGCAGACTTTTCTGTTTTGTGGCCAACACCCTCTACCAGCGACCAGCTTCTGTCTACCACTGCTGCTTCGCCAAATGTCCCTTTTTTAAGTCAAGGGCACTTGACCTGAGTCCTCAGGGAGTCGGCAAACAAGTCATCTATTTTATGATTTCCATGAGTATTTGTGTCCACTTGTGCTAGCTGCCCCCCCTTCCCCGTGCTCCCCCTGGAGGAGGGAGAGGTCCCACGGAACTGAGCTAGGCCCTCAGGGAAGCTGAGCTGCCCGTGAAAGAAAGCAGTTCTCTCAGCCCTTATCGAGGCCATTGCTCGTCTGTCCTCTGCCTGCCTCGCCTTCCTTCGCCCGGTTCCATTTCTCCTGCCACGTCCACGATGGTCCTCTTCAGCAGTGGTGTGGGTCTGACAGGTCTTTTGTAAAAGCGAGGTGCGTTTGATGTTTCATCATTGGGGGGAGGGAGAGAAATGATTTAAAATTCATCTCCTTGCCCTAGACGGTGTGGCTCAGTGGATAGAATGTCAGCCTGTGGACCAAAGGGTCCCGGTTTCATTCCAGTCAAGGGCACGTACCTTGGCTGCAGGGTCCTCGCCCGCCCAGGCCCTGGTCAGGCTCATGCAGGAGGCGACCAGCCCATGAGTTTCTCTCACATCGATGTTTCTCTGTCTTTCTCTCTTCTACTCTCTTTAAAAAAATCAATGGAAAAATATCCTCCGGTGAGGAGTAACAGACCAAAAAATAATAATAAGCTCTTACATAAAACATTGGCCTTTCTGCCGAAACCGGTGTGGCTCAGTGGTAGAGCGTCGGCCTGCGGACTGGAAGGTCCCGGGTTCGATTCCGGTCAAAGGCATGTACATTGGTTGCGGGCACATCCCTGGCAGGGGGTGTGCAAGAGGCAGCTGATCGATGTTTCTCTCTCATCGACATTTCTAGCTCTCTGTCTCTCTCCCTTCTTCCTCTCTGTAAAAAAATCAATAAAATATATATTTTTAAAAATAAATAAAAAATAAATAAATAAAATATATTAAAAAAACAAAAACAAAAAAAACATTGGCCTTTCTGAAGGAAATACTATTCATCTAGAAGATAAATTAATAAAACATCAAAGTAAGAAAATTTTGCCAGGACCGGTTTGGCTCAGCGGGGCGTCGGCTTGCGGACTGAAGGGTCCCAGGTTCGATACCGGTCAAGGGCATGTACTGTGGTTGCGGGCACATCCCCAGTAGGGGGTGTGCAAGAGGCAGCTAATCGATGATTCTCTCTCATCGATGTTTCTAACTCTATCCCTCTCTCCTCCTCTCTGTGAAAAATCAATAAAATATATATATATTTTTTTTTTTTTTTAAAAGAAAAGAAAGAAAATTTTAATGTTCTGCCTCCCTTGTGCCTGGAGAAGTCTAGTCAGCACTTAAAGGGCCGCTGAGTGAGGTGCTGCTAACTGCCTCTCACTTGCACGGACTCACAGATGCTTACAAGACACGTCTAGAAGCTTCGATTTGGCTCTTCAGTGAGTAAGCCCGGCTCTGTTTCTCCCCAGGTCCAGTCGCTGTCCGGGCGCCCTCGATCCTGTGATGTCGGCGGCGGCGGGTGAGTGATGCTCTTTCTGATCGTGGCTGGGGGATTGTCCCGGGGTGACCCCGACAGGAAAGTCTTGCACCTTCGGCACAGAACTCTGCGAAACGTCCCTCTTTACGTGTCCATTGCAAGTCAACGGAATTTTCATAAAAACAACAGCTCTTTGGTACTCAGTATTTCAGTTATTTAAAGCAGTTAAAGCACAAACCGGTGTGGCTCAGTGGATAGAGCATCGGCCTGCGGACTGAAGGGTCCCAGGTTCGATTCCGGTCAAGGGCATGTACCTTGGTTGTGGGCACATCCCCAGTAGGGGGTGTGCAAGAGGCAGCTGATGGATGATTCTCTCTTATCGATGTTTCTAGTTCTCTATCCCTCTCCCTTCCTCTCTATAAAAAATCAATAAAATATGTTATTTTTTAAAAAGTAGTTATATTACATAACTGCAATAACAAGACTGTCATATGTTTGCGAATAACACAACTGACTCTTGGTAGACACACGACTTGATGCAGAAGCATGCAGACATGGCGAGGAACCCGCCAGCTGTACACAGTGGGCGCCTGGCCCCGCTTTTGACTGTTCAGAGCGTCATAACTTGCCTCTCTGTCTCCAGGCTCTGCCTCTTGCACCCCAGCCTCCACTCCCCCCCGTCTGTTAGCTACACCATCCTCGGGATGACTGTGCGTGTCTCTCCCTGCTTCCCGCCTTCCACTGGCTTCTTGCCATCAGCGTGTAGCTGTCAGCCTCACATGCTCTCTACCTGCTTCTACAGGGCCGTCTCCCATCAGCACCCGCCCCTCTTCAACTTGACCTTCCTGCGGTGTCCGCATTCCTGGGCACACAGTAGGGCTTCACGCCTTTCTACTTTGCTCATACTGGGAACTTGCCTGGGACGCTTTTCCTGCATAAATTCACTCTTTAGCCTTCACACTGAACTTGGGTGCCCCGAGGGAGCCCCTCTCCAGGCCCCCCTCCCCCACGCCCTGTCACTGCGCTAATGAACGGTATGATATTGCAAGTTGTTTTCTGTTTGTTTACTTATCTGTTTGCTCATTTATTTTAAGCAACTTCTTTCCCTTTGGGCCCTGTCTCCCTGCTCTGTCCAAGTCTCTGGAGGCTCCGCTATCAGTATCTGGTACCGGGGACGTGCTCTGCTGATCATGTTGTGTTGAACGGAGTGTCCTCCATCGAATTCATCTCCTCCTGCTTCTTCCTGAAGCAGCCAGAGTTTCCCATTGGGTCTCCCTGCTGTCTTTCTGTTCCCTTAAGCCATTCTCCACATTGTAATTGAAAAACTATATCCTGGAAGGAATCTGGTTGATACAGAGTGTGTGTGTGTGTGTGTGTGTGTAAGAAAGATAATTTATTTTTTAAAATATATTTTATTGATTTTTCACAGAGAGGAAGAGAGAGGAATAGATAGCTAGAAACATCGATGAGAGAGAATCATCGACCAGCTGCCTCATGCACACCCCCTACTGGGGATGTGCCCACAACCAAGGCACATGCCCTTGACCGGAATCAAACCTGGGACCTTTCAGTTCGCAGACCGATGCTCTACCCACTGAGCCACACCGGTCTCGGCTGGATCTTTGCTTTTATTTGACGAGGGAAAGTATCAGACATGTCCCGTTGCCCAAAGCCTGATGATTTTAGAAAGTAACAGTTATCTTTCCTTTTTCAGCGCTTTTCCACACAACAGTCCCAACATGGGCCTGTCCCCCTTCCTGGGGACCCTGAACACCGGGGGGTCCCTGCCGGACCTAACCAACCTCCACTACTCGGCGCCGCTGCCCGCCTCCCTGGACACCGGCAACCCCCTCTTCGGCGGCATGAGCATGGGGAACAGCGTGGGCAACCTTCCTGCTGCTATGACTCACCTGGGCATCAGAAGCTCTTCTGGTAAGTGTCCCTGCCCCGTGGGACCCTGCCCGTGACCACTGGGGGCTTTCTCTCGGCTGGTGCCAGCCGGGCAGCCTGTGAGTGGAGCGTGGAGTGGGCACATCTCTGTTCTGGTAGCTCCTGAGCCCGCTGCCATGTTGCTCTGGTGGCCCAGTGTCTGCTAGCCTCCCTCTCTATCGTCTTCATCAGCCCCTGCATCCAGGGAACTTGAAGAATAAGACGAGAGTCAAGAAATAAGTGTCCACTCTAGTCTGTGCTGGCCGAACCGTGTTAATGGCTCTTATTAAGTAACACGCCGGTATGGCTCAGTGGATAGAGCATCGGCCTGTGGACTGAAAGGTCCCAGGTTCGGTTCCAGTCAAGGGCAGGTACCTCGGCTGCAGGATCCTTCCAGGCCCCTGCCCTGGTCGGGCACATGCAGGAGGCAACCAACTTATGTGTCTCTCTCACACTGATGTCTCTGTCTTTCCCTCTCTCTTCCACTCTCTCTAAGAATCAGTGGGGAAATGTCCTTGGGTGAGGATTAAGAAAATAAAAGAAAATGAACAGAGTTTGTGGTCCATCCCGGGCTCCTCTCCCTGGGCTGGAGCTGAGCACACTGCACATTGGTGGCCACTGCCCACTTTCACCTAGACCTGCCCCCTATCCTCACCCTCTGTCCGTCACATGATAATCTTCTCAAGAAAACTATTCCACCAAAACCAGTTTGGCTCAGTGGATAGAGCGTCGGCCTGTGGACTCAAGAGTCCCAGGTTCGATTCCGGTCAAGGGCATGTACCTTGGTTGCGGGCACATCCCCGGTAGGGGGCGTGCAGGAGGCAGCTGGTCGATGTTTCTCTCTCATCGATGTTTCTGACTCTCTATCCCTTTCTCCTTTCTCTGTAAAAAATCAATAATATATATATATATAATATATATATATATATATATATATTTTTTTTTTTTTTTTTTAAAGGGAAAAAAAGAAAACCGTTCCCTTGTAGCACCTTCTGTGCCACTGGCACATCTGACACATGCCCAGTTGGAGTCTCCCAGGAGCTCCTCCACACACAGAATCCTCATCACATCGCAGGAAGTGATGTTTTCCTTAATCTTTGGGAAATGAGCGATTTGGTCTGGAGTTATGACCAGTAACTTGGGATGTGCTCTCTCCTAGGTCTCCAGAGCTCCCGGAGCAACCCCTCCATCCAGGCCACGCTCAACAAGACGGCGCTCTCCTCCTCCCTGAACTGCCCCCCGCAGACACCGCCCAGCGCCTCTGCCCTGCACCCGTCGCTGCGCCTCTTTTCCCTCAGCAACCCGTCCCTCCCCACCACCACCCTGAGCGGCCCGTCCCGGCGCAGGCAGCCGCCCGTCAGCCCGCTCACGCTCTCTCCTGGCCCCGAGGCACATCAAGGGTTCAGCAGGCAGCTCTCCTCCACCAGCCCCATGAACCCCTACCCCGCCTCGCAGGTAAGGACCGCTTCGGCAAACAGACCGAAGACACGGGAATCGCTGTCCTTCTCTCTCTGATTTTGGATTGAGTCTGTTACACCCAGGGCTGCCCAGGAGGTCACTTCTATGTGGAATTGGAGCGAAATGGGAATAATTAATAGTGGGCAGTGGCCACCTATGTGCAGACATTGATCAGTACAGAATGCATTAATGATTTCCCAAGAGCAGACCTGTGCTGATCATTGCTAAGCAAACATTGAACAGTTTGCAGGCGTTGTAACTCTCAAAGTCAGGGTTGGGAGAGAGTGGTAAGGTATAGAGGACCCAACCCAGGCATGCGTAGGGAAATAGTCATGGCAAGTCAGTTATAGTTGGCTCTCTCAGTACTTTATTTTTTTAAATATCTGTATTGATTTCAGAGAGAAAGAGAGAGGGAGGGAGAGATGGAGACATCAATGATGAGAGAGAATCATGGATCAGCTGCCTCCTGCACCTCCCACTCCAGGAATCAAGCCCACAACCAGACATGTGCCCTGAACGGGAATCAAACCGTGACCTCCTGGTTCATAGGTCAATGCTCAACCACTGAGCCATGCAGGCCAGGCAGCTCTCTACATACTTTAACCACAAAGAAAAGCCAAAGAAGACCTTGAATATCTCCCTAAAGCAGTGGTCGGCAAACTCATTAGTCAACAGAGCCAAATATCAATAGTACAATAATTGAAATTTCTTTTGAGAGCCAATTTTAAAAAATATATATTTTATTGATTTTTTTTTTTTTTTTTACAAAGAGAAAGGGAGGGGGATAGGGAGTTAGAAACATCGATGAGAGAGAACACTGATCAGTTGCTTCCTGCACATCCCCCACTGGGGATGTGCCCGCAACCCAGGTACATGCCCTTGACCAGAATTGAACCTGGGACCTTTCAGTCCGCAGGCTGACGCTCCATCCACTGAGCCAAACCGGTTTCGGCAAGAGCCAAATTTTTTAAACTTAAACTATATAGGTAGGTACCTTGTTATTAACTTAATTAGGGTACTCCTAAGCTGGCCTTTGCTAAAAACGTCCTCAATCTTATGGAGGTACACTCAAGGGGCCAAAGAGCCGCATGTGGTTTGCAAGCCACAGTTTTGCCGGCCACTGCCCTAAAGCATTGCTATTAGACCTCTCCCCAACTGACTGCAGAGTTGAGAAACAGGACTTTTTTTTTTTTAATATATCTTATTGACTTTTTAACAGAGAGCAAGGGAGAGGGATAGAGAGCTAGAAACATCGATGAGAGAGAGACATCGACCAGCTGCCTCCTGCACACCCCCCACTGGGGATGTGCCCGCAACCAATGTACATGCCCTTGACCGGAATCGAACCTGGGACCTTTCAGTCCGCAGACTGAGGCTCCATCCGTTGAGCCAAACTTTTATTGCTCAGGAAATAGTAGGTGTAATAAGGACCATGTCACCATGAACCTGTTCTAGAACCTCATGTTCTCACTTGCTGACTGTTTATTCTAAGCTCTGAGGTGGTTCTCCTTACCAGAATCATCACTGAATATATTTTTGACCTGTTGGCCACTCCCTAGATACATTATAACATCATTCACTAACCACTTCTCCAAAAATGAGTAATGACTTAGCGAGGGGAGTGGACCGAACACAGTGGAAGGATAGGCAATCCAGTGATTAGTCATTCTTCACCAATTCCCAGCTACGCACAGGATCTTGATTAAATGAGTAATCCCTTTGGGGAGAGGGCATTTCCTAATTGTTTTTAAATGGTTCTTTTTAGGTTATTAATTTTATTTTGCAAAGCTATTCGACAGGCTATAAAAAAAAACCTTACTCAGGCCGAAACTGGTTTGGCTCAGTGGATAGAGTGTCGGCCTGAGGACTGAAAGGTCCCAGGTTTGATTCCAGTCAAGGGCATGTACCTTGGTTGCGGGCCCATCCCCAGTGGGGGGTGTGCAGGAGGCAGCTGATCGATGTTCTCTCCCATCGATGTTTCTAGCTCTCTATCCCTCTCCCTTTCTCTCTGTAAAAAAAAATCAATAAAATATATATTTTTAAAAAATCTTACTCAGGCTTCCTACATACATTTTAAGGAGACTATATGGATAGAGAGCATCATTCTTTTTCAGATGTTTCCATTTTTAAATTCGCTTTATATTTAGTTTTTTTTTTTTTAATCAATGTTGTTCATGCTTACAATTTAAAAGTGAAATGGTTCTAAGGGACTCGTTCTGAAGGTAGAGTTCTCCCTCTCCCCCCTCCCCCCCCATAGTTCTCGATCCCTGGAGATGATCACTTTCAATCACTGTAGCTCATCTCTTTGGTGTAACCACATTATTTCAAGCTAATTTTGCCGTACAGTGTTAGTGTTACGTGTTATCTAGTGACATTCAATCACGGAAGATTAGTGCTTTGTTCTCCTTCAGTGCTCCCAGTCCTCCCACACACAGACACACACATTCCTCCTCCTCCTCCTCCAGATTGTGGTTTATTATGGTTTTGATTAGAGCAATACTCAGAGCGTAACATTGCTTTTTTCTTCTTTTTTTAAAATATATTTTATTGATTTTTTTACAGAGAGGAAGAGAGAGGGATAGAGAGTTAGAAACATCGATCAGCTGCCTCCTGCACACCTCCTACTGGGGATGTGCCTGCAACCAAGGTACATGCCCTTGACTGGAATCAAACCTGGGACCCTTCAGTCCACAGGCTGATGCTCTATCCACTGAGCCACACCAGTAAGGGCAGTGTGTAAAGTTTCATAGTTATAATAACGTAGTCCGAGTTTACCATACAGCACACCATGACATAACAAAGTACCATTTTTTTTCCTCCTTGGTTTTAATAAATATCTTACTTTGTTAGTTTGGTTCTACGTATATATTACTAATCCAATCCCAAATGCTTGGAATTGAGTAGGTCTCTTCTTAATACAGCTAAAAACACATCCTTCAGTTGGTGTTGCTCAATGGTTGAGTGTCAACCTTTGAACCAGGAGGTCAGGGTTCGATTTCTGTTCAGGGAAGATGCCCGGGTTGTGGGCTCTATCCCCATTGGGGGGCATGCAAGAGTCAACCGATCAGTGATTCTTTCTCATTGTTGATGTCTCTATCTCCCTCTGCTTTCTTCTCTGAAATAAAAAATATATATTTTTTTAAAAAAAAATTTTTTAGTAGCTTTACAAAATTTTAGTAGCTTTACAAAATAGAGTACATGGTCATTGAATGGGAAATGCTTTGTGGGAGATAAGATGTGAGGTACACTTTGAAGGAGCAGAACTAGCTTCTCCTCCAGCTCAGAAGGCCCTGGAGAAGGTCTCGGGTCTCCCCTCACCGGGCCATCCCCTCCTCTTAAAGGACCAGACAGGCGCTCAGAAGCTCCGCTGCTCAGAGCCTTTGTTTTTCAGATGGTGTCCTCTGACGGGAGCCCGCTCTCCTTCCTGCCCACAGAGGCTCAAGCTCAAGTGTCCCCGCCTCCCCCGTACCCCAGGCCCCAGGAGCTCCCCCAGCCTCTCCTGCAGCAGCCCCACGCCCAGGAGCCCCCTGCTCAGCAGCCTCAGGCGGCCCCGTCCCTGCCACAGCCAGACTTCCAGCTCCTCACGGCCCAGGTGAGTCCTGGGGGCACCGGGCCGGAGGGAAGGCTTATTTCGTTATTCCGCCCTGGCTTCCAACTAAATGCCCCTCCTCGTTCCCCGAAGGGCTCGTCTCTGACCAGCTTCTTCCCGGATGTGAGCTTTGACCAGCAGCAGGCCATGCGGCCCGGCCCCGCTTTCACCCAGCAGGTGAGTGATCGCCTGGGGGCCTGCCTCTTCTCAGAACGAACTGCTCGGTGTGTGGGACCCACACCAGGCGGACGAGGCATGTGCCGTCTCAGATTCAGACATGCTTGGATCTCCCCGAGCCCCGAAAAGGCACTGTGAATAGCAATGGAGACTCGTGGTGGCTCTCTAGTCGGAACTGGAGCATCGTTCATCCTTGCAGGGCCCACAGCAGCCACTGACCCGTCACGTGTGGAGACAGAGACACAGAGAGGGGCTTAGCCTGAGGCCACCTTGCTGAGCCGGCGCAGTGTCTGGGTGGCCTCCCAGGGGAGCTTGGTGGGGACAGTCCTTCTCTGGAAAGTTCCAGTCGGCCATTTGCTTTTGCTTTGCAATCTGTTCGTAACAATGCCTTTTGTGAGAGGGAGAAGCATCAGTGATGAGAGGGAATCATGGATCCGCTGCCTCCTGTACGCCCCCTACTGGGGATCGAGCCCACAACCCGGGCATGTGCCCTGATGGGTAATCGAAGCGTGATCTCCTGGTTCATAGGTCGACGCTGAGCCATGTCGCTGCGCACACTGACCATTTTTAATATCCCGAGGGTTGATTTTTAATACATATTTTATTGATTTTTTTACAGAGAGGAAGGGAGAGGGATAGAGAGTTAGAAACGTCGATGAGAGAGAGACGTCGATCAGCTGCCTCCTGCACACTCCCCACTGGGGATGTGCCCGCAACCAAGGTACATGCCCTTGACTGGGATCAAACCCAGACCTTTCAGTCTGCAGGCTGACGCTCTATCCACTGAGCCAAACTGGTTTCAGATATATCCCTAGGTTTTAGACTGTTTAGTAAGTGTGGGCTGGAGTGAGGACAGAAGGAGCACTTTCCAGCACTTACCAACAGTGACATAAAGACAGACACGTTTCCTGCGGAGGTGTGGGAAAGCCTCGTGCCAAGAACCCGTAGGCTGCCTGGAGAAGCCGTGTTAATCTCATGGTCAGTGTGTCTCCGAGAAATGATGGAAACGCCCACTTTTAAGAGATTTTAAAACTAGTTTGAGCCGAAGCTGCTTTGGCTCAGTGGATAGAGCGTCGGCCTGCAGACTGAAAGGTCCCGGGTTCGATTCCAGTCAAGGGCATGTACCTTGGTTGCGGGCACATCCCCGGTAGGGGCTGTGCAGGAGGCAGCTGGTCGATGATTCTCTCTCATTGATGTTTCTAACTCTCTTTCCCTCTCCCTTCCTCTCTGTAAAAGATCAACAAAATATATTAAAATAAAAAAATAAAAAATAAAAATAGTTTGAAAACTTAATTTCTGGGAAGGCACCTCGGTTCTGGCCTGTCTTCTTAGCGGGTTTTCTCTTAGCGAGGGCCTCACCTGGGCTCCTCCCTCCGAGTGAAAAGAAAGGGCTTCTGTTTTCTCATTTTTTTTCTGGAAACCAGAGAGGAAAGGAACCTGTTGGCCACATCAGCTCCCTGGGGAGCCTTGACGGGGCTCCCGCAGATGGCAGCTGCCCCGAGCTCAGTGTGACCAAGAGGGGCAGGGGGCAGAGCCCAGAGGGCACAGAAGCCACAATGTAGTGTCTCCTGGGATGGCTTGCAGTGTTTCCCAAACGTTTGACATATGTGTCCCCCTTCTATAATTTTCGTAACGCTGAGGACCCCTCGTCCTCATGAGAATGTAGTATGAGGCGCAGCTAAGCACGGTGCAGTGCATATCCCCACCAAACTCCGGTGCAACGAGTACCCCCACCAGACTCTTCCCGTACCCCTGGGGGTCCGTGGACCACACTTTGGGAAACACTGGCTTAGAGGGCCAGGCTGTGTGTGGATGGGGACAGGTCCCCACTGTGGGCCTCAGGGGCCTGCCCCACACCAGCCCTCGCCTGCATGGCCACTGTCACGACGGCCAGGCCCTCAGACCCCACAGGGAAGGGACTCGGAGAGGCCCCCCCATCTTGTTGCCCCGGGAGCCATTGCGTTACTCACCCCTCAGCTTCGAGGGTCATTCCTCACATCGTGACCTTTGATCTTCCAGGTCCCCCTGGTGCAGCACGGCCCCCAGGAGCCGCAGGATGCGTTTCATTTGAGACCAAACGTGTATTCCAACTGCGGGAATTTCCCCAACACCCTCCTGACAGGTGAGTGGGGCCACCCGCAGCTGCCTCGCAGCTGTGGTTTTGCTGTGTTGGGACAGATGCCATTGCAAGGTCGTGTAAATGACAACATTAGATAAAGCAAAACGGCCAAGTCCCGGCTTTTTCTGTGTGAGTTGCAGGTGTCCAGCTGAGACTGAGGCAGTGAGTCTTTTCCGAGATACTTAGTTTTCAGTGATTGACAACTGTCCAAATGGAGAAAGCCTGCAAAACTGGGAGTCGTGTGCCCTGGCCGGTGTGGCTCAGTGGATAGAGCGTCGGCCTGCGGACCAAAGGGTCCCGGATTCAATTCCGGTCAAGGGCACAGACCTCGGTGGCAGGCTTCTCCCCAGCCTGGACCCTGGTTGGGACTCGTGCAGGAGGCAACCAATCGATGTGTTTCTCTCACATTGATATCTCTGTCTTTCCCTCTGCCTTTCACTCTCCTTAAAAATCAATGGAAAAATATCCTCGAGTGAGGATTAAAAAAACACACCAACAAACAAAAAAATAAAGAGTAGCCACCTTTGCCCTGGCCGGTTTGGCTCAGTGGATAGAGTATCGGCCTGCGGACTCAAGGGTCCCGGGTTCGATTCCGGTCAAGGGCATGTACCTTGGTTGCGGGCACATCCCCAGTAGGGGGTGTGCAGGAGGCAGCTGATTGATGTTTCTCTCTCATCGATGTTTCTAACTTTCTCTACCTTTCCCTTCCTCTCTGTAAAAAATCAATAATATATATATATATATATATATATATATATATATATATATATATTTTTTTTTTATTTTTTTTTTTTTTAAATAGCCACCTTAAAAAAAAGGGGGAGGCAGGGCATTGCACAACTAACTGGGAAGGACCCAGCTTCCAGAACAAACTGTAGGCCTGGAAGTAGCTAGGACCCAGCGATCACATCTTTCCTGGCTGGGAAGATGACGACAAGGGTGGCCGATTGGGGGTGTCATCAGTTTGTTGCTCGCACACCTCCTAATCTGCCCTGTTGTTCCCTCCTGCCCTTTCTTCCAGAAGACGCAAGCTCTGGCCTGTTCCGAGACCTGGGCGGCGAGCTGGAGGGCATGCCCGAGGTCAGTCTGAACATGGACACCGCCTTCCCGCTGGAAGAAGAGCTTCAGATCGAGCCCCTGAGCCTGGACGGACTCAACATGCTCAGTGACTCCAGCATGGGCCTGCTCGACCCCTCCGTTGAAGAGACGTTCCGAGCCGACCGACTGTGACCAGAAGGGACCGGGGCGGAATAATTCACACCTGAACAGCTAACGTGAAACGGAACAGGATGGAGCCCGCGGCACCCCGGGCTTTGGTTACCCCGGGCTCCTGACATGGAAAGAACCAATTGCACGGCTCCCAGCTTTCTGATGAGGTCCCACCTCATCCCAGTGACTCTTCCTGGACCCCCGAGCGAGGCCCCGCCTCTCGGGCCTGCGGTGCAGGCTCATTCGGAACTTCCAGCGAGCTGGTCATCACCGTGACCATCACCCAGCCGGTCAGCGTGTGTGGCTCAGTGGATAGAGCATCGGCCTGCAGACCAAAGGGTCCCAGGTTCGATTCTGGTCAAGGGCATGTACCTCAGTCATAGGCGGAGGCCCCAGGAGCACCATGCAGTGCTCAGACCACTGACCCATGTCAGAACTGAGGAAGGACCGGCTGGGGCGGCGGCAGGTAGGGGCCCCAGGCCCCCAAGAGTTGGCTCAGGCTCGAGCGACGGTACCACAGCCCCAGACGCCTTCTCTGACCCGGCCATGCCGGCCAGGCCCCTGCCTGCTGGCGACAGGGCTGTTCAGGGCAGAATCAAGAGCCACAGCTCTCAGATGCCTTAATTCTAATATGAAGAAGAATTTGCACCATGAGTCCAAGAGCAGACTTGAGTTGAGCAAGCTGACTGTCAGTTATTGTTTCCTTCCCACGTACAATCTCCTTTCTGCTGCTTCAGTTAGCCTTTTCCTGCGGACGAGAGGAAAAGGAAGACGTCACTGAAGGAAATGTCCCTGGTGGTGATTGCCTGAACGAAGGAGCAATGCTTCTTGGGGACCAGAAGAAAGAAGGGGGCCTGCAGGTGTCTCTCAGACACGTGACCTCCTTTGGTCAAGCTCTGGACCAGCTCCCGGGGTGCAGGCCTCTGTGCACACACCACCTGGAGGGGGCGGCCGAGGTCTGGCGCAGGCGCAGCCGGCAGCTGAGCAGCAGCAGAGTGAAGCTCTTGTCTGTGGACTGGGAATATTCCAGTAACCCCACTGGACCCTCCGCTCCCTGGGGGCAGCAGGGACTGTGCCTTAGTCACCATGAACCCTCAGTACCCACAAGTGCCTGGCACTGAACAGGTGCTGTGTAACTGATTGTGTGAGCGAGTGAATGAATGAATGAGTGACTGCAGGAATGAATGCATCTGCCTGCTGTCAGGCAGTCTAATCTCTCCTGTCCCTGTTCCTCGCCAAATCTTCTCAGAGCTTTCGCTTTTCGGACACTTGTGCCTGTGGTTGAGTCACGCGTGCACTTTAATATGCTTTTAACACTAGGCGAGCAGACCCACCGTTAGACGGGGCCCGTCCTCAAGGCTGAGCTCCGAGCAGGTAGGTGCAGAGCGTCTTCTGAGCGCACCCACGTGGCCAGGCGAGCTGAGGCCGCCCAGTGCTGGGCCCCTGGGGTCCGGCAGGCCTCCCCTCAGAAGTCCTTCCCACTCAGATCCATGATTGGCTCTGAATTGCTTTAAAATTGAGCTTCAGTCTTGGGAGTCGAAGGACTTCGGTAGTAAAAGGAAGGTCCATTTCATCAAACCATCGTTAGTCATTGGTACCTGAGCATAAAAGTATTCCCAGGTTCCCAGATTCTGCTCACTTAGGCTGGGCCGGCCCAACCAGAAACCTGGCGGCTGGGTTTGAAGGCAGCAGAGGGGACAGAGCCTCCTGAGCGCCCCTGGGGAGGAGTCTGGGCAGAATCTGGGCAGGGAGACCAGGCAGAGAGGACGAGCACTGAAGGAGAGGTGAGAGATGCCGGACCTTTGCCTAAACAGTCATTGCCCGTCCAGAAATGCCAGGCGTGCCCTCCCTGACGGTCACGAGGCTGCTCCAGCCCCAAGTGCGGCTGTGTCTGCAGGGTGGCGCACTCTGTGACTCCCGGCAGGAGGGGCCTGTCCCAGGGTCCCGGTCACTGACCTCTGCCCTCCGGCCTTTCCAGCAGCCCTGGGGGTGAGCACCTCCTCTTCCCTGTGAACCCAAGTCAGCCCGCTTCACACCAGCCCCCAGTTCCTGTTGAATTAGGAGTTCACACCAGAGTCCTTGCTGAGGGCTAGCTCAGGAAGGAGCAGTGGCCCTCCCCTCCCCAGCTTTATTCCCAGTTGAATGCCCAGATCCCTGAAAAGATCTGAGAGGGGCCTGGGGAGTGGCTGGTAAAGCAAAGGGCCTTTCCTCGTGAGGGCGCCCAACACCCCAGATGCCCAGAGAAGCCAGCTCCTGGCTGCCTTCCCTGTGCCCAAGCCCCCAACACCTGGTCTGGCCTTTCAGACAGAACGGTTCTGATGTCACAAGAGGTTTTTATTAAGAGTGGGGGTCCCAGCATAATTCCCTCTTTACACAGTGCCTTACCCACGGGGGTCATCAGTGTCGGGGTCCCAGCTCTCTCTGTCCACGAGGCAGCCCCGCCTTACAGCTGGGGACCCCGAGACCTACGTGATGACGTGCGCTGCCCCAGGGGCTTCTGGGAGAAGCGGCTGTTTGGGGGGAGTATAATCATGACAATAAGGCTCAGCACTGAATTGAATTTGTCCTTAGGTCCATCAGTCCGATCTTTTCTTGTGGAAAGGTTTTGGGCATTATACACCCCCCTTTGCTTAGATGGTGGCAAGGACAACCACGGCAGGTGGTCACTGACCTTCAGCGGGTAAGTGCCCTCACTGTGCCTTTAAGACAAGCCAGGCGCGATCCTCGGCCTCCGACAGGGCTGCATTCTAAATATTTTTCAATATTTAGTTTTGTTCCAAGAAATCGATGCCTGTGCTATCACTTTCCATCTTTCCTCTCTGTACGGTTGTGGTTTTTAGGACATAAAAGTGTTCGGAGAACATTTTCTTGATCATGTCAAGATGAACACGAATTCTCCTCTGTCCTGTTTCCTTCCTCCCAAGTCTACTGTATATCCCCTGAGCTGAACTGTTTGTTGTGTATTCCCGCCCATTTGCATATCTGAAGACATTTCCGGTTCTGACTCTCTTCGGCTCTTCTGATTGATGCGCAGATGGTTCTGAGCACGTGTTCATCGCTCATGACGGAACCATCCCAGCAGGAATCAAGACTCCTCCCCGCCAGTGTCCTAACTCCCAGGTCCCCTGTCAAACAATATTTAAAGATCGGACTTTGTATAAAGTAGCTTCCGAGTTTTATAATGCATCATTTTACATCTTTCGTAATTAAAAGCACAATGAGGTTGTACCTGCACTTGGCGTGTTCTTCAGCCTTGAACGTGATGGGGTTGGGGAAGCCTTCATCCTTGCCACCTCCGGTGCAGCGCAGCCTGCAGTTAGGAATTTGTGGTCCTGTGGTCCTTGGTTTGATTGACAGGTCCTGCACGGACCTGCTTGTTCTGCGTCCCCTCCTGAGAGAAGCTCCGGGAGAAGTAGGGCCCGTGGTTCCTTGGAAGCTGTGAGTATCAGGACTGAGGCTCGTGACAGCGCCTCAGTGTCCCACCTCCCTCTGCCAGCACCCCTTCTGAACCCAGTCCTGCCCTCATCTAACCCCCTCTCCCCTTGGCAGCTTGGCCCAGTGGTTGACCGTCAACCTATGAACCAGGAGGTCATGATTCAAATCCTGGTCAAGGCACATGTCCAGGTTACAGGCTCGATCCCCATTGTGGATATGCAGGAGGCAGCTGATCAATGATTCTCTCACATCGTCGATGCTTCTCTCTCTCCCTCTCCCTTCTCTGAAATCAATAAACATATCCTATATAATAAAAGCCTGATATGCTAAGTGTCCAGTCGTCCAGTCATCGTTCAACCAATCAAAGAGTAATATGCTAATGATATGCTCACTGTGGCAGTCAACCAGTCTCTATGACGTGGACTAACCACCAGAGGGTAGACGCTCCAACTGGTAGGTTAGATTGCTGCTGGGATCTGGCTGTTCAGGACTGAGTGAGATGGGCTGGACACACCCTGGAGCCCTCCCTATGTCCTTCACCAGCCCCGACCGTGCACTGGTGGGGTCCCTTGGCCTGGCCTGCACCCTCTCACCATCTGGGACCCCTTGAGGGATGTTGGAGAGGTGTTTTCAGCCCAATCCCACAGGCCAAGCCAAGGAACCCCACTGGTGCACGAATTCATGCACTGAGCCTCTAGTATTTTTTTAAAATATATTTTATTGATTTTTTACAGAGAGGAAGGGAGAGAAAAGCTAGAAACATCAATGAGAGAGAAACATCGACCAGCTGCCTCTTGCACACCCTCTACTGGGGATGTGCCTGCAACCAACGTACATGCCCTTGACCAGAATCGAACCCGGGACCTTTCAGTCCGCAGACTGATGCTCTACCACTGAGCCAAACCGGCTTCGGCTAGTATTTTTAATAAAATAAAACTGGTCCCCTGTGGAGGTTCAACCAGGGATGCACCTTCCTTCAGTGTTCCTCTTCATGGACTGGCCTTTAGTCCTGTCCCCACCTCCCCCAGGTCTTGGGCTTTGTTTTTACCCCCTTCTCTCCCTATTCCCCGTGTCCCCACAGGGCTCACAGGCCTGGCCTACCCACAGTCTGAGAGGCCTCCTTCTCAGCCACGCCCACAGCTTGTCACAAAGGTGACTGCTGAAATCTTATCCAGAAATCCCATCTCTGGCCCTGACTGGTTTGGCTCAGTGGATAGAGCGTCGGCCTGCGGACTGAAGGATCCCAGGTTTGATTCTGGTCAAGGGCATGTATTTTGGTTGCGGGCACATCCCCAGTGGGGGGGGGGGGGTGTAGGAGGCAGCTGATGGATGTTTCTCTCTCATCAATGTTTCTGGCTCTCTATCCCTTTCCCTCTCTGTAAAAAAAAATCAATAAAATATATTTTTTAAAAAGAAGAAAAAGAAACCCCATCTCTGACCTAACTTCCTGAGCCATCATCTATACTTTGATCCACACAGACCCTGTTCTTTGACACACATACACACACACACACACACTGAGGATTCAATCCCCGTCCCTTCCTCTCCAGCTACCCATTCTCTGCTGGCATCCCTTCCTTCCCAGGCCAGTGCACTGGGTCAGTGGCCTCCATGACACCCTTCCTGGCCTTTTCCTGTTGGAAGCCCTGTGGAGAGAGACAGCCTCACGCTGTCCACTGGCACGGTCCTCCCCTGACACCCAGGGGCACTCCAGACCACCCCTCGGGGCCCTCATTCTCTCCTCACTTTCAGAAATTCCCAGGATCAATTATTATAAGTACTAGAGACCCAGTACATGAAATTCATGCATGGCGGGGGTAGGGGGTGTCCCTCAGCCCAGCCTGCACCCTCTCCAATATAGGACCCCTCAAGGGATGTCTGACTGCCCGTTTAGGATCTGCCCATGGGATCGGGCCAAACGGGCAGTTGGACATCCCTCTCATAATCCAGGACTGCCGGCTCCCAAGTGCTCGCCTACCTGCCTTCCTGATTGCCCCTAACCACTTCTGTCTGCCAGCCTGATCACCCCCTAACCACTCCCCTGCAAGCCTGATTGATGCCTAACTGCTCCCCTGCCAGCCTGATTGCCCCTAATTGCCCTCCCCTGCAGACCTGGTCAACCCTAACTGCCCTCCCCTGCAGGCTTGATCCCCCCAACTATCCTCCCTTGCAGACCTGGTCCCTCCCAACTGTCCTCTCCTGCTGGCCATCTTGTGGTGGCCATCTTGTGTCCACTTGGGGCCAGCCATCTTGTGTATTGGAGTGATGGTCAATTTGCATATTACTCTTTTATTAGATAAGATAGAGGCCTGGTGCATGGGTGGAGACCAGTTGGTTTTCCCTGAAAGGTGTCCCAGATCAGGGTAGTGGTTCCCTTGGGGTGTGGGGCAGCCTGAGCGAGGGCCCTGTGGTGGTTTACAGGCTGGCCACGCCCCCCAGTGATCCAAGCAAAGGCCCTGGTATCTGGGATTTATTTATCTTCTATAATTGAAACTTTGAAGCCTTGAGCAGAGGCCAGGGAAAATCAGGGCAAGCAGAAAGCTTGGCTTCATCTATTGCTGGGGAAACCCAAGCCTCCTGCTCTTTCCAGTTCCATGACTGCCTCCATTTTGGTTGGGATTTATTTATCTTCTATAATTGAAACTTTCTAACCTGGAGTGGAGTCCAGGGCTGGCCAGGATGTGCAGGAAGCTTGGCTTCCTCCATTGCTGGGGAAACTCAAGCCTCCTGCTCATTCCGTGGCCTCAGCCTTCTTGGTTGGGTTAATTTGCATACTCACTCTGATTGGCTGGTGGGCATGGCTTGTGACTTTAATGGAGATATGGTCAATTTGCATATTACTCTTTTATTAGCTAGGAAGGACTAGTGGCCCAGTGCATGAAATTCCCTCAGCCCGGCCTGCACCCTCTCCAATTTGGGACATTACTCTTGCAATCTGGGACCGCTGGCTCCTAACCACTCACCTGTCTGCCTACCTAATTGCCCCTAACCATTCTATTTATCAGCCTACTTGCCCCCAATTGCTCCTCTCTGACAGCCTGATCGTCCCCAACTGTTCCCCTTACCAGCCTGATTGCCCCCAACTTCCACCCCCTGCCGACCTGCTTGCCCCCAACTGTCCCCCCCTCCTGCGGCCTGATCGCCTCCAATTGCCCTCCCCTCCTGGCCTGATTGCCCCTAACTGCCTCTGCCTCAGCCCCATCACCATGGACATCCGGAAAGTCTCCTGGAAGGTCTCTCGGTCTAATTAGCATATGACCCTTTTATTAGTACAGATTATTTGTTACTTGAATATGTCCTTTAGAAATACTAAATTTGTATACTACTTGCTTTGAAATACCAAATCTTAGCGGTGGTGGTATTTATTTATTTCATTGGTTTGTTAGTTAATCCTTACCGAGGATATTTTTCCATTGATTTTTTTTTTTTTTAGAGAGAATAGAAGAGACAGATATCGATGTGTTTCTCTCACATCGTTAATTGACTCTTGAACGAGCACGGACCAGGGCCCAAGCCGGGGAGGAGCCTGCAGCAAAGGTACACACCCTTGACCAGAATCAAACCCGGGACCCTTTGGACCGCAGGTTGATGCTCTATCCACTGAGCCAAACTGGCTGTGGCGGGAGGAGTGTCTTAAATTGATCTTTTTTTTTTTTTGGTCCCGTTTGCCTAAAGAGAGCTGTCCCTTTGACAAGTATGGAATTCAGGGTTTGCCATAAGCCTGGGTAGTTTACAGTTGTGAGTGTGAAACAGTTTACTCTTGTTTATTATCGTATTATTTCCCATACAAACAACGGTAAACCTACTCTGGCCCCACCCTGTGTGTGACTGTGCCCTGATTCCAACACTAGATGGAGCTGAGACCCTGAGAGTGGCTATTGGGGCTCGAACAGCCAGATGGATCTACCGGGTGCTCTCAAACTTAGTGGTTAGCCGGGCTGGCACTAGTGTTGCTAGAAACACGTTCTATGATGGCGCAAGGCATACAGGCCTCTCTCGTGAGCACTCCGCTGTGGCTGGGCTGTGAGCACATCACATGTTCCTCTCCTGCAACCTGAGAGGCAGGGTCCTTGGGCTACAGAGGAGGAAGCTGACCCGAGGCTCAGTCCCCGGCTGAACAGGGAGCACAGGTTCTGACTCCCAGGTCTCCGCCCCCAGCCGGACCCCCAGGGGGACGCAGGGCACCCCACCCACCAGAGGGAACCGTCCCAGGAGGAAGATTTGGACTGAGAGGAGCAAAGGGATTTCTCCTCCATTTTTTTTTTTTTTAAGAAAAGGCTTTGCTTTTATAATTGTAGGGCATGCTCATTATAAGACATTCATGCCTGACCCACGTGGCTCAGTGGTTGAGGGTGGGACCTGTGAACCGGGGGTGGGGAGAGGGGGGTCATCATGGTTCAATTCCCCATCAGAGCACATGCCTGGGTTGCAGGCTCCATCCCTAGTAGGGGGCGTGCAGGAGGCAGCCAATCAATGATTCTCATCATTGATATTTCTCTCTCTCTTTTCCTATCCCTTCCTCTCGGAAATCAATAAAATATATATATACTTAAAGAAAGTCATCTAACACTAAAGAGTATGACAGTATTGGAGATACCTCCTTCTGCATATATTCAGCAAAAAGGGAAGGTATTGGATGGACATTTTTACCACATTAAGAAAAAAAAAAAAAAAAAAAAGAGCTGGGACCGGTTTGGCTCAATGGATAGAGCGTCGGCTTGGAGACTGAAAGGTCCCGGGTTCGATTCTTGGTTGTGGGCATATCCCCAGTAGGGGGTGTGCAAGAGGCAGCTGATCGATGACTCACTCTCATCGGTGTTTCTAACTATCTCTCTCCCTTCCTCTCTGTACAAAAATCAATAAAATATTTTTTTTTAAAGAAGAAAAAAAAAGAAAAAGAAAAAGGACATAAATACAAGGACCTTTTGGAAAAAGTATTTAAATTCCACAGAACAAAAGGGAAGCCTAAATGAATCTAGAAACTGCCAACCTGCAAATAATTGTGCTTCTTAGCTGTTTCTCTAAAAGGAAGGAACACTGCCTGCCAAGAGGCTGGATTCAGTCTCTAAACCTGTTTCAACTGTAGATGGCATCTCTAGACAGCCCGAGACTTAGGATGAGGAAATGAGCTCACCCACTTCCTCCCTCCTGCCCCACTCCCCAGGCTGGGAGTTCTCGTTTGCACATTGTCAGGGTTTGTGCTGTTTGCATCCTGTCCTGTAGCCATCCTTCCCACCATTGTTTGGGCCCGTTCATTGTGTGTGGGATCGCCTGCTCGCTGCCAGTCCCCCATTCAAAATTCTTTATTATTATTTTATTATTTTTTAAAAACATATTTTATTGATTTCTTTACAGAGAGGAAGGGAGAGGGAGAGAGCGTTAGAAACATCGATGAGAGAGAAACATCGATCAGCTGCCTCCTGCACACCCCCCACTGAAGATGTGCCCACAACCAAGGTACATGCCCTTGACCGGCATCGATCCTGGGACCCTTGAGTCTGCAGGCTGATGCTCTATCCACTGCGCCACACCGGTCAGGGCTTATTATTAATATAACTGATAACCTCTGCTTTCTCTGTTGTGTCTGAGGTGTACTTTGTTCCACAGCTTCACTAGGGGCTAATTGTGTTGTAGAAACTCTGCACCACCCCCCCCCCCACTTTATCCCTTCCCCTCTACCCCCCCACCTCAGCCTGTGAGTAACGTGAGGCAAAGACTATCTGATTCAGCCCTAGCTGGTTTGGCTCAGTGGATAGAGCATCAGCCTGCAGACAGAAGGGACCCAAGTTCAATTCCAGTCAAGGGCACAGACCTCGGTGGCAGGCTTCTCCCCAGCCTGGACCCTGGTTAGGACACATGTGCAGGAGGCAACCCATCGATGTGTTCCTCTCACATCGATGTTTTTCTCTGTCTCTCCCTCTCCCTTCTACTCTCCCTAAAAAATCAATGGAAATATATCCTCCGGGGGGGCGGGGGGAGGGAGGATTAAAAAAAAAAAAAGACTGATTCGGTTTTGAAGGGCACCCAATGTCCTCCTCTCCCTCCCTCCAGGACAGCCCGGTGTGAGCACAGAGCCCAAGGCCTCTGCTCCCAGGACTCACCTGCAAGCTGGGACCAGAAGGTTCGAAAGCCCTAATCTTCGGGGCCCACCGCTAGGGAGACCGCCCAGGGCACAGCCGCCCCTTTCCTAGCCGGGCTGAGGAGGGACAGGCAGGAGACCCTGGTAAGTGCACCAGGAAGAGGGAGCTCTTTGTCCAGCTGACCTGCAGAGCGCCCGGTGTCCAGGGGGGTGAGGGCCTCCCACCCACAACACAGACCTGCCCCGGGGGGAACGAGCACAGGGAGCCAGAACTTGGGGACCGTGAGGGGCAGTGCCAGGCCGCTCCCCAAGCTCTGCCCACCAGCATCTTGTATGATACTCGAGGTTCCACCTGGCCTAGTTTCCTTACAAGTTATTGTGCAAACCAGGATACTCTTAAGAGTGAAAGGCGCAGATGGTATGGCTCAGTGGATAGAGCCTCGACCCATAGACCAAAGGGACCCGGGACCAAAGGGACCTTGATTTAGAGTTTGATTCCGGTCAAGGGCATGTACCTCGGTTGCAGGCTCCTCCTCCGCCCAGGCCCTGGTCAGGCGCGTGCAGAAGGCAACCAATGGATGTGTTTCTCTCACATCGATGTTTCTCTCTGTCTTCCCCTCTCTCGCCCACCCTCTCTAAAAATCAATGGAAAAATATCCTCGAGTGAGGATTAACGACAATAGTCGTTTACGTCGGCACGGCAGGTGTAAACAGGGATGTGTGGCCAGCCTGTGATCAGGAATAAGACCCTGGGCAGTGCTGTTTGGGGTCTGGAGTCACAGAGACCACTCCCAGGAGCCTGATGTAGTCAACCGTGTTGCTCAAACTTGTTTGACCTCTGAATCCTCTGGAGGGGCTGGCATTCTGCGGGCCGCCCTGGGGAAGCCATGGAAACAGGATGAGGGCAGGATGCGGGCGAGAATTCGACTTTGAAAGGGGCCAGGATGGAGCAAACACTGAGGAGGAGCACAGGGGAAGGATGAGAGGGCACTCCGAGCTCCCAGCATGGACCAGGCTCAGGGAGGTCTGAGAGACGTGCTTGGCCAAGCAATGAGTATTGTTATTACATCAACTGATTACCAATGTTAATATATAAAGACTAGTAAGTGACCGCTAGAGAAGCCACATCTGAGGCTTTAATGTTAACTGGAGAGAGGGGGCTATTGCCTAAAATGGGCCCCCTTTTCTCCCACTGCCCTGCAGACACTGTTTGGGGTGCTCAGCCCAGCACCAGCTGACCAGCAGCCTCTGGTCTGCAAGTTGATTTTCTTAATTTTTTTATCCAATTAGAAAAATGTCTGGCTTGGCCATCTCATCTGTGTGAATGAGAGTCTGGCTCATCAAGCCGAGCTTGTTAAAACGCGTTTGGCAAAAGGATCGCTGTTTGCAAATGACACAATTCTAGGCCAGAAAGCTCGGAGGAAATCAAATTTAAAACCACAAGAGACAGTAACCGAAATCAGTCATGTGATGATGTAAGAATGGATGGTGAAAGACGGAATCAAGATGGCAGCTTGTGAGCGCTTGTGACAACCACCCGTTCCAGCCGAGCTGTCTAAACGTGACCGAAAGCATGTTTTTGAGAAATCCATCATAAGCTTAGCCCTGCTGGCATGGCTCAGTGGTTGAGCGTCACGGTTCAATTCCTGGTCAGGGCACATGCCGGGTAGTGGGCTCGATCTCCAGTGTGGAGTGTGCAGGAGGCAGCCAGTGAATGAATGATTCTCATCATTGATGTTTCTCTCTCTCCCTCCCCCTTTTTCTCTTTGAAATCAATAATAATTAAAAAAAAATTCATCATAGGGCTAGAAACTACTCATTACCAGGAATTATTAGGGATAATGAATGCTAGAGCCGAAACCGGTGTGGCTCAATGGATAGAGTGTCGGCCTGCTGACTGAAAGGTCCTGGGTTCGATTCCAGTCAATGGCATGTGTACCTTGGTTGCAGGCACATCCCCAGTAGGGGGCGTGCAAGAGGCAGCTGATGGATGATTCTCTCTCATTAATGTTTCTATCTCTCTTCCTCTCTGTAAAAAAAATCAATAATAAATAAATAAATAAATAAATAAATAAATAAATAAATATAAAAAAGAATGTTAGGAAGTTAAAGGCAAATAGATGGAATTAAATCCAAGGTAAAAATCTAGCCGTAAGCCGAAGCTGGTTGGCTCAGCGGTAGAGCGTCGGTCTGCGGACTGAAAGGTCCCAGGTTTGACTCCGGTCAAGGGCATGTACATTGGCTGCGGACATATCCCCGGTGTGGGGTGTGCAAGAGGCGGCTGGTTGATGTTTCTCTCTCATCGACGTTTCTAACTCTCTCTCCATCTCCCTTCCTCTCTGTAAAAAATCTATAAAATATATATTTTTTAAAAAATCTAGCCGTAAATGCTTAGAAAAGGACACCAGTAAAGAGCGGGGCTGGCCCTGGCAGTGTGCCAAGGACAGGGGAGGCCCAGAGCTGATGACTGGTGAGGTGCTGTGAGGGCCTGCCCCTCCCCCTCCCACTGCACCCAGCCACCAGCCACAGATGGACCGGCAAACAGCAGGAAGATAAGGACAGACTTGGGGAGCTCATTTACCACAAGGGCCGAGGGACACAGGACTCATTTCCTTCACAAACAATGAGCCCTTTATCAGTGAGATAAAGACGCATAGCCAATAGAAAAACAGGCCAGAGCAGTGTCCGTGAACTCACAGAGAAAAGACTTGCCAATAACGGGACCCCACGTGAAGGTTCTGGGTCTCACTCATCATTAAAGAAATGCTAATTAAAACAATGAAAGGCATAGGGTTCGCTTTTAGCCAAGATTTGGAAAGATGGTGTAAGCCCAGGGTGGTGAGGGTGTGGAGAAAGAGCTCATGTACCCTCTGATGGGAAGCCAATTGGTACAACCTTTCTGGAGGACAATTTGGCATTCGCTACCAAACCGAATTCTGTTTTATTTTATATATATATATTAAATATATATTTTATTGATTTTTCAGAGAGAGAAAGGGAGAGGGAGAGGGACCAAGATACATGCCCGCAACCACGATACATGCTCCTGACTGGAATCGAACCTGGACCTTTCAGTCCTCAGGCCGACACTCTATCTGCTGAGCCAAACCGTTTTCTGCATATTTCAGAGAGGAAGGAAGAGGAGAGAGATACAGAAACATCAATGATGAGAGAGAATCGTTGATTGGCTGCCTCCTGCACACCCCTTACTGGGGATCAAACTGGCAACCCGGGCATGTGCCCTTGACTGGAATCGAACCCAGGACCTTTCAGTCCGACGCTCTATCCACTGAGCCAAACCATAATTCTTTTTTTTGTTTGTTTGATTGTTTTGTTTGTTTTTTGTTAATCCTCACCCAAGGATATTTTTCCATTGATTTTTAGGGAGAGTGGAAGAGAGAGGGAAAGACATAGAGAAACATCAATGTGAGAGAAACACAGTGATTGGTTACCTCCTGCACGCACCCCAACTAGGACTGGGGCTGGGGAGGAGCCCGCAACCAAGGTACGTGTCCTTGATTGGAATCAAACTCAGGACCCTTTGGTCCACAGGCGGACACTAGATCCACTGAGCCAAACCAGTTAGGGTCAAACAGAACTCTTAAGGTACTGAAAGAAAATATAATATTTTTTTATATTATGGGAGTGGGGAAAACCTAACTAAGCAAGACACAAAATCTAGAAGCCATCAATCTTTTTTTTTTTTTTAAGGACAGATTTGACATCATAAAAATGTAAAACATCTCGAGGGCTAGAGACCATGGCAAAAATAGCAGACACGTGACAGAGAGTGGGTGCCACATGCAACATACGTAGCCCTATCAGAGGATGAACCTTTTATTCCATTACATAGGTGGTCAAGGGACAAGAGGGGCAGCTCACAGAAGGAAACATTGAGATATGACGCTCATGCCCGCCGAAGGATCCGAGAAATGCAGAATTAAAGTTGGTCGTGTCTAGTGTTGACAAAAAGGAAGGAACAGTGCTGTTGGCATCATGTGCTGGCAGAGTCCTGAGGGCACCTGGCTAGGTAACATCTGCAGATAAGCTTCCAGGAATCCGTTCTTGGAAACTTCTGCCTTCCTGTGCCTGGATGTGCAGACAAGGGCCCTCATCGCGGAACTGAACAAATACCCACATGGCATTCGAGAAAAGCCAGAGACGACCCAGATAGTCAGAGAGCAGGAAGGGCAAGGGGAGTTCACTTGGGATATTTCTCTCCAATGTTTTTAAAAATATATATTTTATTGATTTTTTTACAGAGAGGAAGGGAGAAGGATAGAGAGTTAAAAATATCGATGAGAGAGAAGCATCCATCAGCTGCCTCCTGCACACTCCCCTCCTGCACACACTGGGGATGTGTCTGCAACCAAGGTATCGAACCTTGACCGGAATCGAACCTGGGACCTTTCATTCCCTGGGCCAGTGCTCTATCCACTGAGCCACACTGGCTAGGGCTTCAATACTTTTTAAAATGAAAGCTAAAAAAGGGGCGAAATGCTGCAGATCTGCTGACAGCAAATTGTTTGAATGAGCTGAAATCCCAGCACCTTCTGCCCCCTAAATGCCATTCAAATGTCCTTGGAATCAACACAAATGAACTCTCAGGCACAGGAAGAACAAGGGAGACACATGGCTCCGTATGACCTAGCTGTATCTAATGAAAAGAGGTGCCCGGCTGGTGTGGCTCAGTGGTTGAGCATCAACAGAAGAACCAGGAGGTCAGGGTTTGATTCCTGGTCAGGGTTGCGGGCTCAGTGCCCAGTGTGGGGCCTGCAAGAGGCAGCCAATCAATGATTCTCTCTCGTCATTGATGTTTCTCTCTCACTCTCTTTCTTCCTTCTTCTCTGAAATCAATAAAAAACATATTTAAAAAAAAAAAAAGAAGAAGAAGAAGAAGAAGAAGAAGAAGAAGAAGAGCCGAAACCCGGTTTGACTCAGTGGATAGAGAGTCGAAGGTCCCGGGTTCGATCCCGGTCAAGGGCATGTACCTTGGTTGTGGGCACATCCCCAGTAGGGGGTGTGTAAGAGGCAGCTGACCGATGATTCTCTCTCATCGATGTTTCTAACTCTCTATCCCTCTTTCTTCCTCTCTGTGAAAAATCAATATAATATATATTTTTTTAAATATTAAAAAAAAAGAAGAAGAAAAGGTGAAGAAGTGGACCTTCCACACAGCCCGTCCCACCAGCTAGAGAGGCTGATGTGGGGTGAGGATGTGGCCAGGACTGCGCAGAGGGGAGCAGGATGCAGGCAGCTGCTGCTCCCACCCGCCCCCGGGGCCCACATTCGGGAGAGAGCACCTGGAGGACAGCCCAGACCTCCCACTGCAGGTGCAGCACGAGGAAGAGCACTCCCCCACATCAGCCCACGTCACGGGGCATTTACCGTGAGGGCATTGCACCCCTGCAGACCCAGCGCAGCCCGAGGCAGACAGTCACGACCGCGCTTCAGCCGGGCTCCGTCTTCCCCCAAATAGCACGCGTGACTCAGTCCTCCCAGGGTGCTCCTCTCTCTGCCTCCGCCGTTTGGTCTCATTCATGACTCCTCTCGGTACCGTTACTCCCACTGGTAGCCAACATACTGCAGCGGGAGCACCCGCCGAGCCAGAGAGACGCCGGCTGCGAACAATGGATGGAGGTCACACATGACCCCAAAACTCAGTGACTTAGAACCACAAACACGTAGGACCTCACACCCCTTGGGGGCAGGAGTCCCGAGCTGCTCAGCTGGCTGGTTCTGCCTCAGGGTCTCTCAAGAAGTTGTAGTCAAGACGTCAGCTGGAGTTGGAAGCATTTGAAAGCTTTCACGGGGCTGGAAGATACACGGCCAAGATGTCTCATCACGAGACTGGAGGCAGGAGGCCTTCGTGCCTCACGAGCCAGCCTCGCCACGGTGCTGCTTGAGCATCCTCCCAGCATGGCGGCTGGCTTCCCTGAGGGAGCATGATCTGTCTCCCCTTTCCTACCCCTCCTCCTTCCCAATCTCATCAGGTCCCTCTTTCCCACGAAACTGCAAACACACCACCTGGCCACCTGGCCCTCCACACCCCAAATTCACCCTTTATACTTTCCCTCCTGCTGCTCAGATCTTCCCGTGGCTGCTTCCTTCTGACCTTTCCTGTCTCAGCTCAGACAAGCTTCCCTGAGCACGTCATCCATAATTAGGCCTGCCCGGCCAGCGTGGCTCAGTGGTTGAGTGTCGACCTAGAAACCAGGAGGTCACGGTTCGATTCCCGGTCAGAGCACATGCCCATTTGTGGGCTCAAGCCCCAGTGCGGGGGCATGCAGGAGGCAGCCGATCCATGATTCTCTTTCATCATGATGTTTCTACCTCTCTCTCCCTCTTCCTCTCTGAAAACAATAAAAAGGTATTAAAAAAATATAGTCCCTACTCCTGCCTTTCACTCTCTCGTGTCACCTTGCTGTTTTGTGTTTTTTTTTCTCCCTGTTACAGATGTATGGGCACTGACCTAACTGGTTTGGCTCAGTGGATAGAGCGTCGGCCTGGGGACTGAAGGGTCCCGGGTTCGATTTCAGTCAAGGGCATGTACCTTGGTTGTGGGCATGTCCCCAGTAGGGGGTGTGCAGGAGGCAGCTGATCCATGTTTCTAACTTTCTCTCCCTCTCCCTTTCTCTCTGTAAAAAAAATCAATAAAATACATTTTTAAAGAATCTGTGGGCACTACCCACCGGTACATAATTACATTCGCCGGTTTGCCACGGGCAGGCAGAACCAATGTCACGCTCCGCTTCCTGCGTTCTCATCACCGCGTGGGGACTTCTTCCCAGCACCGGCCTCCGACTGAAATCACCTTGTTTAATGGCTTATTGCTCTTCTCCCTTCAAGCACAGCGAGAGTCCTGGCATGCAAGCAAGACTACTCTTGTTGGGTTAAGCTGAAGAGGAATTCTTTAAAAATATTGATTTTGATTTCAGAAAGGAAGGGAGAAGGAGAGAGAGCTAGAAACATCAATGATGAGAGAGAATCACTAATCGGCTGCCTTCTGCACGCCCCACGCTGGGAATCGAGCCTGCAACCTGGGCATGTGCCTCGACAGGGAATCGAACCGTGACCTCCTGGTTCATAGGTCGATGCTCAACCACTGAGCCACTGCGGCCGGGCATGAGGAGGAATAGATTAAAGGTTCTTAGGGGCCTCATAAAACCTCCAGGAGGCAGGGAACCAGGCCTGGAGGCGGTTTGCACTGATCGGTCCTCATATAAGCACATCCACTGCCGTCGTCTGGGGGGGCAGTTAATAAAATCAATGTATTTTATTGATTTTTTTTTAACAGAGAAAAAGGGAGAGGGAGAGAGAGTTGGAAACATTGATCAGCCGCCTCCTGCACATCCCCTACTGGGGACATGCCTGCAATCAAGGTACATTCTCTTTTGGGATGCCTGCTGCTGCTGCAGGGTCTGCTGTCCTCCTCCCCAGAGAGAATCCTGTTCCTGTGTCTCAGGGTTGCATCGCCTCATGCAGGTGCATCTGACAGAGGTGTCTTAGTCACTTTCTCGGCTCAGTCTACAATTCTCCACCCTGGGGAGATGCAAATTCGCGAGGCAGGGAATCCTCCAGGTTCCGGGCTGGGGAGGAGCCTGCAACCAAGGTACATGCCCTTGACCAGAATCGACAGGAATCAGCCGCGGGACCCTTTGGTCGGCAGGCTGACGCTCCATCCACTGAGCCACATTGGCTAGGGCCGTGGTCGGCAAACTGCAGCTCGCGAGCCACATGCGGCTCTTTGGCCCCTTGAGTGTGGCTCTTCCACAAAGTACCCCGGCCTAGGCGAGTCTATTTTGAAGAAATGGCATTAGAGGAAGCTTAAGTTTAAAAAATGTGGCTCTCCAGAGAAATGTCAATCGTTGATATTACTGTTGATATTTGGCTCTGTGGGCTACATTTTCTTCTTGAAAGAAACAGCTCTCGGCTTGGCCCGGGGTCCCACTGTTGTCTGTAAGGTTGGAGGAGGCAGGGTTGGTGGGGTTCAGTAATAAAGGGGTCGGCTGTGGAGGATGTATGCCATCAACCCACTTGGCTTCCCCACACCATGGGCCAGTCATGCTATGTCTCTCTCACATCAATGTTTCTCTCTGTCTCTCCCTCTCCCTTCCACCCTCCCTAAAACATCAGTAGAAAAATATCCTCGGGGAGGATTTAAAAAAAAAAAAAAAATAGCAGAAACCGATTTGGCTCAATGGATAGAGCATTGGCCTGTGTCTGAAAGGTCCCGGGTTCGATTCCGGCCAGGGGCATGTACCTTGGTTGCGGGCACATTCCCAGTAGCGGGTGTGCAAGAGGCAGCTGATCGATGATTCTCTCTCATCGATGTTTCTAACTCTCTATTCCTCTCTCAATAAAGTATATTTTTAATAAATAAATAGTTCCTGGTGACAAGAGGCAGCCCAGACTCGGTGATTGGCATGTCTGGTACCACAGGAGCACATCCTAAAACCTCCATGGAAGACACCATCCCATGCAGCCAGTTACTCAGGAAAACGCCTTAAATGCCCCCTACACTTCTCTGCTGTACAGTAGCACCTCTCAAAATTCTTACAAAATTCTAGTTCAGCCCGTTTTCCTTTCCAAGTGGGAACAGATGGCTGTTTCTCTGGGTGAGCACCAGATGAAGGAGCTGGTCTGCCTTATGGGTCTTTTTTATTTTAAATTCAATTCGATTAATTAATTTATATGGATATTCAGACACGAGCGGAAGTTTATTTAGAAAGTCACGGAGTTAGGAAAAGTGAGCCAGCTGGGCTGCGTGGGCCCAGGGAACAAGTCACAGAGGCCAGAGAAGGGCCCCTGGAGCTCAGAGGAGAGAGAGCCGAGTTCAGGCCTTGAGGGAAGAAGAGGGGGAAAGGTGTGGGCATCCTCCAGAGAGAAAGAGAGAGAGAAAGAGAGAAAGAAAGAGAGAGAGAGAGTCAAGAGAGTGTGTTTTTTATTTTACAACCACCATATGCTCAGTGTGAGAAAAGCTCAATAACAAACATCACAACTGAGCACCTACTATGTGCTGGCACTGCAGTAGGTGGTAGAGAAGAAGCATCTGCCTTCCCTGTGGGTCTTGCATGAAAAAAACATTTTTTTATATATATTTTATTGATTTTGTACAGAGAGGAAGGGAGAGAGATAGCGAGTTAGAAACATCGATGAGAGAGGATCATCGATCAGCTGCCTCCTGCACACCCCCCACTGGGGATGTGCCTGCAACCAAGGTACATGCCCTTGACCGGAATCGAACCCAGAACCCTTCAGTCCCCAAGCCGATGCTCTATCCACTGAGCCAAACTGGTTTCGGCAAAAAACACATTTCTTACCATGAGCTATGCCCACAGTCTGAGGCACGTGGGACCCAGGCCCACAGAGGACCCAGGCCCTTCTCATCTTCCATCTCTGCTCACTGTGGGGCGGGCACTGATTAAGGGGGAGACAGGATGGATGGCACTATTTTTTTTTAAAATATATACTTTTATTTGATTTCAGAGAGGAAGGGAGAGGGAGCAAGAGAGAGAAACATCAATGATGAGAGAGAATCACTGATCGGCTGTCTCCTGGATGCCCCCTCTACTGGGGATGGAGCCTGCAACCTGGGCATGTGCCCTGATTGGGAATCGAACCATGACCTCCTGGCTCAAAGGTCGATGCTCAACCACTGAGCCATGCCAGCCCGGCTCCGCGCAATTTAAGCTCTCCTCTCCTCCCGTCTTCCCATCCCCTCCTCTGTTTCAAATGCATATCTACTACGAGGCTTTGTGATACATTTAAAAATCCACTTGTTCTTACTGGATTGGCCCATGAATTGCCAGGCAGTCTGAATATGAGGAGAAATTTAATCTGATCCCCAAGCACTGAAGTAAAAGCAGAAGGCAGTGTACTTGTTGATAAGCCTCTCCTCTGAGAAGGCTTCTACCTTGGAAATGAAAGAAGATTTTAGCCGAAACCGGTGTGGCTCAGTGGATAGAGCGTTAGCCTGCGGACTGAAAGGTCCCAGGTTCAATTCCGGTCAAGGGCATGTACCTTAGTTGTGGGCACATTCCCAGTGGGGGGTGTGCAGGAGGCAGCTAATGGATGTTTCTCTCTCATCGATGTTTCTAACTCTCTCTTTCTCTCCCTTCCTCTCTGTAAAAAATCAGTAAAATATATTTTAAAAATATCTTTGCCAAAACAGGTTTGGCTCAGTGGATAGAGCATCGGCCTTGCAGATTGAAGGGTCCCGGGTTCAATTCCTGTCAAGGGCACGGACCTCGGTTGCAGGTTTCTCCCTGGACCGGGGCCCTGGTCCGGGCGCATGGAGGAGGCAACCAATCAATGTGTGTCTCTCACATCGATATTTCTCTCTGTCTCTCCCTCTCTCTTCCACTTGCCCTAAAAATCAATGAAAAAATATCTCCAAGTGAGAATTAACAACAAACACACACACACACACACACACACACACGCACACACACACACAAATGTCGTCTTTGTTAGAAATGCCACAAAAAGAGGTGCTTCCGGAAATCCCCAGGGCAGACCCCCCCCCCCTCCGATGTGATGGTCCCTTTCACAGGTCCCTGAGGCTTCACGAGGGCGTGTCTCACGTGCGCCTATGAAAAGCAAAAACGCGCCCCTGCCCTACACCATGCAGGCCGAGAGGCCCTCTAAATGGAGTCATTGCGTTCGCCTCTCCCTCATTAACAAGCGCTGTAATTATGCACCTGGCACTGACACTGCGGGAATTCTATGTGAAAGCTTGGCCCAGGAAGCCCTAACCGAAATAGGCAACTTCCGTGAGCGAAACTGGCCAAGATTGTGTCTGAACAAACCCTACCTCTCGTCAGAGACGCTCTGGAAGTGAAGCTTGTCCCCGTGGGCTCTGTCAGGCCCTCCTCCTCCATCTCCCTGAGCTCGGGGCCAGGAAGGCTCTGCCTTGCCTGGGGAGGGTTTGTGTGGGGTGATGGGTAGGGGGGGTGGAGACCAACCAGCTTCTCCTGGGTTCTGAATGCTGATGGAACCACAAAAGGGAGATGCCTGCATTGCTGCTTCTTATTTTTTTTTTTTTAAATAGATTTTTATTGCTTTTAGAGAAGAAGGGAAAGAGAGAGATAGGAATATCCATGATGAGAGAGAATCATGGATCAGCTGCCTCCCTGCACGCCCCACACTCAGGGTTTTGTAAAATGCAATAAAAAAGAACCGTAAGGCCGAAACCGGTGTGGCTCAGTGGATAGAGCGTCGGCCTGCGGACGCTCATCGATGTTTCTTTCTTTTTTTTCTTTTTTAAATATATTTTATTGATTTTTTACAGAGAGGAGGAGAGAGGGATAGAGAGCTAGAAACATCGATGAGAGAGAAACATCGACCAGCTGCCTCCTGCACACCCTCTCCTGAGGATGTGCCCGCAACCAAGGTACATGCCCGTGACTGGGACCCTTGAGTCTGCTCTATCCACTGAGCCAAACCAGTTAGGGCTTACTTTAGTTATTATTTTTAAAACATATATTTTTTATTGATTTCAGAGAGGAACGCAGAGGGAGAGAGAAATATTAATGATGAGAGAAAATTATGGATCGGCCGCCTCCCACATGCCTCCTACTGGGGATCATGTGCCATGGAGTGAAATCGAACCCAGGACCCTTCAGTCTGCAGGCTGATGCTCTATCCACTGAGCCACACCAGCTTCAGCTTACAGCTACTTCAGTTATAAGAAGATTTTCAGTATTAAGAGGGAGATTACAAGTGGAACACCGTGCCACAGACACATCTGCTCTGCAGTCGCCTGTTCACACATTACTCTCCCTTTCTCTCGGTTTCCCACGTGAGAGCTGCTACCATCCCAGAGGTGTGTGCGGTCCTGTTGTGTGGTGATGACTGCGTACTCCCATCAGGCACCTCTCCCAGGAGTTCAGAGGAGACGTTGCAAATTTCTTTTCCTCCCCTGCTGATAACACAAAGGGGAAATGAGAACACCTAGGTTTCAGGGCCAATGGAAGCAACTTTTTTTTTTTTTTTTTTAATTAAGGAAACTTCTAGAAGCCACAAGATCCTGAAATAGCTTTTCATCTTTCAACCACAAGCTTCTCTTTCAAGTTGCACATACGGATGTTAACCTATTTGCATTTTGCTTTTTGATGCTCAAACCATCCCATATTTGGCCAGAGAGTCCCCTCGGGTTCGCTCCTGTAATTCCAGTGCCACAGTCTGCCACCTTAGACTGTCCTTAAGGCCATGTCTCAGGAGCCTTGGTTTCTTTGAGTGGAGAATGGTATTTAAGGAGATAGGAAGATGTGCGTTTTTTAATATATATATATATATATATATATATATATATATATATATATATTATTGATTTTTTTACAGAGAGGAAGAGAGATGGATAGAGAGTTAGAAACATCGATGAGAGAGAGTCATCGATCAGCTGCCTCTTGCACACCCCCTACTGGGGATGTGCCCGCAACCAAGATACATGCCCTTGACCGGAATCGAACCCGGGACCCTTCAGTCCGCAGGCCAACACTCTATCCACTGAGCCAAACCGGTTTTGGCAATATTTATATATTTTTATTGACTTATGAGAGGAAGGGAGAAGGAGAGAGACATAGAAACATCAATGATGAGAGAGAATCACTGATGGGCTGCCTCCTGCACATCCCCCACTGGGGATCGAATCCATAACACGGGCATGTCCCCTGACCGGCAATCGAACCCTGACCTCCTGGTTCATAGTGGTTAATGCTCAACCACTGAGCCATGTCTTTTTAAACACGAAACCCACGTGATTTTCACAAGACCTGTTTTACTATGACTGTTGTCCTTTTCACTAAGTCACTTAATGACCAGAAACCATCACAAATTGGGGTTTGGGATTGGTCTATATTGGAACAGTTTCTCAGCCTCAGCACCATTTGGGCTAGAACAGTGGTCGGCAAACTCATTAGTCAACAGAGACAAATATCAACAGTACAACGATTGAAATTTCTTTGGAGAGCCACATTTTAAAAATTTAAACTTCTTCTAATGCCATTTTTTCCAAATAGACTCGCCCTGGCCATGGTATTCTGTGGAAGAGCCACACTCAAGGGGCCAAAGAGCATCATGTGGCCCGGGAGCCATAATTTGCCGGACACGGGGCTGAGCACAGTAGGATGTTTACCAGCATCCCTGGTGTCAACACACCAGATCCCAGCAGCACCTTCCAGCGGTGACAACCAAAAACGGCTCCAGTCACTGCCAAATGCCCTTCGCGTGGCAAAACCATCCCCCGCTCAGGACCGCTGGGTGAGCATCAACCTATGAACCAGGAGGTCATGGTTTGATTCCCGATCAGGGCACATGCTCGGGTTGTGGGCTCGCCCCCCAGTGGGGGGCGTGCAGGAGGCAGCCGATCAGTGATTCTCTCTCATTGATGTTTCTCTCTCTCTCCCTCTCCCTCTCCCTTCCTCTCTGACATCAATATAAATATTTAAAAGGAAGAGGAGGAGGAGGAGGAGAACAACCACCACCATTACCACCACCATCACCCATGGGGGGCCTCTGGGATTCTGTGGAAAGTTTCCTGGAACAAACCAGAGAGAACTGGGCCCCGATGCAGCAGCATGCCAACTCCTGCCTCTGTTTCCCCGGATGTCTATCGGGCTCATGGCTACACGCAGAGAAGCACATTGTGGGGGGCGCTCGGACCGGCAAGGAGTCACCAGCTTGGGCGTGAGGAGCAGACGTTACATCACAGCAGCCCCACACCGAAGCCCACGTCGGGGTTTGCTAACTGTGCTGAGACGGGTCGGCCTCTGACCGGACTGACTGAAGTCCTGAAGATTGCCCAACCCTGGCGTTTTCACCGGGCCTCTCGGTCATGTTCGCCTCGTCTAAGCCTTGATTGTCCCCGAGAGAAAGTCCCCCGTAATTCATCCCAGATGCTGGGTGAGTCGCCATGAATCAGTCCCACACCGTCCAAAACCACCAACATGAATCATAGGGACAAACAGGACTTTTTTTCTCCCTGCAAAACAGGGACGAAAATAGTGTCTTGCCCTTTTAAGAAAAAAAAAAAAAAAAAAAAAAACTTCTAAGATTAGGACAAGATTTAGGGCCTGCTGGTGTTTTCCACGTGGCAGTGGGCGTCAGGTGGTTAAACTGCGGGGCCCCAGAGAGACAGCGCCTGAGACCTGCTTCTGAGCCAGGCAGGTGCTGGACAGAGGGGGGTACTCCAGATGGGCGTCAGCTACGCAAGCCTCTGATTCCGCCGAGTCACAGGCCCTGCTGGGGAGGGGGAGGGGGGACTCTAAAGGCCCTTCCCCTTCAATCGTTGTACTGTTGATATTTGTCTCTGTTGACTAATGAGTTTGCCGACCACTGTTCTAGCCCAAATGGTGCTGAGGCTGAGAAACTGTTCCAATATAGACCAATCCCAAACCCCAATTTGTGATGGTTTCTGGTCATTAAGTGACTTAGTGAAAAGGACAACAGTCAATCTGTCCTTTTCTAAATTTTTTTATTTCAGAGAGGGAGAGAGAAACATCAATAATGAGAGAATCCTGGATCAGCTGCCTCCTGCACACCCCTTACTGGGGATCGAGCCTGCCACCTGGGCATGTGTCCTTGACCGGAATCGAACCCTGGACTGTTCAGGCCGCAGGCTGATGCTCTATGCACTGAGCCACACCAGCCAGGGAGGGAATCTCTGTCTTGGAGGGAGGGCTCTTCCAGGAAATGGCACCAGACACAGCCGAGGAGACCCAGGAGCCTTGGCTCAGGGCCGCCTCCTTCCCAGACTCCGGGTGCCCTTGGCAATGATCATCTCTCTCCGGGCCTCGGACCCTTGAATGGAGGAAGCTAACGCAGAGGCGGCACTGACACATCCCTGAACAGCGGCTGGGTGAGCCTGTGATCGGTTCCTGCTTCTGGGCGCCCCAGGCCTCCCTGGTTCCGTCCTTTTCCCACGAGGTTCTTTCACTTGCCCCTCGTGGGAGGGATCAGATCCTCCCCGTGGATTCCCTCTGTGGTCAGGGTCAGCGTCCGGCACTCGCCACCCAGCGTCCAGTCATTGCTGTCAGAGGCGCTGAGACCCACACTCCCTCGCCAGACCCCGCAGAGCCGTGAGGAGGCACCGCCAGCCTTGAGGACACGCGTAGGGTGCCGGGGGGAAGGTCTCCCCTCTGCAAAGGCAAAATGGGGACAAGCGGACCAAGTGCTGCCTGCAGTTACGCGTCATGGCTGACCTAGAAGCCATGGGCTGACTCAGCCACGTGGCCCAGCTAAGACCTACAGCAACGAGAGCAGATGCGACTCAGGTGGCAGCAGCACCCGAGGGGGGCCTGGGCACAGGCCCTGCTGGGGAGGGGGAGGGGGGACTCTAAAGGCCCTTCCCCCTGGGTGGCCTCCAAGCATCTCTTCTGGATCCACCTGGACCCCTCTGTTCTGTCACATGTTGTCTGCAGCCCCGCGGTGTCGCCAGCTCACCCACTCCTAAACGATGCTGTCAGCTCTCATTCTTTTTTTAAAAATATATTTTATTGATTTTTTTTTAAATTTTTAAATACATTTTATTGATTTTACACAGAGAGGAATTGAGAGGGACAGAGAGTTAGAAATGTCGATGAGAGAGAAATATCGACCAGCTGCCTCCTGCATACCCCCTACCGAAGATGTGCCCACAACCAAAGTACATGCCCTTGACCGGAATCGAACCTGGGACCTTTCACTCCACAGGCCGACGCTCTATCCACTGAGCCAAACCGGTCCCAGCTATTTTATTGATTTTTAACAGAGAGGAAGAGAGAGGAATAGAGAGTTAGAAACATCGATGAGAGGGAAACATCGATCAGCTGCCTCCTGCACACCCCCCACTGGGGATGTGCCACAACCAAGGTACATGCCCTTGACCAGAATCGAACCCGGGACCTTTCAGTACACAGGCCGACGCTCTATCCACTGAGCCAAACCAGTTTCGACCAGCTCTCATTCTTTCAAATCTCCATGGCCCTGCCATGCCCCTCACTCCCAGCAGAAGATGAGTTTCTTGTTTTATTTATTTGTTTGTTTGTTTTGTTTTATTTATTTATATATTTTAAATATATTTATTGATTTCGGAGAGGGAGGGAGAGATAGAAACATCAATGATGAGAGAGAATCATGGATTGGCTGCCTCCTGCACGCCCCCTACTGGGGATTGAGCCGGCAACCCGGGCATCTGCCCTTGGCTGGACTCGAACTTGGCGCCCTGCAATCCACTGAGCCAAACCGGCTAGGGCTCTTGTTTTATTATTCATATATTTTTATTGATTTCAGAGAGGATGGGAGGAGAAAGAGATAGAAACACCAATGATGAGCCGCAGCCAGTTTGGCTCAGTGGAGGGAGCATCGGCCTGTGGACTGAAGGGTCCCGGGTTCCATTCTGGTCAAGGCTGATCCCAGTGTGGGGCGTGCAGGCCCTGCAGGAGGCAGCCGATCAGTGATTCTCTCTCATCACTGATGTTTCTTTTCTTTTTAAAAAAAATATCTTTTTATTGATTTCAGAGAGGAAGGAAGAGGGGGAGAGAGAGAGAGAAACAGTGCAAGCCTCTCCTACAGAATCTATCTCGAAATCGCTGGCTTCTTTTTATCAGCTGGGGGGTGGTCAGCACGGTGACTCAGAGCTAGTTCTGGGACATTCCCCCTTCCCGGTCCTGCTTAGGTGGCCTGGCATCCCACGTTCGAATGGGGGAGGGGCTTTGGTCAACTTTGAGGAAGAAAGAGCTCATATTAAAAATAAAAAAATAAAAAATAAAAAAGCCAAAACCGGTGTGGCTTAGTGGATAGAGCGTCAGCCTGTGTACTGAAAGGTCCCAGGTTCGATTCTGGTCAAGGGTATGTACCTTGGTTGCGAGCACATCCCAGTAGGGGGTATGCAAGAGGCAGCTGATAGATGATTCTCTCTCATCGATGTTTCTAACTCTCTATCCCTCTCTCTTCTTCTATGTAAAAAATCAATAAAAAATTTTTTTAAAAAGAGCTCATATTAACACTCAGGTGCCCCCATAGAGACACCTCCACTCCTCTTCATGTTCCTTCTCACTCTTACTTATTCAACTGCTCCCTCCTCACTGCACCCTCCCCCTGGCATTTAAACATATTTAAATCTCTCCTGAAATTTTAACACACACACACACACACACACACACACACACACACACCACAAAACACTGCTCCAACCCTCACGCTTCAGGCAGCTCCCACCCTAATTCTCTCCTCCCCTTCAAAACCAAACGTGTGAAAAAGCTGTCTGCATCCACTGTCTCCGCTTCCTCACCTCCCACTCACTGCAGTCTGGCTCCCCCTCCTCAGCCCCCAGAAACAGCCCGAGGGGGTCAGTGATGCCCGCAGAGCTGGGCAGCGGCCCAGCAGGACCCAGGCCTGGGAGTGCCATGAGGGGCGGGTGACAGCCGGCGTTACCCAGGATTAGGTAACACCAGCACCTGCCTGCCTGCCTGCCTTCCTTCCATCATTTTTATTTTTATTTTTTTTTATTTTTATTAATCAATCTTTATTGTTCATATTATTACAAAGGTTCCTCATTTCTTCCCCCCTCCACCAGGTTCCCACCCCACCCTTTGCCCCCTCCCCATCCCCCATTGTCCTCATCCATAGGTGCACAGTTTATGTTCAGTCTCTTCTTCCCTCAATTTCCCCAATAGTAAATCCCTTTTCAGATAGTAAATCAGTTACTTAGCATTTTCTCATATCAATAATACATCCACATGCCCCATGATACACTTCACACAAAAGACATTTCCCAATAGGTCCAGTAGCCTCATCCAGGCTCCACCCAGGGCACTCACAGATCAACACCCCAGTCCTAAACTAACTCAACACATCCAGATCTAAGCCTTCATCACTTGATTCAGCAGACCCTCAAGTTTCCACGAAAGTTTCCAGCCATGTCTGAGAAGCAGCCGTGGGGCAGGGGCAGGCAAGGAGCGAGCTGTTCCGGGCCTGGCTGCTCAGGGCCTGGCCTCTGTTGCTCTGGTTCATTCCACAACCAGCTGCTCCGGGTCTGGTCACTGCCGCTCCCAACCTAGTTGCTCTGGACTTGGCTGCTGCTGCTCCGGGCCTGGCCGCTCCCAGCCTGGCAGCCGCTGCTCCGGGCCTGGCCGCTCCCAGCCTGGCAGCCGCTGCTCCGGGCCTGGCCGCACCCGACCCGCCTGCTCCCCCGGGCCTGGCCGCTCCCAGCCTGGCAGCCGCTGCTCCGGGCCTGGCCGCACCCGACACGGCTGCTCCCCCGGGCCTGGCCCAGCCTGGCAGCCGCTGCTCCGGGCCTGGCCGTACCCGACCCGGCTGCTCCCCCGGGCCTGGCCGCTCCCAGCCTGGCAGCCGCTGCTCCGGGCCTGGCCGCACCAGCCCCGCTGCTCCCCCGGGCCTGGCCGCTCCCAGCCTGGCAGCCGCTGCTCCGGGCCTGGCCGCACCAGCCCCGCTGCTCCCCCGGGCCTGGCCGCTCCCAGCCTGGCAGCCGCTGCTCCGGGCCTGGCCGCACCCGCCCCGCCTGCTCCCCCGGGCCTGGCCGCTCCCAGCCTGGCAGCCGCTGCTCTGGGCCTGCCTTCCATCATTTTTAAAAATATATATTTTTAATGATTGCAGAGAGGAAGGGAGAGGGAGAGATTGAGATAGAAACATCAATGATGAGCCCTGGCGGGTTTGGCTCAGTGGATAGAGTATCGGCCTGTGGACTGAAGGGTCCCAGGTTCGATTCCAGTCAAGGGCATGCGCCTTGATTGTGGGCACATCCCCAGTGGGGGATGTTCAGGATGTAGCTGGTTGATGTTTCTCTCTCATCGATGTTTCTGACTCTCTATCCTCTCCCTTCCTCTCTGTAAAAAAAAAAAAAAATAATAATAATAATAATAATCAATAAAATATATTTTAAAAAAGAAAAAGAAACATCAATGATGAGAGAGAGACATTGGTCAGCTCTCTCCTGCACGCCCCATACTGGGGATGGAGCCCATCCCCTGGGAAGGTGGCCCGACCGGGAATTGAACCATGACCTCCCGGTTCCTAGGTCAACACTCAAGCACTGAGCCGGATTCTACCGCCAATTCTCCTGGTTCAAGAGAATTGCCTGGACTCATGAACGTGTTTTCTGCAGGAAATCATGTCAAAGGAAACATAGAACTGTGCACTCAAGTTGCAAATGACATCATCAATGAGTTATTTCTTTGTGCTCCTTTCCTTTGTCCTTCTCACCATATATGTATATAAATGAGTGTGTGTGTGTGTGTGTGTGTGTGTGTGTGTGAGTGCCTGTATGTGAGTGTGTGTGTGTGTGCACACTCTGAGAATTTCTGAGTATGGAGGAAGTGGCTCAATCTGCTCGTCTCCGAGCAGCTGTTGGCTTTTAGAATAAAGAAGTGGCTCTCCCCAGTTTCTGATTCAGAAGCAACGTGAGACTCGCTCTCATCCACCACATCTAAATTTAAACGCCTGCCTTCTCCTCCCGGGAAACTCAATCCTCTTTCCCCGTAACGTGGAAGGAAAGAACTTGGGCTTTCACGTGGTTGTTTAGCTTAGAGCTGCAAGGGGAGTTTTGAGTGTGGATTCAAGGAACCTCATGGGGAGAAGGCGTGCACACGGGCGTGGGAGCCTCCGGCAGCCTGTGTGGGCCTGTAAGAGAGGACTCCACCCTCCCATTTCTTTCCTTCTTTTTAATATATTTTATTGATTTTTTTTACAGAGAGGAAGAGAGAGCGATAGAGAGTTAGAAACATTGATGAGAGAGAATCATCAATCAGCTGCCTCTTGCACACCCCCCACTGGGGGTGTGCCTGCAACCAAGACACATGCCCTTGACCGGAATCAAACCCGGGACCTTTCAGTCCACAGGCCGACACTCTATCCACTGAGCCCTCCCATTTCTTTACCCATAACGTTTATTCCTTCCCGCACTCTGCCACTCCCATCTTCATTTCAGCAGAAAATGCTAATTTCTCTTCAATATTGGAGGTGTTCAGTATTATCTGCACATTCATTCCCTTTAATTTTTAAATTTTTACTTAATATATTTGTATTGATTTCAGAGAGGAAGGGAGAGGGAGAGAGAGCGATAGAAACTCAACAATGAGAGAGAATTGTTGATCGGCTGCCTCCTGGACACTCCCTACTGGGGATCGAGCCTGCAACCCAGGCATGTGCCCTTGACTGGAATCAAACCCGGGACCTTTCAGTCTGCAGGCCGACGCTCTATCCACTGAGCCACACCGGCCGGGGCCATATTCCTATGTAATCTGTGGAAATGCAGTTCTATTTATGCGGTCAGTATTCCTTCACTTGGATGAAATAAACAGAATAATCTTGTTGTGGATATGGCTCTGCCGTTAGAGGTTTTGTACCTGAAAATGAACTATATACTAAGCCTGACATGTTCAGGGGGGGCCCCCCCCACACTGGAGCCTCACAAACCCAGAGACCAAAGAGACATTCTGAACAGAAACATTCCTGACTGCAAGCCGGCCATGCTGGCAGTCACGTCCTGGGCCCGTGGCTTCCTTGACAAAGGCCAACCTTCAACCTTGAGATTGTTTATTGTTTCTCCGCATCTAAGATAACATACTTTTGAAATGGCAGAGCCATCTTGGTTTCCAGATCCCTCGGGGGCACCATCATGGGCCCACGCTGGCCTCACTGTTACTGCCTTGTCCACCTACCACCGCTGTGTGCTGTGAGTATTAACTATCCCGGACCCACCAATGCCAAATGTCTCTCCCTTTTAATCTACCGCCAATGAATCTCATACACCTCCTCCTCTGATGCCAGGGTATAAAATAAACTGCAAAACAGCCATTTTCCAAAGCACTTTCTCACTCTGTTGAGATTTCACGTCCAGGCAAAGGTTGTTCATTTGGCTCAAACACTTAAGGACTTTTTTTTCCTTTAATTAATTTCTTTATTGTTTAAGGTATCACATATTTGTCCTCCAACCCCCATTCCAATCCCCCACTCCCAGTCCCCGCACTCATGCCCCCACCCCCCCATTGTCCCTGACCCCTGGTTAGGCTCATATGTGTGCATACAAGTCCTTTGGCTGATCTCTCCCTTTTATCCCCACCCTCCCTCTGAGGTCCGACAGTCTGACCCATGGCTCTTTATCTCTGGGTCTTTTCTTGTACATCAGTCCATGTTGTTCACCATTTCCCCTGACTTTTTTTTAGGTTGACGTTCTTTCGGTTGACAGCTTTAAAAATGGCAGGCGTGACAGCACTATGATCCACAGTGGAACATGTTGGAACACACTAACAGCTTTTATCTGATGTCCTCTGTCCTACCTACCTCTCCTTTATTCACATGAGCCATTCCAATGGGATCATGTGATCCAAGTGAAGGTGAAGATTCTTGGGCGCCATCCAGTGGCCGTCTGCGGAATGCCTAAGGTGATCCATCTGCCTCTGCAGATGTCTCCCCTGAATTTGGGGCCTTGTCATGGCGCAGGGAGCAGCCAAGAAAGTTGTCAGAGGAGCCTAGCTGGTGAGGAAGATAAAGCATGGCCTGAGAAGTGAGAAAATGGATGCAGCAGCCAAAGCATTTACAGCTGAAGCATCTCATGACTTCTTTTTAAAAATATATTTTGGCCGGGACCGGTTTGGCTCAATGGATAGAGTGTCGGCTTGGGGACTGAAAGGTCCCAGGTTCGATTCCGGTCAAGGGCATGTACCTTGGTTGCGGACATATCCCCAGCAGGGGGTGTGCAAGAGGCAGCTGATCGATGACTCTCTCTCATCGATGTTTCTAACTCTATCTCTCTCCCTTCCTCTCTGTACAAAATCAATAAAATATATTTTTTTAAAAATAAAATAAAATAAAAAATAAAAATATATTTTGGAGTCCGGGTGGGGGGGCGGGGAAAAAATAAAAAATAAAAAAATATATATATTTTATTGATTTTTTACAGAGAGAAAGGGAGAGTTAGAAACATTGATGAGAGAAACATCGATCAGCTCTCTTTTGCACATCCCCTAGGCATGTACGGGATGTGCCCGCAACCAAGGTACATGCCCTTGACCGGAATCGAACCTGGGACCCTCGAGTCCACAGGCCGACTCTCTACCCACTGAACCACACTGGTCAGGGCTCTTGACTTCTTTAAAGACAGTTGTGAGGCATGAGAAGTCATTACAGTTAATCTAAAGACATTCGGAGACTTATTCCTCTCCATTGCCTTCCCAGTTGGCCACAAATATGAACAACTCAAAAGGCATCTGGAGTCAGTGGAGGTATTGGCAGAGTTTATTGGAAAGTACGTGTTTTGATGAAAACAGCTCATCACCTGTGCTGATGTGGGCCATCAAAGGGGAACATTACCGTGCCTCATTCTCTGACACCAGTGACCAGAGCCATCTATGTAAAATGTGACAGTAATATGTTCTGGAGACCATATAGTTTCCGTCGGGTGGATAGTAACCGCATCCGTGGAAAACCCAATCCAGCTGAAACCGGTTTAGCTCAGTGGATAGAGCATCGGCCTGAGGACTGCAGGGTCCCTGGGTGCAGACACATCCCCAGTGGGGGGGTGTGCAGGAGGCAGCTGATCCGATGTTCCTCTCTCATTGATGTTCTCTCTCTCTCTCTCTCTCTCTCTCTCTCTCTCTCTCTCTCTCTCTCTCTCGCTCCCTTCCTCTCTGTAAAAAAGAAGTTTCCAACAAGATAGATGTTCTAGCCACAAGAACACGGGCCTGGAGGCACATCTGGGGTGACCAGTTGCAAGGAGAATCATATAAGGAGTTGTCTCTATTACTCTTTGTACAACAGAGGCCATTTTTTTAACGGAGGAAAAGAGGGAAGTACTTACTAGACTCCTGGGTGCCTCATGCTGGGGCCGACAGGACTCGTTTAAGGGAAGAAAAAGCCTTTTAGATTTGAAGACCTGGGTGATCACTTAATGTTGTTAGCGTGTGTTAGATGCAGTAGAGTTTTTATATTGGAAGCCTGATTTAATATTTACTGTCAACAAGAGCCAGACATGCCCAGAGGGTATGCATTTGTGAAAGCGTGGTGAGCCCGGATCCCTCGGGGAGAGCTAATTCTCTGGATGAAAGGGAGCGTCCCTCTATGACTTATTTGTCATGTCCAACTAATGGGCTTTGGACAGGCATAACTGATTTATTTTAAGGGTTTGGAGGCATAAGAAGAGAGGGGGATTAAGAAATCTCATTTGAGGCCTTTTAGCGAGGCCAACGGAAAAAGCCAACATACTGGATGGGAACAGTTTCCGGGAAATGTCACGTTAATTCAAACTGCTTTTTGTGAATTAGGACAGGCTGAAACGGCAGATTAAACACGCACATCTACGTTCATTCCCCCTGAAATCCCTACTAAAACGATCGTAACGTAATTTAAAAAAAAAAAAAAAAAAGACGGTAAATCTTCAAGGATAGCCAAAACCGGTTTGGCTCAGTGGATAGAGCATCCGCCTGTGGACTGAAGGGTCCCAGGTTTGATTCCGGTCAAGGGCATGAACCTTGGTTGCGGGCACATCCCCGGTAGGGGTGTGCAGGAGGCAGCTGATCGATGTTTCTAACTCTCTTATCTCTCTGACTCCCCCTTCCTCTCTGTAAAAAGAAAATCAATAAAATATATTTTTTTATAAAAATCTTCAAGGACAAGGAGGACAAAGGAGATAACAGGGCCACGTTTTTGGAAACTAGACAGCAGAAGTGGAATGGTGACTGTCTTAGCAGATCCAAGAAGGGACAATTCTTGGGGGGGAAAAAAAAAGGAAAAAACAAGATAGTTTATACAATAGAATCCTAAAAAAGTATAGCCACCGACAGAACCAGGTATCTCTGGAATTGGGAGTGAAAGAGGGTCTAGCCCTAGCCAGTTTGCTCAATGGATAGAGCGTCGGCCTGGAGACGGAGGGGTTCCAGGTTCGATTCCGGTCAAGGGCACATGCATGGGTTGTGGGCTAGATCCCTAGTAGGAGGCATGCAGAAAGCAGCTGATCAGTGATTCTCTCTCATCACTGAAGTTTCTATCTCTCCCTTTTTCTCTGAAATAATAAAATATATTTTAAAATAAAATGAGGATTGGGTGAAAGTAATTTGAGAGCTGGTAGGTATGCAGTGAGAAAGATCCTCTTTGGGCGTCGTTTCCCATTACTTCACTCATTAGGACAACATCTTAATTCTTTGAACATATTTCTTTTAGATTTTGAATATATGTATCAAATTTTCCTTAAAATCTATGCTACATCCAACACCTGGATCATTTTGAGGTCAGTTTCTTTTTATTTATTTATTTTTTAAATATATTTTATTGATTTTTTTTTAGAGAGGAAGAGAGAGGGATAGAGAGTTAGAAACATCGATGAGAAAGAATCATCGACCAGCTGCCTCCTGCACACCCCCCACTGGGGATGTGTCCGCAACCAAGGTCCATGCCCTTGACCGGAATCGAACCTGGGACCCTTCAGTCCGCAGGCCAACGCCCTAACCATTGAGCTAAACCTGTCTTGGCAAAAGGTTTTGCTTTGTGGCCTTTGGTTTTTTGGCTCTTTCCTGCCTGGAACCTGCGGGTGTGGCTGAGGCCATAGCTCCTAGCACTGGCTTCTTGGAAAATGTCCCGGGGTGGAGAGAGGCTGCCCTAACAGTTTGTCCACTTGGCATCTCTTAACCACAGGGCCAAGTTGTTTATGATTTCCTGTGATGCTGCTTTTGCAAGCATGGAAAGTCTTATTACAAACCCTCCAAACAATCCCAAGACCATACCCACAGCCGCCTTCTTTATCACCTCCTCACCCGACGCCAGTATTTCCCCTGCCCTCAGTCAACTCAGAGCCAGGTACCAGACATCTAAGGCGAACTCCAATATTCCAATACTTGCTGGAATTATTTAAACTTAGAGTTTGTCGGGTAAACACTCAAAAGAAAAGACAGAAGGGAAATGGTCAGGGACAGACAGGAGACAAAAAAACAAACAAACGGAAAATCTTTATCCACCTACAGATACTTGGTTGTTCTAAAAGATTTTTTTTTTTTTTAAGAGGAAAAAAAGGGGCAGTGGTTACTGAGAAGAGAACAGATTAGACTGAGCACAGGGAGCAGCTGCTGCTTAAAAGCACTGGGCCCCTCCCCCTCCCTCTGTGCTTTTATCAGCCTTTGACAGAAACCACCACAGCCTCTGTGGCTAAAAGCCTAAAACTGGAGGAAAAAAAAATAAATGGGCAGGGATAAAAGGAAAAACAAAACCCTAACACAGGGAGACAAAAAATAAAAGGTTACTAAATTATGTATAAATTATGAGTGGCTGATTGGCTGGGCCAGCCAGGTGGGGGGATCCTGCCCCCTGGCCAAACACCCAGGTAGAGGGGACCATTTGCATATACTAGTATATTCATTCTATATAATAAAAGGCTAATATGCAAATGGTCCCCTCTACAGAGGTGTTTGATCAGGAGTTTGACCAGTTTCTAATCAGGCTTCTCTCTCTTCCTGGCCTCCTGACAGCAGCCTTCTTGCTGGGAGCTCACATGGCCTTCCCTCTGATAGCACTTTATAATTCCCTATTGATTAGGGCCCTCCCTTAAAACCTTATTTAACTTGAATTACCCTTCCAAAAGGTCTTATCTCCAACACAGTCACATTGGGAATTGGGACTTTAATATATGAATTTTAAAAAATATATGTTATTGATTTTGTACAGAGAGGAAGGGAGAGAGATAGAGAGTTAGAAACATCGACGTGAGAGAGTCATCGATCAGCTGTCTCTTGCACATCCCCTACTGGGGATGTGCCCGCAACCAAGGTACATGCCCTGACCGGAATCGAACCTGAACCCTTCAATTCCCAAGCCGACGCTCTATCCATTGAGCCAAACCAGTCCCGGCAACATATGAATTTTGGGAGGGCACAAAGGTTCAATCCGTAATAGGAGCCCCATGGTGGATTGCTACAACATTAATGCTTTGGTCCCACCCATCAGGGCCTCCATACCCAGTATCCAATATGAAGATTACTGACTCATCTCTCAGGCATAAGGACACCTTCTGACGCTTATGTGTCCCTTCTGAGTGCCCCCATAATATCCATCATCTTTCTAATGGCTTATGTTGTCATTAGAGTGCAAGTGTCTGCCTCTTTCACAGATGTCTAACCCACTGTGTACCCCATTAGGAAGTTCTCCAGAGTCTAGAACAGTGGTCGGCAAACTCATGAGTCCACAGAGCCAAATATCAACAGGACAATGATTGAAATTTCTTTGGAGAGCCCAATTTTTTAAACTTTAACTTCTTCTAATGCCACTTCTTCAACATAGACTCACCCAGGCCGTGGTATTTGGGGGGAGAACCACACTCAAGGGGCCAAAGAGCCGCATGTGGCTCGCGAGCCAGTTTGCTGACCACTGGTCTAGGACAATGCCTGGCATTAGAGAAGGGAACAAAGTTGAAAGACAGAGAAGAAAAAGGCAGACAGAGGGTTTGGGCAGTGTGCGAAGCAGGCAATTTCAGCTGAGTGTCATCCCTTACATTCCATGTAAGAAACATTGAAATCTGTAAAGAATTTTTGTGAGTTTATTTGAGCCAAACTGTCCACAATTGCTGGGAAGCAAAATCTCAACAGACTGAAATAATGGCACTTTTGCACCTATTTTATTTATACATTACAATCAAAAGAGAAGATTTAAGTGGGTTACACGAAATTCATTGGGGATAGATTAAGGAAGCGGGAGAAAGCCAAGGGGCAACTTCTGGGGTTGGATAAAAAAAAGTAATATGACAGACACATCTTTTACATAGGTGGGTACAGAACAGTTAACAGTCAACAATTAACATAATCATAATGAGAGGATTTATGGTCTCCACTCGGGTGCATTGGTTGTGTCCAGAGGGGTCTGGAAAAGGGGGAGTTACCCTGACATTCCAAAGGTATGTTATGGTAGGTGCAAAAAAAAAAAAAAAAAAAAAAAAAAAAAAAAAAAGACAATAGCCAGGCTTAATGAAGGTCAAGACTAACTTATCAGGGAAGATTCTAGCCTAGGACATGACTACCTGCCGTAAACGGCTTTTAGTTTAAAAGTTTTCATTTCAGACCATCCTTTGTGGTCATTTTAGGTCCAGAGTGTGCAAGACAGCCTTTCAGGCCTTCCCTGAGCTTGTCAGGTTAGTATGTGGCCCTTTTTATCCACACCTGGTTGAATTCTGAGAGGGTCCTACTTAATGTTCTTTTAAGTCTAAGTGTTAATGCCTTTAATTCTTCCAGGAGATAGTTCATAGCTTGTACCTTGTCTCTCTCATGCTTCCTATTTGGCAATTTTGCTATTAAATATCTGCGGAGCCCGGCCAGTGTGGCTCAGTGGTTGAGCATCAACCAATGGACCAAGATTGGATCCCTGGTCGGGGCACATCCCTGGGTTGCAGGCTAGATCCCAGTAGGGGGCGTGTGGGAGGCAGACCATGGATGTTTCTCAACATCGATGTTTCACTCTCCCTTCCTCTCTGAAATCAATAAAAACATATTTTTTTTAAGAAATAAAAAAATAAATCTGCCCTAACCGGTTTGGCTCAGTGGATAGAGCATCAGCCTGTGGACTGAATGGTCCCAGGTTTAATTCCGATCAAGGGCATGTACCTTGGTTGTGGGCACATCCCCAGTGGGGTGTGTGCAAGAGGCAGCTGATCAATGTTTCTCTCTCATCGATGTTTCTAACTCCCTATCCCTCTCCCTTCCTCTCTGTAAAATATCAATAACATATATATTTTTAGAAAAGAAATTTTAAAAAATCTGCTTAAGTTACTGTTTTTTGCTTTATTCTATAATTCAACGTGTTTTGTTTGGCCGCATTTTGGGGGTAAAATTTAAAAACTGGCATACTTCACGTATAAAAAAGAAACATTTTCAGGTTTTTGAAAAATATATTTTATTGATTTTTTAGAGAGGAAGAGAGAGGGATAGAGAGTTAGAAACATCTATTAGAGAGAATCATCCATTAGCTGCCCCCTGCACACCCCCACTGGGGATGTGCCCGCAACCAAGGTACATGCCCTTGACCGGGATCGAACCCGGGACCTTTCAGTCCGCAGGACGACGCTCTATCCACTGAGCCAAACCGGTTTCGGCGATTTTCAGTTTTTTTTAAAAAGAGAAATAAATACAGGATTTTAATAAAGAAAAGGAAGAAGCTCTGGCATCACGGGGCTACCTTCTTGCGTGGCCACAATCAGTGGGAACCACAGCTTGGCTTCTCACTCAAGGGCTGTACACGTCCCTGGAGACATCGGAGTTTGCGACCCCTTTTCCTGTTGATGACAATTTACAGTTGCGGTGGCGCCGTTACTAGGAAGTGGAGAGAAGAGAGCGTCCGAGGCTCCCACGGAGGATCGGAACCTCTGCCTGTGGGAACCGGCAAGCCTCAGGCCCTCCCCAAACCCGGGGTTCCCAATCCCACCACCGTCCGTGGTCCCGCTGCCCGTTTTGGGCGAAGAGCCTTTCCCAACACTAGAAATCACAACAAAAACAGAGCCCCCACCAGCACCGGAAGCCGGGGGTTTAACTGTAGTCACCTGACCTGACAGTCTGAGTGGTGATTGGGCGTCGCGGACACGTGATCCCTCAGCACCGCGCAGCGGCCCCTCCCCGGAAGCTCACGGGGGCGGGGCCAGGTACCACGGCGCGACGGGATTGGCCGGCTGTCTCGGGACGCATCCAATCGGAACCGGCCGAGTTCTGGCGCGAAGTGCGCTGGCGTGAGGCGCACGGGCTGAGGAGCCGGCGCGGGGAGTTTGGACCGTGGCGCCTCCAGCTCCGAGCCTGAGGGAGAGGTGAGTGCGGCCGCCCCGGCCCGGCTCGGCTTCCCGGCCCTGCTGGAGAGGGAAAGCCTCGCGGGCTCCTCCATTGCTCGGTCCGCTGAGCCCTGTCTTTTCGCGGGCAGCTTGGGAGAGGTCATGACACACACGGTTCCCTGAGAGAAACAGGCCCGGGGCGGAGGCGAGCTGTGCGGGGGGGGGGGGGGGGGGGCGGGGGTCGCCCCGAGCGTCGGGGCCGAGCCGACCCAGCGCCCATGGCGTCCTCGTTGGGGTGGACCCGTGCCCACCGCGGTGTCTGCCTCCTCAGCGGACTCACCGGCGAGGCCCGGCCCCGTTTCCCTCCTGAGGAGGAAGCCGAACGCCGCTCTGTCCTGTGGGGCTTCCACAGCCTCGAGCCCGGCTACCGGGTGTTGAGTGTCTGCTGTGTGCCCGGTGCCTGGCACCCGTCATCTTACCATTGTGGCTTCGCCAAGCCCCAGCTCCGGGGGGCGGGGCAGGTGCCCGGGTTCGCGTCCCGGCTCCGTCACGTCCCAGCTGCTGCTGCTGCTGCTGCTGCTGCTTTTTTTTTTTTTTTTTTTTTTAATATATTTTATTGATTTTTTACAGAGAGGAAGGGAGGAGAGTTAGAAACATCGATGAGAGAGAATCATCCATCAGCTGCCTCCTGCACACCCCCCACGGGGGATGTGCCCGCAATCAAGGCACGTGACCTTGACCGGAATCGAACCCGGGACCTTTCAGTCCGCAGGCCGACGCTCTGTCCACTGAGCCACACCGGTTTCGGCACGTCCTAGCTTCTGTGACTCCGCCGTTACCTCAACTGCGTGCCTCGGTTTCCTTCCTGTGAGGGAAAGGACCCCTTCTACATGGTTTTGTTTTGGCCAGGATTCAGGGATTTCGTAAATGCAGGAAGTGCTTCCAGGAGCGTCGGGTGCATAGACCCGGAGAAGTGGGTCCCATTGCCCTCCTGCAGCGACGGAAGCACCAAGGTTGTCCCTGCTCCAAAGGCTTTGGGGGAGAATTTGAACTAAGAGTTTGACTCAATATCAGAACCTTGGGTTTGTTTGTTTTTTTTCAAAACCTGGGCCACCTGCCGAAGCCAGTGTTGCTCAGTGGATAGTGCGTTGTTGGTCTGCGGACTGAAGGATCCCGGGTTTGATTCCTGTCAGGGGCATGTACCTTGGTTGCGAGCACATCCCCGGTCGGGGATATGCAGGAGGCAGCTGATGGATGTTTCTCTCTCATCGATGTTTCTAGCTCTCTATCCCTCTCCCTTCCTCTCTGTAAAAAATCAAAAAAATATATTTAAAAAAAAAATAAATATACTGATTAAATAAATATAAATATACTAGAGGCCTTGTGCATGACATTCGTGCTCCAGGGGAGAGGGGTGTCCTTCAGCCCACCTGCACCCTTGCCCAGTCCACTCACCTTGGAGGATAAGCCAGCAGCTGAGGAGGGTCCTTAGCGCAGCTGAGGAGTCAGAAGAGGCTCCCACCACCACTGCTGCGCCCGCCAGCCTGGCTTCTGGCTGAGGGGTGCTCCCCCTGTGGGAGCACACTGAACACCAGGGGGGCAGCTCCTGCATTGAGTGTCTTCCCCCCCCTGGTGGTTAGTGCGCACCTTAGCAATCAGTTGTTCTACCATACGGTCGATTTGCATATTAGGATTTTATTACATAGGATATGTTAAATAGAGTTACATTAATTATATATTACTTTTAGTACATAGGTGTTCTTTATTTTTTACTGTATGTTTCTTTTATGGGAAGAAAAGCTAGAACAAAGAGGTTCAGAGAAATTGCAAACTACTCTTTGGGAACTAAATGCTGAAAGCCACTGGGGGGGGTCTTCATTGCCTGATACCAATCATTGCCCAAGTCTGTGGCACAAATAGTGCATAGACTACCCTTCCACTCTGCTTAGGAAGTTCTACTTCTTTCAATCTCCTTTTATATTTCTAAACATAATAAATTTAATTTGCTTTGTACTCTTAGGCCTGATGCTGTTTGCTTCTATTACAACCAGTTCTCTCTCTCTTTCTTTCTTTCTTTCTTTCTTTCTTTCTTTCTTTCTTTCTTTCTTTCTTTCTTTCTTTCTTTCTTTTTTTTAATATATTTTATTGATTTTTCACAGAGAGGAAGGGAGAGGGATAGAGAGCTAGAAACGTCGATGAGACAGAAACATCGACCAGCTGCCTCCTGCACACCCCCCACCAGGAATGTGCCCGCAACCAATGTACATGCCCTTGATTGGAATCGAACCCGGGACCTTTCAGTCCGCAGACCGACGCTCTATCCACTGAGCCAAACCGGCTTCGGCTCTTCCTTCCTTCCTTCCTTCCTTCCTTCCTTCCTTCCTTCCTTCCTTCCTTCCTTCCTCCCTCCCTCCCTCCCTCCCTCCCTCCCTCCCTCCCTCCCTCCCTCCCTCCCTCTCTTTCTCTCTCTCTCTCTCTTTCTTCCCTCCCTCCCTCCCTCCCTCCCTCCCTCCCTCCCTCCCTCCCTCCCTCCCTCCCTCCCTCCCTCCCTCCCTCCCTCCCTCCCTCCCTCCCTCCCTCCCTCCCTCCTTCCTTTCTTTCTTTCTTTCTTTCTTTCTTTCTTTCTTTCTTTCTTTCTTTCTTTCTTTCTTTCTTTCTTTCTTCTTTCCCCCCCCCCCCCTCACCTGAGGATATTTTTCCATTGATTTTTAGAGTGGAAGGGAGGGGAGAGAAAGAAACAATAGTTTTTGGGGAGACACATCTTTTGCACCCACCCCGACCAGCCGGGAATCGAGCCTGCAATTGAGGTACATGTATTGACTGGAATCGAATCCTCGATCTTCCAGTGCACTGGCTGATGCTCTAACCTCTGAGCCAAACCAGCCAGCATTAGTTCTCATTCTTGTTTCCTTGTGTGTGTTTTTTGTCTGTGTTTGGTACACTCATGAAAAATTGTAGTCATTATTTAAGGCCTTGGATAAAGGTGTTTTTGCATTTGCTTCTGCCAAATGCCTGGGAATTAGGATCACTATAATCTAAATTCATGGCTTGAGGTGTTTGTTTTAATGACGCAGGTATAAAAATTGGGTTTAAAAGATTCTTGGGCGACAGACATCCGGGGATAGAAGTGAGGGTTTAATTTGGGTTTACCTTTTGCTAAATGAACATAGTCCTTTTGGTGCTGGTTTTATTTTTATGATATGCTTTTATTGATTTTAGAGAGAGAGGAAGGGAGAGAGAGAAAAAAAGATGTGAAAGAGAAACTGCTCGGCTGCCTCCTGCATGCTTCCTACTGGGGATGGTGCCCACAAGTCGGGCAGGTGCCCTGACCAGGAATCAAACCTGCGACCTTTCGGTGCGAGGGACAGTGTTCAACCAACTGAGCCACACCGGCCAGGACTGTGGTGCTAGTTTTACAGGGAATGAATACTTCTCATGTTTGGTGGTCCCTAACTTTGATTCAGAGCATTTTTTCCTCCGAGGTTATCAAAACTGATGCTCAGCTTCTCAGGACTAGACAGCTGCCCTCGAGAGAAAAGGAAGTTCAGTGCCCTCCTTACTTTCTGGGTTCCCACTTTGATTTAGATTTTGACCTAATAAGTTTTTTAAGATTTTTTTTTTTTTGTCAGAGATTTGATGTACTTAATAATTTTCTATTTTATCCAGCAATTCTCTAGAGCCATGGTTGGCAAACTGCGGCTCCTGAGCCACATGTGGCTCTTCGGCCCCTTGAGTGTGGCTCTTCCACAAAATACCACGGCCTGGGCGAGTCTCTTTTGAAGAAGCGGCGTTAGAAGAAGTTTAAGTTAAAAACATGTGGCTCTACAAAGAAATTTCAATCATTGTTCTGTTGATATGTGGCTCTGTTGACTAATGAGTTTGCTGACCACTGGGTTAGAGCAACTGTCAATAATCCTTTTCTGCAAAGGGTTAGATAGTAAATATTTTAGGTTTTGCAGACCTAACATTCTCTGTCATAACTACTCATCTGTGGTGCTGAGGTAGCCAAGGGCAGTATATGAACAGATGGGCATAGCTGTGCTTCAGTAAAACTTTATTTACAAACACAGGCTGCAGGCCAGATTTGGCCCATGTCATGGTTTGCCACTTGTTGACCCTAGAGTACATGGCTTATTTATGAGCATTTGTTAAATATTGATTCTTTGCCCTGTTGTGTTGTTTTTGTCTAGACATTAAACATGTTTTGGAGACTAGGCTTTTATTTTTTTAATGTAATTTTTATTGTTGATAGTATTACAGATATCTCCCATTTCTCCCCTCCTCCCAGCCCCTACTACCACCCCCAGGTTTTCATTTAAATTATTATTACATTTAATACGATTATAATTCTAAATGCTAGTTCCCACTGCAGTGTTATTTAGTATTCTTGTATTGTGCTTTTGTCAATGAATTTCAAAAGCATTTTTGTTGAGTTTTGTAAAATATTCTTCTGGTGTTCCAGTTGGAATTTTGTTAAACTCATAAATTAATTTTCAAAGAAAATTATGATATTCAAATCTTTCATTTAAGAGCATGAAATATTTATCCAATTTTTAAGAAAATTTCTCTTAGTAACACTTGGTCATTTTTGTCATATCATGAAGATGTATGCCTTTGTTAGGTTAATTGGTATTGATAGTTGTTTAATATTTTTCATTGTTACTCTTAATTGAATGCCTTTTATTTTATTAAATCTTTATTGTTCAGATTGTTACAATTGTTCCTCCCCCCCCCCAAAGCTTATATTTAATTTAACCACTTTTCTAGAAATTCTTGAAAAATCTTATAACCGTGGTTTTGAACTCTATATCCAGTTGTTTATTTTCCTCCATTTCTTTCATTTGTGACCTGTTTCTTTGTCTCCGCATTTTGGCTGCTTCCCTGAGTTGATGGAGTGGCTTTGTGTGCTAGGTGTCCTATAGGGCCCAGTGGCTCAGCCTCCCCAGTTATGTGAGGTGGACACTCTTGGTGCACCCCTTTGTGGGTTGTGCTCACAGTCTTGCGGTTAAGCCTTGACTGTTGTTGGTTTCACTAGGAGGAAATGACCTCCATGCCAATTGGCTGTGAGGATCAGTTGTGTCTACGCTGGGAGAACTTCTGTGCTGGAGACACCCCTTATGGGGCAGGACTTGCTTCAGTGGGGGTTTGGTGCTCCCTTGAGTCTGCCCCCTGAGTGTGTCCCTTATGGATCTGAGGAGTCGTAATCTGGATGCTCCTACCCCGGGTACACTGGCTCTTGGATCTCCAATGAGGTGGTAATTTAGCCTCTGCCTGGGGCCACCCAGCAGGAGCTACAGAGAGATCTGCAGATTCCTCTTCTTTGTTTGGGGTTTGGAGGTGCCCAGATGAGGCCCAGCTGTGAAGCAATGCAAACTGCTGTGGGGCTTGGGCCTTCTTTTGGATGTTCTGGCTCTCTCTGACTCAGGTGCAGTTTTTTAGGTTAAGTTTAGATTTCAAAGGACCAGGCCATTCATTCATCTGCAAAAGCCTCTGCGCTCCCAGCTGAGCAAACAGCAATGTCTTCTCATCAGCCCTGCCCTAAGAGGCCCCCAGGTCTCAGTACCCCTTGGTAATCGCTGCAGGCACCTCAGAGAGAAAGCCGCCCTTGATTTCCGCCCACTGCCAGACAGTCCAGTTTCTCCCCGTACGAGTCTGGGTCCCCAGAGTCTCACCTGGGACCGGAGTTCAGAGCAGTCAGGAGCTTGTGTCTCCCTCCCGATTGAGAAAGACAACTGGGCCCTCAGTTGCCTGCCCTTTCCGCACGGGTGCCTCCGTATCTCTGCACTTTGCTTCCTCAGCGTCTCTGTGACGCAGATTAGGTACTTTCCTCTTCTTGTAGAATTTCCACCCATCCAGCCTTCCCGTAGTTCTGGATGACGTCCATTTTGTCTTTTAGTTGTAGTTTTGAAGTTGTTGTGTGAGGCAGCAAGTTCAGGTGTTTACCTATGCCACCATCTTGGTTTCTCCTGAATCCCTTTTATTTTTTTATTTTTTATTATTTATTTTTAATATATTTTATTGATTTTTATACAGAGAGGAAGGGAGAGAGATAGTTAGAAACATCGATGAGAGAGAGTCATCGATCAGCTGCCTCTTGCACACCCCCTACTGGGGATATGCCCGCAACCAAGGTACATGCCCTTGACCGGAATCGAACCCGGGACCCGTCAGTCCCCAAGCCGACGCTCTATCCATTGAGCCAAACTGGTCCCGGCTGAATCCCTTTTAAAAATTGTATTTTCTAGTTAGTTATTACCACCACACGAGAATGCATTTGACTTTTGTGGGTTTGTATTTTATCTAACCACTTTACTAAAGTTTTAATTATCTATTGTTATGACTGGATTGTGTTGGTAACCTAATAGTCTACAAGTCATGATATTCATGTTTCTTTTCTAGTATTTTCCTTTTTGAATATTTTTGCACCAGCAAGAATGTTCAATCTGAGAGTGAAAATAAAAGAAGAATATTGTTTTTTGCTTATATTTTTAATAGATTCACCCCTATTGTAAAATGTAAGATAGTATATTGTTAGGTATCTATTAGAAATGGTTTGAGTTTCATCAGATGTTTTCTCAAAAATGCATTGGTAATATATACCGTGTGATTCCATATATACAAATATCAAGAGGTTCAAGAAGAGGCCCTGGCTGGTGTGGCTCAATTGGTTGGAGTGTTGTCCTGTATACCAAAAGGTGGCAGGTTCGATTCCTGGTTGCAGGTTCAGTCGCTGGTCGGGGTGCATGTGGGAGGCAACCAATCAATTTTTCTCACATGGATGTATTTCCCTCCCTCCACCTTCACTTCATCCCTCCTTCTAAAATAAAAGAAAAGTTCTTTTTAAAAAAAGTTCGCAAGTAGGGCCGGGACCGGTTTGGCTCAGTGGATAGAACGTCGGCCTGTGGACTGAAGGGTCCTGGGTTTGATTCCGGTTGGGGGCATGTACATTGGTTGCGGGCACATCCCCAGTGGGAGGGGGGGGTGCGGGAGGCAGCTGGTCGATGTTCCTCTCTCATTGACGTTTCTGGCACTTCTGTCCCTCTTCCTTCCTCTCTGTGGAAAATCAATAAAATATATATTTTTTTAAAAAGTTAGCAAGTAGACAAAACTAATCTATAGTGATAAAGTCAGGTAGTGGTTCCATCTGGGGTATATTAAATGGGAAAGGCCACAAGAAAGCATTCTGGGGTGCCAGGAATGTTCTATACCTTAATTTGGATGCTGTTTGCATAGTTAGACACATTAAGCGAAACCATATCGAGCCATTTACTTAAGATTAGTGTACTTTATTGCTAGTATGCTTTGCCCTGAGAGGAATGATTTTTAACATTTATCGATCAGATTATATTGATTTTTACTGCTTAAACTGTAAACATGGTATATTAGTGGTTTCACTTAATGTTAAACCAGCTTTACCTTTCTGTGATTAGTCATAGTTGAGACATATGTTACTTAACGTTTTTATTCTTTCATTTAATAAATATTTAATGCTAGGTGCTTAGACATGCTATGGGTTATAAAACCCATAATGGCCCATTTTTTGCATAGTATTTACAATCTAGCAGAAGAAATACCAACGAAATAATTACAAAAGTGTATAGAATTGCAACTACGATAAAAACTGCAATTGAGAGGCATTTCTTATTATAAGAGTATATTATTGGGGTATTTTTTTTCTTTATCAAACACTTAAATATTGCCTACTATGGGCCAGATACTATTATTCTAAGCACTTTACATATGAGGTGGGTAGGCATGGTATAGATGAGGAATCTGAGATAGAGAGGTTAAATAATAATGTCCAAGGGAATTTAGCTAATAAGTGGTAGAGCCACAAACACATAGGCTACAAATCCATGTATTTTGCTTGCTCTTAACCACCTTTATGTGACCACCTAAAGATGGAGTTTTCCTTAAGGAAGAAAGGGTTAGATTGGAGGATGGAGGATGAGTAGGAATGAATTGTTAAGAGAGTCTGAAAGAAGGCTCACGTGTTAAGAAGGAGCATATAATCAACTCCGTCATATGCTAAGACCGTGCTCGGCAAACTGCGGCTCTTTGGCCCCTTGAGTGTGGCTCTTCCACAAAATACCACAGCCTGGGCGAGTCTGTGTTGAAGAAGTGGCGTTAGAAGAAGTTTAAGTTAAAAAAAATTGGCTCTCAAAAGAAATTTCAAGTTGATATTTGGCTCTGTTGACTAATGAGTTTGCCAACCCCTGTGCTAAGCCATCAGGAGAGAGAATTGATTGAAAAAGGGCGTTGTAATAAGTAACAATGGAGATCAATCATTAGTGACTCCCCCTTCCCCCCCATTAAGAGTTTTAGCATTGTGCCAAAACCGGTTTGGCTCAGTGGTAGAGCAGTGGTCTTCGGACTAAAAGGTCCCAGGTTCGATTCCAGTCAAGGGCACGGTCAAGGGCACTTCCTTGGTTGCAGGCACATCCCCGGTAGGGGGTGTGCAGGAAGTAATTGGTCGATGTTTCTCTCTATATATCCCTGTTCCTTCCTCTCTGTGGAAAATCAGTTATTATATATATATAAAATTGTGATGAGGGTAGTGGAGACCCATCACTTTCTTTAGATTGTGACCAGAATCTGACCCACATTGCTAAGAACCACTGCCAACTAACGAACAGTTCAATGTGCAGTATTTTAATTATCACTTTAAAAATGGTTTCATTTTATAGTGTTGGGATTTTTTTCCCTCCACTCCAGTTTTATTAAGATCATATTCTAAACTTTCTAAATTTTGCTTACATTTTTCTTACTAATTTGTTTTATTAACTTGTGCTTCCACTTTGAAAATCTCCACTGTTTAAAATCTCTTACTTTTTTTGTATATATTATATTTTTCTTTATGACAGTTTTTATTCTCCTCAACATTTTTAAAAGACATTGTATCTTTCTCATTTTATCCCTGCCAAATACCTACTTGTTTTAGAATCATGAGAGGCTAATTTTAGAAGGAAACATGGAAATTTTTTAGCCCAACCTTATTTTAGAAATGAGGACGCTGGAGTCAATGAATTTTTCAAAACCATACAGTGAATTTGTGGCAGAATTGACCAAAGAACCTGGGTTCTTGGTACATTTCTCATTTCTATTGGTCAAGTGATACTGACCTTCTTACAATTCTGCTTCTTTGTATTATTTTTCTTTGCATGTTAAAGAGTTTGGGCCATGCAAATTAAATATAGTTTGGGCTTTTTATCACTCTACAATAACTTTTTATTTATTCCCATTGATTTGAAAAAGAAAGATAGCCCCGCCAGAGTGGCTCAGCGGTTGAGCATTGACTTATGAACCAGGAGGTCATGGTTTGATGCCCTGTCAGGGCACATGCCTGGGTTGTGGACTCAATCCCCAGTGGGGGAGGTGCTGGAGGCAGCTAATCAATGATTCTCTCTCATCATTGATATTTCTATCTCTCTCTAAAATCAATAAAAGTATTTTTTTTAAAAAGAAGGTAGAATGGGAAATGAGTTATAACTATCAGCTAAAATGAAAATTCTTTGCTATCCATAGATTTTGGCTGTCCTGTCTTCTTGTTACCACCTACCCTCCCCCCAGTAACTTGAAGCTAGCTCAAGCTGTACATTATCTCAGGCAATAGCTCAGCAAATATCACAATTTGTTCTACAAGATATTCTACATGAATACTTCTATGCCGAAGTCATTTTGGCTCAGTGGATAGAGCATCGGTCTGCGGACTGAAGGGTCCCTGGTTCGATTCCGGTCAAGAGCATGTACCTTGGTTGCAGGCACATTCCCAGTAGGGGGTATGCAGGAGACGGCTGATCGATGGTTCTCTCTCATCGATGTTTCTAACTCTCTATCCCTCTCCCTTCCTCTCTGTACAAAATCAATAAAATATATTTTGTAAAAAAGAATACTTCTATGCTTGGTAAAAGTATTCTTTCAGCTTGAAACTAGATAATTATAAAACGGGGTGTCTTGCTGGGAAACCATTGCTTTCATTGGCGGTGCTCTTCCTTCTTTTCCCAATTTACCCTTTGGGCATAGAATTCAATTATTCACTTGTCCTTTGGGTTTTCAGTATGCTTTGATTATTTTCTACCACACTCTCTGTCTAGTTTCTATTTATTCTCCCAGCCCAGGCCAGGTGTCATTTTTCTGCAAGCCCTTTCCTAATTATCCCTTCCCTTAATGTCCTTTGTGCTTATTTTAGCATTGGGGGAAACCAGGTCATTTTGCTATTCAAGTGAGCATCAGTTAGTTAAAGATTATATAGTTCAAACGTAACCAGTTGTAAATGTCAAAACAGTTTATTGCTCAAAAAATGCCTCATTGCCGAAACCGTGGATAGAGCGTTGGCCTGTGGACTGAAAGGTCTCAGGTTCGATTCCGGTCAAGGGCATGTACCTTGGTTGCGGGCACATCCCCGGTAGGGGGAGTGTAAGAGGCAGCTGGTCGATGATTCTCTCTCATTGATGTCTCTAGCTCTCTATCCCTCTCCCTTCCTCTCTGTAAAAAAATAATAAAAAATATATTTTTTTAAAAATGCCTCATTACTTTAGGCACAATTGAAACAGTGCTCCATCCTCTCTATCCCCCCCACTCCCCACCCCCCAAATATTGTGATTCATGCAAAGCACATGACTGTACTGATATTTTCCCCTCTCTTTTTAGGATCATGGCTGCTGTTCCTCAAAATAATCTCCAGGAGCAACTGGAGCGTCATTCAGCCAGAAAACTTACCAACAAATTAAATCTTTCAAAACCCAAATCTTCGTAAGTATTTTGGCTGTTTTGTTGTTATACATACGGTATCATACAGATGAGACATCTGCTCTTTCAACCCTTTCACTATATAGATGGGGAAATGAAGCTGCGAGGTCCATGGTTTTCCCACTTTGCACGTTAATGGTGGAACATGTGTTAGCAGCCCCAAGTAATAAATTGTTCAGCACTTTTGCACAGTACCTGGCACTTAACACTTGCCCAGTGAATATTGGTTGAATGACTTAATAATGAATCTTTTTGTAAATTTAGGCAAATAGATTTTTTTAATGTATTTTAATATAATTTTATATATTTTCCAAAAACAACTTATAAAGAAAATATAGCTCTGTGCTTCTGTTCTTTTTGTAAATTTAGGCAAATAGATTTTTTTAATGTATTTTAATATAATTTTATATATTTTCCAAAAACAACTTATAAAGAAAATATAGCTCTGTGGTTCTGTTCTTTCCTCCAAGATACACTCCAAACAGCTAATGATATCTAATGATTTATAATCCTTATTGTTCCTTTACCAAGTTCTAGGTGCTTGGCTTTATTTTTTTTAATTTTATTTTTTTAAAATATATTTTATTGATTTTTTACAGAGAGGAAGAGAGAGGGATAGAGAGTTAGTAACATCGATGCGAGAGAAACATCGATTTGCTGCCTCTTGCATACCCCCCCCTGGGGATGTGCCCGCAACCAAGATACATGCCCTTGACCGGAATCGAACCCGAACCTTTCGGGTCCGCAGGCCGACGCTCTATCCACTGAGCCAAACCGGTTTTGGTGCTAGGTGCTTGGCTTTAAAAAGTCACGTTGACCTTTATGTTGCTAAGAGGTATCCAGGATTCTTACTTCTCCTCCAAATCTCAGTATTTCCAGCAGTTTTTTACATTTTCCCCCATAAAACTTGGATCAGAGTAGCAACAAGTAGCCACATTTGAGTCTTTTCTCTTTTTCACTTATGCCATCCCCTTCCTCTGGATGACTATGAACTACAAGCCCGAGAAATAAAGTAGTGGGAATGGCCTGGATACTCTCAAAACTGAATAATTAGCCCTGAGTAGGAATGATCAGAGCATACAAAGTATACTTTAACTCGCCTTATAAATTTTAAAATTGGAGAGGGGAGTAGAAGGTAAGTTATATAAATTAGTAAAAAATTACTGTTTTTTTTTTTAACAACTCATTTTTTTTTTTAACAATTCAAGTATTTCCTTTTTCCAGCTGTTTCACTTTTAAAAAGAAAATACCTTCAGCCAACAACGTGTCTGTGACCTGTGTGTCAGTAGCAAAAACGCCTGTGTTGAGTGATAAAGATGTCAATGTTGCTGAGGACTTCTCCTTCACTGACACTTTACCTCGTACCGTGAGCCCGCAGACAAGGATCGGTGCCTTTAAAAATGTTGCTGCAGGACAGCAAGCCAAGAGAATTGGTTCAAAACCATTTTCGCCAGAACCGTTGCCGATTCCGAGGGAAGTTTCCCTGGCTGCGCAGAGCACGCCGAGTAGAAAGGAATTCCGTGATGCCACTTTCAAGAAATTAGAATATAGTTCTTCATCAGATTGGGATGACATGGATGACTTTGATACTTCTGGAAATTCAAAGGCATCTGTTACCCCACTCAGAAATCACTCTGTACGAGTAAGCACTGCCCAGAAATGTAAAAAGTCTAAGAAAAACGTCTTGAAAGCACAGTTTCAAAAGGAAAACACAGTACAGGTTGATCTGACTACTCCTTCCTCCGAATGCAAGCAAGTGGATTTGACTAAGGAACAGAAGGCGGACCCCGAATGGCTGAGCAGCGGTGTGATTTGTATTGACGATGGCCCCAGTTCCGGAGAGCTTACAAATGAAGATACTCAGAATAGTCACTCTTTAAAAACTCATTTGGGAGAGGAAAGAGGTAAAAATGATTTTATTTTCATTTCGGTATATCGATTGTATTCGTTCATCCAAAGCTACGTCTTGGAACAGTAGCAAATGTGATATAGCTTTTGCCCTTCAGATCTTTAGAGGGTTGATTGAACAATCTGTTGGCCACATGCTTAAGGCAGAATATACTGATGAAATGAAAGATTTGATTCTGCTAATAATCTCTGATTTTTACATATGAAAAAAATAAGGTCCATAGAGGTTAAATGGTCCATTGGCTGGTAAGTGGTAGAATTGGGAAGTGAATTAAGCCTTTCTTATATAATTATAATTCCTTTATGGCCTGCTGCCACCGAATATTGCTGTATAATATCTGATCGTGCTATTAAAGTATAAATTGCATTCAGATTATTTTCTGCTTAAGTCTCATAGTTGTAGCTAAAATTAGCCATATAGGGAAGTACCTACCTTATGAAAGCTGCAAATGTAACACTAAAAATTTTTTTGAAATATATTTTATTAATTTTTTACAGTGAGGAAGGGAGAGGGAGAGAGCTAGAAATATTAATGAGAAAGATACATCAATCAACTGCCTCCTGCACACCCTCTACCAGGGATGTGCCCGCAACCAAGATACATGCCTTTGACCGGAATTGAACCTGGGACCTTTCAGTTTGCAGGCCGACGCTCTATCCACTGAGCCAAACCAGTTTCGGCCTAAAATTTTTAAACACCTGAATTCTATAAGGTGAGAGCGACCAGAAAGTGATTGATAATAACCAAAGATATAGTCTAATCAAATGTGTTGCTGTTTATGAAGAGAAAATTTAGTAAAATATAAATTAAAGAGTAACAATGGGCATTGTGTTTTCCCTCGTAGTCAGGAGAGAGATTGAATCTGGTAGACCTAAGTCACTAGGAAGCCTTTGTGATAAAGTAAAAATAGCTTGTACAAACAATAGTGTTTGTAAAATGATCAGACTCATTATTTAAATATGAGTAAAACATAGAAAAACAAAAGTGCTAGTGCCAAGTAGGAGTTTCATAATTTAGCAGTCATGAAAATCCTTAAGCAGATCTTTGGCCTCAATCCAGTATTCGTTGGACTTACTCCAATTGACTCAATAATAATTTATGAAAAACAAGCTGACATTAAGGTGGGAAATGAGAGCACTCACGGAGTGGGGCTAGTGTTTATGACTTGCCTGAAGCACTCACTTTGCAGTGCTCAGACCCTGTTCTTTCTGTCTCATTAATGATTGAAATAACCTATGTCATCCACTCTCTCCTTTAGATAATAGTGAGAAGGAAAAACACTCGGAAGACACTGAATTCCAGACAGTGGAGAAATCTCCATGTGCCGAGCTTAATGAAGATGATTATGATATCGATTTTATTCCACCTTCTCCAGAAGAAATAACGAATTCTGCCTCTTCTTCCTCCCTGAAATGCTTTAGGTAAAATAGCTAATTCATAGCATTAGTGTTTGCATTTGAGGTATCTGAAATACTTTAATTTAGTTATGCACTATCATTTTTGTATAATTGCATGCTCTGCACAGTTTATTTTATATCTAAATGAAAACTTGAAAAAATTCCTATTGATACATTTGATTTAGTTGGTGGTATACTAAAGCTCTAAAGTTCCAGCTTTAACATACTACCAAATTTATAATTACATGAGACCTCCAAACAATTTTATGAAGTTGATTTTTAAAAAATATATATATATATTTTATTTATTTTTTACAGAGAGGAAGAGAGAAGGATAGAGAGTTAGAAACAATGATGAGAGAGAAACATCCATCAGCTGCCTCCGGCACACCTAGGAGGATGTGCCTGCAACCAAGGTACATGCCCTTCACGGAATTGAACCTGGGACCTTTCAGTCCTCAGGCCGACGCTCTTTCCACTGAACCACACCAGTTAGGACTGAAGTTGATTTTAACATGAGGAATATATGACACAAAGCTCACTTCTTATTTGGAAAGTTACTTAGTAAGTGATATGTTACCCCCCTTTTGTTTTTAATCTTACAGAATAGAATTGACATTGTATTTGACATTCACTGAATTTTATTAAATTAGGGACATGATTGTGGTTAATTGGTAGTGTTATGAGGAAAAAATACATAGTCCACACAGATCATCAAAAGCTTAAAATACAAATTAATAATTATTGTTATCTTCATCCTCATCCCAGTCTAAATCATAGTCCAGTTAAGTGGTAGATTATATGCTACGTTTGTAACTAGTATTTTAATAAGAACTAGATCTCTATAGTGTATTAACTTAATTAGAGAAGGAAGACAGGAAGGAGGTGTTTGTGTGCATAATCGAGTTTCTCCGGGTTTGTGTTTTAACAGGTGTGTTGGGATGTTTAGAGGCAGGAAAGGTGGAAGCGTGATTATTATTTGATGACAAAACTAAAAAACTATCAGCTGCTCTCGCCTCTTCTCCTCCCAGTAGGAATTCAGACAGAATTGCACAAAGTAAGAACTGACCAGGAGTTCATATAGAGTCTGGATTCTAAGTCAGTAGCATCATGTAGCAGGTAAAGCAGCTGAGGCCCAGGGAGGAGCAGGGGGTGGTCCAGGATGATAAATTAATGGCAGTGGACGAAGAAACAGCTCAGTGCTATTTCCTGGCTTTTTGTTTGTTCATTTATAAAGTGTGTATTGCGCAAATAGCACTGTAACCACTTACAGGATTCTTGTAATCTCAACATCTGAACAAACCAAACATTTTCTTTATCCGTGTTTGGTTTGGTTTTGTTTTTTGCATGTGTATGATTTTTGCTTTGCTGTAATCAACATCTAACTATACTTCTTATTCTGCCTTTTAAAAAAAATTATTGATTTAAGAGAGGGAGAGACATTGATTTGTTGTTCCACTTATTTTTTTAATATATATATATATATATTAATAAAATATATATTTTATTGATTTTTTTATAAGAGGAAGATAGAGGGATAGACTGGGATGAGTTAGAAACATCGATGTGAGAGAAACATCGATCAGCTGCCTCCTGCACACCCCCACTGGGGATGTGCCTGTAACTAAGGTACATGCCCTTGACCGGAATCGAACCTGGGACCTTTCAGTCCGCAGGCTGACGCTCTATCCACTGAGCCAAACCGGTTTCGGCTTAATATATATTTTTATTGATTTCAGAGAGGAAGGGAGAGGGAGAGAGAGATAGAAACATCAATGATGAGAATCGTTGACTGACTGCCTTCTGCACGCCTCCCACTAGGGATTGAGCTAGAAGCCCGGGCATGTGCCCTGATTGGGAATTGGACCACCATTTTCTGGTTCATAGGTCAGTGTTCAACCATTGAGACACACCAGCTGGGCTTGTTACACTTATTTATGCATTCATCGGTTGATACTTGTATGTGCCGTGATCTGGGATCAAACCTGCAACGTTGGTGTATGGGGATAATTCTAACCAACTGAGCTAACCAGCTAAGGCCTCTGCTTCTTTTCTCTTAGTATTATTTTAAAAATATTTTCTGCATTGTTATGTAGTCTTTATTCTTATTCCATTTAATGGCTATATAATTTATTGAGTTTTCATACCATAATTAACTTTACCTAGATCCTTCAGTATTTGGAAAAGGGTTATTTCCAAGGTAGATTCTCTCTGAACATTTTCCATTGCAACCTCATATACACATTTGTGTATATTCTAAAACAAATAGAATTTTCACAAATCATGCCTTATATGCAAAGGACACTTAAATTGTATTACCTTTTTATTGCGTTTTAAAATGCTGGTTATAACTTCTGAATTCGCTTCAGAAGTGTAATGGTCAGGTAATATATAACAGAAAAGAGAAACATGTTTTTGTACCCCCTTCCTCTCTGTAAAAAAATCAATAAAATATATTTAGTAAAAGAAAAAGAAAAATACCACTTGCTGGAGAAATCAGAAAAATAGCACTTGAGCTGGGCCTAGAAGAACAGGTGTGATTTGGATAGGAAGAGATTGGAATGGGTTTTTTTTTTTCATAGATGAGCAGAGGCTGAATTTCTGAAATAGCCAACACAGGACTTATGTGAAGAATATAAGTCATTAAAAAAAAAAAAAAAAAAAAGTAAGTCATGCACTGTGATTGGACCCTGGGGTTTTTGAAAGGACATAATTGGAGCCGAAAACCGGTTTGGCTCAGTGGATAGAGCGTTGGCCTGAGGATTGAAGGGTCCTGGGTTCGATTCTGGTTAAGGTCGTCCTGGGTTCGATTCCGGTCAAGGGCATGTACCTTGGTTGCGGGCACATCCCAGTAGGGGGTGTGCAAGAGGCAGCTGATAGATGATTCTTCTCTCTTCGATGTTTCTAACTCTCTATCCCTCTCTCTTCCTCTCTGTAAAAAATCAATAAAATATAAAAAAAAAAAAAAAAAAAAAAAAAAGAAAAGAAAAGAAAAAGAAAAAAGGAAGAAAGGACATAATTGGAGACAAAGTTGAAAAGTTCTCCTGGGCCAGAAGATGAATGACTTTGAGGGCCAGCTAAAGAGCTTTTAGAATAGAGAAGATACAAAAATATGTTTCTTCTTCTGTACATATTGTCTGACCAGCTGTGCAACATGTTAGAGGGAAAATCATGTACTCTACATATTGACTGGTTGTATGTTTTTAAACTTGTAGTATGTTAAAGGAGCTTGACACCTGTGACAGAAAGAAGGATGGCCTGAGGACTCCAGAGGACTTGTCAAAACCAGAGAAAATGCCTCTTCAGCAATCTAACCAAGAAACTAGCAGAGACTGTGACGGTACACAAAGTATTTTAGACATGTCATGTATTTTAATCGCTTACTTTTGGAAACCAAGCAAGAGTGTAGTTTTACCTGTGACTGTATAGCAAAACATGGCAAATTCTAGTTCCTTATATAGAATCATCCCTCCCTGCTCATTGGTTAGCCAGCATGTGCTCAGACAACTTGTAAACTCAAATTCTCACAAGGTAATTCATTTTTTTTAAAAAAAATATTTATTTTATTGATTTTTTACAGAGAGGAATAGAGAGTTAGAAACATTGATGAGAGACAATCATCGATCAGCTGCCTCTTGCACACCCCCTACTGGGGATGTGCCCACAACCAAGGTACATGCCCTTGACCGGAATTGAACCCGGGACCCTTCACTCCGCAGACCGACGCTCTACCACTGAGCCAAACCGGTTTTGGCGGTAATTCATTCTTTAATTTGAATACGCTACTTGTTAGAAAATTTTTTACATTAAACCAAAATTTGCTTTCCCATAAGTTTAATCTTTGTGAAGTAAGTCTGCAGCTCCCAGAAGTTTTTTGTGTGTTTTTAAGGATACATATTATTAGGTCTTTTAGCTCTTATCTTTAGATACTGGTTTCTAGACAACCTCCCAGTTCTCCTTGTAAAGATTCTGGGTTTGGGTCTTAAAGTTTAATACTTTTTTGTTTGTGGGATTTGTTTCTTAATTCATTAAAACGTTTTCTATCAAATATCTAGTAGAAATAATCCAGTCTATCTAATAAAAACCCAGTGGTTGTAACGCTGTAACAACCAAAGACCAGTCACCAGGAGGTGCCTTGATGCTGCATCCTGCATCAGCGGGATTTGACTCTGGGTCCCGCGAGATTTCACGCCCTGAGCCCCTTCTGGTACTATAAGACTGAAAAACAGCGGTCTCCTTTCTCCTAATTTCTACTTCCCAGAGGTTCCTTCAGTCTAGAAATTTGTGTCCTTCTATTCTGGAAAGTTTTCTAGTATTTCCTTTTATTTTCTACTTTTTTCTTTCACTCTTTCTGGATGTTAGGGTTCCATTATCTGTTTTCCTGTTTTCCATTTCTTCTCTGCTTTCTGGAGGATTTCTTCAATTTTATCTTTAACTCTTCTGTGGAATTTTTCATTTTTTATCAAATCCATTTCTAAGAGCTCCTCTTCTCTGAATATGTCTGTAGCACATTCTATTCTTCTTTGATGGATGTTGTACATACTGTGTGCCTAGAGGTCTCTGTGTTGTTTTTGTTTGCTCAAAAAAAATTTTTTTTTAATTTAAGTGCTTTACAATATATTTTTTAAAAATATATTTTATTGATTTTTTTACAGAGAGGAAGGGAGAGGGATAGAGAGCTACAAACATCAATAAAGAGAGAGACATCAACCAGCTGCCTCCTGCACAACCCCTTCTGGGGATGTGCTGGCAACCAAGGTACATGCCCTTGACCGGAATCGAATCCGGGACCCCCCAGTCTGCAGGCCGACACTCTACCACTGAGCCACACCGGTTTCAGCACCACTTCTTGTTTAACTCTACTTTCAGACTATGTTTCTTTCCCTTGTCCCTGGGGTTGCAAAAACCGTGGTCATATAACTCCAGAAGTTCAAGGTCTGAGACACCACGAGGAAATGAATGGGACATTGGCTCTGGTGTGACACAGACCTGAAATACAAACCTGTCTTATCCCACTCCTGCCTGTGTGCTTTGGCAAATTGGTTAAGCTTCTTTGGACTCAGTTTCTATAAAACGGTGAAAATAATATTTAACTTGCCAACTGGTTTCCCAGTAAAGTAACACCGCAGGCCTTCATTAAATGGTAGCTATTGTTATTTGCCAGTCTAGTGATCCTTTCAAAGAACTTAAAGCGTTAAGATTGGCTGGTTTATTTTTATGAACTCTTGCTAACTCTATAATTGTTTCCTCTCTCTGGAGCTCACAAAGCAGCTGTTTGATAACAGTGTTCTAGAATTTTGTACTAAATCAGTATCAAGATCATGGCTTGTTGGTTTTGGCGTTCACTTGACAGTTTTTTTGAACATTAGAACAGTGTTTGCTTGTCTTCACTCTTCCATCAATGAGATGCTTCAGATATCATGGAAATCTTGTTTGCAGTTTGCCTTTGTATTCTGAAGTGTCATCTGTCTAGATAAGAAGACTTGAGCTTCTCTCCAATGGCTACACCTCTCTCTGAGCTGTCTTGGCTTTCATTTCCTTCAGACCATTATTTACTTTCCTCTTTCTAAAACTCATGCCCGCCTTGACCAGTTTGGCTCAGTGGATAGAGCATCAGCCTGCAGACTGAAAGGCCCCGGGTTCGATTCCGGTCAGGGGCATGTACCTTGGTTGCGGGCACATCCCCAGTGGGGGGTGTGCAAGAGGCAGCTGATTGATGATTCTCTCTCATGGATGTTTCTAAACTATCCCTCTCTCTTCCTCTCTGTAAAAAATCAATAAAATATATATTTTTAAATATATATATATATTTTGGATGGATATGGTGAGATTTACACTTGAAGTTAGTAAAAAAAAAATCATAGTAAATCGATAAAACTTTATCTTCTGAAGGCCTTGGTTATCCTAAGAGAAATATTAATATTAACATGAAATTAAATAACATTACTACAGGTTCTCATGATGTACAATTAGAGACAATCTGATTTCCTATTATTTCACGGGCAGATGATAGTATAAAGTTGTTCATTTTGTTTTGAAATGATTTCAGATTTTACACACATGACTTTGAAAAACGTGTCTTTTTTGTTTTCAAGATACAATGCTAACACCATCATTACTTTGCAGGTAGCCAGGTGAGTGTGCAGCAGCAGCTTATCCAAGTGATGGACCGCATCTGTAGCTTAGTTGATACTATTCCTGATCATGAGCTGAAAGCTCTGGATTGTGGGACCAATCTGCTTCAGCAGCGAAACATAAGGTACCTTGATTTTTTCTCCGTCTGGAGTATTATCTGACTGCATTGCCACCACTCTGTATCAGAAACGTGCAGGGCAAAATGGTTAGCATTCTGATAGATTGTCACTATGTTTTAAATTTATTTACTTTTTCAAACTGTTCATTTAGTATTTTATCCAAATTTTATTTTTATTTTTTTATTTTTTTAAAATATATTTTATTGATTTTACACAGAGAGGAAGAGAGAGGGGTAGAGAGTTAGAAACATCAATGAGAGAGAAACATCGACCAGCTGCCTCTTGCACATCCCCTACTTGGGATGTGCCCGCAACCAAGGTACATGCCCTTGACCGGAATCGAACCCGGGACCTTTCGGTCCACAGGCTGACACTCTATCCACTGAGCCAAATCAGTTTCGGCAAGTATTTTACCTAAATTTTAAAAAACACATATATTTTATTGATTTTTTTTACAGAGAGGAAGGGAGAGGGACAGAGAGCTAGAAACATTGATGAGAAACATCCATCAGCTGCCTCCTGCACACCCCCCACTGGGAATGTGCCCGCAACCAAGGTATGTACCCTTGATTTTGAGAATCGAACCTGGGATCCTTCAGTCTGCAGGCTGACGCTCTATCCACTGAGCCACACCGGCTTCGGCGATTTTATCCAAATTTTTGAAATTGGAAAAAAGGGGCTGTCTTTTGCCACAGCTTGGGATGAGAACCGACGATCTGCTTTTGTGGCCTGCTGTGGTAACTGCTCACACTTACTGTGGTGTTGTGTGTTTTCTCTTCAGAAGGAAACTCCTGGCTGAAGCAGATTTTAACCCAGCTGATGCCAGTGTTCTTGGCTCCATGTGGAGGTGCAGACCCGAGGCCGTTGGTAACGCCACGGAGGATGTGGCATCCGTTTCCTTGCCTTCTGCATCTTCAAAGGGCGGTTCCTATCCTCCAGGGAGTTCTGACGAGTTCAATTTTCCCTCCAATTCCATTTCTTCTGGGGGATGTTCAGTGACTACCCCAGGAAAGACAGGATTCTCGGTCACCAAGAAGGATCTCTTTGAAAGACCGTTACTGAATCCCCATTTACAGAAGTCCTTTGTGAGTAGCAACTGGGCCGAAACACCAAGGACAGAAAAAAGAAACGAGAGCTCTCGTTTTCCAGGAAGTGTTCTTACAAGCACGGCCGTGAAAGATCAGAATAAACATTCTGCGTCAACAGGTGCCTTCGAGAGAGAAATCCAGGCCTCCTGTGACATTGATACTTTTGACATAGATGACTTAGACGATGATGATGAGTGGGAAAGTATAATGCAGGACTTGGCAACCAACAAGCCTTCCACAGCCGCCTACCCACCTATTAAGGAAGGCCGGCCTGTGAAATCGGTATCACAAAGAGTTTCTCCAGCCAAGACGGACTGCCTTCCTGGGACGTCTGCTCAAAATAAAAACTTCTCCGGGTCCACTCAGAAATGTAAGTGTCTATTTTAGAATTCTGACTTGATGAGAACTGATCAGGTTATCAAGTAGAGAAATGTTTAATGTCTCAACATATTAACATACAGGGCAGTGGAAGACAGATTTGAAGTAACATTTCTTTTTTTAATTTATCATTTATTATTTTATTATTATTATTTTTTAAAATATATTTTATTGATTTTTTACAGAGAGGAAGAGAGAGGGATAGAGAGTTAGAAACATCAATGAGAAGAAACATCAATTAGTTGCCTCTTGCACATCCCCCTACTGGGGATGTGCCCGCAACCAAGGTACATGCCCTTGACCGGAATCGAACCCGGGACCCTTTAGTCCGCAGGCTGACGCTCTATCCACTGAGCCACACCGGTTTCGGCTATCTTTTTTTTTTTTTTTTTTTTTAAACTTGAATGTTGAAAGTATTACATGTGTCTCCTTCTCCCCTCTTCCCGCCTATTAACTCCCTCCAGCCTGCTGCCCCCTACCCCAGGCCTTCACCTGCCTATTGTCTTTGCCCACTTGTTATGCATATATGCACACAGGGTCTTTGGTTTATTTATTACTTTCCACCCACCCACCTTCCCCCATCTTTCCTTCAAGATTCTGTTTTCTGTTCCATGCTTCCATGTCTCTGGATCCAGTCAGTTTGCCAGTTTATTTTGTTACTTAGATTCCACATATGAGTGACATCATATGATACTTGTCTTTCTCTGACTGACTTGTTTCACTTAGCATGATGCTCTCCAGGTCCCTCCACGCTGTCTCAAAGGGTAAGAGATTCTTTTTTTTTCTTTTTAAAAAAATATATTTTATTTATTTTTTACAGAGAGAAAGAAGGATAGAGAGTTAGAAACATTGATGAGAGAGAGTCATCAATCAGCTGCCTCTTGCACACCCCCTACTGGAGATGTGCCTGCAACCAAGGTACATGTCCTTGACTGGAATTGAACCCGGGATCTTTCAGTCCACAGGCCAACACTATCCACTGAGCCAAACCGGTTTCGGCAAGATTCTTCTTTTTCACTCCTGCATAGTACTCCGTGGTATAAATGTACCACAGCTTTTTTATCCACTCGTCTCCTGATGGGCTGTTTCCAGATCTTAGCTGTTGTAAATTGTGTGAAGTCACATTTCTGAAACCAATCAAATTGTTTCTTTTGGCCGAGACTCCTTTTAATTAATTCAATAACTATGTATTGAGTGCCTACTATGTGCGTGATCTGCTTTAGATTCTGGTAATAGATAAACGATGAATAGCTCCTGCCCTCTTGCTGCTCACAGTTTAGTGAGGGAAGTTTTTGGAGGAATGAAATCAGCCACCGTAAAGGCTGCAGAGAAGAGCCAAAATTAATTTTAAAACCTTACGTCAACCCTATAAAGTCACCGCAAAGTGTTTTGTTTTACTGAAACAGGTTTAGATGTACAGCATTCTATAAAGTACAGCCTTCTCTGTTTTTGTTATTGATGACTTAATACCACGGAGGTTGTTCTTAGATAGTTACACTGCTGACCTTTCAAATAACCTGGAATGGATTTATTTTTGTAGGCTGTTAGAACATGTCACACTTGACGTTTGCAGTTTACCTTGAGATAGTTGAGCACTGGCGTTGGCGTCGCTGCCAAAGCTGGCGTGAGCTCCAATTCTCTGGTTGAACCAGAGTTGCGCCAGCGCGGATGGAGAGCAGGGGGCAGACGTGAGTGACATTGTGGAAGAAGACTCAGGAAGCTAAGATGCCTGAGGTTTCTGACCGGGTGATAGGGGAAGTGTGACACCGCTGACAGAAATAGGGGAGTCAGGAGACAGGAAGACGTGGAGAAAAGCTGAGGAAGGCTATTTCAAGACTTGTTGAGCTTCCAGTTTTGCTAAGTCGTTTAGGTAGCAATGTCTTGCAGACAACTGAAATGCCTACAGGACTGGAACTTAGGAGTGGGTCATTCGGTTCTTACGCCTTCTGTGCACATAGGTGATGCTGAAGATCACAGGGCTAGGAAAATTCCAGAAAAGAGCCCAGCCCCAAGTGTCTGAAAGACCCCCAGATGTTAGGGGCAGATGGAGGAAGTGGAACCAAGAGAGGGAATCTAAATCCATAGTTGCCTTGTCAAGAGAGAAGAGGAAGGAGGCAACAGAGAGAGGGAGTGCTTTAGAAAAAATCAAGGAAAGACTTGAACTTGGCCTTAGCAAGTCTTTGGTGGCTTTGTCACTTGTATGGAAGGAAATGGGTACATGGTTAAAGAAGGAATTTGCTCTGGGGAGGGAGGGTATGTATGGGGGGGGCAACGTTAAAATATGTACACAGATAATAATTTAATTAAAAAATGTAAAAAAATAAAATAATAAATAAAAATAAAATAAATAAAGAAGGAATTTGCTCCTGAAATCGGTTTGGCTCAGTGGATAGAGTGTCGGCCTGAACTAAAGGGTCCCAGGTTCGATTCCGGTCAAGGGGATGTACCTTGGTTGTGGGCACCCCAGTAGGGGGTGTGCAGGAGGCAGCTGGTTGATGTTTCTCTCTCATCGATGTTTCTAGTTCTCTATCCCTCTCCCTTCCTCTCTGTAAAATATCAATAAAATATATATATATATATATATATATATAAAGAAGGAATTTGCTGTAGGGAAAGGGCTATCAATGATTTCGCAGGGCAAAGGGTAAATGCTAAAGAAAACTGACCTGTGACATTCACGCACTGCTTTTTCTTAACCTTATTTCCTTAGACCCGTCAGCGCAAAATGCACCACCCAGAAATCTGAATCACGAGCACTTCCAAAGTCTTAATTTTCCTCACACGAAAGAAATGATGAAGATTTTCCACAAAAAATTTGGTCTCCATCACTTCCGAACTAATCAGCTAGAGGCGATCAATGCCGCGCTGCTTGGCGAAGACTGTTTTATCTTAATGCCCACTGGTATGTATTTTTAGATACGAGCTGGCAGGAATCCATCGGCAGATGTGAAGTGAAAGCCCTTTAACAGAAGTAAAAAGGAACTTCGGCACAGTATTTCTATCATTTACCGGCCTCTAAACCTCCCGTGCCAGAGTAAGAAAGTGGATTACCTCATACCCTCTGTTCTAGTTGTTGACACGAAGACATTTATAGCCCTTTAAGATTTTCATCTCAAAGCTGGTTGTGTTTAACTGATATAGAATTTCTCTTTGGGAATTTTTTTTTTCTTTTTCTAGTCTAAATTAGTCTGGAACATGAATAAAAATGTAGGACTGGAATAGAGTTGTGACCATTTTCTGGCTGTTGATTTGTGACGGTCTCGTGTTCTCTGGTGGTTAAAACCATCAGCTCCAGCTGAAACCCGTTTGGCTCAGTGGGTAGAGCATCGCCCTGCGGACTGAAAGGTCCAGGTTCGATTCCGGTCAAGGGCGTGTACCTTGGTTGCGGGCACATCCCTGGTAGGGGGATGCAAGAGGCAGCTGGTCAATGTTTCTCTCTCATCGACGATGTTTCTAGCTCTCTATCTCTCTCCCTTCCTCTCTGTAAGAAAAATCAATAAAACATTTTTTTTTTTTTTAAAAGACACAAACATCAGCTCCAGAGTGGTCCCCGGGCTGAAGCACAGCCCTGCCATTTATTAGCGGGGTGACCTTGACCAAGGCACCTCATTCCTCGGACCCCACACATGCAGCGGGGATAATAATAACCTGCCTCTCGGAGTGTGATGAGAATTAAATGAAAAGCATTTAGCATAGTTCTTTCTTGGCCTGCCTTGAAGAGATCCAGGACTTTTCATTGTGCTATAAACGTTTATAGCAGCTGTTCGATGATTTATAGTCATCCGAGGCAGAGTATCAAATAAGCCGTTAGGATAAGAACCACGGAGAGTCTGGAGTTTCGGTCCTGGCATATGTGATCTTCCCCGGGCCTGTCTTATTGCCATCGTGGTTTAAGAATATTATCTGGCTATCTGGATTTTTTTCAAACTGGTTTTAAAATAGAGGTGATGTGTGATTAATAACCATTTACTGTTTCATTAACTTTGTTTAATCTGTGTTCTGTGTCAACTCCCAAGTCGGTACTCCAGAACTAAAGCAGGAAAGGCCCCTGGTTGTTCACTGGTTTTGGGGGGGGCTTTCCATGGTCCTTTGGGGTTTCGAGGGGGTGTTTGTTATTGTTAATCCTCACCCAAGGATATTTTTTTCATTGGTTCTTATACAGAATGGAAGGGAGAGAAACACATCGATTGGTTGCCTCCTGCACACACCCCAACCGGGTCTAGAATCGAACCTGCAACATAGGCATGTGCCCTTGACTAGAAATCTGAACACTCGACCTTCAGTGTGAGGCCCAACACTAACCATTAAGCAACACTGGCCAGAGCTCCAGGAGGTGTTTTTATGTGTCCTTCCACTCCAATTTAACCTCTTGGTATTGTGTGTGTGTGTGTGTGTGTGTGTAGTTTATTTTCAACAAAATTTGTAAGCTACTGATCTAGTACATTTTGGAGGTTGTATGGTTGAGACATGATAAGGTTAACTGGCATGTCTAAGTCACATAATCTACTGAGGGGTAGAACCGAAACTAGAAGTCAGCTTCCTGGTCTTGCCTTGACATTTACACATACAGACCAAAGAGAAATTTACTTACGACACTTGCAGAAAAGATGGGCTGTTTTGTTTAAATAAATAAATAAATAAATAAATAAATCAAAGTCTTAGAAACTGCCTGGCACAAATTTGTATTATTAGAAGGCTGATGAAGTTGAAAATCAGGGATTAATCATTTCAGTTACTGCTGAAGGTGTACTGATGGTCTTGCCGTTTTGAATTTGAATGGAGAGAGATTCCATCCCACCCCCACCCTTCGGTCTCAAAAGAAATCTATTTCTCTTCATCCTCTGTCAATGCACACAAATAGGGTTCTGCCCTTTGCTTCAAAGGAAGATTGGGAATATTATCCTATGGACAGGAGTACAGGGAGTATTCATACTAGTCGTTTAACAAAACTGAGATTCTAGAAGTGCCCTCTGGATCATCAAACCATGTTAACTGTGGGTTTTAGTATTCTATATTTTATCACATTTTAACTTTTTAAAAAATATATATTTTATTGAATTTTTTACAGAGAGGAAGGGAGAGGGATAGAGAGTTAGAAACATCGATGAGAGAGAATCATCGATCAGCTGCCTTCTGCACGCCCCCCCGCCGGGGATGTGCCCGCAACCAAGGTACATGCTCTTGACCGGAATCGAACCCGGGACCCTTCAGTCCGCAGGCCGACGCTCTATCCACTGAGCCACACCGGTTTCGGCTGATGAATTACTTTAAATATTGTGTGTGGTTTACTTTGTAACTTTGGCCTTCATGCTCTCAAGATAGGACCTGACAGATACTGCTTCGTCACTTCTCTTTCAGGAGGCGGGAAGAGTCTGTGCTACCAGCTCCCTGCCTGCGTTTCTCCTGGGGTCACCATTGTCATTTCCCCTCTGAGGTCCCTTATCGTAGATCAGGTCCAGAAGCTGACCTCATTGGATGTAAGTCAAAAACAGAATCCTCCCGATTACAATCAAAATGCTAATAAAAACATAACTTCAAAATAATTATGCTTTAGTGCTCTGGGCTGCCTTTTTACTTAATAGTTTGTGAATTATAAGAATGAAGTGCAGCTATTACATTAAGTTGTACATTTAAGCTCAAGTCTGAAAATTTTCATACAGGTAACCTTCTGTGGTTCCATCTGATTTTATTCTAGGCGAATGTATTTTATTTTTTTATTTTTTAATATATTTTATTGATTTTGTACAGAGAGGAAGAGAGAGAGATAGTCAGAAACATCGATGAGAGAGAGTCATCGATCAGCTGCCTCTTGCACACCCCCTACTGGGGATGTGCCTGCAACCAAGGTACATGCCCTTGACCGGAATCGAACCCGGGACCCTTCAGTCCCTAAGCCAACGCTCTATCCATTGAGCCAAACCGGTTTTGGCTAGGCGAATGAATTTTAGTAAGAACTTTTAACTTGAACTTTGCTGATATAATTTTTATTTAATATGAAAGGAGTTGTTTTTGATTTTTATTTTATTGCTGCCAGATCAGCATAGTTTTTTTTTACCTTACTCCCTGGACATCTTAAAATGCACGCACATGCACGTGCCCACACAGGTGTCCTTTTTCCTCCTGGCTGAGATTATAATAGTATATGAATTCATTCTACTAAATCCTGCATATTGTGATCAAACAGAATTATTTTCAGGGTTATGAGCCACTACCTTTTTCTGTTTTGTTTTTTTTAAATTTTATTTTATTTTTTATGTTGGATTTTCTTTTTTTCTAACTTTGGAGAGGAAGAGAGATAGAAACATCAATTATGAGAATCGTTGATCATTTGCATCCTGTACACCCCCTACTGGGGATCGAACCAGCAACCCGGGCATGTGCCCTTGACCGGAATTGAACCTGGGACCCTTCAGTCTGCAGGCTGAAGTTCTGTCCACTAAGCCAAACTGGCTAGGGCGTCGCTACCTTTTTCAACAAGACCGCTGCTTTGATTTTTCTTCCAAAGAATGTCTTAGTGCAGTGATGATAGCTATTGTTAAGACAGCCCTGATGTTATGGCCCTTTGTTACACATTAAAACCCTAAATACACATTTACCTAAAAAAGAATGCAGCTATACATTAGGACTGGATCTTTTGGATACTGAGTTCATGTTTATATTACTCACAAACATTAAAAGCAAAGGAAGTAAAGGAAAGTAAAAAAAAGAAGTAAAAATGAAAAGAATATTTTAAATTATAGTTAATAAGGGTTTTAAAAAAATGTCCTATGTGCTTTTTGTTATTTTTATTACATTGAGATGATCTTTCCTCTGGTAGGTTTGGCATGTAACTTGTAAAATACTTATAAGAGCTAAGAATAAATAAGATTAAATCAGATTAATGTGTAAAATTTACACTGTTTGCTTTTTTAATACTTAGATTCCAGCTACGTATCTGACAGGTGATAAGACTGACTCAGAAGCTACAAGTATCTACCTCCAGTTATCAAAAAAAGACCCCATTATAAAACTTCTGTATGTTACTCCAGAGAAGGTTTGTATTTTATCATTATTTTAAAACATGACATTAGAGCAGTGTTAGTAAAACAATTCAGTTCTCCCTCTCGAGTATGGAAAAATCCATCTTTCCCTCCTCTGTTGCTCTCCTTTATTACTCACATTGAAGACTTTCTTCTGCTTATCAAGCATGTGGACGTTTTTTCCTTACTCCAAGCAATTCTTAGGACACCGGCCGATTGTCCGTAATTTAACTCAATTCTGACATTGCCTACCCAGAAATAGTGTCAGATCCCACAGGTTAAGGGCTCAGTCCAGCTGAAACCGGTTTGGCTCAGTGGATAGAGCGTTGGCCTATGGACTGAAAGGTCCCAGGTTCAATTCCAGTCAAGGGCATGTACATTGGTTGTGGGCACATCCCCAGTAGGGAATGTGCAGGAGGCAGCCAATCGATGTTTCTAGCTCTCTATCCCTCTCCCTCTCTGTAAAAAATCAATAAAATATATATTGCTCCTACCCCACTTCAGATGCCAGTCGTAAGTAGTTGGTTCCCATCCAGGTCACTCATAACTTCTCTCTGATTTGGCTCTAAGTCAGAAGGTCTTATAACTCCCTTCTCAGTTCCCATTCATTTGCTATTAGCGGCCCGTAGCACTCAGGGCAGTGCTTAAGTTTACGTTTACTAAGGGGCATGATAAAGATACAGATGAACAGCCAGATGAAGAAAAATGCTGGGTGAGGTCTGGGGAGGTCCAGAGCACAGGAGCTTCTGCCCTCATGCAGTTGGGGGGTCTTCACCCTCCTGGTGTGGATGTGTTTGCCAACCTGGAAACTCTGAATCCCATACTTTGGGGATTTGATTTAGACTTCCCCATGTAGGCACGATCAATTATCAAGTCTGTTTCTAGCCCCTCTCCCCTGTCTGGAGGATCGGGGTTGGTGATGCATATTCCAAGGTTCTAATGGCTTGGTCTTATACAAGATCCCCCTCCCCCAGATTCAACTCTAGAGTAAAAAGATGCTCCTAATGTTCTTATCACTTAAGAAATTGTAAGAATTTCAGAGGCTCTGTGCCAGGCACTCTGGTGGAGACCAAAATATTTTTTCCATTATCTCCTTAAAGCTCCCTAGAATACATACATTTTCCAATTTTGACATATTTCTGTTATATAGTCCAAGAATTCCTGTATGACTTTCATCCAGAAACTCCAAATGTAACTTTTACTGTGATTGCTTTATCCTTCTATTTTTTTTTTAAATATTTGAAAGTAAGTTGTAGACATGATATATTCTTTTAACCTTAAATACTTTACCATGCATTTCCTAAAAACAAGGAATTATCTTGCATACCAGTATAGTGATCAAAATCAGAAAGTTTCCATTGGTACACTGTTATTTAGTCTATGAACTTCAGTTTAACTAGTTGTCCTAATGTCCGTTATAGCAAAAGACATTCCTAGATTATGCATTGCATTTAGTTGTCTTGTCTCTTTAAATAATTTGTCTTTCATGATTTTGACACCTTCCCCCTCTACCCCCCAATATACTTCTTTATTGATTTCAGAGAGGAAACTAGAGGGAGAGAGAGATAGAAACATCAGTGATGAGAGAGAATCATTGATTGGCTGCCTCCTGCACGCTCTCCACTGAGCCAAACCAGCTAGGGTGATTTTGACAGTTGAAGAGTGAAGGCCAGTTATTTTAAGAACTGTCCCTCAGTTTGAGTTTATCTTATATTTCCTTGTGATTAGATTCAAGGTACTCATCTTGGCAGGAACTTCAGAAGCTGTGATAAGTTCTCATGCATCCTATCAGGAGGCATTTGATGTCAAGTTCATTCTGTTATTGGTGATGTTAGTTAACCTAATCACCTAGACAGGGTGATGTCTGCCAGACTTCTTCACTGTAAAATTACTTTTTTCTCTCTTTTTGTCATAGATTTAAGTTTTTTTGGTTATTTTCTGCCTTTGAGTAGTAGATATTTGTTGAGATACTCTGAAACTGTGTAAATATCCTGTTCATTCATCAGACGTTTACCTAATAGTTTTATCATCCATTGATGATTCCCCTTTAGCTATTACTATAATGACTGCCAAATGATGATTTTTCTAATTAGTTGGCATTTTACTACAACAAAGAGGTTTCCCTTTTACCTACATATTTACTTACATTAATATTAACTTATGGAGTTTTAACTTATATAGTAGGCTAGCATCTATTTTTGTTATGTAACTTAATGTTCTAATTTGGCCATGGGAGATCTTCATGAAACTGGCCTCTGTGTCCTTTCTGTGTCTTTTTTTTAAATTTTTTTATTTTATTTTATTGATTTTTTACAGAAAGGAAAGGAGAGAGATAGAGAGCTAGAAACATCAATGATGAGAGAAACATCTACCAGCTGCCTCTTGCACACCCCCCACCGGGGATGTGCCCACAACCAAGGTACATGTCCTTGACCAGAATCAAACCTGGGACCCCTCAGTCCGCAGGCCGATGCTCTATCCACTGAGCCAACCCGGTTTCGGCCTCTTGGTTCTTTTGACATGTCTGTTAAGTTGTGGGTGCCAAATGTGGTCATTAATACTAGGATGACATTGCTTTTAGGCCCTGTCATGGACAGAGCTATGAAATACATACATACATACAAATATGTGTATGTGTGTGTGTGTGTGTGTGTGTGTGTGTGTGTATTCCCCTCCCCAAGAAACAAGCATGCAAGTAACATATCCATAGCACTGTTCCCAGTGGGCCCTCAGATATTCTGAGATCCAAAGTTTTACAACCACTGACCTGTTACATCACTGTTTACTAAACATTCTAAACTGTTTCTGCTATTTCCTATCACTTTTGCTAATCCTCTTCATATAATGGAATAAGAACCAGTTTTCTCTGAAGGTTTTCAGTTGTAGTGGAACTGAAAGACAACAGAATCCTTGAGGTGATGTGGTGTTTAAGTGTCTAATTAATCCATTTCTGATCTAGGTCTGTGCAAGTAACAGGCTGATCTCTACTCTGGAGAACCTGTACGAGAGGAAGCTCTTGGCACGGTTCGTTATTGATGAAGCACACTGTGTCAGTCAGGTAAATACTACTTTTTTTTTTATTTCGGCAAATACTCCTTTTTATGTCTTTTTTTTTTAAGTTTTGATGAATCTATTTTTTTTATTTTTTTTTTAATATATATATTTTATTTATTTTTTACAGAGAGGAAGAGAGAGGGATAGAGAGTTAGAAACATCGATGTGAGAGAATCATCCATCAGCTGCCTCTTGCACACCCCCTACTAGTGATGTGCCCGCAACTAAGGTACATGCCCTTGACCGGAATCGAACCTGGGACTTTTCAGTCCGCAGGCTGATGCTCTATCCACTGAACCACACCGGTTTTGGCTATGTCTTGAAATATTTATAAATATATACCACCAACAGTATATGTATTTTCAAAACCAAAGAGAGAGAAAATATCGAGTGCATTATCCCGTTTCACTGAAGAATGTTCTATTTCACTGAAGGTGGCTCTGAATGCGGAGAGCAGTATTTGCTTTGTATACACGAAAGATTCAAATGGTCTGAAAAGCGGGTTTTTGTTTTTTTTTCTCAACCAGTGGGGACACGATTTCCGTCAGGATTACAAAAGAATGAACATGCTTCGCCAGAAGTTTCCCTCCGTGCCGGTGATGGCGCTCACTGCCACAGCCAACCCCAGGGTGCAGAAGGACATCCTCACTCAGCTGAAGATCCTCAGGCCTCAAGTGTAAGTGGTTGAAAGTCCTGCATGTCAAACCCTGGGGCAGTGGTTGGCAGCGTGCTGCACGTTAAATCTGCGGAGCTTTGACAATCCCAGTGCCCGGGTTGTGCTGACGCCAATTAGCTCAGAATTTAGGGGCTGGGAGCCAGAAAGTTTTTTAAAAATCCCCAAGGGAACCATCCTTTTCTTGGGATGGCTTTACTGTCCAATCAGCGTGTATAAGGGCAGTACTGCTAACGCCGTTAAAGAGGAAAATCCCCAGTGATTACAATAGATAGAATTTGGGAACTAGGGCCCTACGGGCTTTTCTTCACTTACTGAAATGAAAACTCTCTCTCGTTTCCTATTTTGTAAGGAGGGATAAAGTGCATGTTGTTCCTGGTAGCCCTGGTCTCGTCCCAGTAAGAAATTAGCTTTTATTTACCTAATTTTAGCTCTCGTACATCCTAGCCCCGTGGTCGGCAAACTACGGCTTGCGAGCCACATGCGGCTCTTTGGCCCCTTGAGCGTGGCTCTTCCACAAAATACCACGGCCTCGGCAAGTCTGTTTTGAAGAAGTGGCGTTAGAAGAAGTTTAAGTTTAAAAAATGTGGCTCTCCAAAGAAATTTCAACCGTTGTACTGTTGACATTTGGCTCTGTGGGCTAATGAGTTTGCCGACCACTGGCCTAGAGTATATACTTCATGAGATGGAACCAATGACCCTGCTTTGTCCTTTCCTCTGAAGTCCCAGTGACACCCATAATGTGGGAAATAGAAAATAGTCCGGAAACTATGTCTTACAGCTTTTTTTACTTTGTTTCCATCTCAACAGCAAAGGGCTTCTTATTGGCACCAAATCCATAATTATTCAATAATAAAAACAACTATAGTAAAATGCCCCACATATATAGGCTGTACTGGATTAGTTTGTACTTCTGTGTGAGTTTGTAGATACGGGTGCATTCTCTGGTAGGTTCATTCACTCAGTAAATATCTACTTAGCAGCTATTGTGGACCAAGGTTAAAATATTTTTTCCTTCCAATTTGTTAATGGGTGTTTGAGGCTGAGAAAGCCTGAAGGAATGACTAATATACTGGGGTGAGTTTTTTTTTTTTTTTTTTTTTTTTTTTAAGTACACCTTTTGTTCGTTTGGAAATAAAGAGAATGAGCTGGCTCTATAAATATGGTAACCAGTAAAAACAATAGCAGCATCTCTCAGCGGGTTATGAGAACTGGAAGTGCCACATGAAGGAAATGAGGCGTCATGAGATTAAAGTAGATCCAAAGACCTTTGCAGTCTAAACTGATGTGTTTTTGTTTTTGTTGAACCTTGCCCGTGGCTATTTCTCACCCCCATTGATTTTTAAAGGGAGTGGAAGCGAGGAGGGAGAAGGGAGAGAGAGAAATATCAGTCTGGGCCTGGATTGGGCCTGCAACCTACATACATGCCCTTGACTGGGAATTGAACTTGGACCCTTTGGTCCTTGTGCTGGCGCTCCTACCATTGAGCAATCGGGCCAGGGCTAAACTAGCCTTCTTGAGTGCAAGAATTTCCAAGTAATCAGAGATTTTGTGTATGTGATCTCACTTACAGAGGGGAGTTTGTATAAAATTTGGGAGAAATATATTTTGCTTCCATAATTGATAAACATTGCATGATAGTTAAGGTGTCATACTTTAGGTTTTAGTAAATAACCTATATACTAGGAATTTGCTTCTACAAGTACTACATTGGTCTCTGAAAGCTTTTTCTTTTTTTAGATAGGCAATATTTTTAGCTTTCCCCCCTCAATTTATGCCAGAAGCAATCTACTGTTCTTTTTGATCAGTAATATTCATTTTCCAGATGCCCGGCAATTAAATCATATAAGTTCAGTTTAATTCACCTTTTCTAATATATATATATTGATTTCAGAGAGGAAGGGAGTGGGGAGAGAGGTAGAAACATCAATGATGAGAGAGAATCATTGATCGGCTGCCTCCTACACACCCCACACTGTGTGGATCAAGCCCGCCACCCAGGCATGTGCCCTGACAGGGAATCGAACTGTGACCTCCTGGTTCCTAGGTCGACCCTCAACCACTGAGCCACACCGGCTGGGCTCAATTCATCTTTGAATAACATTTTGTTAAGTATAGAATTTAGTCGTTTTGCTGGAGTAAACATTGCACAAATAGATTTAGAAGCAGGCACCTTTAATATCCTTTCCTAGTAGTGTGAGGAGATCTCCTTGCAGAAGTAATAGATTATACATTTTCTGAGTCTAGCATGTGGTGCCCGGTACATAATTGGCATTTGTTAAGAATGAATAAATGAAGCATATGGAGGAGGAATGTGGGTAAATGTGGGTAAAATGTGAAAATTTGGGCAAGTCTGTGGACTCTCTAATATATCTGGCACTTCTATATTTGGGAAAGTTTAAAACTCTTAGTGAAAGGAAAAAAAAAAATTAATGAACACTTTCTGACACATTTTCCCTGCTCTTCTTTTCTACCTATAAGCTCTTGGTTTGCATTCAATTGGCCCAACTGCTGATGTGTCGTGACCCTGAAGAAGGCAGTTTTCCAAAGGTTTGGGGCCATGACCCCATGCTCCTCCTTATGCTGAAATATGATATTCTTCTTCTTTTTATTTTTTTTTAATATATTTTATTGATTTTTTTACAGAGAGGGAGAGAAATAGAGAGAAACATGGATGAGAAACATCTATCAGCTGCCTCTTGTACACCCCCCACTGGGGATGTGCCCGCAACCAAGGTACATGCCCTTGACCGGAATCGAACCTGGGACCCCTTAGTCCGCAGGCCGACACTCTGTCCGCTGAGCCAACCGGATTTGGCTTACGCATAAATTTTGATTGAAAATGTGTAACTTAATAAAGATAGGATTTTTCCCTTCCCCCCAGTTAGTTCATATATCTGTGAATGAATTCAGTTGGCTCCAATTTATTTATATCATTGATTTCAGAGAGGAAGGAAGAGTGAGAGAGAGAGAAACATCATTGATGAAAGAGAATCATTGACTGGCTGCCTCCTACAAGCCCCACACTGGGGACTGAACCCACAACCCGAGCATGTACTCTGTCGGGACACTGAAGCTCCTGGTTCATAGTTCGAGGCTCAACTACTGAGCTATGCTGGCCGGTGGCTTAAATTTCTTTTATAGATGTGAGCATTAAGAAACATTGCTCACAAAAATGTGGATGGGAATGGAAAGCATTTTATTGTAGTAATAACACTCAATTATTTGAATTCCTTCTGACACAAATGCCAACATTACATAATGATCTGTCATGAAAAATTATTTTTAATGACATTTCGACAACTCAATTAAGTCCTCCAAATTTTGTTGAAAGCAAAGATTTATAAACCATGTGACTGGCGAAATAAGTCCGATCATTAGTTACTCACTGCTTTTTCTGGGAAATATACCCTAAAAAATGCCTTACCAAGACTTACCCAATTGCTGTTTCACATAAATAAACCTTATATCTAATTTATTCTGAAGACCTTTCTAATCTATTTCTGACATTTTTTTTATTCTATAATATGCTTTTAAATTAGTTTTGTCAAAACTTTGTGACTACTGTTAGTTCTTTCAAATAATGGGAAATGACTACCATGTAATCTGATTGGCAAATCCAGTTTTCATTGCCAAACCAATCAGCCGCATTAGACTTATTTTCTTATATATAAAAAAAGAAAATTGGACTGTTTATAATTCACATAAACTAGTACATATCCTCAAGACAAATATTTCAGTTCCAAAAACAACAAGAGCTGAGCACAAATTGATTCCATTTCCTAACACATTGCTTAAAATCACATGAGTTTGACACCCTGGACCTAATAATATTTTTTATTTTTTATGACAACTCCCTTAGTGAAATGCAATGAAATCCAAACTTCTTTTTTAAATCATGTCTTTATTAAGATATAATTGACACGCCATAAAATTCACCCATTTAAAGGTTAGAATTTATTTGTTTATTTTAAAATATATTTTTATTGATTTTTTACAGAGAGGAAGAGAGAGGAATAGAGAGTTAGAAACATCGATGAGAGAGAATCATCGATCAGCTGCCCCCTGCACAACCCCTACTGGGGATGTGTCCACAACCAATGTATATGCCCTTCACTGGAATCAAACCTGGGACCTTTCAGCCCACAGGCCGACGCTCTATCCACTGAGCCAGACCGATTTTGGCTAAAGGTTAGAATTTAGTAGCATTTTTTGAATGTTCACGGAATTGTCCAACCATCTCCCACATCTAAATTCAGAATGTTTTCATCATCCAGAAAAGAAACCTCAGTGCTTCTAAACAGTCACTCGCCATCACTTAGCATAATGTTCCCAAGGGACTTCCACGTTGTAGCCTGTGGCAATCCTTCATTCATTTTTATGGCTGAATAGTCTTCCATTCTGGGGGCATTCCGCATTTCAGTCACCCGTTTATCAATTGATGAGCACTGCCTCTAACTACAGTATCTCGTAATTCCAAACATGCTGCTTTCCAGCGGGCCCCGTCAGATTTGTTCTATGTAATAAAATCAGAGAGACTTATCTTTTTCATTTTAACAAATTGTGGGAATGCTGCTTTTAGTTAGCGGCCCATCTGCTGGAGTTTAGCCGTCTATTTGCCGTAGAGATACTTGTTTTGGTTTTAATTGGATATGAGATCTGCAGCTTTCTATCCTAATATGATGTCATTTTCTTATTTTTAGCAAAAGTAGTCTGTTTGACTAAATTAGTAAACATTTCTCTGTGCCACAAATAAAAAATTTCAGATTTTATGCCAAATGTGTTTAATATATCAGCTTTATTGAGATATAATGTGCATACCATTCAATTCACTATTTAAAGTGTATCGTTCAGAGGTTTTTAGTAGTCAGGGTTGTGCAGTCATCACCACAATCCATTTTAGAATGTTTTCCTCAGCCTGCAAAAGCACCCATATCCATTAGTAGTTAATCCCACTTTCCCCTCCCACCCCCTGACAGCCTACGGCAAGCACCAATCTACCTTCTGTCTTTAGATTTTCCTGTTCTGGAGATATATATATATATATATATATATATATATATATATATATATATATGCATAATATGCAAATCGACCAGGCAGCGAAACAACCAGTTGGCTATGATATGCACTGACCACCAGGGGTCTGTCCCCAGCCTGGGATTGGGGGTGGGTAGCTGCAGGCAACCAGGGACCTCTAGTCTCATATAAGGAGAATCATCCAATACAGCTACTTTCAGGTAGCATAATGTTTTCAGTTTATTGCTGAAGAATATCCCATTGTTATGGGTATATCACATTTTATTTATTCACTAGTGGCCCTGTGCATGAAATTCATGCACGGATTGGGGGGAGGGAGTGTCCCTCAGCCCAGCCTGCACCCTCTCCAATCTGGGATCCCTCTCGCAATCCAGGACCAATGGCTCCCAACCACTCACCTCCTGCTCACCCTAACTGTCCCCCTACCCCCCTTCCCGCTGGCTGCTCTCTTCTAACCACCTCTGCTTCAGTCCTGCCACCATGGCTTTGTCTGGAAGGATGTTCAAAAGGACTCCCAGTCTAATTAGCATATTATCCTTTTATTAGTATAGATTGGTCAACATTGGTGTACCTTTTTTGGCTATTCTGAGTAATGCTGTTGTGAACATTCACATACAGGTTTTTATGCGGGCCTGTATTTTTCTGACTCTCGGATATAGACGCAGGAATGGAATTGTTGGGTTGTTTGCTAACTCAAATGAGTGACTTCCTGGTGCATGAGATGATGCTCAAACCACTAAGCCATACTGGCCAGGCCTGAACAATTTTTAAATTTTATTTTATTTTTTAAAATATATTTTATTGATTTTTTTGCTGAAACCAGTTTGGCTCAGTGGTAGAGCGTCGGTCTGCGGACTGAAAGGTCCCAGGTTCAATTCCGGTCAAGGGCATGTACATTGGTTGCAGGCACATCCCTGGTGGGGGGTGTGCAGGAGGCGGCTGGTCGATGTTTCTCTCATCGACGTTTCTGGCTCTCTATCCCTCTCTCCTCTATGTAAAAAAATCAATAAAATATATTTAAAAAAAAAATATATATATATATATATATAATTGATTTTTTACAGAGAGGAAGAGAGAGGGATAGTTAGAAATATCGATGAGAGAGAGAATAATCGATCAGCTGCCTCTTGCACATCCCCAGTAGGTACATGCCCTTGACTGGAATCGAACCCGGGACCTTGCAGTCCACAGGCCGACGCTCTCTATCCACTGAGCCAAACCAGTTTCGGCAGCAATTTTTTTAGTGCCGTAATTTTATCAAGACTGCAGTTCTTTTTGCTGTGGCAATGATTGTAAGTCATGAACAGAGAACAATCAAATTAGCCCTTGAATATATCAGACTTTTATCTGCTCCCTTCTTTGCCACAATCTGCTTGCTACACATGCTTCTGCCATGTCAAGCACTACCAGAAAGCTCTGAGCGTCTTGTACAAGTGACGTAAGAGGAATGGTTTTGAGTCAGAGTAATGCATTCTCTGACCGTTTTTCAGGGACGAAGGAAGAAGCACGGTCATAAAGTAAAAATCATCTTCACTCCCACCACCTTCCTCTGTATCTGAAACTAGAACATTCCAATCGAGGCTGAAATACTTTATTCCTGATGTCATACCCTGGCCTTCACAGAAATATGTAAAACCCTTAACAAACATGAAACTTCACCAACGGTTTCTGTTTCTGACTAAAGGAGGTTTTACCTATACCCATACTGGACTTTTTTTTTTTTTTTTTTTTTTAATGCCCTGGCGGTGTTTGCATCTGGAACAGTGCACGGTAGTAAAGTTCAGAATGAGTCAAAAGTAGGGTTCGTTTGTTTGTTTTTAGAAAGTGAAAGGACAGTTGTAAAAGGGGGGGGGGGGAATGGTGCAGGAGAAACCAGCAGGCACATTCTCAGATCAGTCATTTAGCAAAAGTTACATGTGACAATGGAGAATGGAGCCGAAGCCGGTTTGGCTCAGTGGATAGAGCATCGGCCTGCGGACTAAAAGGTCCCGGGTTCGATTCCAGTCAAGGGCACGTATCTTGGTTGCGGGCACATCCCGAGTGAGGGGTGTGCAGGAGGCAGCTGATGTTTCTCATCGATGTTTCTAACTCTCTTTCCCTCTCCCTTCCTCTCTGTAAAAGATCAACAAAATATATATTTTAAAAAATCTTTATAAAAAAACAAATAAAACTAAACACATTTATCCTACCATTGGCAACAAATCCTGGACCCAGCTTAGATTTATTTATTTTTATTATTATTATTATTATTTTTTTTTTTTTTTTTTAAATATATTTTATTGATTTTATACAGAGAGGAAGGGAGAGAGATAGAGAGCTGGAAACATCGATGAGAGAGAGTCATCGATCAGCTGCCTCTTGCACACCCCCTACTGGGGATATGCCCGCAACTAAGGTACATGCCTTTGACCGGAATCGAACCCGGGACCTTTCAGTCCCCAAGCCGACGCTCTATCCATTGAGCCAAACCGGTCCCGGCTATTTTTATTATTTTTTTTAAAATATATTTTATTGATTTTGTACAGAGAGGAAGGGAGAGATATAGAAAGCTAGAAACATCGATGAGAGAGAGTCATCGATCAGCTGCCTCTTGCACACCCCCTACTGGGGATATGCCCGCAACCAAGGTACATGCCCTTGACCGGAATCGAACCCGGGTCCCTTCAGTCCCCAAGCCGACGCTCTGTCCATTGAGCCAAACCGGTCTCAGCCCAGCTTAGATTTAGATACAGAAAGAGAGAGCCAGTGGTTGCCTCCCTCTGATCGCCACACCCTTGAATAGCAGCCTCCTCCCTATCAGCCGAGGCGCTGGGAGGTTTCTGTGCTCTAAATTCACCTTGTCCTTCCCGCGGGGATGTTGGAACCTGGGACAGCGCAGGGTCCCCGCAGGTTGCGGATCCTATAACAGTTCTCTAGCTTTAAGAGCTTTGACACAACAATTTTGGCAGAAGGGAAAGCCAGAATGGAGGCGATGAGAAGAAGCTGAGTGTGTAGGATGTCGGTTGGGAGCATGTGTCTTGCCACTGGAGGGAAGGAAAGGTGGGGTGCCGGCAGCAGGGCAGTATTGGGGTCAGGGGAAGCTTTTGTTGTTTTTAGGATCGGTGATCTTAGAACGCATTCAGAGAAAAAAGAGAAGCGTTCACAGAAGAGACTGAAGTGCAAGAGGAGATAACGGAGAGGAAGAGCTTCCTGAGGAAGTGGGGTGCCAAGGGCAGAGGCCACAGAGAGCAGGGCACATCTGTTCTCAGCATCACCCACATTCTCTTGGGGGCACAGAGCCCAAGGACAATGGTCCACGCTCCTTTGGTTGCCCGGCAATTAGCTCCTCGTGTACACAGTCAAAATTTGGGGACATTGGTGGCTAAAAATGTTATGTTTTCTCTTATGATTTTCTTTTCTTTTTAAAAAAAATATATTTTATTGATTTTTTACAGAGAGGAAAGGAGAGGGATAGAGAGCCAAAAACATTGATGAGAGAGAAACATTGATCAGCTGCCTCCTGCACGCCCCCCAACGGGGATGTGCCCACAACCAAGGTACATACCCTTGACCGGAATCGAACCTGGGACCTTTCAGTCCACAGGCCGACACTCTATCCACTGAGCCAAATTGGTTTCGGCTGATTTTCTTTTTATATATATATTTCTCCTATATAATAAAGAGGTAATATGCAAATTGACCCTCATGCCCTCATAAGCTAGCTGCCTACGACCAGGCTGGGAGGGGGGGTTAGTGAGGGACAACCAAACAACTGAACAAGCAGGCTGCATGGAGCGACCAGACTAGCAGGGGGGCAGCTGGAGGTGACCAGGTCAGCAGCAGGCGGGGGAGGGGGGGCAGTAAGGGATGAGCAGGCCAGCGGGGGGCACGCAGTTAGGAGCAAGCAGGCAGCAGGAAGGGGGAAATGGGCGGTGACCTGGCTGGCAGAGGGAGACAGGGACGACCAGGCCTGAAGGGGGGGGTAGTTAGGAACTCAGGCCAGCACGCAGAGGCAGTGAGGGGCGATCAGGCCGGCAGGCAGGTGAGCAATTAAGAGCTAGTGGCTCAGCCGGGACCGGTGTGGCTCAGCGGTAGAGCGTCGGTCTGCAGACTGAAAGGTCCCGGGTTCGATTCCGGTCGGGGGCATGTACATTGGTTGCGGGTACATCCCCAGTAGAGGGGTTTGCGAGAGGCAGCTAGTCGATGTTTCTCTCTCATCGACGTTTCTAGCTCTCTCTCTCTCCTTTCCTCTCTGTAAAAAAATCAATAAAATATATTTAAAAAAAAAAAAAAAAAAAGTGCTAGTGGCCCAGAATTATGAGAGGGATGTCCTCCAAGGGTCCTGGATTGGAGAGGGTGCAGGCTGGGCTGAGGGGACCACCCCTCTCCCCCCACCACCATGAACAAATTTCGTGCACTGGGCCTCTAGTATATATTTTTGCTTATTTTTATTTCAAAGAGGATGGGAAAGGGACAGAGAGAGAGAAACATCAATGATGAGAGAATCATCATGGCTTGGCTGCCTCCTGCATGCCCCCAATTGGGGATCAAGCCCGCAACCCGGGCATGTACTGTGACCAGGTATCGAACCACAACCTCCTGGTTTATAGGGTCGATGCTTAATTAACCACTGAGCCACACTGGCTGGACTGATTTCCTTAATCTTTTAAATAATGTTTTAGTCCTCTCTGCTCTTGTCATCTTCATCGTGGAGACTGGGTTCTCTTCTTACCTGCATGTGTTCTCTACAGTCCTTCTAACTCCTTGTCATCCAGTCCCTCAGACACTCCCGCCTTGTCACCATGCATCTCATTAACTCACCCTCCATCGCTCCGTTCTATGATGTAAGCTGCTAGTGGCAATACTCAATTTAACACAATAATCAGGTTTGCTCTGTGGAAAATCAGCATTTAATTTTTGAAGGTGGGCTAAAGCGATATTTTCTCATAGTAACAAAATTTTATGTTTGGGATTTCTTTTAGGTTTACCATGAGCTTTAACAGACATAATCTGAAATACTACGTGCTCCCCAAAAAGCCAAAAAAGGTAGCATTCGATTGCTTGGAATGGATCAGCAAGCATCACCCACGTGAGTTCAGCCATGTGATGAATTATGTCTAGAAGTAATCAGTACATGTCTTTTTATTTTTTTTTTAAATATATTTTATTGATTTTGTACAGAGAGGAAGGGAGAGAGATAGAGAGTCAGAAACATCGATGAGAGAGAATCATCAATCAGCTGCCTCCTGCACACCCCCCACCGGGGATGTGCCCGCAACCAAGGCACATGCCCTTGACCGGAATCGAACGTGGGACCCTTCAGTCCACAGGCCGACGCTCTATCCACTGAGCCACACCGGTTTCGGCCTTGCTTGAATTCTTCTACCTACTTTAAGAAGATTATGGAGGTCTATTGATGTCTCATATGTTTCAAAGAACATGGTATAGATTGTGCTGTTATTTATGTCACAACCCCTCATTTCTTGGCAGGTGACTCGGGGATAATTTACTGTCTCTCCAGGCGGGAGTGTGACACGATGGCTGACACCTTACAGAAGAATGGACTGCCTGCTCTTGCCTATCACGCTGGCCTCAGTGACTCTGCCAGGGACGAAGTGCAGCACAAGTGGATCAACCAGGATGGCTGTCAGGTGACGTTTTTAAAGATAAACAAGTAATTTTTTTTAATAGCATCTAAGCAAACTTGCTTACTTAAATGAAAATGGTTTTTACCATAAGTAGTAGACATCAAAATAAGACTGAAATAGAAAGAAATGTTTTTGAAGACATAAAGTTGGTCTTTCTTAAATTTAAAAAAAAAAAAAAAAAAATTTTATTGAGATTAATTCAAGACCATAAAATTTCACCCTTTCAAAAAAGTTTACAAGTCAGTGGTTTTAGTGTAGTCACAAGATTATGCGGCCATCACCATTAATTCTAGAACATTTCATCACCCTAAAAAGAAACCCTATATCCATTAGCAGCCACCCCTCACTCCCCCCAACCTTCCATTCCCTGGTAACCATTAATCTACCAGTTACTATTAATCTGTCTCTATAGATTTTCCTATTCTAGACATTTCATAGAAATGATTCAATTTCTGTCAAGGGCATGTACCTTGGTTGCAGGCACATCCCCAGTAGGAGGTGTACAGGAGGCAGCTGATCTGTGTTTCTAACTATCCCTCTCCTCTCCCTTCCTCTCTGTAAAAAAATCAATAAAATATTTTTTAAAGATATAAATAAATAAAAATATGTACATAGTATATTCCATTATATATATATAAATATATATAAATATATATAAAATATAAAACACTTTGATAAAAATACAGTTTTAAAAAAATTAGTTAGCCATAACTGGTTTAGCTCAGTGGATAGAACGTAGGCCTGTGGACTGAAGGGTCCCAGGTTCGATTTCGGTCAAGGGCATGTACCTTGGTTGCGGGCACATCCCAGTAGGAGGTGTGCAGGAGGCAGCTGATCTATGTTTCTCTCTCATCAATGCTTCTAACTCTATCTTTCTCCCTTCCTCTCTGTAAAAAATTAATAAAATATATATTTTAAAAAATTGGTTAAACATTTTTTTTTAATCGAATTGTTTTCTACTCTGGGACGAGCTAATCTTTACAGTCAGGGCACAACCATCTGGACAGCCTTGGTCTTGTTGGATTTGTGAATTAGGTTAAAACTTGGTTGTTTTTCTTCACAAAGAAACTATATAGCTTGAAGTTTTAAATGCAACACAAAAATAAGAAGGAAGTAACTAAACAAAGCCAGTTTCTCAGGTAAAGGCTTTCGGAAAGAGCTGTCTGTCATCTGTGGCCTTGAGTCATGTATCCACCCAACCAGGGTTCTTGGAACCTTGGTGACCACACCCTGTGGGCTTGTGGGCAGGGCCATCTTGCTCAGCAGTCTATCTGCTCTCCAACCCTAGAGGCTCCGGGAGACTTCCTCTTTCCAAGGATGTTTACCTTTGATCAAAGTGCCAGACATTTAGCCGAAACCCGTTTGGCTCAGTGGATAGAGCATTGGCCTGCCAACTGAAGGGTCCCAGGTTCAATTCCGGTCAAGGGCATGTGTCTTGGTTGGGGGCACATCCACAGTGGGGGGTGTGTAGGAGGCAGCTGATCCAATGATTCTCTCTCATCAATGTTTCTAACTATCCCTCTCTCTTCTTCTCTGTAAAAAATCAATAAAATATATCTTTTTTAAAAAGTGCCATAAATTTAGATGGACCGGCAGCCTAGACAGCATGCTGCTGCCATTCCCAGCCTGATGAATGTCCTTATCCCCATTTGCCATCCGCCTGCTCCATAGGTTTCAGTTCCCTTCTCTGGTTACTGAGATCGTGTCATGAGCCCCATTCTGGCTGCCAAGTAGTTCATTTGCTTTTAAAATGCCCCTTTTGTGGTAGCAATTAATTTTTTAAAAATAGCTTTGTTTATATAACGTAATTTTTGCCTGGAGATACGATGTTTTTGTCTGGGTTACATAGGCCTTAAATTTGCAAAGGAAATGGATACTCCTGAAGGTGATTTTTTACTAAACGCTGATTTATCTATCAAGCTCCGGAAATTTAACTATCACCTTGCTTCCACTAAGTAATTTGCATAGGCCAAGATCAAAGGTCTCCAGTCTTTTTCTTTTTTCTTTCTTTTTTTTTTTTTTGGTATAAGCAACTCAGACTTTTACTCACATATGAGTTTCGATAAAAACTTCACGGTTTGATTGAGATTCACTGATGAGTAAAAGAAGCTGCTATGTGATCAGCTGCTGTCGCTGGGAGAATGGATGGTATACACCGAACAGGTGAATCATCAGAGAAGCTGGCAGCAGTGACCTCAACACTCAAGTCCTGAGCTGCTGAGCAGCACGTTTCTCATCACTGGCCTGGACACCCTGGCAGTGTGCGGGGCACTCACACCACCTTATCAAAAACACACGAGAACAACCAGTGACAGCACGTTGAGAGGCGGCTGCTATTGATTCTGGCTCCCGCAGGTGACAATACCAAGCCGCTCAAGAAAATGCCTGCCCCATCGAGAGGCTCTTTACTTTCTTGGATCTTCATAAAACTGCAAATTGCCAATCTGGAAATCTCCCATTAGTTGTGCTAAATAATGGGACCAGGTTAAGATACTAGATTGTTGTGTAGAGTGCATTTGAAAACAAATCAGGAGAGAAAGAGTTTGGGAGCATCTGTTATAAAAATGACGGCTTTAATGCATTATGAGGCCAATAGGCTTTCGCTTCTTACTTCAGGTTATCTGTGCGACCATTGCATTTGGGATGGGGATTGACAAGCCCGACGTGCGATTTGTGATCCACGCGTCTCTCCCTAAATCCGTGGAGGGTTACTACCAAGAGTCCGGCCGAGCTGGAAGAGACGGGGAAATCTCTCACTGCCTGCTTTTCTATACCTACCATGACGTGACCAGACTGAAGAGGCTTATACTCAGTAAGTCCCCCTTCAGTCTCGGGATAGTGGTATCCACCTTCTGGCGCTGTGGTACTTTTGGTCTAGTTACAGAAAAACAGGAGTGCTTATATAAATATGGGAGGGTTTTTAAAATTTTTATTTATTTATTTTTACAGAGAGGAAGGGAGAGAGATAGAGAGCTAGAAACGTCAATGAGAGAGAAACATTGACCAGCTGCCTCTTGCACACCCCCTACCGGGGATGTGCCCACAACCAACGTACATGCCCCTGACCGGAATCGAACCTGGGACCTTTCGGTTCGCAGACCGATGCTCTACCACTGAGCCAAACCGGTTTCGGCATAAATATGAGAGTTTTTAATATGTGCATAACATGCAAATCATCATTGAGAATAATAAAGATTTATATCTTCAGGGATGCCCATAAATATTCCATTAATTATAATATAGAATGTCACGTTGATATGAAATGCTATTAATAATTATTTCATTTAATATTTAAAGTCATATGAATGTATTAGAAATATTTCTGTGATATTCTCTTTTGTTTTTCTACTCTAATAAGTCTTTTTTTTTTTGCTATGTTCTTCATTTCTTTTAGTGGAAAAAGATGGAAACCATCATACCAGAGAGACTCACTTTAATAATTTGTATAGTATGGTACATTACTGTGAAAATATAACAGAATGCAGGCGAATACAGCTTTTGGCTTACTTTGGTGAAATTGGATTTAACCCTGAGTTTTGTAAGAAACACCCAGAAGTTTCTTGTGATAATTGCTGTCAAGCAAAGGTAAAATGGAAAAAAAAAAATTTCTCCTCTTGATATAGAAAAGTTAGATGAAAGATGGATTTAAGAATTACTTTTCCCATCTTCTTGAGATAAGCCTTCTCAATCAATAAAACTGTCTTTGCTACCAAAAAAAAAAAAAAAAAGTTAGATGAAAATAGTGGCCCCTAAGGAATTAAACAGAAAGATTGCTTCCTTCCCATAATCATTTGGAATGGAACATTTTTATATTCTGTGGGATATCTTTAGAATTAGAAGCCCTTAAAAATATACTGGACCATGCCGAGACCGGTTTGGCTCAATGGATAGAGCGTCGGCTTGGGGACTGAAGGGTCCCGGGTTCGATTCCGGTCAAGGGCATGTACCTCAGTTGCGGGCATATCCCCAGTAAGGGGTGTGCAAGAGGCAGCTGATCGATGACTCTCTCTCATCGATGTTTCTAACTCTCTATCCCTCTCCCTTCCTCTCTGTACAAAATCAATAAAAATACATTTTAAAAAAAAAAAAAAAAAAAAAAAATATACTGGACCTACCCAGAATACTGGGGTTATTATATACGTGCACTAGTAATTATAGGATACTGTAAAAACATCATTATACAAAAAATCCAAAATGAACAAGTACAATATTTTCAATTCAACTCTAATCTATATTTAAAGATCTCACTCTCAAAAGAGTTGTGATAACTGGAGTCCTGTGTGTGTGAATTCAGATCAATCAGATGACTCTATAAATTGATTTTTTTTTTTTTAAACAATGAAGAGTAGTGGCAATAACTTCTAGTTGAGTTTGCTATCATTTGTCCTAAAAATAACCTTGGGAGATTGTCAAATGCAAGCACTTGATTGCACCTATTATGGTAATGCTGTGTTCTAATGTCTCCAGTGTACAGAGCATTCATTTTCTCATTTGATATGTTACTTTCAACGTCTGGGTAAGCCGCTGGGGATTCACAGAACAGCGTGGTGGGGCTCGTTCGTAGCCTGGAGGGGAGACAGACCTATGTGTGATCAGTGCGGTTACAACCAGACATGCAACACTAGCCAGAGCAGAGGTGCCTGAGTCTCTCTTGGGGTGCAATCTGGATTCGTGGCCATCTCCACCCACCGCACCCAACTGTGTAGACATTGCTAATCAGAGCACTCGATTCACCAAATATTTGTTGAGTGCCTACTCTGTGACAGGCGCTTATACCCCTGAAAGATTTCACCTGCTCTTATGCCTTTAAATAACATCTATAAGTTCAACACCCCCCAAATTTATATGCGTCGCCATATAAATTTGGGATACATTACAGAACAAAACATAAAGGTCCCTGCCCTTGCGGATCTCACATTCTAGCAGAAGGAGGCTGAGTACAAACATGACAAGCACATGTTAAGGGGTAAGGGCTGTGGCGAAAAGCACGGCATTATCAGGAGGCGGGACTGATGGGTGGGAGGCAGGATGCAGTATTAGATAAGGTAGCCCAGAGAAGTCCTATTGTAAAGGTGACGTCTGAGCAGAACCTTGAAGAAGAGAGTTGGTTGAGCAGCCCTCTGGATGCGGGCATTCCTGGCTGAAGCCAAGAACAACAGCCCTCAGGTAGGGGCAGGCTTGTGCGTTTGAGGGATTGAAAAGGAGCCCACGTGGTGGGCAGGGCTGGGAGTCAGGGAAGAGGTCGTGGCAGGCCAGAGCAGCAGCTGGAGGGCTGCGTCACTCAAAGTACGGAGGGATCCTCAGCGAAGATGTTTGGGTCAGGCAGTCCGGCCGGAAGGATCAGGAATTCCGTTTGGGGCGTATTGGGTTAGATATGTCCATTCAATCCAGAAATTCTAAAAAGAGGCTGGCGATGCATATAAATTTGGGGGTGTTTAACGTATAGATGTTATTTAGAGACATAAGAGCATATGAAATCTTCAGGGGTATAAGTTTATAGACAGAAGAGGAGAAAACCAAAGTTTGAGTTCTGGGACATTAAGAGATTGAGAAGACCAAGAAAGAGAAGAGAGTTGAGATAAGAGGGAAACCAAAGAAACTAAGTATTCCAGGGCGGAGTGCTTAAGCAGTGATCGATGCTGCTGCTAAGCCAAGTGCAGTTAGGACTGAGAATTCACCATTGGATTAGGACTTTTTTTTTTTTTTAATATATTTTTTATTGATTTTTTTTTTACAGAGAGAAAGGGAGAGGGATAGAGTGTTAGAAACATCAATGAGAGAGAATCATCGACCAGCTGCCTCCTGCACACCCCCCACCGGGGATGTGCCCGCAACCAAGGTACATGCCCTTGACCGGAATCGAACCTGGGACCCTTCAGTCCGCAGGCCGATGCTCTATCCACTGAGCCAAACCAGTCAGGGCTGAAGCAATGTTCTTGAGTAGCCAGAGGGGATGGGATCTAGAGTATAAGGAGAGAGATTGGCTTCAGACGGGAGCTTGGGTAGTTCAGTTATAACAGGCGGAAGGATGAGAAAATGCGGCAGGTGCTGACAGAGCTGAATGGAGGAAGTTTGTGAAATCTTTCCTGGTTGCTTCAGCTTTCTCAAGTAGGAAGCAGTGTCATCAGCTGACAGGACAAGAGAAGGGACTGAACAGAAAGGAGAGAGTGAAACAGTCATCTAAGAGGGGTCAGTAAACTTTATCTTAAAAGGCCAGAGAGTAAATATTTTAAGCCTTTGGGCCTTAGACTCACGGCCTCTGTCACAATTACTACTCGGCTCTGCTATTTTTAGCCTGAAGCAGACATAAGCAATAAATGCATTGGTTGTCCATGGCTGTGTTCCAGTAAAATTTGATTTACAAAAGCAGGCGGTATAGCTCACGGACTGTAGTTTGCCGACTGCCGTTCTAAGAGAACGGACGAGAGATGCACTAAGGATGCATGGAAATGACCTGGCAGCAGTAAGCGTCCAGTTGAGGTCTGTGGCCATGTATTGGAAGTGCAAACAGCCAAAACCGGTTTGGCTCAGTGGATAGAGTGTTGGCCTGCGGACCGAAAGGTCCTGGATTTGATTCCTGTCAAGGGCATGTACCTTGGTTGCAGGCACATCCCCAGTGGGGGGGGGTGCAGGAGGCAGCTGGTCGACGTTTCTAGCTCTCTATCTCTCTCCCTTTCTGTAAAAAATCAATAAAATATATTTCTAAAAAAAAGAAAGAAAGTGCGAACAGTCAACATGGTTGTCCGTGTGAGTGTTTCTCCAGCCAAGTTCAGCTACAGAAGTGCAGACATGGATGGTGGAGCATTGCATATAATGTGTCCTGTCAGGCTGTGTGATGACATGGCCTAAGGGCAAAGGAGTTGAGGGTGAATGAAAGGCAGTATGGTAGTGATGGTCTATGGCAGCGGTCGGCAAACTCCTTAGTCCACAGAGCCAAATATCAACAGCACAACGGTTGACATTTCTTTGGAGAGCCATATTTTTTAAACTTCTTCTAACGCCACTTCTTCAAAATAGACTCGCCCAGGCTGTGGTATTTTGTGGAAGAGCCACACTCAAGGGGCCAAAGAGCCGCATGTGGCTCGCGAGCCACAGTTTGCCCACCACGGGTCTATGGCATTCAAGCTGAGTTAGGCGAACATCTGAGGATGAGGATTGTTGGGTGCCAGATGATGAGAGCTGGAAAGGTAGGAGGCGTGGCCACGGGAGTGAGTTGCTGACTTACGTGAAGGACAGGGTACCTGGAGCGGAGGAGATCAAGACGCTGAAGGCCGAGGTGCGGGAGGATCGCCGCTCCTAGTCGTCATGAAGCAAGGCAGGAATGAAGTTGGAGAGAGTGACAGGGCACTCTCTCCCGATGATTCTAGAGAGAGCCTCAAAACCACTACCAAGTGCCGTGTAAGGCGAGAAACCTGTTCCTCCTCTGGTTGTTGAAATGTGGCAGATGAACAAGGATTAGAAGACAGGGAGCTGCCGAAACCAGTTTGGCTCAGTGGATAGAGCGTCGGCCTGCAGACTGAAGGGTCCCAGGTTCAATTCCGGTCAAGGGCATGTACCTTGGTTGCGGGCACATCCCCAGTGAGGGGTGTGCAAGAGGCAGCTGATCTATGATTCTCTCTCATCAATGTTGCATGTGCAGAGGCACAGAGCAGAAGCAGGACACAGCTTAGGAGACACGCAGGTGGTTAGATTGCTCCTTTGGAGAACCAGCGGGGAGAGCATATGGTAATGGGGGCTTTGGAAAATAGGCAGCGTTTGGAGTCAGCCAAGGGGAAGATGAGAAAGGGAACTGACAGGAGGTAATAAAGAAGATAGACTGTGGCATCAAAGACCCAAAAGAGATGGGAAACTCATCAATGTGCATGTTTTTCATCTCAGACATCACCAGCCAGTACATAACGAGCCACTGTTCTAGGGGTTCTGAAGGGTATTTTTGTTTTCTAAGAATATTCTTACCTAGAGAGTACTGTCAGGTCATTGAAAGACAAGATGTATATATCTGCGAAGCAGTAATAAAATAGAGTGCTAACTGTTCTAGACACAAGGTTAATATAAGAACTTGGGAAAGAATGAACATGCAAAACTTACTTAGATTTTGGTGTGGAAACAGTTGATTTATGACATAACTAGTTAGTAAACCCTAGCTATCTAGGTCTCATCTTAATTATCATAGAAAATAATCTCTTTTTATTCATAGGATTATAAGACACGAGATGTGACTGACGATGTGAAAAATATTGTAAGATTTGTCCAAGAACATAGTTCATCTCAAGGAATGGGAAACAGAAACCATGTCGGTCCCTGTGGGAGATTCACCATGAATATGCTGGTTGACATTTTCTTAGGTAAGTGCTCTGTTTTCTTAGTTTGCGTTATATCGCCGAAACTGGCGTGGCTCAGTGGATAGAGCGTCGACCTGCAGACTGAAAGGTTCCGGGTTCAATTCCAGTCAAGGGCATGGACCTTGGTTGTGGGCACATCTCCAATAGGGGGTGTGCAAGAGGCAGCTAATCGATGTTTCTCTGTCATCAATGTTTCTGACTCTCTATTCCTCTCTCTTCCTCTCTGTAAAAAATCAATAAAATATATATTTTTAAAATTTTGCATTATATCAATTGATGTTGAACATCTAAAGAATTCTCTTGTCTGTTTTCTTATAGAAGTGAAGGGCTTCAGGATAAAACATTTTTCGACTAACAAAAGAAAATTGGTTTTTATGAATTATGCTGACTTGTTTTTCCAGAAAGAAACACTTTATGGTGTGTGTTTTTAAAATTGAGTTTTAGAGAGGAAGGGAGAAAGAGAGAAACATTGATCACTGTCTCCTGTATGCAACCTGGACTGGGGATCGAGCCCACAATCTGGGTTCAAACCGGCTTTTCAGTGCACGGGACCCCCTGCAACCTGGGCAGTGTGCTGACCAGGAACTGAGCTTTGACCTTCTAGTTCATAGAACAATGCGCAACCACTGAACCACACTGGCTGGGCTTTTTAAAATATATTCATTCATTTATTTTAACCTTCACCTGAAGATATTAATTTTTTTTAATATATTTTTTTCTTTATTTCAGAGAGGAAGGGAGAGGGAGAGAGAAGCATCAATGATGAAAGGGAATCATTGATTGGCTGCCTCCTGCATGCCCCTCCACTGGGGATTGAGTCCATAACCTGGGCATGTGCCCTTGTCTAGAATCGAACCTGGGACCCTTCAGTTTGCATGCTGACACTCTATCCACTGAGCCAAACCAGCTAGGTCTTTTTTTTTTTTTTTTTTTTTTTTTTTTTTTTTTTTTTTTAAGAGAGAGAGAGTGGGGAAAGGGTGAGAGAGAGAGAAACATCAGTGTGAAGGAGACACATCAATTGGTGTGCGGGGCCAACATTCTAACCACTTAGCAACACTGGCCAGGGTAGAAATGAAATATTTAATTGATGGCAGTGAAAAACACAAATGTTCCTTCTCAACCAAAAAAGGGAGAAAGGGGCTTAGAAACTTGAGGGGGAAAATTACACAGGAGACTTAAGATTATATGTAAAACAAAGGAAATTGTCACATGATTTTGAGTAATTGATAAAATCTACCAAAAAAAATAATCCATTTGCCTGAATGCCGTAAACATCCTCCTTCGGATTGCACAAGAGGCACAGCATGCCAAGTGGGAAAGGAAACTTATTAACTGTTGATTAGCTACAATACTTGGCATCAACATATAGACTTAAATATGGTTAGAGAACAGGACAGGATGTATATGTTCATCTTGATATAAAAGTACATAAATAAATAAAAATGAAAGAAGAGTACACAGAAGATTTGAGATGCTAATTTACATAGAGGGGAGAGAGGGTCGAAAATTCTATCTAAAGTTACCGAAACCAGTTTGGCTCAGTAGTAGAGCATCGGTCTGTGGACTGAAAGGTCCGGGGTTCGATTCCGGTCAGGGGCATGTACGTTGGTTGCGGGCACATCCCCAGTAGGGGGGTATACAAGAGGCAGCTGGTCGATGACTCTCTCTCATCGACGTTTCTAGCTCTCTATCTCTCTCCCTTCCTCTCTGTAAAAAATCAATAAAATATATTAAAAATAAAAAATAAAGTTACAGAAATATTAAATAGATGAACCAGTATTATAGCAAAATTTGGGGCAGGATAAAGTGAAGGGGGTGGCATAAATGAGATGAAGCCTCTTTCATATTTGGGGGTTCATCAGGTAAATGTCAGGTGGTGACCTGCTAGAGCAGGGGTCAGGGGGACCCTTTTTCTGCCAAGGGCCATTTGGATATTTACAACATCATTTGAGGGCCATTCAAAATTATCAGCTTAAAAAGTAGCCTGCTCTATTTGGGCAAACATTTAATTAACTCACCCTAATGCCTTGGCAGACCCAAGGACTCTGTGTGCCTTACACGGATCAGGCCAGATGTTCCCCACCCCTGGGCTGGAGGAATGACAGCAAGGATTAGGGTTCCGGTGGAGGTAACCACAAGAGCTAAAAACAAAAGCTGTTTAGAAAGTGAATCCCTTAAAGAAGGGAAGTGGGAGGGGTGGGTGGGGCCGAGGAATGTTGCTTTTAATTATAAGCCCTTCTGTACTATATAGTCTCTTTTTCCCAGATATCACATTAATTAAATATATAAACAAGAGGTTCCTTCATTTGAAAAAAATCAATAGCCTGGGTTGGAGTAAGAGGAGGATTTGCTCAGTTTCTCAGCTTTTTCCTCTGGACCGGCTCTTTCCTCAGGACAAAAGCAGCTTCAGTGCCAAGTCTTCCCTTGCAGGGTTCTTGCCTTCTCCTAGTTGGGACCTTTTTCAGGGGAACAAAGGATTGCAGATAAAACAACTTATTATAAGAGTTATACATGATCACTATATTGTAATATGTAGAAAACTGGAAAGAATACAGATAACCCCAGAAAAAACTGCTGATATTTTAATGTGTTTGCTCACAATCACATATTTATCATATTGTACGTATAATTGAACATTTTTATATAATCACTAGGTTCCCGTTGCAGGAAGATTGCTTCAAAAACGGGGCTTCTCGCAGGCTTCCCTCCGCCATCTCCCCCACCCCCACCCCCCACCCCCCACACTTTCCCTCCTGCCACCGCCATTCACAGCCATTCACCCTGGCCATGCTTTCCCTCCCTCTTCCTTCTATGCTGTCTTCAGTCTTCACTCCTCCCTCCCTCCCTCAGCATATGCAAATTAAACATAATCTTTGTTGGGTTAATTTGCTTACTCGCTCTGATTGGCTATGGGTGTAGCGAAGGTATGGTCAATTAGCATTTTTCTCTTTTATTAGTGTAGGTATGTAAGCATTTTCTTATTTTTTATTTTAAGGTAAGTTTTAATAATTTATATCTTCTCAGAGTAATGATGCATTCCATTTAAACAGACCTGCCCACACATGACCTCTATTAGAGCGTTATGGTGTGCCTACATTTACCAATCTAACTTTTTTTCCCTTCTCACCAGGGAGTAAGAGTGCAAAAATTCAGTCGGGGATATTTGGAAAGGGGTCTTCATATTCACGGCACAATGCTGAAAGGCTTTTTAAAAAGCTGATACTCGACAAGATCTTGGATGAAGACTTATTTATCAATGCCAACGACCAACCCATTGCCTATGTGATGCTTGGAAGTAAAGCGCAAGCTTTACTGAATGGGTATTTAAAGGTACGGCATTTGGCCGAGACCGGTTTGGCTCAATGGATAGAGCGTTGGCTTGGGGACTGAAGGGTCCCGGGTTCGATTCCGGTCAAGGGCATGTACCTTGGTTGCGGGCATATCCTCAGTAGGGGGTGTGCAAGAGGCAGCTGATCGATGACTCTCATCGATGTTTCTAACTATCTCTCTTCCTTCCTCTCTGTACAAAATCAATAAAAATATATTTAAAGGTATGGCATTTGAAATGTTGATTTTATTTTTATAATATCATTTTATTATTTTAGTGAGTAGACAGAAATATATTAATGCAAATTAAAACTCTCTTTTCCAAATTAAACTCTCTTTTCCAAAGCTTGTGGGTACTGAACTTATTTCTACTATCTTATATGAACATTTTGTGTTCCTCTTAATTTGCAAAGAGACCTTAAAATGGAACCCAAGTAATACAATAACTATCAAAGTGAACTTAATGGATTATCAGATCACTAAATCACCACGTATTTACTAAACTGACATTTGTCAAGAAATAATTCTGGCCAAAACCGGTTTGGCTCAATGGATAGAGCGTTGGCCTGCAGACTAAAACGTCCCAGGTTCGATTCCGGTCAAGGGCATGTACCTTGGTTGCGGGCACATCCCCAGTGGGGGGTGTGCAGGAGGCAGCTGATCGATGATTCTCTCTCATTGATGTTTCTAACTCTCTATCCCTCTCTCTTCCTCTCTGTAAGAAATCAATAAAATATTTTTTTTAAAAAGAAGAAAAGAAAAAGAAGTAATTCTGTACTAGGCACTAGGGGTACAAAGATGGAGAACGCACAGCCCCTGTTCCCAAAGGGCTTACTATCCACTTAGCATAAGAGAAGTATCCTCCCCCCAAAAAAAGGCAATGAAGCATTAAATAAAACACACGCACACACACACACACACACTCACTCCTATGATTTCTCTCTCTTCTCACTCACAGGTTGACTTCATGGAGACGGAAAATTCCAGCCGTATCAAGAAACAAAAAGCCTTAGTGACGAAGGTTTCCCAGCGGGAAGAGGTGGTTAAGAAGTGTCTCGGAGAACTCACAGAAGTGTGCAAATCTCTGGGGAAAGTCTTTGGCGTCCATTACTTCAATATCTTCAACACGGTCACTCTCAAGAAGCTTGCAGGTAGGCGTGCGTGAGCCTTCGTTCCGTGGCATCAATGAATAGGCCCAAGGTTAGCCTCGCTAAGGAACTTGCTAAGTGCATAAATGTATCTCGGGCTTTTGTACCACTCTTATTTAATCTCTAAATGAAAGCCCAGAGAAGCCATTTGAACTTATTCTTGAGACACTTTCTCCGCATGCTGGATGTTAGACTAGGATAATTGCAGTCTCTAATACCAGATGTTCCTTGATTATGTGTCCATTTGTGCCTGCCTTTATGAGATCTAGCTGTGTTATTATAACGATGTCTCTGCAATGAGGAGCCAACTTCCTCATGAAAAGAAACGATGTGTTATGCTCCTTTGAATCCGGATCAAGCATTCTTCTGTGTCTTCGGTTAATAAATGCCCTGAGTTATTGCCAAAGCTCCAGATAGCTCAACCAGAATTCTAATGGTAAAAGCCCTTGGAAAATAAGGTGTTACATGGGTGACTAACTAGTAGTGTGCGTTACCTTCCTAAAGTCCCATCATCATCACCTTCTCTCTCCTCCATTCCCGTTCCTAGCACCATAGGTCATTGTGGTACTTCATCAACTCTAAGACGCCATCTACTTTAAGACATTGCTATTTTATGAGCTATTGAGAAAGAAAAATTCTGCTATTTAAACCGGAACACGGCGCTTTTTGTTGAAAATCACTTTGACTTTTTCTGCTTGTACATGAAAAATGCATAAAATTAAAGTGAGTTGATTTAGGTACTTGTAAAAATTCACATTCAAAGCCTGACTTCCAAATTATGTGTGTGTGTATATATATATATATATATATATATATATTTTTTTTTTTTATTTTTTTTTTTTAAATATGTATTTTATTGATTTTTTTACAGAGAGAAGGGAGAGAGATAGTTAGAAACATCGATGAGAGAGAAACATCGATCAGCTGCCTCCTGCACACCCCCTACCGGGGATGTACCTGCAATCAACGTATGTGCCCTTGACCGGAACCGAACCTGGGACCTTTCAGTCCGCAGGCCGACGCTCTATCCACTGAGCCAACCGGTTCCGGCCCAAATTATTTTTGAATCAGTTTTCCATATCTTTGTTTTCCCGAGTGTCATTGAGAATGTTAGTGACAACAGCCTTTTTTAGTGTATTCCACTATTTTCCCATCACTCATTCCGGTTCGGTGGTCGTGGTTTCTTGGCGAAACCACAGACTGCCAGCAGAAGGCTGGACATCCTCAGCGGCAAATTCTCTTTCAGTTGTGGAAGCATTGAAACTTATGCTTATCAATGCCAAGTTTATCCCCCATGACTCCGTTTCTGGGTTTTCTGCATTCACAATTCCTTTTTCAGTCTAATCACAGCCTAGTTGTCTTGTAGACATTTTCTCTGGCACGTGAGGAACTGGCCCTGGAGTCACGCTGTGGCCGTGCCAGCAGTGCCCATGGCTGTGACTAAGCCCTCACGGGCACAGGCAGCAGCCACCACCTCACAGCTACCATTCCGCCGTCAGCACTTGTCAGACCAACCTTGGCCTCAGGAAAGTCAACGGTGAATAAGTGTCTTAGAGTTGATGAAATACAGTCTTCTGTTCCTAGGCTCTTAGTGTAGTTTTCTAACTGGTCTCCTTACCTGCAGATATGAACATGATGTATATTTTAATCTTTCAAAACCTCTGTTAGCCCTGACCGGTTTGGCTCAATGGTTAGAGCGCCGGCCTGCGGACTAAAGGGTCCGGGGTTTGATTCTGGTCAAGGGCATGTACCTTGGTTGCAGGCACGTCCCCAGTGGGGGGGTGCAGGAGGCAGCTGATTGATGTTTCTAGCTTTCTATCCCTCTCTCTTCCCCTCTGAAAAAAATCAATAAAATATATATATTTTTTAAAAACCTCTGTTGCTAAAACTGGTTTGGCTCAGTGGTAGAGCGTTGGTCTGTGGACTGAAAGGTCCCAGGTTCGATTCCGGTCAAGGGCATGTACCTTGGTTGCGGGCACATCCCCAGAAGGGTGTGTGCAAGAGGCAGCTGATCGATGATTCTCTCTCATCGATGTTCCTAGCTCTCTATCCCTCTCTCTTCCTCTCTGTAAAAAAATCAATAAAATATTTGTTTAAAAAAAAAACCTCTGTTAAAATGCCAATAGCTCTCCAGATAAAGTACAAAGTCTATCAAGGATCTGCATTTCTACTTGCCTTTCCCACTTCCTCTCCCACCAACGCCCTCTGTAAACCTTCTAGTCTGTCCTAAAGGTCTGTTCCTTTTCCTCTAAACATAGGAACGATGTGAAAATCGAAGATTTGAAATCCACCCTTTGCTGAAGTCTACGTAGGAATTATTACTCCCTCACTCCCCGTAGCCAGTGCATCAATGACTCCTACAGACCAGCCTCCCAAATGCATCCAGATCCATCTCTTCTTCATCTCTGCTGCGACATCCTAATTCGCGTCATCCTCGCTTGCTTCTCAGTGCCTCCCTCTGGGCTCCTAGTTTCTGTTCTTCCCCTTACAATCCATTTTCCACAGTGATTTTCTAGAGTGATCTTTAAAATGGCAGGCTTGTCCGGCTATGAGACTGACGCACCATCTGTGTGCAGAGAACTCAACAGCCTACTTGTTAAAATCAGATTACCCGCTTCACCCCACAGGCAGAAAGACAGGAGGAAGAATGGGTTTGGGTTGGAGGCGTGTAAGAATTCAGTTACGGGCCCTGGCTGGTTTGGCTCAGTGGATAGAGTGTTGGCTTGTGGACTGAAGGGTCTTGGATTCGATTCTGGTCAAGGACATATGCCAGGATTGAAGGCTTGATCCCTAATAGGGGGTATGCAGGAGGCAACTGATCAATGATTCTCTCATCATTGATGTTTCTATCTCTCCCTCTCCTTTCCTCTCTGAAATCGATATATATATATAAAATTCTTATTTAAAAAAAAGAATTCAGTTACGGTCTTTTTGAGTTGGATATACAAGTCTGGAGCACAAAGGAGAAGTCAGAGCCGGAAACATGAATGTGGTCATTCTCCTAAATAACCTTTATTGTGAGGAGATAGCAAAGTCTGCTTAAACTCTGAGGCACGGCGCACAGTTCCTCTCCGGTTACCCTGGTTACCCTGTGTCCTTTGCTCTCCCTTTCTCTCAGCCCTGACCTAACGCACCTTTGCTGCTGGAATTGGATGATGGGCTCCTGCCCTCTGGGCCTGCCTGCTGCCTCTGTTGGCACCAACTGCCTGGCAGAAAATTGGCCCATGTGCACAGTGCTCTGCATTTAGTTGGCACTTACCAAGCATGTGCTGAATGGGTGGATGAGCACAAATCCAGTGGGTTTTCTGTTGGTGGTCATTTAAATTCCTGCTTTTATGTTCATGCGCAGAATCGTTATCTTCCGATCCCGAGGTTTTGCTTCAAATTGATGGTGTCACCGAAGATAAACTGGAAAAATACGGTGCAGAAGTGATTGCAGTATTACAGAAGTACTCCGAGTGGACGCTGCCAGGTTCAGTATACAGCCAAATGCGTGTTTTCTGAAAGCCTGTCTTCATGTTAAGCGGTGCATCTCACCGGATTAAGTCTCTGTGGTTTCCGGGTGTGTTCATGCTTCGGACACATTGTCACCCTGATGCTCAAGTGCCCAGGGCACTGTTTAGTGATGTGCCAGGCACCTCTTCCAGGACACTGATGCTTGGGCCCCATGCGGGATGCCAGCTGCCAAACAGGCTCCTAGGACCCAAAGGAGGACCTTTGAGCCCAGAGCTTGCTGGTTCTGTTCAGGCAAATACCTGGGGAACTCAGGGCATTCGCCGTGGTCGGCAAACTGTGGCTCTTTGGCCCCTTGAGTGTGGCTCTTCCACAAAATACCACGGCCTGGGCAAGTCTATTTTGAAGAAGTGGCGTTAGAAGAAGTTTAAGTTTAAAAAATGTGGCTTTCCAAAAAAAAAAATATCAACCGTTGTGCCAGTGCCATTGGTAGTTGGCTCTGGACGAATGAGTTTGCCAACCACTGGGCTAGTGCAGCTCCCAGGCCTGCCACCATCTCGCTCTGTGGTCCTTGGCAGCCACACATAACCTTGTGCTTCAGTTTCCTTATCTGAGGAAGGAACATGTTGTCTGGAAAGCGTGACTGCAGATAAAATGGAAGAGTGGAGTTTAAATACTTTGGGGAAATGAGCATGGAATTGTAGCGCTAGATGATCTTATTGTCAGCTATTGAAAGAATCTGCCCGAGTCGGTGCATCACTAGCAGGTGTTGCCAAAGGTTATATCAGGCCTGTCGCGAAGCATCTCTAACTACAAGCCCCATCACTTCTGAGCCATAGAAAGCACTGGCTAAGATAGTGACCAGACATCCCGCTTTTGGCGGGACAGTCCCGATTTTTAACAATTTGTCCTGCGGCGTTTTTAAAAAAGGTCCCGATTTTATTTTTTTTTTATTTTTTTTTTTTAAAGAAAAATCGGGACCTTTTTTAAAAACGCCACAGGACAGCCGGCACCGGTTTGGCTCAGTGGATAGAGCGTCGGCCTGTGGACTGAAAGGTCCCGGGTTCGATTCCGGTCAAGGGCATGTACCTTGGTTGTGGGCACATCCCCAGTAGGGGGTGTGCAGGAGGCAGCTGGTCGATGATTCTCTCTCATCGACGTTTCTAACTCTCTATCCCTCTCTCTTCCTCTCTGTGAAAAATCAATAAAATATATTTAAAAAAAAAAAAAAAAAAACGCCACAGGACAAATTGTTAAAAATCGGGACGTCTGGTCACCTTAGGCTAAGAGGAAATAGAGAGCAAAGGAAGATGCAGGAGACAGAACACGTACAAAAGTCTTATGGCCTCCTCCAACATGCTGCCATGTGATAAGATACGGCAGGCAGGCCAAGTTCAATGTCTTTCCTGTTTCTGTAAGGGATCTCGGTAGGGGTTTCTTTTCCAGGCTAATGGAAAAGTCAACAGGCTGAGAAAGGAGTGAGCATGTGTTTCAAGTTCTGTCTGTTCCTGATTGTTTTTCATTCATTAACAAAATGCTGCAGAATAAGGTTTTCATACATTCCTCAGCATCGTAATTACCCCATTAAAGGCCTTGCTTGGACAATAGTGGCAGTCCCTCGGTGGGAACTTCATGTTTGTTTACTACAGTAACTTGTTTGGAAGGGTTTTTCCCACATGAGACAGCCTGGTGGTAATTGCTGCCACTATTGAGGGACAGGCACTGTGCCAAGAGCTTTGTTTTGTATCGCTCAGTCCTCACAACGCCCATTTTATTTTATTAATATATTTCATTGATTTTTCACAGAGAGGAAGAGAGAGGGACAGAGATCTAGAAACATCGATGAGAGAGAGACATCAACCAGTTGCCTCCTGCACTCCCCCCCCCACCGGGGATGTACCCGCAGCCAATGTACATGCCCCTGACTGGAATCGAACCTGGGACCCTTCCATCCGCAGACCAACGCTCTATCCACTGAGCCAAACCGGTTTGGGCACAACGCCCATTTTACAGGTGGAAATGGGTGAGGCCTTTTCATATCCCCAAATCCCACAGCTGGGCCTTTCTGCTGGAACTAGTTTTGGAAGGACAAGGTCCATCCTGTCCTTTTTACCAGGCAGCGAGGTAGCCTGAGGGTGAACCAAACCACCTTCAGAAAACGGAGGAATGCATTTATCTGTGGGGGTTTCATGTTCTTTCCATGTGTTGGGGTGCCCATACCTGTGGAAGTTACCATCTCTTTGTGTGCTTCTTTGTGTTACTCATTTGCTACATGCTATGTGAAGTGTCCCCCAAAACAAAGAGGTATTTTTGTCTTTGAAGAGGAAAATATGGCCTGGAAGTTTCTGACACTTACTAAGGAACTGTTGTTCAGAAGTGAGGTACAGAGCATAGTTTATGCTTCTCTTATATTGAGTTATATTTTCAGCATATGTAAGTTGATAAATAAAATTTATCTTTTATATAGCACATCATACTTTTAAAAGATCTTAACAGGATTAACTACCCAAATAGTAACAGGTATAGGTCAGACACACAGATTGGAGCTAAGCCTGAAGTCTCCAGTTGAGTTAAAGAGTATCACAGATTTTTTTTTTTTAAATATATATTTTTATTGATTTCAGAGAGGAAAGGAGAGGGGGAGAAAGAGAGAAACATCAATGATGAGAGAGGATCATTGATCAGCTGCCTCCAACACGGCCCACATTAGGGATTGAGCTTGCAACCCGGACATATGCCCCCACTGGGAATCGAACAGTGGCCTCCTGGTTCATAGGTTGATGCCCAACCACTGAGCAACACTGGCCAGGCTCACTACTTTTTAAAAAATAAATTCTTATCCTCTGCCTTTAAAAAAATAAATTGCCCCTGAGAACTTTGGGGCTTTGTGAAATTAAAGAAAAAGAAATGTTTAGCTCCTGCGGAATTGTCAAACCTTCGTGGCAAGAAGACACCAGGAAAGCAGGTCGGTGTCGGCTGCACGGTGTGTGTGTTGTGCGTCTCCGTTTAGAGAAACGACACTGGCCCAGCGGGCATCGCCGGTAAAGGTCTGCGTTGTCCGTTTGCAGCCGAGGACAGCTCCCCGCAGATGAGCCCGTCCAGCAGCAGAAGCACCGCGAGAAACGACTCGGAGGAGTGCGACGAGGAAACACCTGTATCTTCTCGCTACTTTGCAAATAAAACCAAAAATGAGAGAAAGAGGAAAAGGATGCCAGCCTGCCAAAGGCCTAAAAGGAGAAAAACTGGTTTCGGTGATTTCAAGACAAAAGGGTAAGTTCTGCAACCCGGGGCATCAGGGGGGAAAGTACGAAAGCGCAGCTGCTTTGCTTTCCTTTTGAAGCATTTGATAAAACATGCCATTGTTAAATGCTGCTTGATCCTACGTTCACTTTAGCTTTCATTTTCTTTATTTTTTTAATATTTTTATTGATTTCAGAGAGGAAGGGAGAGGGAGAGAGAGAGATAGAAGCATCCATGATGAGAGAGAATCATCGATCAGCTGCCTCCTGCATGCCCCGCACTGGGGATCAAGCCCGCAACCGGGGCATGTACCCCGACTGGGAATCCAACCGCAACGTCCTGGTTCATAGGTCAACACTTAACCACTGAGCCATGCCAGCTGGGCTGCTTTAATTTTTAAAAATAATCTACTCCTAAGTCGATTATCACTAAAACTTTCTAGTTGGCAAAAACTCCAATTTTGACTTGAACTTAGAAAAAAAAAAATTTTGTAATTGCTCTTCTTAAGAATCTTTTCCACCTAAAAGACTACAAATCATAGACTAGCTGAATAAACAGAAACCTTTGTTTCCTCCTTACTTTTTTTTTTATATATATATATTTTATTGACTTTTTATAGAGAGGAAGAGAGAAGGACAGAGAGTCAGAAACATCGATGAGAGAGAAACATCCATCAGCGGCCTCCTGCACATCCCCCACTAGGGATGTGCCCACAACCAAGGTACATGCCCTTGACAGGAATCGAACCCGGGACCCTTCAGTCTGCAGGCCGACGCTCTATCCACTAAGCCACACCGGTTTCGGCTCCTCCTTACTTTTATGATTCTGTCGGTACTTGTTCTACCACTTACATTGCCGCAGAGTCTACAGGCCTCCATGTGGAGGCCCTGCACACTCCCTGCCATTCATTCTGGCAAAGCCAGCCTCCCAGTCTGCAGGGCAGCAGGGAAGAGTCCACAGCAGGAAAATCCAAAGGTCAGGCAAGCCAGGCTTCGAGAGATTGCACGAATGGCCTCCATCCTCCATCTTCCCCACAGATGGGCTGGGACCCATCTGCTCTGGGCGCTGTCAGCACACCAAGGGGGAACAAAGGTGGTATTGTCAGGTGCTGGGTGATGATCTGGCCAGCGTTCTTATTTCTTCCTAGTCGCACTGCTTCCCACAGCCCCCTCCCTGTCTCCTGCAAGGACACTGTATTCTCACCAGGAGAGTAAGGTCTGGCAGGATCCTGACCATCCCCTCAGTCTGGATGGCCACCTCCCACATAACTGCCTGTGGTCACAGAGATGCTTGCAGGAAAGGGAAAGAAGCCCTCGGTAAATTTCTGGAAGCTGTCGAAACTGGTGTGGCTCAGTGGATAGAGCGTCGGCCTGCGGAGATTCTGGTCAAGGGCATGTGCCTTGGTTGCGGGCACATCCCTAGTGGGGGGGGGGCAAGAGGCAGCTGATTGATGATTCTCTCTCATTGATGTTTCTAACTCTCTACCCTCTCTCTTCCTCTCTGTAAAAAAATCAATAAAATATATTTAAAAAAATTTTTTTTCTGGAAGCTGTTGTTTTTCTTTGGCAGTTTTTTGTAACTCTCTTCCTTCTGGGTAATAAAAAAAATTTTTTTTTTCTTGAGGGAAGAAAGGGGAAGGCAAATGTAACCGAATTGTCACTTTCTCATTAAGTCTCTAAACAAACATCTTGCCTGGGCTAATTATTCTGCCAGGATACAGAAATTAAAAGCATTAGTAAATGTTAGTTCAATTTTGCGGTTTTTCATGCGCAAGTGACCAGCAGATGTTCCTCAGTGGGGACATTTTATTTTCTTCATGTATCCCTTCGTTTTGGGAAATACTTGTTTCCTCAGGAGCCCACACAGAGTCAGAGTCCTTAAAAGGCGTGTGGTCCAGCCCCTGGGGGCGTATAATGAGGAAACCAAGGCCTGGCCTGTGGGAGGCTTCCGCAAGGTTGTACCGGCCTAGACATGGCCCGCCCACACTTGCCCAGAACTTTTCTTTCTTTTTCTTTTTTTTTAATCCAAACTTAAGTATATTTTTCCTTTTTTTTTTTTTTAGAGAGAGAGAGATTGGGGGGGGGGGGGGGCGAAACCGGTTTGGCTCAGCGGATAGTGTGTCAGCCTGCGGACTGAAGGGTCCCGGGTTCGATTCCGGTCAAGGGCATGTACCTTGGTTGCGGGCACATCCCCAGTGGGGAGGGAGGGGGGGTGGAAGAGTCAGCTGGTCAATGATTCTCTCTCATCGATGTTTTTAAATCTATCCCTCTCCCTTCCTCTCTAAAAAATCAATAACATATTTTTAAAAAGAGAGAGAGAGCCAAAACCGGTTTGGCTCAATGGATAGAGCATCGGCTTGGGGACTGAGGGGACCGGGGTTCGATCTCCCTTCCACTCTGTACAAAATCAATAAAATATATTTAAAAAAAAAAAAAAAAAAGAGAGTGGAAGAGAGAGAGAGAGAGAGAGAGTGGAAGAGAGAGGGAAAGATAGAAATATCGATGTGAGAGAAACACATCAATTGGTTGCCTCCTGCACGAGCCCTGACCAGGGCCCAGGCTGGAGACGAGTCTGCAGCTGAGATACTTGCCCGTGACCAGAATCGAACCCAGGACCTTTCGGTTCTCAGGCCAACGCTCTATCCATTGCACCAAACCAGCAAGGGCCCAGAGCATTTTCATTTCTATCTGGGAGAACCTTAGCAATGGTTGTGGTTTCATTTTTACTTGTCAGACAAAAAAAAGCATATTTTAAGTGATCATCAGCTCCATCATTTAGCTTTCACAACTTTGGTCTATAAGAGTGAAATACTTGCCGAAACTGGTTTGGCTCAGTGGATGGATCGTCAGCCTGTGGACTGAAGGGTCCCATGTCCGATTCCCATCAAGGGCATGTACCTTGGTTGCGGGCACATCCCTGGTAGGGGGTGTGCAGGAGGCAGCTGGTCGATGTTTCTAACTCTCTGTCCCTTTCCCTTCCTCTCTGCAAAAAAAAAAAATCAATAAAATATATTTTTTTAAAAGAAGAAGAAGAAGAGTGAAGCACTTTGCCCTGTGGCCTAGAACCTGATCTCATAAGAAGTAAGAAAGCTCAGTCAGTTCCAAAGCCAGGCCCATTGGATGCTGGTTTTTAATTAGCCTGTGTGTCTCTGATGGGATTCTTCTTTGATATCCCTAGAGCCCAAAACCAGTTCGTTTTGTTGCCTTCTTTTATCTTTGTCACGGCCTCTTTGTGTCTGGGCCTCATTCTCCTCATTTCCCCAGAGCCTCTGAAAGATTCCCTCCCGTTCCACTGCTCACCTGGTTGAAGGTCCCTGCACAATGGCAGAGCAAACATGGCTCTCCGCCAGGGTCCTTAACTCTCCACCCTACCGGAACTCTGCCACTTGAGAAGAACACACAACGATGGCATTTCGTTCCCAAGTTATGTGCCCAGCTCCCTAAGTGGGAGTCAAATGGATGGGCTGCGTGAGGTGGAGGCTGCTGGTGGCAGATTCATTCTGTAAATCAACAGAAACAGCAGGTTTTTTGCTCCGCAGGAAATGTGCATAGGGAAATTGAGGCTGCCGCTCCGCCCGGTTGGCACATCTCTGCCAGTTCTGTGGTCAGGCTGCCCCTGGAGGAAGAGTTTCACGATGTTGAAAAACCACTCTTCCCCTAGTCCCACCAGAATTACCACACACCGGTAGCCCCGGATTCAGAGGCAGGAGGCCACTTGCCAGCCCCCCCAATGCTGCTGCTGTGGAATCCGTGTCGGGCATGAACTCAGCCTGGTAACAAAGCAGCAGGAAATACTCATGTAAGAAAAAGGCGTCCATAGAGAATGCTGCCAGCTGTTATCCTTGTAAACATACGTCCCGTGGGGTTTTTTAATTTACTTATTTTACCTTTTATTGGGGGTGGGAGGGCTGAGGGAAGAATAGCTATTGTCTTCAGGGAAGTGAGGTGCTTGAGGGACTTTGAAATTGGCTGTGGCCAGGGCTTGCGTCTTCCTTGACTGTAAAGGCAGCGAGTGGGAGGTACAAGAGCAGGCGATCCAGCGAGCTGCTGGCGACGTGGCGGTGACAGAGCCGTGCCAGACCCGAGCCCTCGCGGGCCTCCCCGGGGAACCACATCTGCAGCCTTCCCCTGGCTGGGGCTGGGCAGGAAGAGGCTTGACTCAGCTCTGCTCTGCCCTGCCTGCCTGCCTGCCATACCTCCATCCACCCAGCCACCTTTCTCTGGACTGTGCAATTCCAGAGCATATTATAAGGCATTTGGGGCCTTAAAACAAGATATCCTTGCCGAGACCGGTTTGGCTCAGTGGATAGAGCGTCAGCCTGCAGACTGAAAGATCCTGGGTTCGATTCCTGTCAAGGGCATGGACCTTGGTTGCGGGCATATCCCCAGTAGGGGATGTGCGAGAGGCAGCTGATTGATGATTCTCTCTCATCGATGTTTCTAACTCTCTATCCCTCTCTCTTCCTCTCTGGGAAAAAAAAAAAAAAAAAAAAATCAATAAAATATATATATTTTTAAAAACACAACAACAAAACACAAGGTACCCATGCTTTTCTTACATGATCAGAATAGATCTGGGCTCCGTTGTCCCGAGGGAAGAGTCTGGTTATCAGCTATGAAAGGTGAAGTTGGAGAGAAGGCACATGATTTGGCCTCGAGTCCCAGAATTCAGAAACAGTCCTTGACATTTTAGGGAGATAAATTTGTCTGGAGAACAGCAGAGTCCTTGAATTGTAAATCAAACTGACCTTACCCACGGAGTTAAAGGCAGAGAGACCGGTAAGGCCAAAGAAAATCATGGGTTATTGCCGAAACCGGTTTGGCCCAGTGGATAGAGCGTCGGCCTGCGGGTTTGATTCCAGTCAAGGGCATGTACCTTGGTTGCGGGCACATCCCCAGTAGGGGGCGTGCAAGAGGCAGCTGATCGATGACTCATCGATGTTTCTAACTATCTCCCTTCCTCTCTAAAAAAATCAACAAAATGTATTTTTTTAAAAAGAAAATAAAAAGAAAATCATGGGTTATGTAACTCTTTCAGATTAAGAGAAAAAAAAGACTTTTTTGGGGCTTTTATATAACATTTCCATTTTCTTTGTCGTGTTCTAGGAGATCCACCACATGCAGAAAGGCATCTCCTAAGACTCAATCCTCCAGCATCCCCAGGCCAACATCAACGGCACGCGGTCCTCAGGCGGCTGCAGGAATCGGTAGAAAACTGGGGATTATGGCTCCACCAAAGCCTGTGAACAGACCCTTCCTCAGGCCTACGTTTGCCTTTTCCTAACAACCAAACCTCCGTGTACAGAGATCTTGTTTCTGGTCTGTCAGCATCTGACCATCTGTGAATATAAAGCTGTTACTTTTGTTATGCCGTGTATAATTTTTACCCGTATCTATTAATGTTTCAATAAATGCTTGGGGTGACAGTTCTATTTTTACAGTAAACATTTTCTTTTGAATAAGCATGATTTGCTGCCGCTGCAAGCCTTGCGGCTGCTGATTCTGAGAACCTCTGAAGCGGCAGCTGAATCATCTCGGGGAGAGAAATTCGAAGCTCGCATGAAACACAGAAGCCGAAGGAAAAGACACGCATGGGACGCTGTAAAACTTTCCGTAGAAGACATGAAAAAAATTAGAAACCGAGAAAATAGCCAAAAAAATTATGACAAAGGAGAGTAATACCTGCAGTATACAAAGAGCACTTCTAAATCAAGAAAAGACAGACCGCCGAAACCGGATTGGCTCAGTGGATAGAGCGTGGGCCTGTGAACTGGAAGGTCCCGGGTTCGATTCCGGTCAAGGGCATGGACCTTGGTTACAGGCACATCCCCAGTAGGGGGTGTGCAGGAGGCAACTGATCAATGATTCTCTCTCATCAATGTTTCTAACTCTCTATCCCTCTCTCTTCCTCTCTGTGAAAAATCAATAAAATATATTTTTTTTTAAAAAGAAAGAGGACAGGCCAGTAGGAAAAAGGGTGTGAGTAGACTCTCAGAAGAAGAAATAAAAACGGCCCACCAATATGCAGGAAATGCTCAATCTGCCGAGTTAAACATATAAAGGAGCACAATAAGTTGCCATGCTTTTGCCCATGGAATTGTTAGCACTGAATAATACCCCCAAAATTTGGGAACAACAAGAAAATGGTCAGACATCCTGTTGGTGAGATATGTTAAATGTTGGTGTAGTCCTTCGGTATTAGGGGGCCTTACCTTACAAGACCCATCCTGTACACCTGGTTGGCCAGAACGTCTTAAGGTGGAATTTGGCACCTCTTTTCGGAGCTCCAGTGCCCCATTTTTGGAGAAATCCTCTTTCTGAGCTGTAGGTGACTTTGGTGTCCCACTTCTTGACCAGAGTCAAGTGAGTCAAGCTGGGGAGGTCCTGACTGGACCAAGGATGTTAAGGCCAGTGACCTGGAGCCTTGTGGCCTCTGCCCGGAGACTCAGTATTGGGATACACCCTGCACCCATCTTAAGGGACCACCCTTGAAGCTGCACACCTGCTGACTGCCACATGGGGCCTGAGTTTGACACATTTGACGGAGGAGACTGGCTGGACAGGAGTCTGCTGAGGGCTGTGCACTCAGGATGCCTCCCAGGGCTGACATTTTTCAAGAAACCAACCTTCCAGCAAGTCCTGGCAAATGGCCAGAAGAACCTTCTTGGAGTGAGGAAAGGAAGGAAATGGAGGGCAAAGTAGCCAGCCGACGAGGCTGCTGGGATAATGTCCCCCGTGTGAGGCCGCCTTGCAGAGGTGGCGGTGCCCGAGGACATGTGGCAGAAGGTCATATCCTCCCACCGACAGCGGTGCTGGCTTCGAGGGGTCGGTCGCAGCCCCCTGCACAGAGCTGACAGCACAGATGTTGAGTCACTTCCCGGCTCTGACCTCACTCGTTCCTGTATGAAGGACCTCATCTGCCTGGACAGTGGAGACTGCTGTCCCTTAAGGGGTGTCCACTCTGCCTCTAGGGGCTCTCGGGCCAGGGGCAGATGGGTAGAGGCAGTGCAGGGGGAGCCCCAAGTGATGGGGAGTAGAGGCTTTGAGCGGCCAGCACTACCCACTGCACTGTCACCTCCATCTTTCATCCCACCCCCCAGGACAGAGCCAGCTTATCCCCACCTTCTGGCAGGAATCCGAGGCCTGGAGACCTTTGACCAGGATCAAATGGCAGCGCCAAGCCCAGCACCCAGCTTTTTAACAATTGGAACAGGCTCTTCAATCCTTGCAGGCACAGGAAACACAGATCCATCCCCTGGAGAACGGCACTCATCCACTGGGGGCGATCGCAGGAAGACCGAAGCGCACTGACTTGCCCTGACCAAAGCGGGGGCCTCTGGCAGCCACAGACATGGTGGCCGCAAAGCCGCTCCAGGCTGGGCCCCAGGCAGGGCCCCCTGTGGGTGCAAAGGTCACCACGTGGGAAAAGGGGAGGGGCCAAGTCCACTAGGGGCTTCCAGCCTAGGACGGTTCATGGGCCCACCCTCGTCATCACCCTCTGGAGTTCACTGGGAGGACTGGGATTTTTATATTTTTTTTTAATTGATTTTTCACAGAGAGGAGGGGAGAGGTATAGAGTTAGAAACCTCAATGAGAGAGAAACATCAATCAGCTGCCTCTTGCACACACACCCACTGGGGAATGTACCCGCAACTAACGTACATGCCCTTGACCGGAATCGAACCTGGGACCTTTCAGTCCGCAGGCCGACGCTCTATCCACTGAGCCAAACCAGCCCCGGCAGGACTGGAATTTGACTCCAGCTCTACACACCTTCTCCACCACAGGAGCTCAATCTGGAGAGCTGACAGGTCCTTGCTTTTACCCCCAGGAACAGGGGACCCATTGCCTCAAGGGAAGAGGAGAAGCATGGACAGCTGCTCCATGCCAAGGGCTGTTCTAGGAACTTTCACATCATTTACTTCCTCCTCTTTCCCTCCCCCTCCCCCCGCCCCAACAGCCCTGGGAGGCAAGCACTGGATATTGGCCTCTTTTTTTTTTTTTTTTTTTTGCAAAAAAACAGTCCAGAGAGGTTATGTAATTGCCCGTACCCACACAGCTAGGAAGCGGTAGTAAGTAGGGTAACCTACATCCCGGTTTGCCCTCAAGAGCCCCATTGGCATCTGCTCCCCTGGTGGAATAGTTAAGACAGTCCCTTTTCATCCTCACAAGTCCTCCGTCTGGACAAGATAAGGAATCCAAGTCTGTGCTCTTTCCTCGGACCATCCAACCTCCTCTCCCACCCCCGTTTTTCCCCTCCAGAGCCCCAGGGACCCCTTGCTCAGCACTGCAGGCCCCGGGGGGGAAGCTTCAGCATTCTGCAGCCCAGCTGAGCTGCGGTTTTTCCCCAGAAGAGGAAGCGGGGGCTGTGGTCCAGGCCCCCTTGCTCTTCATAAGAAACGGCTGCTTCTCCTTCCACAGCTGGGAGCTGCTCAGAGGCCCGCCCTGTCTGGGAGGTTCCCAGAGTCTGGACCCTCCAGCTCAAAGCAGCAGCCATGGAGTTCACCGAGCCCCAGGCTCCTGCCTTGGCAGAGGACAGTGGCCTGTGGGTGGAATCCACTAGATGTTGCAGCAGCCGTGGCCTTTGTGTGGCCTCCCAGGGTTCAGAGAGGCAGGCTAGTGGGGTGTCCCCAGAGACCCACTCGCTGAGCAGGCCCTGGTAGGGGCTTCAGTCGGTGGGCTCAGCCCTTGGTTACTGTGAGGCAAGGATTCCATTTCTGCCATCTTGGCAGGGCACCACCTAAGTCACTAGGATAAAGTTAGCCTTTATTTTATTTATTTATTTATTTGCTTTAATATATTTTATTGAGTTTTTACAGAGAGGAAGAGAGAGGGATAGCTGAAACCGGTTTGGCTCAATGGATAGAGCATCAGCTTGGGGACTGAAAGGTCCCGAATTCGATTCCAGTCAAGGGCATGTACCTTGGTTGTGGGCATATCCTCAGTAGGGGGTGTGCAAGAGGCAACTGATCGATGACTCTCTCTCATTGATGTTTCTAACTATTTCTCTCCCTTTATGTACAAAATCAATAAAATATTTTTTTTAAAAAAAAAAAAAGAGGCATAGAAAGCTAGAAACATCGATAAGAGAGAAACATCGATCAGCTGCCTCCTGCACACCCCCTACTGGGGATGTGCCCGCAACCAAGGTACACGCCCTTGACCGGAATCGAACCTGTGACCCCTCAGTCCACAGGCCGACACGCTATCCACTGAGCCAAACAGGTTTCAGCTAAAGTTAGCCTTTAAAAAGCCCTCATTACCCTGTTCTTCCCAGAACGACTTTCCTCTGCGAGACCCATGTTCTCCATTGGCAGGAGAGGAAGGAGGGAGAGAGCAATCTCCCAGGGAACGGGCCCCTGTTCGAGTCACTGCAGAGAGGACAGGACAAGAAGGTAGACAGAACCCCTGGGAGAGGAGGCACTCCCAGGCAGGGCTGGGGGCCAGAGGCTGGGTCCCTGTGGCCTGCAGGTGTGGCAGATGGGGTGTTGGCATCCTCACAGCATGGTTTTACCTCTCACAGAAGATTCAGTGACCAGATGGCCCCTAGGCCTGGTCCTGTTCAGGATGCAGTTCAGCCCAGCTGTCTGTCCACGTGGGTCCCCCACGCAGGCCACAGGCATTCCGCAGCCTGTCCTGGCCCCGTGTACTCAGTCTCTGCCAGGAATCTCGAGACACCGCAATGGTCAGACCCTGGGAGAACTCCAGGTCCCTGCTGCCTCCCTTGGGGACCCCTCGTGGGACAGAAAACAGCCATGAGCCTCCATGGTGACCCTCACTGCAGTTAGGAAGGGTCTGAAGAGCTTCCACTAACAGACTTTGAAATCTCAACCTGCCCTGGCTGGTGTGGGTCAGTGGATAGAGCGTCGGCCTACGGACTGAAGGGTCCCAGATTCAATTCCAGCCGGGGGCACGTGCCCGGGTTTCAGGCTCGATCCCCAGTGTGGGGCGTGCAGGAGGCAGCCGATGGATTCTCTCTCATCATGGATGTTTCTATCTCTCCCTCTCCCTTCCTCTCTGAAATCAATTTAAAAAATAAATTTTCTGCCGAAACCGGTGTGGCTCAGTGGATAGAGCGTCAGTCTGTGGACTGAAAGGTCCCAGGTTTGATTCCGGTCAAGGGCATGTACATTGGTTGCAGACACATCCCCGGTGGGGGTTGGGGAGGGTGTGCAGGAGGCAGCTGGTCGATGCTTCTCTCTCACTGATGTTTCTAACTCTCTATCCCTCTCTCTTCCTCTCTGTAAAAAAAAAATCAATAAAATATATATTTCTTAAATAAAAAAATAATAATAAAAATAAATAAATGTTCTCTTTTAAAGAAATCTCAACCTGCAAGGAAGCCCTTCTGAGAAACAGGCCAATCTATGGTTGGAGTCTTGCTCGCACCCAGCACCCTCAGGCCGGGAGCCTTTCGTGACCCGGGAGGCAGTAACCCCGCTAACCTCAAGACAGAAGCGTGAGCGTCTGCGGCGGCCGTGGTTTGACAGTTCGTGCCAGACGCCAGGCCGCCCACGTGAGCCCCACTGCAAGCGCCGCCTGCATGACTGTGAGCAGAGACCACGCGCTGTCTGTCCCCGACCTCCCCGGCACCCAGCCCCCCTGCTCCTTCCCACCGCGCTGAGCGACCTTTGCAAGCTCAGGCCTCTCCGAGCCTCGATGCAATGAACATCGTGCCAGCTCCCTGCCTCCCAAAGTGGTTGTGGGCACTCTTGTGGTCGGATTCTCCCATCAGTCTTTGGTGGCCAAGACACGGAGACCCAGGCCTAGCCATGGTCCTCGGGAGGGGGGCGGGGGGGGGGGAGGTCACAGTCAGCGGGGCCACAGCCAACGCTCTAAACACCCCAGGAGAAGAGCAGAAACAATATTGGGTGGAAGGCCCCAGCTGAGAGGTTTGCGACGCAGAAGCAAGACCCGGAACCCAGGCCATGACATGGGGGAAAGGTTTTAGTCTGCGTTCCCAGGCGAAGCTCGCTGGTCCGAGGGTGGGCCAGGGAACTTCGAGCCAAAAAGCTCAATAGGTACTTGTTTTATACAGCTGTTTAGGAAGGGGAGGGTGGAACATTGGTGAGTTGGGGTGCAGTGGGAACACACACACACACACACACCCCGCTGAGACCCAGTCCGGTCTGGGAGTCACAGGAAGTGAAGCTGGAGCCTTGACGAATGGGAGGAGTTGAGAACAGAGGAGGCCTCAGGCGGAAGGGAAGTGCAGAGGGAAAGGGCTGGAGGCAGGAGGGAGCAGGGCCTGTGAGGGGACCCCCTAGGGCTCCGGAGGCAGGAGGGGGCAGATGAGCCTGAGGAATGTGAACAAGTCCCCAGGGGAGGCCCCAAAACAGGAGAGAGAGGTCTGATCTGAGCAATTAGAAAAATCGCTCTGACCCAGGGTCACAGAGGAATTGAAGAGGGTGGGGCTGGTCACCTGCAAGCAGGCAGCTGGCTCTCATTTGTCTCATTAGTCCTTACAGCCCTCAGGGTAACAGGTGACCGGAATGGACAGATTCCCCCTGGCCAAGGAGGGGAAATGGGGGAGGGTGGGGCCATCTCATGCTTTGAAGACACCCCAAGAGGCGATGTTCCTCAGCAGTGAGACCAGCAGTCCCTGCCCCCCTTCCAGTCAGGAGAATGCTATCTTGCCTGAGTGGTCCATTTGGGGGCCCCTGCTCCAGGTCCTATCTCAGCCCCGTGGACAGAGGATCTCCTACAACAGTGTTTCCCAAACTTCTCTCAGGATGAGAATCCCCTGGTGGAGTTGTTAAACTACAGATTCCTGAATCCCAACTAAGAAGTGCTAAACTAGAATTTTTGGGAACATAGAGGTAAAATTGTATACTTAACTAGTGCTCTAAACTTAAGTATACAATTTTACCTATATGTTGCTCTCCAAAAAAATTTCAATCGTTGTTGACCAGTGAGTTTGCCAACCACTGGGCTAGACTGTCCTCCCCAGCGCTGGGGCCTTAGACTCGCAGCCCATGTGGCAGTGCCAGGCCTGGGGAGCACCATGGCAGGCTGGTCGTTGAAGGCTTCAACCCATCACCACTTAACGTTGGCTTTCCCCAGACAAGTGAACAGGGCCTCAGTATTCACTTAGATATCTTTCTTTTAATATATTTTATTGATTTTTCACAGAGAGGAAGGGGGAGGGATAGAGAGCTAGAAACATTGATGAGAAACATTGACCAGCCGCCTCCTGCACACCCCCTACTGGGGATGTGCCCGCAACCAAGGTACATGCCCTTGATGGGAATCAGACAGGGGACCCTTCAGTCCGCAGGCCTACGCTCTATCCACTGAGCCACACCTGTTACGGTTGGGAAAACATCTTTTTTGTGTGTTTACTTAAAGCTTGACCTCTACCTGGATCCAATAGGACCCAGCTGCCCAACTGCCCAACCTGTGTATGTGTGTGTGTGTGTGGATGTTTTGGGTTATCACTGTCTTATTCCCAGAAATCCCAGTTCTCCCATTTACTCATCTGGAGGTGCTAAGACCTGCACAATCCCCAGCTTTGGGTTTTTTCCAGCTCCCTGGTCTCCTTTGTACCTGGCGTCCACTCCTGTGGGGGGAAGGCTTTGGGGGAGACCAAGATGCATATCGGGGGTGAAACTCCAACTTCAGTCCTTTCTACCCGTGCAGAGCTTCCCATTCCTCGCCCAGAGGGCAGAGGCCCAGGTGACAGGAGGGCCCTTAAAACACAGCTTCGGAGTCAGCCGGAGGGGCCCGAGGGCCTGTGCTCCTAACAGCTCCTGCTGCTGCTGACCGCCCCGCCTCAGCCCCCGTTTTCAGAACCACCGGCCTCAGCAGAGCAAGGGGACCAGGTGTCAGCCCTCAGGGTGAGTGCAAACCTCGGCTCCCGGGAGTTTTCACTTTGGGCTTTGGGAAGGTGCCCTCTCCTTTGTCCCTGGTTTCCCGTGATGGCTAAGCTGCCTCCCTCTGCGGCCGGTGAGACGGAACTGTCTGCGAGGTGTTTAAGGATGTGGAGCAGGCTTGCTCAGTGGGAGCCATTTGCAGGAAAGGGTCTGGTGCCGTGAGAAAGCCTTTTCTAGCAGCAGTGTGCGTCTTAAAGGGACACGCGGCCACAGGAAGTGCAAGCAGAGCCTCCCCTCCCTGCAGGCGCATTGCTGAGTGAACTGGATGGAGGCAGGAGCCGCCGGAATGAGTGTAAGCTGACATTTCCCAGGCCTCGCCAGCCTGTGGGGTCAAATGGGGTCATATTACCCCCCCAAACTAGCCTGAGAGTGGAGTTCTGTCTCCCTGCCAGGCCAGGCCAATGCCACATCATGATATGATCCCTGACAGGGGGCGTGGGGTGCCAATGTGTTAGAGAGGCTTTCCAGAAAAACATCTTTCTTTTTTTTTTTTTTTTTTTATTCCTCGCCCAAGGATATTTGATTTTTAGAGAGAGTGGGGAAGAAAGAGGTAAAGACAGAGAGAAACATCTATTTGAGAGAAACACATCAATTGATTGTCTCCTTCACATGCCCTAAGTAGGACCCAGGCCTGGAAAGAGCCTGATACCCTTGACTGGAATCGAACCCGGGACCCTTTGGTCTGCAGGCCTACACTCTCCACTGAGCCACACCATCTAGGGCTGGGAAAACATCTTTTTTTGTGTGTTTACTTAAAGCCTGACCTCTACCTGGATCCAATAGGACCCAGCTGCCCAACTGGGAACAAAAGTCTCAGAACAGAATGGGGACAGCCTCCCCCAGCTGTGAGTACCCCCAGTTCATAGGCAGAAGGACTATGGCTCTGCAGTCAGAGTGCTTGAGGGTAAAGGCCAGTGGAGTCGACTTACTGTGTGATCTTGAGTAAGTTACTTAACTTCTCTGTTCCTCAGAGATCATAATAGCATAACCCTATGGCGTTGGTTTGAAGCAGTTAGCAAGACACTGAGTGGTCAGCATGTAGCACACTGCCTGCCACTCTCTGAGCAAGAGCTGTTGTTGTAGCATAGATCCGTGGTCGGCCAACTGCGGCTCTTTGGCCCCTTGAGTGTGGCTCTTCCACAAAATACCACGGTCCGGGCGATTCTATTTTGAAGAAGTGGCGTTAGAAGAAGTTTAAGTTTGAAAAATGTGGCCTCTCAAAAGAAATGTCAATTGTTGTACTATTGATATTTGGCTCTGTCGACTAATGAGTTTGCCGACCACTGGCAAAAATCCACTCTACATATTAGTTGTTGGGTGCACGTATTTGTGCAAAAGTTGACTGGTGAGTAAACTGGACATAGTTTTCGCTCATTGGGTTCTCCATTCTCGAGTTCATCCTTTTATAAAATCTCTCGTAGAAGAAGAAGCCTCCTTCAGGCATGGCCACACCCAGCTATCAAACCATCATAAGCATCTAGATTCCAGAGAATGGCAAATGGTACCCCAATCCACACTCCTGGGTGATCAAAAGATAGGTATGAGAGGGTGTATAAACCCTTAAATTATATGCACCAGTTTTGTGTGTCTATGCAGATTTCTGGAAGAGGAGCCATGGCTTCCATTAAACTGGCCCTCACCAGGTTCCCTGGACAGTGCAGCCTCGCCCACAAATACCAGTTCCTTTTCAAAACCGAGACACTGAGCCAAAGATGGGAGCAGCTCAGATCTATATCTCTTCCCATGAGGGCCAGGCTTTCTCCAACGTGAGGAGGGAACATAACACAAGAAAACGGGGAGAGCAAATTAGAAAGTGTAAAGCCTCCGGCAGAAAATGTGATGACAATTAGCCATAATAACAAACTGTCTGCAATGTTGTCAGGGAGATAAGACTCGTGGATCCGTGAGCAGACCTGCCCCAGCACAGACCCAGCGAATGGCGTGCGGGGCGGGGTGGCCATAGAGGCCAAGAATCAGAGGTGGAAGGGCATGTGGAGTCCATGGTGCAGCTCCTGCAGAAAGGGCCAAAGGACTTGCAGAATGGGTGAGTCCAGGCTCTGTTGCTAATTCGGCCACATGAGCCTTTAGCTTCTCTTAGCCTTTCTTTCTTTCTTTCTTTCTGATATACATGTACTAGAGGCCCGATGCACGAAGATTCGTGCAAGAATGGGCCTTCCTTCCCCTAGCTGCCAGCACCACCTTCACTCCGGCCGGAACTACCTGTCCGCTTTCCCACTCTGCCCAGAGGCCCGGAGTGGCTGCGATGGTGCTGAACGCCTGTGTTGTCGCCATAGCCACTTTTGTTGGGTTAATTTGCATACTTATTCCTGATTGGCTGGTGGATGTCATGAAGGTATGGTCAATTTGCATATTTTTATTTTATTAGTGTAGCTATATATTTTATTGATTTCAGTGAAGAAAGGAAAGGGATGCCGAAACCAGTTTGGCTCAGTGGATAGAGCGTCAGCCTGTGGACTGAAAGGTCCCAGGTTTGATTCCGGTCAAGGGCATGTACCTTGGTTGCGGGCACATCCCCAGTAGAGGGTGTGCAAGAGGCAGCTGGTCGATGTTTCTCTCTCATCGACGTTTCTAGCTCTCTATCCCTCTCTCTTCCTCTCTGTAAAAAATAAATAAAATATATATTTAAAAAAAAAAAGAAGAAGAGAGAAAAGGGAGAGAAATTGAAACATTAATGATGGGGGGGCATTGGTATATGTACAAAAATAATAATTTAATAAAAAAAATATTAAAAAAAGAAAAAAAAGAAACATTAATGATGAGAGAGAATCACAGATTGGCTGCCTCCTGCACACCCCACAGTACGGATTGAACTCATAATCTGGGCATGTGCCCTGACCAGGAATCGAACTTTGACCTCCTGGTTCATAGGTCCCCGGTTTGATTCCGGTCAAAGGCACATACCTTGGTTTCAGGCACATCCCCAGGTGGAGGTATGCAGGAGGCAGCTGATCGATGTTTCTCTCTCATTGATGTTTCTAACTATCCCTCTCCCTTCCTCTATGTAAAAAATCAATAAAGTTTTAGTTTTGAAAAATGAAATCTCAGCTTTGTGGCCATGGTGAGGTTCCTTTTCTCAACTCCTCACAACAATCTCCAAGGAACTCTTTCTCGGTACCAGGTGGAATGGCTCTGTTTTGAGCCCATGGCAGCCGTTACTGAGCGCGGGTGCTGCTTGCATGCCTCTCCAGGAAATGGTCCTCACTGCAACCTGTGGAGAGAGCCCTTTGTTTTTCTTGAGGCAGCTGGGGCGTGGAGGGCCCTGAGATGAGTAAGCGATGGGCCCATTAAGGCTTTGTTATGGGCTTCCTGGTATCTGTCACTAGGTTAATGGTGCAGAATGAGGACACAGCCAGGGGCTGACAATACCCAGTACACCCCCAGCAGCCTGGCCTTGCGCCATGAGGGCCCCAGCCCAGGCCTCTCACCAGAGGATACGTCTTCACTACCTAGTCGCGGCCCAAACTGCTCTGCAGCCCCTTCCCTCTCGAACCCAACCCCTCTCCAGTGCTAGCCCCACATGCCCCACTTTCCTTTTTCTTTTTAAAATATATTTCTATTGATTTCATAGAGGAAAGGAGAGGGAGAGAGAGAGAAACATCAATGATGAAAATCACTGATGGGCTGCCTCCTGCACGCCCCACACTGGGGATCAAGCCTGTAACCTGGGCACGCGCCCTTGACCGGGAATCGAACCGTGATCTCCTGGTTCATAGGTTGACGCTCAACCTCTGAGCCATGCTACTGGGCTCCCCCACTTTTCTGATGCTGCCCAAGGTCATCACCAGGCCCTCCTCGTGCTAAGGGCAGGGTTGCCAGGCAGTGGGTGAATGGGCGAGGCAGGCATGAGGGGAGGTGGGGTCATTCCTCCGGGGAGTGTTCAGCTTAGTGGTTGCCTCCTGTCTGGCCACGCCCCAGTGGGGCTCAAAATTCCCTAGGGGCAGGGCTCCAACTGTTTCCTCTCTCTGAGACCCAGAGGTGAGAGGTCTTAATGCCGCAGACAGAGCCCTTTCTGCCGAGGGATTAGGGTACGTTGATCCCCTATCTCCAGCTCTGGGGTTTGGCATTTCCAGCTTTTCAAGCCCGTCTGTGGCTAATCTGCTGTGTGATCTTGGGCAAGTCACTTCCCCTCTCTGTGCCTCACCAATAGGATGAATGGTCCCATTTGCCCGCCCACCCGGACATTCCAGAACTGTGAGATGTTCAGAGTCAGGTCATCCCTTTAACCGGACAAAAATGCAAATGGCTCTGGTTGATGACTCAGCAGTCCCCAGCCCCGAGGCTGTACACCCACACTGCTCTGGGGTGGAGGGACAGGCCCCACCCGGAACCACAAGATCAGAATCTCTTCGGGCCTCTGGGGGAGCAGCACCTGGGGATGTGCATTTTTGTTGTTTTTTTGTTTTGTTTTTAAATATATTTTTATTGATTTCAGAGAGGAAGGGAGAGTGAGAGAGAGATAAAAACATCAGTGATGACAGAGACTCACTGATCAGCTGCTTCCTGCACGCCCCCCTACTGGGGAATGAGCCCACAACCCTGGGCACATGCCCTTGACCAGAATCAAACCCAGGACCTTTCAGTCCGCAGGCCAGTGCTCTGCCTACTGAGCCAAACCAGCTCAGGCAAGATGTGCAGTTGTAAAAGGCTGCCTAGCAGAAGAGTACAGACTTCAGAAAGCAGATTGAGCCCTGACCGGTTTGGCTCAGTGGATAGAGCGTTGGCCTTCAGACTGAGGGTTCCAGGTTCGATTCCTGTCAAGGGCATGTACCTTGGTTGGGGGTGTGCAGGAGGCAGCTGATGGATGTTTCTCTCTCATTGATGTTTCTGACTCTCTATCCCTGTCCCTTCCTCTCTGTAAAAAAATCAATAAAATACATTTTTTTAAAAAAAGCAAAAAAGAAGGCAGAGTGAGGGAAGAACATGCTCTCCCTATCTCAGTACCTGACACGGCGAGTCACAATGATAAATTGTTTATGAAAAGAAAGTGCTAATGAACCAGGAGACAGTTTCCACAGCGGTGGCCTCCAGGGCCCTCCGTCCGCCCGGTCCTGGCCGCTCTGTGGGCGAGTAGGACACACTGCCCGCTGGACAGGGGGCCTGGGGAGCAGAGTGTGTCGGGGATGGCAGGCGAGCGAAGACCTGCAGAGCCCAGCTAGGGTGGCCTCAGTGGATGGCTCTCCTCTCCCCTCCTCCGGGACATCGGAGGGGAACAAAGTCTGGTTCCTGTATCAGAATGAGTAGAGTGTCTGCAGGAGTTGCCACATTAACGGAGCGAGATGGAAAGAACATGCAAGGCCACCCCGCCAACTGCCAGGAAAGGGAAGGAAATCACATGAGGGCACGAGTTGAAAGGGATCAAAAGCAGCTTCCTCGAAACGAATGGCTTCAGGATAGAGAGACAAGTTAACAAGAGTACGCATTAGACATACGAGGAGACGGTTTAAAAAATAACATCAGGCCCAAACCTGTGTGGCTCAGTGGATAGAGCGTCAGCCTGTGGACTGAAGGGTCCCAGGTTTGATTCCGGTCAGGGGCATGTACCTTGGTTGCGGGCACATCCCCAGCAGGGGGTGTGCAAGAGGCAGCTGATCGATGTTTCTCTCTCATTGATGTTTCTAACTCTCTATCCTTCTCTCTTCTTCTCTGTAAAAAAATCAATAAAATATATATACTTAAAAAAAATAATAATAACATCAGGTCAAAACTGGTGTGGTTCAGTGGATAGAGCGTCGGCCTGCAGATTGAAGGGGTCCTGGGTTCGATTCTGGTCTAGGGCACATGCTCTGGTTGCGGGCTCGATCCCCAGTAGGGGGCGTGCAGGAGGCAGCCGATCAATGATTCTGTCTCATCATTGATATTTCTATTTCTCCCTATCTCTTCCTCTCTGAAATCAATAAAACTGTATTTAAAAAAAAAAAATATATATATATATATATATGTAGGTCCAAATCTCTTTACCTAAACCTCTCTCCCTCTCCATAGTGCTCTGTGGAAATGACAGTCGGCCAATGTTAACACTGCGTGATGGGCTGTATGAAGCATCTACTCTGAGCCAGGGAGGCCCAGGCGCTGGGAAGACGGCAGAGAACAGAACAGATAAAAATCCACCTCGGGAAGCGGCTTTCTAAGAGGTAGGGATGTGTTGCTTCCTTCTTTGTACTTTTCTATATCGCTTGTTTTGTTTGAGAGTTGAGCATGTATCATTTTTATAAAAACAATGTTCACTGCTTTCACACACGCGCGCGCACACACACACACACACACACACACCCCTCAGATGATTGTTCCAAACAGCCAGAGTTGAGAACCACTACATTTTAAGCTGTATATGTCATTGATACCTCCGTGTAAATACCTTTTCAAAAAGACAGCCTTTGTCTGCCTGAGGCGCCTCTCACTGCCACCCTTTAAAAAGAGATAAATCACCCGAGCTGGTTTGTCTCTGAGGACAGAGCGCTGGCCTGTGGACTGAAGGGTCCCAGGTTCAATTCCAGTCAGGGCACATGCCTGGGTTACAGGCTCAATCCCCAGTGTGGGGTGATCAGGAGGCAGCCAATCAATGATTCACTCTCATCTTTGATGTTTCTGTCTCTCTCTCCATCTCCCTTCCTCTCTGAACTATATATATATATACGTGTGTGTATATATATATATATATATATATATATATATATATGTGTGTGTGTGTGTGTGTGTGTGTGTGTGTGTGTATACATATATATATAGTAAAATCACGACTGTCATATATACATAAAGTGAACACGTGTTAAAGAATTTATTATAATCCTAAATTGGTGAGAGAACCAAGCAGATATTATCGAATGTGAAGAACAGACACACTTATTGATCTGGAATATTGAAATGAATGTGCAAATGGAGGCAAAACTGGGGAGGGGGAGTCAGTTGGTTTTCCATAGACAGCTCAGAATCTGCAGTCTATAGACAAGAATGGTTTGGCGTCGGCCTGCGGACTGAAGGGTCCCAGGTTCGATTCTGGTCAAGGGCATGGACCTTGGTTGCGGGCACATCCCCAGTAGGGGGTGTGCAGGAGGCAGCTGATCGATGTTTCTCTCTCATCGATGTTTCTCACTCTCTATCACTCTCCTTTCCTCGCTGTAAAAAATCAATAAAATATATATTTTAAAAAATACGTATCCCTTCTCTCTCTCTCTCCCAATTTTTTTTTTTTTGGGGGGGTGGGTGGGTGAGACAACCAAAATTTTTGGTTGGCCTTGCTTCGGTGAGAGAAAAAATACGTACCCTGCAAGTGCCTGGGACAGGATGCTGTGTGTTGCCTCAGCGCTCCTGTGGCCTCGGATCAGTCCCCTACTGTCCCCACAACCCACTGCCGCCCTCTGTAATGTGGAGCCAGAGAGAGAACACGCTCCTCCATGCTGCAGGGACGATTTAGTGAGGCGTTGAGAGGGGAACGCTTAGCACAGAGCCTGGGACAGTGTGTACCCAATAAATGTCAGCCGTGAGAGCACAAGGTACCGCTTATTACTGCCTCCTCTTGCCTGACCCTCGCCACAGCCCTGAGGCTGGGGGAGGAAGAAGAGGCAGAGGGGGATAGAAACCATGGGAGGCCAAGTCCCTGGCCCGAGGCCTTAGAGCCGGCAAGTGGCACAAGTCCTTGGACCAGGCTCAAGGCCCTACGAAGAAGCGAGCCGAGGGCTTGGCATGAAGGAGGTGCTGGATAAAGACTGTATTTTTTCTTTCTTTTCTATATATATATATATATATATATATATATATATATATATATATATAATTGATTTTTTTACAGAGAGGAAGGGAGAGGAATAGAGAGTTAGAAACATCGATGAGAGAGAAACATCGATCAGCTGCCTCTTGCACACCCCCTACCGGGGATGTGCCCGCAACCAAGGTACATGCCCTTGACCGGAATCGAACCCGGGACCCTTCAGTCCACAGGCCGATGCTCTATTCACTGAGCCAAACCGGTTTCGGCTAGACTGTATTTCTTCGCTCCTGCCCTTTTCCCTCCTTCCTTTCCAGCCAACAGCCATGCCAGGCCCCCATCTGAGGGTTACCTCTGGCCAGGGCTAAGGTGGGGATTGACAGTGCTCAAGGCCAAGGCTCCCAGGTGCTTGGGCAGGGCAAGACATAGGCTAAACCCGACCTCCATCCCAGCCAAGGTCTACCCTTCCTTCCTCTTCCTCATGGCTCACCTTCTGAGTACTCCCTCAGGTGTTTGGGGATGTGAGAATCCAGGGGTCCCTCCTCTTCAGCCATGGCAGGGCTCCCCTCTCAAAACACAGGAGGGGCCAAAGCCGGTTTGGCTCAGTGGATAGAGCATCAGCCTGTGGGCTGAAGGATCCCAGGTTCGATTCCAGTCAGGGGCATGTACCTTGGTTGCAGGCACATCCCGAGTAGGGGGTGTGCAAGAGGTAGCTGATAGATGATTCTCTCTCATCGATGTTTCTAACTCTCTATCCCTTCCTCTCTATAAAAACTCAATAAAATATATTAAAAAACAAAACATAGGAGGGGCTTAAAATCACTATTGAGCCCATGCATGAAGGAAGGAAGCCGGTGTCCTGGGGCTTGAGGAGGCCTGCCAGGCCACCTGAGGCTGTCCACAGGATAAACACAGCGCCCCCTCCAGGCCTGACTGAAAACGCTGCCACCGTGGCAGGCCCGCTCACTGAAATGACTCCATTCCGGCGCTCAGATGTAGTCCCCGTGTTCTATGAACTAAAGATGTTTTCCTAACGGCTCGTGGTGATGAGCAGGCATCGTCTGTAACCAGCACCATAATCTGGTCCAAAACGCGGGTCTGAGCCCCGGCCACTGAGGCTGTAAGCTCAAGGCGGGGCCTCCTTCTGTGCTATTTGCAGCTCCTTGCAAATAGCACAGACCCCCAAAGTGACACAGAGACTCCCCCAGGCCACTTCCTTCACGGACGGACCTGAGTCTGTCCTCCCCAGAGGCCTGTGGGCCTGCAAGCCGACCGTGAGCCAGGGTCCTGGGTCCAAGAATCTGGGGCCCACCATCATCAGTTTGGCTTAGTGAATAGAGCATCGGCCTATGGACTCAGGGTTCCAGGTTCGATTCCGGTCAAGGGCATGTACCTTGGTCGCAGGCTCATCCCCAGTAGGCGGTGTGCAGGAGGCAGCTGATGGATGCTTCTCTCTCATCGATGTTTCTAACTCTCTATCCCTCTCTCTTCCTCTCTGTAAAAAAAAACAAACAATAAAAAATAAAGAATCTGGGACCCAACATGGAGCCAGGGGCAGGGTGGGGAGGAACCGCCACCCAGGCAGGGAAGATGCCCCCCCACCCCCCAGCAATGACAGTCATTCTTGGGGACCGTGACCCAGATGCACTAAAAGAGCTAAATTGTGAAACAGGGGTGGTGCTTCATCTCCCGAAGACTCAGAAGTAAGGGCTGCAGGGAAGTGGGCGGTGCCCTCACTCACCACCACTCGCCCTCCACCCCTCATTCACCCTTTCAGTCCTTTATTTTTTTATTTATTCATTTTTTACAGAGAGGAAGGGAGAGGGATAGAGAGTTAGAAACATCGATGAGAGAGAAACATCCATCAGCTGCCTTCTGTACGCGCCCCCACCGGAGATGTGCCCGCAACCACACCGGTTAGGGCTATAATGAAACTTTTTAAAGAAATGAAGCAGACCTGCCGAAACCGGTTTGGCTCAATGGATAGAGCGTCGGCTTGGGGACTGAAGGACCTGGGTTCGATTCCGGTCAAGGGCATGTACCTTGGTTGCGGGCATATCTCCAGGAGGGGGTGTGCAAGAGGCAGTTGGTCGATGTTTCTCTCTCATTGATGTTTCTAGCTCTCTACCTCTCTCCCTTCCTCTCTGTACAAAAATCAATGAAATATATTTTTTTTAAAAAATGAAATATATATTTTTAAAAAAAAGAAGGGAAGCAGACCCACTTGGGCATCCGGCTATAAAGAGATGAGATGAACAGAAGAAGGGCCCAGGGGCAGAACTGTGCACAGATGAGAACTTGCTATATGACAGTCATCACCGACCAGTGAGGAAAAGACCCACTCATAAACGGTATTAAAACAAGCGGCGATCCATATGGAGGAAGTAAAATTAGATCCCTACCTACGCCCACACACATCTCCAGGTGCACTCAAGGCTTACACGTGACGAACAAAATTTAACACATTGAGAAGAAAATCTAGGAGAATAATCTTGATGGCCTCGGGATAAGGAATGATTTTTAAATAAATTTCTTGTTAGTTACAATAGGCACGACAAAAATGATGTCGTTAAGTGTGCAGCTTAGTGAAACTTCACCATCTGAAAAGAGAATCCAAATGCAATACATACAACCAGCAGGAGTTTAGTTTCCAGAATATGTAAAGAATGTCTGCAAATCAAGAAGAAAGACAAAGGACCCAAAAGCTACTCATAAGTTATGAATAAGCACCTCATAGAAAAAGAGTCCCAGGGGGCCCTAGCCAGTTTGGCTCAGTGGATTGAGAATCAGCCTGTGGACTGAAGGGTCCCGGGTTCGATTCCCGTCAAGGGCACATGCCCAGGTTACGGCTTGATCCCCAGTGGAGAGTGTGCAGGAGGCAGCCAATCCTTGATTCTCTCTCGTCATTGATGTTTCTCTCTCCCTCTCCCTTTCTTTCTGAAATCAATAAAAATAAATTTAAAAAAAGAAACCCAGATGGCCAAGAGTCATATAAGAAGAGGTATCAGTGAAATGTAAATTAAAAGAACAAGAGATTGCCGAAACCGGTTTGGCTCAGTGGATAGAGCGTCGGCCAGCGGACTGAAAGGTCCCAGGTTCGATTCTGGTCAAGGGCATGTACTTTGGTTGTGGGCACATCCCTGGGAGGGGTGTGCAGAGGCAGTTGATTGATGTTTCTCTCTCATCAATGTTTCTAGTTATCTATCCCTCTCCCTTTGTAAAAAAAAATCAATAAAATATATTAAAAAAAAACAAAAAAAAACAAGAGATTATGTCTCATTCACTAGATTGACAAAAAAAAAAAAAAAAAAAAAAAAAAAAAAGTTGATGCCACCACTTGGACCCCGGCCTTAACCATGCTGGGACGCTGGGTGTAGTGGCACAAGGTGGCACTTTGCCAGGTTGGAGGTGAGCATATCTGTGACTCAGGTCTTCTTTCTCCAGGTACCGACTCTCACAGGAGTGCACCCCGAGGGGAACTGGACACACGGCTGAATTCTGACTCGGTCACAGTCATGCAGTGGAGATGGTCTGGCGAGTAAACACAACAAAAGTGAGTAGTCAAGCCTTAACAGATTTGGCTCAGTGGATAGAGCATCGGCCTGCGGACTGAAGGGTCCCAGGTTCACTTCCGGTTAAGGGCAATGAGACAGTCTTGCATGAAGAATTATCCCCTTTCCCCCCAAAATGCCAAGAGCATCCTCCATGGAACAGTTGTGCAGCTCTCTGATCGCTGCAGCAAAGGCAGCGAAGAAGGAAGGAAGGGCTGGAAGGAGGGTTGGGTCCGCCAGCCCGTGGCACCCACCACTGTGCCCACCTCCCGGGCTGCTGTGAGGAGCCTGGGTTGGTGCTCAGGTCCATGCACAGGCAGATGCTGGGGTGCCCTAAAGATCTAGAGGCTGCAGAGGAGGCGCTCAGAAACCCTCGGGGGGAGAGGGGGACCTGCCGGACCTGTGGCCGAGGCCTGAGAGGAGGCATTTGCAAAGAACAGCCGCCGCAGCCCGGGAGGCGGACGCACGTGGGACAGCGTCGCCTCTCGCTCTCGCCGTCCTCAGAGCTTCTTGCCTCTCCGGTGCCTGCCCAGCACTCGAGGGCTGCCCAGTGTGCCCTGCCACATCCGACAGTGTCACGCCCCATCCCTCCGCCAGCCCCCAGAGGGACCCTGACTCAGCAGGCTCGGCAGGGCAGGGCAGAGGAAGTGGGGAAAACGTCACTGCAGCTCGTCACCACGTCCGTCCATCTGGCCCGGTTCCCGGCAGGCAGGGAGTCAGCCCCCTCCACCCCCCCACCCCCGTGGGCGTGGGCCAAAGCCACAGCTCCGCCCGTGGGCCAGCCACGTGGCTGCGGGCCTGGGGATGGGAAAAGCCTGGATCTGACACACACACACACACACACACACACACACACACACACCCCGCCTCAGGGCTGCTCCTCAAAGAGAGCCAGTGGTTCAGTGGCTGTGCATCGACCTATGAACCAGGAGGTCACGGTTTGATTCCCGGTCAGGGCACCTGCCTGGGTTGGGGGCTCCATCCCCAGTAGGGGGCGTGCAGGAGGCAGCTGACTGACGATTCTCATCATTGATATTTCTATCCCTCTCCCTCCCCGAAGTAAAAAAAAAAAAAAAAATATATATATATATATATATATATATATATATATATATATTCCTAATTCCCTGACTAGGTAAATTGCTTTCAAAATAAAAGAGCACCCTAATCCCTCTGCCCTTGCCAGACTTGGGAGAAATCCGCGTTCTCCCCTCCAAACGTGGCCACGTTCTGGTGACTGCCGAGCCGGCGTGAGATGGAGGAGTTCCCACGGGAAGGTGAGGGTCACAGGTGGGGTTCTGAGAGCCGGGAAGCCCTCAGGCCATTCCTGCTGCCCTCCCTCAACACCTGGCGTGCGCAGGGCACTGTGCCAAGCTATTTTATAGCATTAGCTCATCCCATGCTTATGACATATGACATATTCGCAGGGAAGGTGTCACTGCCCACATGCGATGGATGAGGAAACCGAGGCTCGGCCAAGTTCAGCCACGGGTTAGCGTCCTCGTTGACGGATCAGGCCTCTGAGGTTGACCCGCCCCACGTGGGGACCACACAGCAAGGCTGGTCTCCCTGGGCTGGGCCTGGCTGATCGGTCGGAGGACATTTGTCCTGGACAGAGGCCAGGCACTAAGGCTCGAATGGACATGTTGGGCCAGCAGCCAGGGCCCAGGCACCAGGCCTCCCCGACGTTGACTCACGGAGCCCAGAAAGTGGAGATTTTATAAGGTCAACCCCAAGTACCCGGGGCCTTTACACTCGCCACTTGTTGACATGCAGGGCTAGAACAGCTTCTTCCCATTGGGTGTGTGGACATGGCTCACACACGTGCTCTCTGTCTCCTAGACCCGTGGTTGGCAAACTGTGGCCCGCGAGACCCATGCGGCTCTTTGGCCCCTTGAGTGTGGCTCTTCCACAAAATACCACGGCCTGGGCGAGTCTATTTGGATGTAGCGGTGTTAGAAGAAATTTAAGTTTAAAAATTTTGGCTCTCAGTCGTTGTCTTGTTGATATTTGGCTCTGTGGACTAATGAGTTTGCCGACAGCTGTCCTAGACCAACATCCAGTCATAGGCGACAGCTACTGGACCGGGAGTGGAAAGAGCAGAGCTCCAGGCCCAGCTTCCCCCGCCAACCCTGATCCTGGCCAGGTCTCACTGTCTCCCTGAGCCTCAGTCTGCTCATCTGAGGAAGCCTAACCCTGTGATTCCCAAAGGGCAGGGAAGGTGGAGACACTCTTCTCCCTTTGTTAAATATATTTTTATTGATGTCAGAGAGGAAGGGAGAGGGAGAAGAAAAACATAGCTGTAGAAACATCAAGGATGAGAGAGGATCATGAATCAGCTGCCTCCTGAACATCTCCACCGGGGATTGAGCCTACAACCCAGGCAGGTGCCCTGACCGGGAATCGAACCTGCCACCTCCTTGGTTCCTGGGTCGACACTCAACCACCGAGCCACACCCTGCTGGGCTGGAGACACATTTCTTTTGTTCCACCCTCAGCACCGAGGTCTCTTGCACCACAAATAGCCATTGCATCTCACCTCCCGTGCAAATGCTGGTAGGTTAGTCGTTTGGAAGGCTGGGGAGAAGGATGCCGCAGCCAGCGGTTTGGTGATGGATTAGCCATGTCTGTCATGGGCCGGGACTGAGGGGGATACCTGTGCCGTGCGTTTACCGTAACTGCGATCCCCCAAGCGTGCCGTCCGAAGTGAGCCCTCAGGGAGTTCCCCGGATGCTCCCCAGAGATAAGGTGCCCCAGTAACCCCATTTCTGTGAAGGCCGAGTCCTTGGAGAAATTACGCAGCCGCTGAGAGGGGGGTTTTGCATCGGTTCAGGCCTCGCTTAGCCACTTCCTGTTCCAGATAACCGGCTCCAGTGGCTGCTCTGGGGTTTATCTGTGAGGTCACAGCTGCTGCCTCGAGGCCTCCAATTTTCCTGTCGGAGAACAGTGCTCACAGGCTGCCTGCTTTCCTGGCAGTGCCCCCGCTTCTAAATGCCCCCATTACCCAAATGTGTCCCCCCCCCCCCGCCCCATGACCCATTCTCTGCTGACTGGCAAACGTAGACCTGGTTTATGGGGCCGAGGTGGCAACTGCGTTCTCAAGGCAGAACCCCAAGTCTCTCTAACGATGGAATGCCAGACATTGTGGCGGGTCAGCGGGGACGCCTTGGAGGCTGCGGGGGCGGCCTGGCATTCCTCAAATCGGCCAGGCTGGTGCGTGTCCAGGTCGGCCTGACCCCGCCTGGCACTGTTTGCCAGCCCCGAGCAGGTCTCTGCTGTGTTTCCTCCTGGGACAGACTGGCTCGGTCCTGATGGACGATCCCACTCCACCCTTCTCCCCAAGCTTTCTGGGGCGAAGGGCTCCCCACCCAGAGGGCCGAGGCCCCAGGGGAAAAAGCCCTGTGCTGGTCATTGGCTCTAAATCACAGAGAACGCCCTGGCCGGTTTTGCTCAATGGTTAGAGCGTCAGGCTGCAGACTGAAGGGTTCCGGGTTTGATTCCGGTCAAGAGCTCATGCCTGGGTTGTGGGCTCCATCCTCAATAGGGGGGTGTGCAGGAGGCAGCCGATCATTCTCTTTCATCTTTGATGTTCCTATCTCTCCCTCTCCCTCCCTCTCTGAAACCAGTAAAAACATACATGTAAGTAAATCACAGAGAATGACTCGGGGTGGTGGGGAACATTTTGCAGGATCCCAGAATTTTCCTGAGAGAAGGAACCCCATCTCCACCCAGTGCACCTGTCCTTCCCACAACCCCTCGCCAAATGGACATTCAGCTTCCACTTAAATGGCTCAGTTGGGAGGGCGGGAAATTCTGGGCATTCCTCTTTTTTAAAAACACATCTTTATTGATTTCAGAGAGGGAGAGAAACATCCATGATGAGAGAGAGTCATGGATCGGCTGCCTCTTGCATGCCCCCTTACGGGGATCGAGCCCACATCCTGGCATGTGCCCTTGACTGGAATCGAACCTGGGACCCTTCAGTCCACAGGTCCACGCTCTATCCACTGAGCCACACCAGCTACGGCCATCGTATGGCTTTTGTCATGCAAGAAGCCAATTTTTTTTTTTTCCCCAACAGGAAAGAGTTGGATTCTAGTAGAAGCTCAAACCCAAACAAAAAGAAAACCCAAATCCGGTCCCAAAGGGTCAGGTTAGCTGAGTTTTTAGGATCAATTGTATTGATCCAGGAAAACGGAAACCGGAATGACTGCGAGGGAAGGGGCCTGACGGAAAGGGCTGGGCTTCCCGGGGCACAGTGGGGATGAACAGTGGGGGCGGTTCAGCATTCTCAGGCCTGGACCTGAGGAAGGGGGCGGAGGTGGGCATGGACTGGTGCCCTCCCCTGCCCGCTTGGGCCAGTGAGTGACTCCCAGGGCCAGTCTTTGGCAGGGTCCAGGCGTTCGTTACGTGAACCTTCGTGTGAGCCAGGCCCAGCAGCCAGGCCTGCCCGGGGATCCAGACCCCTCGGGGCCAAACCCCCATTCTGGGTGGCCACCACTGGATCTTCATGTTCCGTACCCAACCACTGATACGCCCACTGACCAGGAAGCGCAGGCCACTCCGATGTGCTCTTTGGAGCTAGCCTAGTCAGTGACAGGGAACAAGGACAGGCCCCGGGGACAAGGAACAAGCCAGCGGGCAGCAGCAGGAGGGAGGGTGGGCAATGACGAGGCAGGGCAGGAGTGGAGGGAGGTGGCCGGCCACAGGGAGCCGATGGCCACAGGGCAGCCGGGCAGGGACCTCGGGAGAGAACGTTCAGAACTCCCAGTCCCTCGCCAGGAGCGAACAAAAGTCATTGTTACAGTCACGGACACAGATCCTTATCTCCTAAGTGGTATATTTTGGCGTGTGCATGTTTATTCTCTTTGATGTTGGAAGAGAGGAGGCGGGGTCACGTGGCCAGGCTTGGCACACTCTCACCCAGAATCGGCGCCGGGAAAGAGTTGGAGGCCAGGCCCTAACAGGGACTGGGGGTCACACACTCCCCTTTTTCACCCTCTGCCCGAGATGCCAAGCATCCTGCCCAGGGCCCGCCCCGCAGGGCACAGACCGTGAGCAGTAATGGCCAGGACCCGAGGGCCAGTGAGGTCCCTCCCCTGGCCACCAGCCCTTGGCATGGTCACTGGGGTCAGCCGGATACGGGTCCACCTTCTGGCAGTGCCACGTTCTGAACATGCGCCCTTGACAAGTTTTTTTAGTTTTGTTAATCCTCACCTGAGGATATTTTTCCATTGATGTTTTAAAAATATATATATATATATTTTTTTTATTATTGATTTCAGAGAGGAAGGAAGAGGGAGAGAGAGAGAAACATCAATGAGGAGAGAGAAGCATGGACCGGCTGCCTCCTGCATGCCCTACACTGGGGATCAAACCTACAACTGAGTCACGTGCCCTTGACCGGAATCAAGCCTCGGACCCTTCCGTCCACAGGCTGATGCTCTATCCACTGAGCCTTGGCAAGTTCTTTATTTTATTTTAATATATTTTTATTGACTTCAGAGAGGAAGGGAGAGGGAGAGAGAGATGATAGAAACATCAATGATGAGAGAGAATCATGGATCGGCTGCCTCCTTCACGCTCCCCTACGGAGGATCAAGCCCACAACCCAGGCGTGTGCCCTTGACCAGAATCAAACCCGGGACCCTTCGGTCCGCAGGCCGGCGCTCTACCCACTGAGCCACACCAGTCAGAATATTGGCAAGTCCTTTCATCCAGATGCCCTCATCTGTGAACCGGGTGTGCTTTATAGGGTTGTTTGTAGGATTACATAAGACCGCGCCTGGGAAGCACTCAGCCCAGTCCGACCAAAGAGCAGGTTCCGAGTGACTGTTGCCATCACGCTTATGTTCATCATCACCGCTGCCGGCGTGACCACCTCACCATCTCCTGTTGACACAGGATTTCACTGCCCGCGTGTGCATCTGTGTGGATGATTTATGTTGGCACCGGGCAGCCCTTTTTAATTGCTGCTGGCTCACAGGAGAGGAGCAGAGGCGGACTTAATGGGTAAATGATATGGGGAAGCCAAGAGGAGGCCAAGTGATGGCACAGCCAGGCCCCCCCCCTCCCGTACAAACAGACATGTCGTGGCCATTCAGAGAGAGAAAAGGAGGGGGAGAACTGAGTCACACCAGCATGCGGCAGCACCCACGGGCCCGTCACGTTCCACAGGGGCCGCCCGCTCTCGTTGGCCAGCCCCGTGTCTCCGTGTGCGGTAATTTGGTCTCGGCCAAACAGCATCCTCCTTCCCATTGAAGGAATTGTGTTGAGTTTGTCATTTTGTTTGTTTTTACGGTGTCAGTTTCTCTAGAAAGTGTGGCTAAGTAAAAATAAAAATTAAAAAAAAAAAAAAAAAACAGCTTAGCCAGCCAAAACCGGTTTGGCTCAGTGGATAGAGCGTCGGCCTGCGGATTGAGGGGTCCCAGGTTCGATTCCGGTCAGGGACATGTACCTTGGTTTCGGGCACATCCCCAGTGTGGGGTGGGGGAGGGTGGTGCAGGAGGCAGCTGATCAAAATTTTTAACTCTCCCATCCAAGTACTAACCAGGCCCAATCCTGCTTAGCTTCCAAGATCAGACGAGATCGGGCGCGTTCAGGGTGGTATGGCCATAGACTAAAGTTTTTAACTCTCTATCCCTCGCCCTTTCTCTCTGTAAAAATATCAATAAACTATATTTTAAAAGGTAAATTAATGCCCGGCTGGCGTGGCTCAGTGGTTGAGCATCAGCCTATGAACCAGGAGGTCATGGTTCGATTCCCGGTCAGGGCACAGGCCCCAGTTGCGGGCTCCATCCTCAGTGGGAAGCAGCCCATCTATGATTCCTTCTCATCATTGATGTTTCTATCTCTCTACCTCTCCCTTCCTCTCTGAAATCAGTAAAAATATATATTTTGTTGTTGTTGTTTAAAAAAAAATAAATTTATGAAATTCTCCACTGCTCTGAGGATTTAATTCAACATCCTGACCGGGCTGCCACATGCTCCAGGCTCTCGTCCTCGTCCACCCCTCTCACCCCATCTCTCCCCCCTCGCCCTCTCCACACGCTTTGAGAAGTGTCTGCTCTCCGAGTGCACGAACTCATGTGCCAGGCCTGCCGTGGACGCCCTCACATCACACCTCAAATATCACTTCCTCCCCGGCGCCTTCACTGACCACCCAAAGGGACAGTCCCAGGCATAACCGCATCACCCTCTGTATGATTTTTCCCCAGAGTGCTTCCGATGAACTGAACTTTCTCTGATGAACTGGTTTATGGTGCTGCCCTCTGCCTCCCTCCCCACCACTGAAGCCCTGTCAGTGTCTGAGAGGTGAGTGAATGGACTGCCTGGTGCACCGTCCACCCTCCACAGAGGTTTTTATTGTCACACATAACATATCCCCATATCAAGCTCTTTTTTTTTTAAACATATTTTATTGATTTTTTTTTTTTTCAAAGAGGAAGGGAGCAGATAGAGAGAAACATCATTCAGCTGCCTCCTACACACCTCCTACTGGGGCTGCGCCTGCAACTAAGGTACATGCCCTTGACCGGAATCGAACCTGGGACCCTTCAGTCTGCAGGCTGACGCTCTATCCACTGAGCCACACTGGTCAGGGCCCAAGCCCTCTTCTTTTTTTTTTTTTTTTTAATGTATTTGTATTGATTTCAGAGAGGAAGGGAGAGGGAGACAGAGAAACACCAATAAAGAGAGAGAATCATTGATCAGCTGCCTCCTGCATGCCACCCACTGGGGATCAATCTTGCAACCCTGGCATGTGCCCCTCCCTCACCATAATCGAACCCAGGACCCTTTAGTCTGCAAGTCGATGCTCTATCCACTGAGCCACACTAGCTAGGGCTCAAGCCCTCTTCTTGCTCCTAAGCCTCCCTCGGGCTCCTGGGAACGTCGGTGGAGGTCTCCTTCAGCTAAAAAAATCACTCCGCTGTCCGTGAGAGGCCCTCACCGCTTGCCACCCACGGCGCTCTCACCTGGCATGGCTGGCACCCTCTCCGCCAAGGGCAGCCCCTTGGGCACCAGCCGTCCTGGCGCCGTTCACGGGCGGGTGGCTCAGGGCGGACCGACCGCTCCCCAGGTGTTCGCACCGCTGAGCCCGGGGATTGGCTGACGCTCCCCTCAGCAATGTTTGTTTTGGGGATTCAGGTTATAGTGGTAGGCCTATCATTTCCAGAATCATTTCTTCCTTCCCTGGCAGCCGGCGGTACGGTACGTTTGTTATTTTATTTTCCCCAGACCCTGGTCATAGCGCCCCAGGCAAGCTGCTTGATAACATTACCCGATGGAGGAGAAAACGTGCCAATGCTGCGCTTAGCCATGGGCAGACTTTCTGGCTTCACGAGAGGGGAGGCCTGGACCCAGAGTGGCACCTCTTTCTCTCCTCTTTCGGGTCGGCCCTCCTGAGGCCCCGTCATTTCCCCCCATTTCTCTTTTCTTTCTTTCTTTCTTTCTTTCTTTCTTTATTTATTTTTTAAATCAATCTTTATTGTTCATATTATTACAAAGGTTCCTCATTTCTTCCCCCCTCCACCAGGTTCCCCCCCCACCCTCTGCCCCCTCCCCATCCCCCATTGTCCTCATCCATAGGTGCACAGTTTATGTTCAGTCTCTTCCTCCCTCCCTTTCCCCAATAGTAAATCCCTTTTCAGATAGTAAATCAGTTACTTAGCATTTTCTCAAATCAATAATACCTCCACATGCCCAATGATACACTTCACACAAAAGACATTTCCCAATAGGTCCACCAGCCTCATCCAGGCCCCACCCAAGGCACTCACAGATCAACACCCCAGCCCTAAACTAACTCAACACATCCAGATCTAAGCCTTCATCACTTGATTCAGCAGACCCTCAAGTTCCCACGAAAGTTTCCAGCCATGTCTGAGAAGCAGCCGTGGGGCAGGGGCAGGCAAGGAGCGAGCTGTTCCGGGCCTGGCTGCTCAGGGCCTGGCCTCTGTTGCTCTGGTTCATTCCACAACCAGCTGCTCCGGGTCTGGTCACTGCCACTCCCGACCTAGTTGCTCTGGACTTGGCTGCTGCTGCTCCGGGCCTGGCCGCTCCCAGCCTGGCAGCTGCTGCTCCGGGCCTGGCCGCACCCGACCTGGCTGCTCCGGGCTTGGCCGCTCCCAGCCTGGCAGCCGCTGCTCCGGGCCTGGCCGCACCCGACCCGCCTGCTCCCCCGGGCCTGGCCGCTCCCAGCCTGGCAGCCGCTGCTCCGGGCCTGGCTGCACCCAACCCGCCTGCTCCCCCGGGCCTGGCCGCACCAGCCCCGCTGCTCCCCCGGGCCTGGCCGCTCCCAGCCTGGCAGCCGCTGCTCCGTTTCTCTTTTTTTTAAAATATATTTTATTGATGTTTTACAGAGAGGAAGAGAGAGGGATAGATAGCTAGAAACATCGATGAGAGAGAAGCATTGATCAGCTGCCTCCTGCACACCCTCCACTGAGGATGTGCCCGCAACCAAGGTACATGCCCTTGACTGGAATCGAACCTGGGACCCTTCAGTCTGCAGGCCGACACTCTATCCACTGAGCCACACTGGTTTCGGCTCTCTTTTCTTTTGAAGTAGTGCAGTAACCCCCACCCAGACACACCGCCTTTATCTGGCCCACTGCAGAAATGGGCTGCCCGAGCCGGGTGGGCTCAGTGGATAGAACATACCATGGTGGCAGGCTGCTTCCCAGCCGGGGCCGTGGTGTGTGTATATAAGGGTAGGAGTGCGCCTGTAGGAGGCAACCAATCAATGTGTTTCTCTCTCATCGATGTTTCTCTCTGCCTTTCCCTCTCTCTCCCACTCTCCGTAAAAATCAATGGGAAAAATATCCTCAGATGAGGATTAACAAAACAAGCCAAAACCGATTTGGATCAGCGGTAGAGCGTCGGTCTGCAGACTGAAAGGTCCCAGGTTCAATTCCGGTCAGGGGCATGTACCTTGGTTGCGGGCACATTCCCCGGTAGGGGGTGTGTAAGAGGCAGCTGGTGGATGTTTCTCTCTCATCAATGTTTCTAGCTCTCTTTCTCTCTCTCCCTTCCTCTCTGTAAAAAATTAATAAAATATATTTAAAAAAACAAACAAACAAACAAGAAACTTAACTCTAAAAGAAAATTAAAGAAAGGACGCGGACTATGCCATGTTAGTAAATTTTCAAAATAATATCTTTCAGGCACCAACTCTTGGGACAGATATATTTTATAAACAGCCTTGCTGAGGTGTGACTGACACGCGGTACACTGACGTGTTTACCATGTACAGCTTGATCCGTGTTGACGTCCCTGTATCCTATGAAGCCACCACCACCCTCTAGATAATGAACGTATCCATCATCCCCAAGAGGCTTCTTCCGCCCCACGGCCCCCCTCCCCTCAGGCCGCCGGTCCGCCTTCCAAAAGCACATTGGACCTGCCTCACCCACTTCCCCACCCTGCACACAGGGCGATCGGCCCGATTGTTCCCGCCCTGTTAGTTAACGTTACTGAGAGCCGTGTCCTCAGATGTCGGGAGAGGCGAAGGCTGTTTGCCGTGCGTGCTAAATGGCCCCATTGTTGCCCTGCCATGCCTGGCAGTTTGGGGTTTGGGAGTTTCTCCCTCGCTGCCAGCTATCTCGGCGGCAGCAGAATTCCCAGAGGACCACTCCTGGGGCCTCGCAGGCTGCCCACCCCCACCTCCTCTGCGCCATTCCCACTCACTCCCCACCAGTCGTCCTTTTGCCCCCCAGGGGACACTTGGCAATGCCTGGGGGACATGATTGGTTGTTCTAATGGCGGTGGGAGTGCTGCTGGCACCTCCCAAGTGTTGAGAGACGGGGGTGTTGCTAAACATGCTACGCGCACAGGACGGCCACCCCGAGAAAAAAAAACAGTGATCCAGTCCAGGATGGGAGAGTGCTGAGGTTGAGAAACCCCTTCCAGGTGCCAGAACTCGCTGGGAAAGGGGACAAGGAGTCATGACAAATTGGCTGCTTTGCTTTTCTGGATCAGGAGGGAGGAGCCCTGGCTGGTGTGGCTCAGTGGGTGGAGCGTCGACCTGTGGACTGAAGGGTCCCCGTGATGATTCCGGTCAAGGGCACAGGCCCAGGTTGTGGGCTCGGTCCCCGGTAGGGAGCCTGCAGGAGGCAGCCGATCCATGATTCTCTCTCATCATTGATGTTTCTCTTTCTCTCCCTCTCTCTCTTCCTCTCTGAAATAAATAAAAATATATATTTTAAAAAGGGAGAAGGCAGCCCTACCTGGTTTGGCTCAGTGGATAGAGCGTCAGCCTGCAGACTCAAGGGTCCCAGGTTTGATTCCGGTCAAGGGCATGTACCTTGGTTGCGGGCACATCCCAGTAGGGGTTGTGCAGGAGGCAACTAATTAATGTTTCTAACTCTGTCTCTCTTTCTCTGTATAAAAAATCAATTACATACACACACACACACACACACACACATATATATATATATATATATATATATATATATATATATATTTTTTTTTTTTTTTTTTAAGGGAGAAAGCAGAGGTTTATTGGAGCTGCAAGGCCACACAGTAGAACAGAGCCAGGAAGACCTCACCTGCCTCAGCTCCCCCCTTCCAGGCGTTGGCTTCCAAGAACTAACTCTGAGGGACTCAGCTTGAAGCACCAGGGCCCAGCACCCAGTAGGTGCTCAATGAATGTCTATCCAATTGTCTCATTGCACCCAACACACCTACTCGGTGCCCAGTCCTGGGCAGCAGTGGCTAGACGTTGGTGGCAAGGCAGGAGACATGGAAGGGAGCCTTTAAACCGGCCAGCGGGCGTGGGACTTGGCAGAGCCCGCCGAGGGAAGATAAGTGGGCCCACCCCAGTTACCGGGAACAGGAGGGCCCGCCGGGATAGGATATTTCACCACTGGATCCCTTCCGGCTCCTCCCCCCGCCCACAGGCACCCTTCTGCTTGTCATATAAAGGAGACTTTCCCAAAGCGGTTCAGCCAGAACGGGCCAGGCCCTGCCCGGGTTGGGGTGGGAGGAGCCTGGCTGTTGCCCAGCAGCGCTCAGGAGGGACTCCAGGTGTCTGGGAGCTGGATGGCGACTGGAGGGTGAGGTATGGGCATGCTTTCTTCCAGTCTGCACAACTTCAAGGTTTTATTGCTTTATTATAACTTACTGTAGACCAGCGGCCGCCCACCTCTCAGACCTCACAGACCACCAGTTGGCGACCCCTGCTGTAGACGCTCCCGAAAACACATGCAAGCAAAAAAGAAAGCTCACAGTTTCCACCCTTTCAGAGAAAACCATTTTTTAAAAAATATATATTTTGTTGATTTTTTTACAGAGAGGAAGGGAGAGGGATAGAGAGAAACATCGACCCGCAACTAGTGTACATGCCCTTGGCCGGAATCGAACCTGGGACCTCTCAGTCTGTAGACCGACGGTCTGTCCACTGAGCCAAACCGGCTTCGGCGAAAACCATTTTGTTGTGTGGCCTTCTATGCAAGTATGAAGGTAATGTAGACATTTTATATATATATACATACATATATATATATATTTATTTTTTTTTTTAATTTCAGAGAGGAAGGGAGAGGGAGAGAGAGAAACATCAGTGACGAGAGAGAATCATCGATGGGCTGCCTGGCATATGTCCTGACTTGGGATCGAACCGTGACCTCCTGGTTCATAGGTCGATGCTCAGCCATGGAGCATTTTTATGAAAACCAGGGGTGGGTGCTGCTACCAGAAGCTTGAGGTGCCGGAGAGGGAGGAGGAGATTTGGAGAGGAGGGGACCACCCAAGAGCACACCACAGGAACACTGGCAGTGCCTGGGGTGGTGAGTGTGACCGGGTGGGTTTAGCTGGGTGCTCGCTCTACAGAATCTCCCCAGATCCGGAGAAAAAGAGGCCTCGCAGGCTGGGTACCTCTCTCCCGGGTCTCTGCAGGAAAGATGAGAACAGCCTTCCTTCCTTTGGGCCTTCACTAACCATCATGCCCTGCTTCTCCCCACAGGTGGTCACCCCTCCGGTTTGCCAGGCTTCCGTCACACGGTGCCCCATCCTACTGACCTCTGTGTCCGACTGATCAAGCAGGACCCACAGGTCAGTACCGCTCCCACAGCCCCAAGTCTGGATTCCTGGGCTCCGGGGGAGTTAACGTCCTACTCGAGCATGTCAAACTCAAAGGCTAACACAGGCCAAACAAATGAGGCATTCGGCCCGAGGGCCAGTGAGTTTGACATGCTTGTCCCTAGGGCCTTAAGGCCTCCGATACAGATATCGGATATCCGATGGGAGTGACAAAGAGAGCAATACCTGCCCACGGGATTGGCTCCAGTGAGATATAGGACCTGGCTGGCTATCCGTTAGCAGTTGAAGCCGGCTGGGACCCCCTGCAACGGGGTTTCGAGGAGATTGGCTGTAACCACAGAACTATAGTAAAACAACCCCTGGGTGAAGCCAGGACAGGTGCTCACTTGCTCAGTCCGAGCCTCTCCCCTCCCTCCAGCAATGCACCTTTGAGCAGCACTGGTTCAGGATTTCAGCCCCAAGTGCCACAGGCAGGGCTCAGGGGCCAGGCTTGGAGGACCTGGGACATTCAGTGCTGCCTCTTCCTTCACCCAGACCCTCGAGGCTCCCCTGGGGACAGGCCACCCGGATGGGCAGGGCGCCCGGAGGCGGCCAGTGCTGCTTTCTCTCCAGCTTGACCTTCTCTGTCAGAGGACCAGTGGGAAGGGCACTGGGAGACTGACTCCCAGGCGAGATGGGGCCAGCCCTGGTCCAGTTTCCCCTCAATGGGGTTCTCTTGCTCAGACGAAGGAAGAACCGTTGACTCACTTCCTGCCTCGCTGGGTCTGACAGCAGGAGTATTGTTCCCACCGACAGCGACAGCGGCGGCTGCTGCTGGTGGGGCTACCCCAGGGTGGCCCCGCCAGCCAGTCCTTTGTTGGGGGGCGTCCCCACTCCCAGACTTCCCCAGTTAAGCTTTCGGAACCCCTCCTTCTTCCCCAAGTTTCCATTTTTATTATTTTTTGCAGTCTTTGTAAGGATGCCCATATAGTACCTTATCCTGTTAACTGAATAGTATCTACATTTTTAAAATTAATTATTAAAAAATACCCAAGGAGCCGAAACCGATGTGGCTCAATGGATAGAGCGTCGGCCTGCGGACTGAAAGATCCCAGGTTCGATTCCGGTCAAGGGCATGTGCCTTGGTTGCGGGCTCATCCCCAGTAGGGGGTGTGCAGGAGGCAGCTGATGGATGTTTCTCTCTCATCGATGTTTCTAACTCTCTATCCTTTTCCCTTTCTCTCTGTAAAAAAAAAAAAATCAATAAAATATCTTTAAAAAAAATACCCAAGGATATTTTTTTCATTGATTTTTTTAGAAAAAGTGGAAGGCAAGGACAGAGACAGAGAGAGAAGCTCCCCCGACCAGGGCCACAGGGATCAAGCCTGCCCTCAAGGTACGTGGACATGCCCTTGTGCCCTTGACCAGAATCGAACCCAGGACCCTTCAGCCTGCAGTCCGACCGTCAGACCGGCTAGGGCTATTATCTCCGTTTTAGAGGGGTAAATTGAGGCTTAGCGATTGTGTGTCTAAGGTGGCGCAAAATAGCACAGCAAGGGTTTGAAGCCAGGCCTGCTGATTGCGTGTCACAGGGTGAGTCCTTAGGAATGTCACTTAACCTCTCTGGCCCCAATTTTGTTCCGTGGAAAAGGTAGTGATGCATAAAGCTACCTGAAGGAGCCTGGCCTGTGTTGCTCAGTGGTTGAACCAGGAGGTCTCGGTTTGATTCCTGGTCAGGGCCGATGCCTGGGTTGTGGGCTCCATCCCCCTTGGGGGGGCATCAGTGATTCTCTCTCATCATTGATGTTTCTATCCCTCTCCCTTTCTCTCTCTGAAATCAATAAAAAACATATATATATATATATATATATATATACATATATACATATATATACAGATATATGTGTATATATTAAAGATGCCTATAGGAAAATGTATTAATTACATCTATCTCATAGGGCTTGCAGTGAGGGAGAAACAAGTTACATGGAAAAGAGCATATTTTATTGATTTTTTACAGAGAGGGAGAGGGATAGAGAGTTAGAAACATCGATCAGCTGCCTCCTTCACACCCCCTACCGGGGATGTGCCCGCAACTAAGGTCCATGCCCTTGACCGGAATCGAACCCGGGACCCTTCAGTCCACAAGCCGAGGTTCTATCCACTGAGCCACACCGGTGGGTAACCTGGGCCCTGTTCATTTTTTTGTCCTTATCCCCAAACCTTTGTTGAGGAAGCTGCTGGACAGGACTGTGCCGCCTGCCAAGTTATCTCACAGTTCACAGGAAGGGATGGGCAGACTGCTCGGCGACCTTGGAATAACCCAGCCTGGGGAGCTCCAGGCTCTTGGCCACAGTCCCCCCTCTTTTCTCTCTCTCAGCTCGAGCTGGGGCGGCCTGGCCAAGTGGCACAGACGTTTTCTAGGGCAGGGACCCAGGGGGAGAGCCCAGCTGGCTGGCACCTTTGCAAAGGACAGGGATCTAGGCTCTGCCCCAGGCCCGGCGGCCTGCCTGCCTGGGGACTCGGGACAAGTTATTTAAACGTCGTCCGCGTCAGTCTCCTTATCTGCAAAATGGGATTAGCGTCAGCTTGAAAGGATTATGTGGGTTAAATAATGTACATAAAGAGGGAGATAATGCAAAGAGGCGGGCGGGCCCGGTGCCCATCTGGCGATTCCTGGAAAAGGCGGTGGGCTTCTCGTTCTGCTCTTATCCACCTGTCTGTATACAGATAACAGGTTCAAAGCAGATCCTGGCTCCCTGAACCGGAGGTCCGAGGCTTGCCGCCTACTGTGCAGTCCGATCCCAGATGGGGAGCAGTCAGAGCACACACAGGCAGGGGGTGCCCCAGGCCACCTACCCTCGGTCATGCTCAAACTCACAGCTCAGCCGAAACCGGTGTGGCTCAGTGGATAGAGTGTCGGTCTAAGGACTGAGGGGTCCCGGGTTCGATTCTGGTCAAGGGCATGTGCCCTGGTTGTGGGCACATCCCCATTAGGGGGTGTGCGGGAGGCAGCTGATCGATGATCCTCTCTCATTGATGTTTCTAGCTCTCTGTCCCTCTCTTTTCCTCTTTGTAAAAAATCAAAATATATTTAAAACAAAACAAAACAAAACAAAAAAACCTCGCGGCTCAGGAGTGGCAAGTGGGGGGCGGGGGTATGTGAGGGCCGGTTCCCCTCACAATCCAGCCGCCTCTGGGCTCCCAGATGAACTCCTCCAGCCCTGCCCAGCCCAGGCCCAGGGTTTGCAGGTCCCGGCGCCTCCCAACCGGAGGAACTCGCGGCGCAGAGAGCGGAGCCGGGGCGCGGGGGCAGCGGGGGGCCTGGGGTCTGCCCCCGGAGCCCGCGATGGCGCGGCGATCGCCAAGCCCGTCTCCTCCCCGCCATCCCGGGGAGGCTGCAGGGCCTCGGCCGGGGGCCGGGCGGCCTGGGCGGCGGCGGGGCGGCCCGGAGCGCGGAGGTGGCGCCGCGCGGGGGGAGGGGCGCGGCGGAGGCGGCGGAGGAGGAGGAGCCGGGGCCGCCGCAGCCGCTGACAGCGGCCGGAGTAAACAAGCCGCCGCGCCGCCCGCGGCCCGGCCGCTGCTCCCCTCCCCTCCCCCGCCCTCCGCGCCGGAGCCCGAGCCCAGGCCGAGCCCTGCCCTCCTCGCCGCCGCCGGCCGCGCCGCCCGCCTCCGCGCGGTGACGCCGCTGCCGGGCGCGGGGAGCGCGGGGAGCGCGCGGAGCTCAGGCCCCGCCGCCCCGCCGGGCTCTCCGCTCGGCCGAGGGCGCCCGAGCCCGCCGCGGCGATCGCCCGGGAAAAGTTTCCCCGCCCGGGCTCCCCGAGGTAAGCGGCGATCGTGCGGGGGGCCTGGGAGCCGGGGAGCCGGGGAGCCGCGGGCCGGGCCGCGCTGGAGAGGCGTCCCCCTCCCCCGAGCGCGCGCGGGGCCCGGCCTGGACGCGTCGGTACTTTTCCGCTGGGGCCGGGCGAGCCCTCTGACCCCGGGAGCGAGCGCCGCGGGGCCGCCGGGGCGGGATGGGGAGGGGATTCCAGAGGCGCCGGCGGCCCCCCTCCTCCCGCCCCGCCGCCGGGCCCTAGGGGCCGCCCCCGGCTCGCCTCCTCCGCGCCGGGGCAGGAGGAGGAGCTGCTGTTGGGGGGCGGGGGGTGGACCCGGCTTGGCCTGGCCTCGCCCCGCCCGCCCCGCACACCTGGGCAGCCGGAGACTCAGGTGCGGGACCCGCGGCGACCGGAGGTAGGTGCTGGGCTGCCTCCCGCCGAGGCCTGGCCGCCCGGGACGGAGGGGAGGCCTGCCTGCCTGCCTGCCTGCCTGCCTACCTGCCTACCTGCCTGGCTGCGGGACAGGTCTGACAGCCGGCGGTCAGGTCGGAACCTGCTCTCCCTCCGTCCCTGCTTCCTCTTCCCCCGGCTCCCTCCGGCCCCGCTTTCCCGGGAGGAGGGAGGGAGGAGGGTGTTGGGATTCTTTGGGACGTGGACACCCGCGATGTGGCCTAGCCGGGGCCGGGCAGCTGTGGCCAGGTGTGGACACGGCCAGGGAGAGTCGTTGAGCCTGAGCCTGCTCAGCCCCAAGTGGCCCCAGGGCTACTATCTGACTTATCTGCTACACTGGGCTTCCACGTGTAAGATTTGATGATTTGATTTCTCCCCCTCCCTCCCCCCCTTCAAGGATTCTGTGGCTTTAGAAAAAAAAAGTTTGAAAAATCTCTTGGCTAGCAGTTTTTACCACCGAGGAAACTGAGGCTCAGGGAGGAAGTGACTTATCTAAGATCACACAGCACAAGAGTGAGCGGAGCAGGGCCTGGCGGTCACCATTTCAGGGGAGCCTGGCAGTGTGTGTAACAGGACCTGGCCTGGTGGGAGAGACCGGAAGGAGAGCCGGGATCAGGTTTCCCCGGGCAGCCCAGCCCACGCCAGACCCCCAGCGCCTGGCAGACAGCAGCCGGACCGGACCGGGGGCAGGTTCGGTGTGGGTGCCTCGGAGGGGCTGTCCGTTTCCAGGGATTCCCGGGGCTGGGAAAAGGGAGCACACAGCCGCCAGGAAGAGCACCCACGGCTCTCTCTCTCCGGCCACAGCCGGGAGCCGGAGTCCCATGTGAGAGGGCATCACGGGAGGCTAGAAACACAGCACAAACTGGGACTCGGGGTGAGTCAGAGTCTGGGGTGGGGGCGGGGAGAGAAGCCCATTCATTCATTGTTCTCAGCGCCTGCTCTTTCGGAAAATGGGGGGTCCCAGCTCCCTCCAGGATGCTGAGGCAGGGCTGTCTTGGGGGGGGCTCAAAAGGGGAGTGTCGGGGCTCTGTGGAAGCCGAACCCCCCCTTTCTGTGGTCCCCGCTGCGAGCACGCCCTTGCTTGGGAACTGTTCGTCAGCGCCTGTTTTCTTTCCGGGTGCTGCAAGGTAATTAAATAGTTGGTTAATCACCTCTAACGCCAAGCAGCTGCCGCTCGCTCGCTCGCTCCGTCCCCGGTCTGCCTGCCGGAACTTGGGCTCGGCCCAAATGCACCCCGTCTGAGGGTGGGGGTTCCGCAGCAGGGCTCACTGCGCTGTGGTGGGTGGGGGGTGTCTTTGCCTGACACCTGGACCCAGGAGGCAGCTATCGTGGTGGCAAGACGGGGAGAAGAGGCCTCTTTTCCACCTGTCCCCAGAACCCCAATATCTCCTGTGAATATTGGGGTCCCTTGGCCTCCTGAGGGTCTGGCTGTCCGGCCATTGCTTAGACCAGCTTTCTGGAACCGGGGCCGCCCAGGGCCTTCCTCGGCTGTGGCTCCTGAGCCTGTCCCTGGGAGCCGTTGGACTTTGACCCTCCCGGGTGAGGAGCTGGGTGGTGGACACCGCCTGCCATCAGCTGTCAGGTTATTTTGGTGTGAACTGAAAATACGCCAGGAATAGCCCGAGGCCCCCCGGCCTGGCCTGCGTGGTGGGGCTGCCACAGGGGACCACAGGGGCGGCAGCGTCCTCAGCGAGGACGGAGGCCGGTCTTGGCTGAGGGCAGCCCTGGAGAAGTGATGGGTTCTCAGGGGTAAGCCCTCGGGGAGCAGGGAGCTTCTGGCAGAGTGGCCTCCTGTGGCGCTGGGCCTTGGGAGGGCATCCTGGGCCCCGTGGGCAGGCCCTGGCACCGGGCCCTGACACCTTCAGCAGCCCCACTGGGACCTCCCCCAGCTCTCCCTCCCACCCCCAGGTGGCTGGCTTCTGGGTACTTAGGGGCCCTCTGCAGGGACAGTTATGTGGCCCTGGGCAGAGAGGTCCCCCTGTCTGTTTGCTGAAGGAGGAAAAACAACACGGGGCCTATTGATTCAGCCTCACCTTGGTGCCCCTGGCTCGGCAGCCAGTGTTTGCCCTGGCTGCCCGCTTGCCGGGATTGCGAAAGGCTGGTGGGCGTTGGAGGATCGGGGGGGAGGGGGGGGATTTGGGGAGGGGGGTTGCTGGCGACCTCCAGGCCTGGGGGGCATGGGGCTGGGCAGCCCCAGCAGCATTCCCCCAGAAAGCAGGAAGAAGGAATCTGGGCCCTTGACTTTGATGTTGGCCGAGGGTCCATGGAGATCCCTGCCCTTAGCCCAGGCCAAACCCCCCCTCCCAAGTGGCCTCATCAATATTTCTCTCTCTTTGCAAGTAACTTGGGGGCGGGGGTTGCTGTGCCGAAGCAAGAAACGCCAGTGAACTTGGTAGAAACTTTTAAAAACGCCAACATTTTATTCCTTTATAAAACATACCTGGCAATTTGGGAAAGCAAAACAGTGACACAAAGGAGAAAACACAGTTCCTCGTCGTCATCCTCCCCATTTTGAGAGGGGCATTGTTAACGTTTCAGCGTGTGTCTGCCAGACTTTGTTTTGTGGCTCTCTATAAACAAACGTGTTGCATAAATAGTTTTTTGAAGACAAAATGGAATCACTTGTGCACGCTGCTTTGTAGCCCATCCTTTTCTGCTTCGATTCTGGCGAGCGTTTATGTAGTTGCTCTCATCCCGAGTGACTCAAGCCTCGATGTTGTTGCGTGGAGAGAGGCTCGGGAGCTGCGTGTGTGTGTGTGTGTGTGTGTGTGTGTGTGTGTGTGTGGAGGGGTCCATCTGCCTGCCTTGCCAGCTGACCTTGGGGGCTGGTGTTCACGCCTCTTCCCCCAAGGCCGCGCCCGGAGGCCTGCACGTGTGAGTAAGGAGCTTGAGCCCGTGTCCGTGGGGGGCTCACTCTCACCCCCTTTCTTTCCTCCCTTGTCCCTCTCAGAGCCTGCAGCCCGCGTCCTCCCGCCACAGCCCTGCCCGTCTCGGCCCCATGCCCCCGCCAGCCAGCCCCGGGCCACAGGCAGAGCGTGGTCAGCACGTGGGAGCCGCGGCCCTGTGACCAGGCCGAGGAGGCGAGGGCTCTGCGGTCCCAGTCCCCTGTCCCCCCATGGAGCTGAGGCCCTGGTTGCTATGGGTGATAGCAGCAGCGGGACCCCTGGTCCTGCTGGCGGCTGATGCCCAGGGCCAGCAGGTCTTCACCAACACCTGGGCCGTGCACATCTCCGGAGGCCCGGCCGTGGCCGACCGCCTGGCACGCAAGCATGGCTTCCTCAACCAGGGCCAGGTAGGTATTCTTACTGCCAGGACCTTTGGGGGGCGGGAGGGGGGCGGTGAGGGCAGGGCTCTGGCACTGGGGCCTGTCTTCTCGGGGGCATGTTCCCAGCTTGCGCTGTCCCTGGGCTTCTGGCCTCTGAGGCTCAGAGAACCCGTGTGCCCCAGGCTGGGGCAGCCCCCCTCGGCCCTCTGCACCTTCTTGCTGCATCCTGGGCAGGTGCCCCGCCACGCCCTGCCAGGGTGTGCCTCCCCGGAAGCCCGGTGCCCACCCCACCCCACCCCCCACCTCCCCGGGGACTGGCAGATGGACAGCCCCGCTCCCCCTCCCCGCTTGGTTGCAGATCTTCGGAGACTATTACCACTTCTGGCACCGGGCCGTGACCAAGCGCTCCCTATCGCCTCACCGCCTGCGGCACAGCCGGCTGCAGAGGGAGCCCCAAGTGAGTGCCGCCCCGCCCTTTCCTTCCTCCCCCCCTCCACCCCCCACCCCCGCTCGGGCACCCACACCGGCTCCCTCCCCCCCTCGCAGGTCCAGTGGCTGGAGCAGCAGGTGGCAAAGCGGCGGACCAAACGCGACCTGTACCTGGAGCCCACGGACCCCAAGTTCCCCCAGCAGTGGTACCTGGTGGGTGGCTTGCTTAGGCTCTGGGTTCCCCCCTCATTCTTCCTCTTTCTGTCTGCTGAGCAGCCCCTCCCTAACCTTCCCCGCTACGCTTTGGGGTGCCCTCCCAGAGGTGTTTTTTTGTTTTTTTGTTTGTTTCTTTAAGGTAAACCATACTTTTTATTATTATTATTATTATTATTATTATTTTAATATATATTTTATTGATTTTTTACAGAGAGGAAGAGAGAGAAACATCGATGAGAGAGAAACATCGACCAGCTGCCTCTTGCACACCCCTCACTGGGGATGTGCAACCAAGTAATAATATATTTGGCAACCAAGTAATAATATATTTTATTGATTTTTTTTTTTTTTTTTTTACAGAGAGAAAGGAAGAGGGAGAGAAAGTTAGAAACATCGATCAGCTGCCTCCTGCACACCATCCACTGGGGATGTGCCCACAACCAAGGCACATGCCCCTGACCGGAATCAAACCTAGGACCTCACAGTCCTCAGGCCATCTCTCTATCCAGTGAGCCACACCGGTTTTGGCAACCATACTTTTTTTTAAAAAAAGTATGTTTTTATTGATTTCAGAGAGGAAGGGAGAGATAGAAACATCAATGATGAGCGAGAATCATTGATCGGCTACTCCCTGCACCACCCCAGCTGGGGCTCGAGCCCGCAACCCAGGCCTGTGCCCTTGACTGGGAATTGAACCCAGTGCCTTTCAGTGCTCAGGCTGACGCTCTAGCCACTGAGCCACACCGGCCAGGGCTCCCAGAGGTTGTTTTTTTGTTGTTGTTATATATTTTATTCATTTTTTTCCTTTTTTTTTTTTTTTTTTTACAGAGATGAATAGAGAGTTAGAAACATCAATGAGAGAGAATCATTGATCAGCTGCCTCCTGCACACCCCCCCACTGGGGATGTGCCTGCAACCAAGGTACACATGCCCTTGACCAGAATCGAACCCGGGACCTTTCAGTCCGCAGGCCGACGCTCTATCCACTGAGCCACACCGGCCAGGGCCCCCACAGTTCTTTTAACACTTCCATGGAACCCAGCCAGCCGGCTGTGCCATCCTTACGGGAGCAGCCGTGGGTGGAGGAGGCGGCGCTGGGATGGTGAAGGGACTCTCCCGGGTACCCTAACGTCACCCCGTTCGTTCACCACATCTCCTAAGCGCCGGGTGCCGGGGGTGGGTGTCCCCACAGTCCGGCGTCACGCAGCGGGACCTGAACGTGAAGGAGGCCTGGGCGCAGGGCTACACGGGGCGCGGCATCGTGGTCTCCATCCTGGACGACGGCATCGAGAAGAACCACCCGGACTTGGCAGGCAATTATGTGAGCAGGTGGGGGAGGGGGCCGCGCTCCCCGCGGGGGCGTCCGGGGCAGGCCTCCCCCGGCCCGCCCGGCTGGGCCGCTCCCGACGGCCGCCGTGTCTTTCCCCCCAGGACCCGGGGGCCAGTTTCGACGTCAACGACCAGGACCCTGACCCGCAGCCCCGGTACACGCAGATGAACGACAACAGGTCAGAAGCCACCGTCCTGGGCCTCGGCCTCCCTCCTCCCCTTGCAGCGAGGATGCAGGGCTGAGCCCCCTGCAGACATGTGCCCCCCTGACACGTGTGTCTCTCCTGCCGTCCGGGCCCTGGGGGAGGGTCTGGCCACAACCCAGGCGGAGGGGATGGAGGGGCTTGGTGACCTTCCTGCTCTGTCCACCACTGACGCTGCGCTTGGCCCCGGCAGGCATGGTACCCGGTGTGCGGGCGAGGTGGCCGCCGTGGCCAACAATGGCGTCTGCGGCGTGGGGGTGGCCTACAACGCCCGCATTGGAGGTGGGTGTCGGCCTTGGGGGCACCCCCCTGTCTTTGGGGGGGGTCCCTCTGGGTGGGGTTTATTTCTGTCCATTTTCCCACCTGGGTCCTTGTGGCCACATGGCTAATCCTTAGACGGCTCTTAGCGACTCAGAGAGCCGAACCCCAGTGCTGGAGGCCCTGGGCTGGGGTGGGTGAGTGTCTCTTAGCAGGAGTCTCCCTCCTTTCTCCCCATCCATTCCGAGTCCTTACACGGCGGGCTCCGACCACCACGCTCCCGATCCAGAGCCTGATCCAGAGCGCGCTCTCCCTCCCCTCTCCCCGGGTCTGGTCTTTGAGAGGGACAGGCAGGTGCGGGAGTTCGGGCTCCGGGTCCCCCTGCACAGCCTCTCTCCTCCCTGCCCATCCTCCGGGTGCAGGGTGGGGGTGCTCCGGGTGCCCCCCCCAGCAGCGGGACCCATGCAGCCTCCCTCCCTCCCCCTTGTGGCCAGGGGTGCGCATGCTGGATGGTGAGGTGACAGACGCGGTGGAGGCACGCTCGCTGGGCCTGAACCCCAACCACATCCACATCTACAGCGCCAGCTGGGGCCCCGAGGACGACGGCAAGACCGTGGACGGGCCGGCCCGCCTCGCCGAGGAGGCCTTCTTCCGGGGCGTCAGCCAGGTGAGGGCGCTCTGCTCCCCACGGCCTTCTCCCTCGTGCTTTTCCGTTTCTGTTTGTTTACTTTGGGGCTCAATTTTTTAAAAAAATATATATATTTTATTGATTTTTTTTTTACAGAGAGAAAGGGAGAGAGAGAGAGAAACATCAATCAGCTGCCTCTTGCACACCCCCCATTGGGGATGTGCCCACAACCAGAGTACGTGCCCTTGATCGGAATCAAACCCAGGACCCTTCAGTCTGCAGGCTGTCGCTCTATCCACTGAGCCAAACCAGTTTCGGCTGGGGCTCAATTTTAATTGTACACAGAGCATGTTTATTAAAATGTTAGGCGACTAGAAGGACAGAAAAAGAGAAAAAGCAAGTTAAAAATCACCCACAATGCCACCCCCCGGAACCACCGCTCTGAGCCTCTGGTGGTCCAGGTGTCCTGTTGGTCTGTGCACAGATGGACGGACAGACATCTGGGCGTGTTTACCTAACCCACCAGGGGGATCTGGGGCGGCGGGCAGGGGGTCCCTGAGAAGGAGGTCCCAGCCTTCCCCGTCTCCAGCTGCGTCTCTTCCTGCCAAGTCCCCCTCCCTCCCCCCCAAGGCCCGTTCCCCAGTGACCCCGTCCCCCACTGTCCACAGGGTCGCGGGGGGCTGGGCTCCATCTTCGTCTGGGCTTCGGGGAACGGGGGCCGGGAGCACGACAGCTGCAACTGCGACGGCTACACCAACAGCATCTACACGCTGTCCATCAGCAGCGCCACGCAGTTCGGCAACGTGCCCTGGTACAGCGAGGCCTGCTCCTCCACGCTGGCCACCACCTACAGCAGCGGCAACCAGAACGAGAAGCAGATTGTGAGTCTCGCCCGCGGGCGCCGGGAAGCAGGCCGCCTGCCAGCTCTGCCCAGACCCATCTGCCTCCCTCCCGCACGCACGCACGCACGCACGCACGGCTGGTGGCAGTGGCTCCTGCATCCTGGTGTGGGAGTCGGGGGGCTCGCTCAGACTCCTGGGGGCCGTGGAGCCCCTGAGAAGTGCAGACTCTTCCTAAAAACAGTCGGGGTTTCTTTTTGTTTATTAAGTGTATTCTTTTTTTTTTTTTTAAATATATATATATATATTTTAAATATATTTTATTGATTTTACACAGAGAGGAATTGAGAGGGACAGAGAGTTAGAAACGTCAATGAGAGAGTCATCAATCAGCTGCCTCTTGCGCACCTCCCACCAGGGATGTGCCCGCAACCAAGGTACATGCCCTTGACCGGAATCGAACCCGGGTCCCTTCAGTCCCCAAGCTGACGCTCTATCCATTGAGCCAAACCGGTCTCGGCTTTTTTAAAATATATTTTATTGATTTTTTTTACAGAGAGGAAGGTAGAGGGACAGAGAGCTAGAAACATCAATGAGAGAGAAACATCGACCAGCTGCCTTCTGCACCCCCCCCCCCTCACCGGGAATGTGTCCACGGTCAATGTACATGCCCTTGACCGGAGTCGAACCTGGGACCATTCAGTCCACAGACCGACGCTCTATCCACTGAGCCAAACCGGTTTCGGTTCATTTTCTTTTCTTTTTAAGTGTATTCTTTTCATTGATTTCAGCAAGGAAAGGAAAGGGAGAAAGAGAGAGAAACATCAGTGATGAGAGAGAATCACGGATCGGCTGCCTCCTGCACGCCCCCTCCTGGAGATGGAGGCTGCAACCTGGGCCCGTGTCCTCGATCAGAATCAAACCCGGGACCCCCCCTCAGTCCTGAGGCTGACTCTATCCACTGAACCACACCGGCCAGGGCCAATCGTTGCTCTTATGATCTCCGACCCCTGGTGCAATCCCCGTGTTCCCTGGGAGGCCGGGCAGGAGTCCAGCATTGGCCTGTCCCCAGCTGGGCAGCCCTGGGACACGGACTGGCCCTGGCTCACCACCCCCTGTGGGCTCAGGGCCTGTAGGAGAGGGAGGGCAGGCAGGCAGCCGCTCTGGCCTCCACCCACGTGCCCAACGCCCCCGTTGCCCCTGCAGGTGACCACTGACTTGCGGCAGAAGTGCACCGAGTCTCACACGGGCACCTCGGCCTCTGCCCCCCTGGCAGCTGGCATCATCGCTCTCACCCTGGAGGCCAAGTAAGCAGTGGGAGCGGAAGGGGAACGTTCGTACGGCGCCCCCTGCAGGGCAGCCCGGTGTCTCCGGCGCCAAGAGACTGAGCCCCGCCTCTCCCTCCCTCCTTTGCAGTAAGAACCTCACCTGGCGGGACATGCAGCACCTGGTGGTGCAGACCTCAAAGCCAGCACACCTCAACGCTAACGACTGGGCCACCAATGGGGTGGGCCGGAAAGGTGAGGACGAGGTGGCCCGGGGGGCCGGACCGGGGGTCGGCGGGGGGCACTCTGTGCTGACCCCACCTCCCCTCCCCCGCAGTGAGCCACTCCTACGGCTACGGGCTGCTGGACGCCGGCGCCATGGTGGCCTTGGCCCAGAACTGGACCACGGTGGCCCCCCAGCGCAAATGCACCATCGACATCCTCGCCGAGCCCCGGTGAGGCCTGGGGCTTGGCTGGGGGGCAGGGAGGGAGGCCCTCGGGCCCCTCCGGGCTCAGCTGAGGGACCCCTCCCCCCGGGCTCTCTGCTCAGGGACATCGGGAAGCGGCTGGAGGTCCGGAAGACGGTGACCGCCTGCCTGGGCGAGGCCGGCCACATCACGCGGCTGGAGCACGCGCAGGCCCGCCTCACGCTGTCCTACAACCGCCGGGGGGACCTGGCCATCCACCTGGTCAGCCCCATGGGCACCCGCTCCACCCTGCTGGCCGCCAGGTGCCTGCCCTGCCCCCTGCCCGGCCCGTCCTCCCCTCAGGCCCACACGCATTCACTCATTCATTCACTCACTCACTCATTCACTCATTCACTCACCTAGTCCTCATGGTCACCGAGTGCGCCCGCTGCTGGCATTCTGGCAGGGATGGTTTTGTCCTGTGGGACCGTCCTTATTGCAGTAATCCCCGATTCCACCCACCAAATGCCACGTCTGTGTGCCTTCCCCTGCACACACATTTCCAGAAACTTCCTGTTAAGAATATCTGGCCGAATGGGAGTCAGGGCCAGCAGGCATCGCCAGCCCTGCGGCGGGGGGAGGGTGTGCGGTGGGTTTGGGGTTTGGGGATCCTGCCTGGGATCCCCCCGGGCTTAAGACGGCTGTGTGCACCCCGCCCCGCGCCCCCCCCCCCCAGGCCACACGACTACTCGGCAGATGGGTTCAACGACTGGGCCTTCATGACAACCCACTCCTGGGACGAGGACCCCTCTGGCGAGTGGGTCCTGGAGATTGAGAACACCAGCGAAGCCAACAACTACGGTACGGGGAGCCGGGGGGAGGGGTACTTGAGGTCGGGGGGGGGGGGGTGCGGAGGGAGAGAGCCAGGGTCCCCGTGGGGTCCCCTGCCGCTCACCCTGGTCTCCCCTCCCCCCCCTGTCTGGAATAGGTACGCTGACCAAGTTCACCCTCGTGCTGTATGGCACGGCGCCCGAGGGGCCGCCCACACCGCCCGAGAGCAGCGGCTGCAAGATGCTCACGTCCAGCCAGGCCTGTGTGGGTCAGTGATGGGCGCTGCCGGGTTTGGGGCCCGAGGCTCGGGGCCCGGGGTGGGGGCCCAGGGCCAGCTGGGGGGCAGGGGAGGGCCCCCCACACACACCCTGCCGGGTTTGGGGCCCGCGGCTCGGGGACACGGGGTTGTTCTAAGAGAAAAAGGGGGTCTGAAGGAATGCTGCATCCCGTGGGGCTGGGAGCTCCGGGGGGCTGCGAGGCCAGCGCCGGGGCCCATCCCGGGCCTCACCCGCCGCCCCTCCTGCCGGCAGTGTGCGAGGAAGGCTTCTCGCTGCATGAGAAGAGCTGCGTCCAGCACTGCCCCGACGGCTTCGCCCCTCAAGTCCTCAGCACGCACTACAGCGCCGAGAACGACGTGGAGCCCATCCGCGCCAGCGTCTGCGCCCCCTGCCACCCCTCGTGCGCCACGTGCCGGGGGCCGGAGCCCACGGACTGCCTCAGCTGCCCCGGCCACTTCTTCCTGGACCCCCTGGAGCAGATCTGCTCCCGGCAGAGCCAGAGCAGCCGCGAGTCCCCGAAGCAGCCGCCGCTGCCGCCCCTGCCGCCGCCCACCCCGCCGGCCCCGGAGGAGGCGGAGGCGGAGGCGGAGCCGCGGCCCCGGGCCGGCCTGCTGCCCTCGCACCTGCCCGAGGTGGTGGCCGGCCTCAGCTGCGCCTTCATCGTCCTGGTCTTCGTCACCGTCTTCCTGGTCCTGCAGCTGCGCTCCGGCTTCAGCTTCCGGGGGGTCAAGGTGTACACCATGGACCGCGGCCTCATCTCCTACAAGGGGCTGCCCCCCGAGGCCTGGCAGGAGTGCCCGTCGGACTCGGAGGAGGACGAGGGCCGGGGCGAGAGGACCACCTTCATCAGGGACCAGAGCGTCCTCTGACGAGCGCCCTCCGCCGCCCCCGCCCCCCGCCCCGCCGCCAGGCCCATCCCCTCCTCGGGCACTTTTTAATTCACCAAAGTATTTTTGTATCTCGGACTGGGCTCGGGCCCCAGCTGGCGAGGCCCGGGGAACAGGGGTGGCTTCCCACCTCACCCTTGGGCCTCCTGGCTGCCTGAGGTGGGGACCCGGGGCCAGCTGGGGGACAGGGGAGGGCCCCCCACACACACCCTCCGCACCCTCTCCGCGAGGGGAGCAGCGACACCTTAAGGACAGCTTCCCGAGCTCGTCCAGGCCTCAGCCGGAGTCCCTGTGGGGCAGAGAGGGAGGCCCTCCCCTCGGGGATCCTGGTCCGGCCGCAGCTCTGGCTTCTTCCCTGTCCCTCTAAAGCAATAACGGTCCCCAAGCAGGCAGCAGGGAGGCTGACCCAGGGACACGAAAAGGAGGAGGCCACCTCTTCAAGGGCTTGAGCAACCCGACACCGCCCCCACCTCCGATGAGCCTCAGGCAGAAGCAGTGATGGAAGGAAGGAAGGGACCAAGGCGAGGCAGGTGCTTCCAGGGTGCGTGTGTGCACACACGTGTGTGTGTGCACGCGTGCTCGCACATGTGTGTGTGTGTGTCTGCTCACCACAGCTGGCTGCCCGCTGAGCGAGGCTGGCCCAGCCCAGCCCCCCTCGCCGGCGTCCTGACCACCCCCCTCCTCCTGCCGGGGCCCACGTCCCTGTTTTTTCTGAGCCCGGGGCTGCCCGGGCTGTGGGCACTCAGTCCCGGAGCCCCCGGGTGGGTGTCGGGGAGGGACGGTGGCCCAGCCGGCCTCCCCCCGCCCTGCCTCCCACCCAATGCTGCTTTCCCCTGTGGGGATCTCAGGGGCCGTTTGAGGATATATATATATATTTTCACTCTGTGATTATTTCACTTTAGATGCTGATTTTTTTTTTTTTTGTATTTTTTTAATGGGGGCAGCAGCCGGACCACCATCTCCCCACACCCAGTTCTCCACCCTCTGCTGTCCCCCCAGCTGCTCTGACCCAGAGGTGTGCGGGGGGGTGGGGGTGGGGGCTGCAGCAGGTTGCTGGGGAGTGCGGTGAAGCTGAGCCCCAAGTTCTGAGGAGGCTGCCCAGGGGGGTCCTTGGAAATGGGGGTTGCGGGTGGAGGGGTGACGGGTGTCCCGTTTCAGACGGGGCTTGCCGTGCCGAGCCGAGGGCTCATGGGTCACCGGTTCTCTAAGTGCCAGGGGCGGGCAGGCAGCGCCGTGCCCCCTCCCACACTGTGCCCTGATGGAGAAAGCACTGTCCCGGCCCGCCCCCCTGCCCCCCGAGTTCCGCTCTTCTGACGTGCCTTTTGCACCCCTCCCACTAGGACAATCAGTCCCCTTCTGTTCGGGAGCCCTCTTCTTTCTCACCCCGAACCCCCTCCTGGCACCCAAGCCACCGGCCCAGGGTTGCCCGCTCCCCGCCCCCCTCCCCTCGTGGCCAGCCCGGCTGGTTTTGTAAGATACTGGGTTGGTCCACAGTGATTTTTTTTTTTTTTCTTCCTTGTAATTTAAACAGGCCCAGCATTGTTGGTTCTATTTAATGGACACAGATAACGTTAGAAGTTTTAAAAAGTGATTAAACTTGCATACCTATGCAATCGAGACCTGGTCTCTGGTGTGGTGGTACCGTTCTTCCCGGGACCGCGTGGGGCGGGGGGATCAGCTGCCCAGCGTGATGTCCCGAGTGCCTCAAGGTGGGTCCATGTCGGGGCGCCAGGGCCTGTCTGCTGAGGGGTTCCAGGGCCTCTATTGGGGAGCAGAGGGGTCTCAAACAAGCCAGCACCCCATTCCACAGGCCAGGTGGCCAGCAGGGGGGCCCCGTTGCTCAGGGTCTCCCTCGGCTGGAAGAAGTGGCCTGGCCCCCAGGTGTAGGGCTGAGGTGTACGGACCAGGAAGGCCAGCGTGCTTTTACTGGGGAGATCCTGAGTCCCAAGCTGGGTGAACCCTACTCCCCTCCCAGTCCCACCCCCAGGTCTCCCTGGAACAGGAAGCTCCTGCCTGGGGCCAGGGTGTGGGCATTGGGCCATCGAGACCTGTGCTGGCAAGCAGGCCTCTCCTTGGTAGATTTCCTGGGAAGTCTTACGTATACAGAGCCTGCCCCTGAGGGCCCCTCGGGGCACCCCGGGGTGGGGAGTCCCTGGACTGCTCCCCGTTACTCTTCCTTCCGGCCACTGGGCTGCTGCTAGGACTGCCCACCTGCCCCGGGACTCCCAGGCTCAGAGGCCCAGCGCCTGCCCGCAGCCTCTCACAATGCCCGCCCCTCCTGGGTACCCTGGGGCCACCCTCCGCCCCCACCCTCAGGCCCTGGGGATCGTTGGCCCAGGCTGCCCTCTGCAGGGCTATTCTTCCCCGGCCCCTCCTCCCTTCCGTTTCCTCTGTGGCCGGCCGTGCAGGAGGGCCTGGCAGGCATGGGGGCTACTGCCCGCCCCTTCCCCTCAGCGGCCCGCCCCGGAGCCTGAGCCAACTGAAACCGGGGAAGGAGGAAGCACCGAATCAGGAACTGGCCAGTCGGCCGGGCCTAAGCCAGCCAGCCAGCCCTCGGTGCCCCCCTGGAGCAGCTGCCCAAGCCGTGAGTGAGTGGGAGCTCCCAGCCAAGGCCCAGGAGGCAGGCGGAGGGAGTGGGGTGGGGGGTGGCCGCGGAGCAGGGGCTGGGGCTCAGCAGGCAGGCAAGAGACTTGACCAGGACCGGGTGGGGCAGGAGTGGGTGCAGGGGCAGGGCCCGGGCTGTGGCTACCTGGGACACCTGCTGGGTGGGAGAGCTTGGCCCTACCAAGGGCCCAGGGTGCATGCGCCCCTATAATGGGTGCTGGGGGGGAGGGGGGGGAAGGGCCCGGGGCGGAGATCCCTCCTGGTGGCTTTGCTCCAGGATTGGGGAGCGGGTCCCTGGCCCCAGGCCTAGCCCTGGCACAGGGGAAGCAGAGAAAGCCCATCCCCAGCCAGGTGGCATTGGTACCTAGCTCCCACCTTCCTCCTGCCTGCCTGCAGCTTCTCTTGATCCTCAGCCCCCAAACCTCCCTTTCCTACTCCTCCGACAGCCTCTCCTTTCCTTCTCTGTCCCCAGACCAGCGCCATGGGCTTCTCCTCGGAGCTATGCAGCGCACAGGGCCACGGGGCCCTGCAGCAGATGCAGGAGGCTGAGCTGCGGCTGCTGGAGGGCATGAGGAAATGGATGGCCCAGCGGGTCAAGAGCGACCGGGAGTACGCGGGACTGCTGCACCACATGACCCCGCAGGACGGCGGGGCCCAGAACCGGCCCGGCTCCGACAGCCCCATCAGCCAGGTGGGCTCCAGTGGGGGCGAGGAGGCCCGAGGAATCCCTGCTCTCCCCCAAGGAATTCCTGTGGCTCCAGGGTTATCTGTTCCCCAATGCCCCTGGGGAGGGTGAGAGAGGGGCGGTCCCCTCCCGCCCTGACCCCTCCTGCCCTGTAGTCCTGGGCAGAGATCACCAGCCAGACGGAGGGCCTGAGCCGGTTGCTGAGGCAGCACGCGGAAGATTTGAACTCAGGGCCTCTGAGCAAGCTGAGCCTGCTCATCGGGGTGCGCCAGCAGCTGCGCAAGACCTACAGCGAGCAGTGGCAGCAGCTACAGCAGGAGCTCACCAAGGTGGGTGGGTGTCCGTTGCCTGGGCCTCTCTGCCAGGACTCGGAGCTGAGAGGGCCGGCTTTTGCACAACGGCCCCTGGATTCACAGGGAAGTGGAAGTCCTGACCGCAGGCCTGGCCCCCGCAGCTTCCTTTCCCGCCCGGTGTGCTGCCTCGCCGGCCTTCCTGTGTGTGTTCTGTCACTCCAGAGTGCTGGGAGTTCAAGGACCAGTGGTCCCACCGTGGCCTGGGGAGCGCTGGACACCAGCTGGCTCTGGGGCTGGGAGACGGGGAGAGGAGTGAGGGCTAGCCTGTCTGTCCTTGTCCTGGGGGAGATTCCTCCCAGGGCCCAAGAGACACCACAAGGTGAATACAGAGGGTAAAGACTGGGGCTGTGGCCCTGACTGATTTGGCTCAGTGGATAGAGCGTCGGCCTGCGGACTGAAGGGTCCCAGGTTCGATTCCAGTCAAGGGCATGTACCTTGGTTGTGGGCATATCCCCGGTGGGAGGTGTGCAGGAGGCAGCTAATTGATGGTTCTCTCACATCGATGTTTCTAATTCTCTATCCCTCTCTCTTCCTCTCTGTAAAAAAATCAATAAAATATATTTATTTAAAAAAAAAAAAAAGAAAGAAAAAAGAAAAGAAAGAAAAAGACTGGGGCTGTGAAGTCAGCCTGCCTGCATTTGAATCCAGCCCAGCTCCTCCATCTGTTGATCTCCCAGCCTCTGGCGCTATTGATCAACCTGCAACCCGGGCATGTGCCCTTGACCAGAATCGGACCCGGGACCCTTCTGTCCACAGGCCGACGCTCCATCCACTGAGCCAAACCAGCTAGGATGCCACAAGTATTTTTAGAATTGCAATACCTGACAGTTTAGTCAGGGGCACTGATCTCTTTCCCTTAGATTGTCAAGTAAAAAAAAAAAAAGACAACAACAGCTATCCGGCGTGAGTGCCTTGTCTGGAACCAAAAATATATAAGTCATGTAATGGGGTGTGTCTTGCTGGTCATGTCACATAATAAGGTTGTGTCTGACTAGTTAATTCTTGGTACAAGAAATCCTTATATACAAGTATAGACACCTGATTTTTTTCCTCCTTTTTTTGGCACCTGATTTTTTTTAAAGTCATTTTGGAGCAAGAGGGCAGGTAATTACTTTTTTAAATCCTCACCCGAGGATATTTTCCCATTCGTTTTTAGAGAGAGCAGAAGAGAGAAGGAAAGACAGAAAGAAATATCAATGGGATTGAAATACATCAATTGGTTGCCTCTGTCACATGCCCCAACCAGGGCCAGGGAGGAGCCTCTAATGAAGGTACATGCCCTTGACCGAAATCGAACCCGGCACCCTTCAGTCCGCAGGCTGATACTATCCACTGAACCACACCAGCTAGGGCAGTAATTACTACTTTTTATTATTAGTAGTAGTACTTTGTAAGTCAATCAAAATTACCCCTCTTTCTTTTGTCATACTGGCAAAAATATATTTTTCGGTGTGCCACAGAATTTTGGTCATTAGTTAATGTGTGCCACGAGATGAAAAAGGTTGAAATTGCTGTGCTAGTTCAATGTACCAGTCAGGGCCCTGTACCACCCCCTTCTAAACCAGCGCAAAAGCCAGCCTTGCTATGGACCCACAGCGGCCCCTGGTGGCCACTGTCAATCCACTTTTCTCTCTCCCCGAAAGCTTATCTAAAAAACAGGGTTAGCCAGCCCTGGCTGGTTTGGCTCAATGGCTAGAGCATCAGCCTGCAGACTGAAGGGTCCCGGCCTTAATTCCAGTCAAGGGCTCATGCCTGGGGTCGCAGACTTGATCCCCAGTAGTGGGCATGCAGGAGGTAGCCGATCAAGGATTCTCTCTCATCATTGATGTTTCTATCTCTCTCTCCCTTCTCCTTTCTCTCTGAAATCAATAAAAATATATTAACAATAATAAAATAAAATGTTCGCCAGCTGGCCCTTCCTTGAAGGAAAAGGCTGTTACAGATGGGGAAACTGAGGCTCAGAGAGGCTGGGACTGGCCCGACAGCATCGCAGTATCTCAGCAGGGGAACTGGGATGAGAACTCTAGTCTCAACCATCTACTATTCTTGCCATCTTGCAGGACTCCGTGCAAAATGAAAATGTGGGGCCGTGTCCAAGAATTATTTTTTTCCCCCCAAGAAAGTCATTTTAGTCTCATGAACTATAATAAAACTATTTAAGCTTTGCTATTTTGTTATGGCAACCTGAGCTAAGTCATTCACCCTGCCAGACTCCTTTATTTATGGTGACTGTTCTCTCTTTTTTTAGCATTTTTATAGGAATTTCTTTTCTTTTTTAAAAAAATCTTTATTGTTGCCGAGGCCGGTTTGGCTCAGTGGTAGAGCGTCGGCCTGCGGACTGAGGGGTCCCAGGTTCGATTCCAGTCAAGGGCATGTACATTGGTTGCGGGCACATCCCTGGTAGGGGGTGCGCAGGAGGCAGCTGGTCGATGTTTCTCTCTCATCGACATTTCTAGCTCTATCTCTCTCCCTTCCTCTCTGTAAAAAAAATCAATAAAATATATATTTTTTAAAAAATCTTTATTGTTGAAAGTATTACATATATCCCCCTTTTCTGCCCCATTGACCCCTTCCAACTTTCCCCCTGCCCCAGGCTCTCATCACCCCATTGTCTGTGTCCATGGGCTATGCATATATGCTTCCCAGGTCTTGTCAAAGAATTATTGTTTTTTTTAAATATATATTTTACTGATGTCTCACAGAGAAGAAGGGAGAGAGAGTTAGAAACATCGATGAGAGAGAAACATTGACCAGCTGCCTCCTGCACACCCCCTACTGGGGATGTGCCCGCAACCGAGGTACATGCCCTTGACCGGAATCGAACCTGAGACCTTTCAGTCCGCAGGCCGATGCTCTATCCACTGAGCCAAACCGGTTTCGGCTGTCTTGTCGAAAGATTACTGATCATTTCAGGATGGCATGCATCATCGGCGAACGTTCCTCAGTGTGCAGCTCTGTGTGCCTGCAGCTGGGCCTGTTGCCACCAGATACCCCTCTGGGCCTGCCCGGTCCTCTCCCTGCCTCCCCAGGGGCTGTCCTCAGCCCGGCTCCTCTGTCGTCGCCTCGGCCGCAGAGGGCAGGCCCCGGCGGCCCGCCGGCACTTCCTGGGGTTGGGGTGGGGGGCCGGCCTTAGATTTGCTGCCCTCGGGAGCTGCTGGGCCACACTGCCTCTTCTCTCTCCCCAGACCCACAGCCAGGACATCGAGAAGCTGAAGAGCCAGTACCGAGTCCTGGCGCGGGACAGCGCCCAGGCCCGGCGCAAGTACCAGGAGGCCAGCAAAGGTGTGTGTGTGTGTGTGTGTGTGTGTGTGTGTGTGTGTGTGTGTGTGTGGCTTCCCTGGGACCCACCCCCAGGTGCCCGGGGAACTGAGAGGGCTGCTCGGGCCTCTGTGCTGTCACTCACACCCTGCCCCCCCCCCCCCCCCCCCCGGCAGACAAGGACCGCGACAAGGCCAAGGACAAGTACGTGCGCAGCCTGTGGAAGCTCTTCGCGCATCACAACCGTTACGTGCTGGGCGTGCGGGCCGCGCAGCTGCACCACCAGCACCACCACCAGCTCATGCTGCCCGGCCTGCTCCAGTCGCTGCAGGACCTGCACCAGGAGATGGCGTGCATCCTGTGAGCCCCCGCCCCGCCCCGGCCCGGCCCCCTCACCCCCGTCCCGGCCCCCTCACACCCCCCCCCCCCACCGTGCTCCGGGGCAGGGTCTGGAGATGTCAGTCCTGCACAGTGATCGTTGTAGAATCACATGGGACAGGCCTCGGGCGGAGGGTTGGAGCCGTTCAATTTATATCTGAATTAACATTATCCCAGGGCCCCTCATTCCAGGGTTTGTTGTACGTACATATATATTTTTTAAATATATTTTGATTTTTTTTAAATTATTTTTTTATTGATTTTTTTTTTTACAGAGAGGAGAGAGAGGGATAGAGAGTTAGAAACATCGATCAGCTGCCTCCTGCACACCCTCTACTGGGGATGTGCCCGCAACCAAGGTACATGCTCTTGACCAGAATCGAACCCGGGACTTTTCAGTCCACAGACCGACGATCTATCCACTGAGCCAAACCGGTTTCAGCTATTATATTTTATTGATTTTTTACAGAGAGGAAGGAGGGGGGAGAGAGAGAGAGAGAAAGAGAGTTAGAAACATTGATGAGAGAGAAACATCGATCAGCTGCCTCTTGCACACCCCCTACTGGGGATGTGTCAGCAATCAAGGTTCATGCCCTTGACCGGAATCGAACCCGGGACCCTTGAGTCTGCAGGCCGATGCTCTATCCACTGAGCCAAACCGGTTTCGGCTGTAGCTCACTTTTTTAAAAAATGTATTTTTATTGATTTCAGAGAGGAAGGGAGAGGGAGAGAGATAGAAACATCAAGGATGACAGAGAATCATGGATCGGCTGCCTCCCACACGCCCCCTCCCGGGGAGTGAGTCTGTAACCCGGGCACGTGCCCTTGATTGGAATCAAACTCGGGAGGGACCCTTCAGTCTGCAGGCCGACGCTCTATCCACTGAGCCACACCGGCTAGGACCGTAGCTCACTTTGAACCAGCACGTTCCTCATCGTGTGTGCCGCACACCATGCCCAGGCTCACTGGGCCCCCATCCCCACTCCCGGCACCCCCCTTACACACAGACAGAGGGCAAAGGTCAGGAGGCGGTCCGTCATTGGCCTTGTGGACTGGTCATCAGGCTGGGAAAGGAGGAGGTGGGGGCTCAATCCCACTGTTAACTCCCAACCCGGAGTCAAGCCCCCCCCACCCCCAGCTTCCCGGCCTTGCCAGACCAGAGGCCCTGCTGACCCGAGTCCCATCGTGGGGGGGTAGGAAGGAGATCCTGCTGGAATACCTGGAGATCAGCAGCCTGGTGCAGGAAGAGGTGGCCGCCATCCACCAGGAGATGGCCGCAGCCGCCGCCCGCATCCAGCCCGAGGCCGAGTACCAGGGCTTCCTGCAGCAGTACGGGTACGCCCCTCCCTCCTCGCCCTGCCCGGCCCCGCGCCCCCGGGGGCTGCTGGCCTGTCCCCTGATGGGGCCCTGTGTCCCCTCCGCGCCCCCCGCAGGTCCCCCCCTGATGTCCCGCCCTGCGTCACCTTCGATGAGTCTCTGCTCGAGGAGGGCGAGGCGCTGGAGCCCGGGGAGCTGCAGCTGAACGAGCTGACGGTGGAGAGCGTGCAGCACGCGTGGGTGCCCGGCACGGGGCGGGCGCTGTCCACACAGCAGGGGCGGGGGGGGGGGGCCGGCCCTGCAGGGGGCATCCTGGCCCTGCAAGGGGGCATCCTGGCCCTGCAAGGGGGCATCCGAGGGGCGGCTCCCAGGCTCCAACCCTGCTCTTCCTTCTGCCACAGGCTGACCTCGGTGACCGAGGAGCTGGCCGTGGCCACCCAGCGGGTGCTCAGCCGGGAGGAGGCGGTCACACAGCTGCAGCGGGAGCTCAGGCACGAGGAGCAGGCCGTCCACCCGCGGCAGCGGTGAGCGGCCCCACCGACAGCAGCTCCCACCCCCTCCTCCCTCCCCCTGCCGCCGCTGCTGCAGGCTGAGCCCTCGCTCTCTCTCTCTCTCCCGCCCCCACCGGCCTGCCTGCAGGGTTTACCTGCTGAGCAAGCGGCAGGTGCTGCAGGAGGAGCTGCAGGGCCTGCAGGTGGCGCTGTGCGGCCAGGCCAAGCTGCAGGCCCAGCAGGAGCTGCTGCAGGCCAAGCTGGAGCGCCTGGGCCCCAGGGAGCCCCCGTGCGTCCCCCTGCTGCAGGATGACCGCCACTCCACGTCCTCCTCGGTGAGTGTGCTCCCCCTCCCTCCACCCCTCCTACCCCCACTTACCCCCACGGGGCCACCCTGCCGGCCTGCCCCGGCCGAGCTCCTCACTGTCGCCCTCCCCCTCCCTCCCCAAGCCTGGCCACCCGCTGACGTCTGTCCCTGGCCCCAGGAGCCGGAGCGGGAAGGCGGAAGGACACCCACCCTGGAGATCCTGAAGAGCCACATCTCGGGAATCTTCCGCCCCAAGTTCTCGGTGAGCGAGGGAGTGAGCGAGCGAGGCCTGGCCGGCCCCTTCTCCGAGGGGGTGGGCCAGCCAGGATCTCAGAGATGCCCCCTAAGCTAAGGTGACCAGACATCCCGCTTTTGGCGGGACAGTCCCGATTTTTAACAATTTGTGTCCTGTCCCGCGGTGTTTTAAAAAAGTCCCAATTTTTAGCCGAAACCAGTTTGGCTCAGTGGATAGAGCCCTGCGGACTGAAAGGTCCCGGGTTCGATTCCGGTCAAGGGCATGTACCTTGGTTGCGGGCACATCTCCAGTAGGGGATGTGCAAAAGGCAGCTGATCGATGATTCTCTCTCATCGATGTTTCTAACTCTCTATCCCTCTCTCTTCCTCTCTGTAAAAAAGCAATAAAATATATTTTAAAAAATAAATAAAAAATTAAAATTAAAAAGTCCCAATTTTTGGAAAGATTCTTTTAAATCTTTTGGGCTTTTTTTTTTTCAGAGAGGAAAGGAGAGGATAGAAAGCTAGAAACATCGATGAGAGAGCAACATCCATCAGCTGCCTCCTGCACACCCCACACTGGGGATGTGCCCGTAACCAGTGCACATGCCCCTCACCAGAATCGAACCCGGGACCCTACAATCCGCAGACCGACATTCCATCCACTGAGCCACATCGGTTTCAGCTCTTTTGGACTTTTTTAAAACACCGCGGGACAAATTGTTAAAAATCGGGACTGTCCCGCCAAAAGCGGGACGTCTGGTCACCTTACCCTAAGTCCCTCCCACATGGTGTCTGGGTGGTTCCTGGGCTTTGCCCAAGAAGAGAGAAGGCTCTGCCCAGGCTGCTTTTATTGGGTGTCCGGGCGTAGGTGTCTCCCTTCTGCCTTGGTTATCTCACTAGCTCTTTCTGCTTTGGGCGGGAGGTGGGGAGGGGGCTGTGGCCTGGTGGAAAAGGCAAAAGCATGCATGGTGTGGGGCCAGCAAGCCCGGCGCCAACCTCAGCAGCCTGCCCTGGGGCATGCGGACGGCTCTGCCCGCTCCCGGGGTGGTTTGGGAAGATAGAGGGGCACACACGTGAGACAGACTTCCTGCTGACCCCCAGCCGGCCTCGTGGTCACCCCCCCTCCTCGCTCTCCCTCCTCCCTGCCCCTCCCCAGCTCCCCCCGCCGCTGCAGCTGGTTCCCGAGGTGCAGAAGCCCCTGCACGAGCAGCTGTGGTACCACGGGGCCATCCCGCGGGCAGAGGTGACGGAGCTGCTGGCGCAGTCCGGCGACTTCCTGGTGCGGGAGAGCCAGGGCAAGCAGGACTACGTGCTGTCCGTGCTGTGGGAGGGCCAGCCCCGGCACTTCATCATCCAGTCCGCCGACGTGAGTGCGCCCCCCACCCGCCCGCCCGCCCCGCGCCAGGGGACGGCCTCGCCACGGCGGGAGGGGTGCCCACAGAGACCCCCACTTCCTGCCGCCAAAGAGGCTTAGACCTTCAGTGCGGGTTCCCCCCGAAGGAGGGAGCAGGCATATTGGGGACCTTGAAGTTATGCCTTCCTTCCTTTTTAAAAAAAAAAAATATTTTTTTTATTGATTTTTTACAGAGAGGAGAAGAGAGGGATAGAGAGTTAGAAACATCCATGAGAGAGAAACATCCATCAGCTGCCTCCTGCACACCCCACATTGGGGATGTGCCCGCAACCAAGGTCCATGCCCTTGACCGGAATCGAACCTGGGACCTTTCAGTCTGCAGGCCGACACTCTATCCACGGAGCCAAACCGGTTTCGGCCTCTTATTTTTATTTAACACATTTTTATTGATTTCAGCAAAGAAGGGAAAGGGGGAGAGAGAACGAAACATCCATGATGAGAGAGAATCTTGGATCGGCTGCCTCCTGCACGCCCCATCCTGGATCGGGAATCGAACCCTGACCTCCTGGTTCCTAGGTCGATGCTCAACCCCTGAGCCATGCCTTCCTGCAGTATCTCTGCCTCTTGCCCTGGGCAGACCCTTTCTCCCTGCTGCTCCCCGTCCCCAGCCCTGGGCTCAGGTCCCCTCAGCAGTGGAGGCTGCTGACCCAGGACCCCCTGCCCCCCCAGAACATGTACCGCCTGGAAGGCGACGGCTTTCCCAGCATTCCCTTGCTCATCGACCACCTGCTGCGCTCCCAGCAGCCTCTCACCAAGAAGAGCGGCGTCATCCTGAGCCGGGCTGTGCCCAAGGTAAGCTGCACCCCCCCCATGCCCACCCCGCCCACAGCAGGCCCGGGGAGCAGGGTCCAGGCCCCAGGAACCAGGGCAGGCGGGCCCTTCCAGCTCCCCCATCTCTGGTCTCCAGTACAGGGCAGCCACCTGCTGCATTTACAAGGTCAAGGCCACTCCCACCCACAAGGTGGCGCTCTCCCAGCCCATCCCTGGTCCCTGAAGTTGTCCCAGTGGGATCCTGACAGGGCCCAACCCCCAGTGTACAGACTAACACACCGAGGCGCCAGGACATGCCAGGTGGAGCCTTGGGGGGAGGTGTTCAGTCTCCACAGGGCCCAGCACGCCTCCCTTCACTAGCTGACACCCCCCCCTTCCTTCCCCAGGATAAGTGGGCGCTGAACCACGAGGACCTGGTGCTGGGCGAGCAGATTGGACGGGTGAGTTGAGCGCCCCCGTGGCCTCCTGGATGCTGGCGTTGCCCCACTTCCTTCCAGCCCCTGTCCCCCCATCCCCAGCCCCTATGAGTCATACCCAGGCCCCCCTCCCGGAGCTCCTGGCCTCCATCTCTCTCTGATCCTCAGCTTGGACCCTGCTCCCCGCCCAGCCACCACCATGCACCATTCTGCAGGAAACGAGGAAGTCCCTGCTGCTGGCACGCCCCCATACCAGCCCTTACCCCCCCACACACACCTCACAGGCCCTGCCGCCCCACCCCATAGGGCCCCTGCCGCTCCCCTCCCCTCGCCCCTCAGAGCTCTGCTGTGAAGGGAGATACATCGTGTTCTGAGAGCTGTCGAACACCTGCTTAGGAAAGAAGGCAGTTTCCTAAAGATCACAGGCTTTTCCAGCCCAAGGAAAGTGGCTTTTGCTATTTATTTTTTAAATATATATTTTTATTTATCTCAGAGAGGAAGGGAGAGGGAAAGAGAGAGAGAGACATTAATGATGAGCCTCCTGCACACCCCGCATTGGGGATGGAGCCTGCAAGCCCTGACCGGGAATCAAACCGGGACCTCCTGGTTCATAGGTCGATGCCCAACCACTGACCAACACCAGCTGGGCGGAACGTGGCTTTTGGGTGGTCCGTGTCACTTCTTTTTAGTACACATGCTAGAGGTGACATTCTCTGCCTATCCCACGTGCATTCCCTCGGTCCCCCAACTGGGGGTCAACGAGAGAGCCGGATGGGGCGCTGAGGGGAGGGCGGGCGGTGGGGGGGGGACCGAAAGGGCTGTCCCCCGAGAGGATGGCCTGGAACCCAGTGCCGTTTGTGCAGGGGAACTTCGGCGAGGTGTTCAGCGGGCGCCTGCGCGTGGACAACACCCTGGTGGCCGTGAAGTCCTGTCGAGAGACGCTGCCGCCGGACCTCAAGGCCAAGTTCCTGCAGGAAGCCAGGTAGGGGGCGACACGGCAGCCACCACGGGGCTCACGCGAGGGCTTCCTCTCCCTGCGCACGGTGGCATAGAGAGCTTGACTTCCATGGTGTCATGTCATCCTCACAGGACCCTGCAACCAGGGCAGAGGGGTTGGGGCTCGGTGACCCCCCCACCCCCAAGGTCACATGTCCAGGCCTCCCGACCTCATAAGCCACGTTCGCTCTTCTGCTGCCCTTTCCCGCCCTCCCTCGGGCTCCCTGGGGCTCCCTGGGGTTCCCTGAGTCTCCCTGGGGTTCCCTGGGGTTCCCTGAGTCTCCCTGGGGTTCTCTGAGGCTCCCTGAGGCTCCCTGGGGTTCCCTGAGTCTCCCTGGGGTTCCCTGGGGATCCCTGGGATTCCCTTGGGCTCCCTGGGGGTCCCTGAGTCTCCCTGAGGTTCCCTGAGTCTCCCTGAAGTTCCTTGGGGTTCCCTGAAGTTCCCTGGGGTTCCCTGGGGCTCCCTGAGGATCCCTGGGGTTCCCTGAGGATCCCTGGGGCTCCCTGGGGTTCCCTGAGTCTCCCTAGAGGTCCCTGGAGCTCCCTGGGGGTCCCTGAGGATCTCTGGGAGTCCCTGGGGCTCCCTCAGGCTCCCTGGGGTTCCCTCAGGCTCCCTGGGGTCCCTGGGTTCCCTGGGGCTGGGGCAGGATGGATCAGCCCCCACGGTGGGAGCCTAAGCAGCGGTGCCCCCCCAGGATCCTGAAGCAGTACAGCCACCCCAACATCGTGCGTCTCATTGGCGTGTGCACCCAGAAGCAGCCCATCTACATCGTCATGGAGCTGGTGCAGGGTGAGCCCAGGCCCCCCCCCCCCCCCCCCCGGGCGGGGACCTCCGCCCCCTGGGTCTCCCCCCCTCCCGTCCCCCATCCCCCTGCCCTGCAAGGAGGCTCAGCAAGGCTTCCCCCACCCACCCCCAGGGGGCGACTTCCTGACCTTCCTCCGGACGGAGGGAGCCCGGCTCCGGATGAAGACGCTGCTGCAGATGGTGGGGGACGCGGCCGCAGGCATGGAGTACCTGGAGAGCAAGGGCTGCATCCACCGGTGAGCGGGCGAGCGAGCGAGCGGGGCGCGCCCTCAGTACGCCCGCCGCCCCCGCAGCCCTCCGCGTAGCCCCCCCCCCCCGGGGTCCAGGCTGTGCTGCCACCCTGCACCCCTCGTTCACTGGCAGGTCCGGCTCCAGCGCTGGGGCTCGCCTTTCCCGTAGAGCATGAGTCCCAGGCCAGAGAGCAGTTTTTTTTATTTTTCGTTTTTAAAAAAATATATTTTATTGACTTTTTTACAGAGAGGAAGGGAGAAGGATAGAGAGTTAGAAATCAATGAGAGAGAATCACCAATCAACCGCCTTCTGCACACCCCCTACTGGGGGTGTGCCTGCAACTAAGGCACATGCCCTTGACTGGAATCGAACCCGGGACCTTTCAGTCCGCAGGCCGACGCTCTATCCACTGAGCCACACCGGTTTCAGTTTTTTTGTGTGTGTGTGTATTTTTTTTAAAATATATTTTACTGATCTTTTACAGAGAGAAAGGGAGAGGAATAGAAAGATAGAAACATCGATCAGCTGTCTCCTGCACACCCCCCACTGGGGATGTGCCTGCAACCCAGGCACATGCCCTTGACCGGAATCGAACCCGGGACCTTTCAGTCCGCAGGCCGACGCTCTCTCCACCGAGCCACTCCAGCTGGGGCAGAGAGCAGCCTTTGTTCCTGGGTGTGTCTCGGGGTGGGGAGGCAGGTCAGGCAGGCGCCAGGGGCAGCGAGGACGGCGGCTGAGGGAGACCCTCTCCTGCCCCCCCCAGGGACCTGGCCGCCCGGAACTGCCTGGTCACGGAGAAGAACGTCCTGAAGATCAGCGACTTCGGCATGTCCCGGGAGGAGGAGGACGGCATCTACGCCGCCTCGGGGGGCCTCAGGCAGGTCCCCGTGAAGTGGACGGCGCCCGAGGCTCTTAACTACGGTGAGCTCACGGCACGGGGGGCCCCGGTCCTCCGGCCGACGGCCGCGGGCGGCCCCCTCTCACGCCTCCCGCCCCCCTGCAGGCCGCTACTCCTCCGAGAGCGACGTGTGGAGCTTCGGCATCTTGCTCTGGGAGGCCTTCAGCCTGGGGGCCTCCCCGTACCCCAACCTCAGCAACCAGCAGACTCGCGAGTTCATAGAAAAGGGTAAGGCACCACCCTGCGTGACAGCAGCCACGCGGCCACGTTTTTGGGTGTTTTTTCAAAAGATATTTGTATTGAGTTTTTTATTTTATTTTATTTTTTTAAAAATATATTTTATTGATTTTGTATAGAGAGGGAGGGAGAGAGGGATAGAGAGTTAGAAACCTCGATGAGAGAGAGTCATCGATCAGCTGCCTCTTGCACACCCCCTACCGGGGATGTGCCCGCAACCAAGGTACATGCCCTTGACCGGAATCGAACCCGGGACCCTTCAGTCCCCAAGCCGACGCTCTATCCATTGAGCCAAACCGGTCTCGGCTGTATTGAGTTTTAGAGAGAGAAGAAGGGAGAGGGAGTGAGAGAGAAACATCAATGGCGAGAGAGAATCATGCATCAGCTGCCTCCTGCATGCCTCCTACTGGAGATGGAGCCCGCAACCCGGGCATGTGCCTGACCGGGAATTGAACGGTGACCTCTTGGTTCATAGGTCGGTGCTCAACGCCTGAGCCACACCGGCCGGGCCCAAGTTTTTGTGTCTATGCTGCAGGGGGACCCTCCCCCCACCCGGGTCCCCTCACCTTCCGTTCGTCTCACTGGGGCGGAATAAGATCAGTCCGTCCTGTAGCTGCCACTGAGCAGGCCCAGCAGGTGAGGCGGGGGACGAATATGCCCCTTTCACAGAAGGAAAAACTGAGGCTTGCAGAGGTCATACAGCTTGCACACAGTAGGGTTGCAATCAGGACCGCTGTGTCCTCGTGTGAGAGAGAGAGAGGCCCCTTTAAGAGCGGCACAGTTTACTCAGTTCTCACTGCTCACGGGTTGCCCCTGGGGGCTGCGAGGGGACCTCAGCCCCCCTCCTCACGCCCGGGTGCCGTGCTCGCCCTCACAGGGGGCCGCCTGCCCTGCCCCGAGCTGTGCCCGGACGCCGTGTTCCGGCTCATGGAGCAGTGCTGGGCCTACGAGCCGGGGGAGCGGCCCAGCTTCAGCACCATCTACCAGGAGCTGCAGAGCATCCGGAAGCGGCATCGGTGAGGCCGGCCCGGGGGCGTTGTGCCTCCTTCCCGGCTCCGGCTCACAGCGTGGGGGGCTCCTCACAGCTCTGGACTCCAGCCATTCCCCCACGCGGTGGGGATGCGGCCCCCATGTCTGCTGTGCCTCCGTGCTCCTGCCAGGGCAGCCTCCTCTTCCAAGCAGAAATAATAAACCACTTGTGCCCGTCTAGTGCTCTTGGCATGTGCGCTCCCCTGGAGGGCAGAACCCACGGGGTTCGAGGGGCCTGTGAGGATGTCGGCAGCATGGCGTCCAAGTCTGGAGACGCAGACGCAAAGAGGGGCAGGCTGGCACGGGAGGCCTGAACGTCAGGAGCTTATCGGTGTGAGAGAGCCGCTGGCACTGCTGATGTGTGCATCCGTCACGTGAGATTGGGGGCGGGGAGGAGAGGACCGGGTCGGGGGCAGTTAGAGCTTCCCTCTGAGACCATCATGGCTGCAGGGAGAGAAATTGCTTCTCGGAGTGTCTCTCACACACAAGCTTACCGAGCCGTGGGGTACAAAGCCTGCCCCGCCTCCCTTGAGTCCCCCCTGAGATCCACAAAATGATCTGAAACGGAACCAGCAGCACCAGTGAAGGCCCAGCAGAGGAGGAGTCTGAACGCACTGAGAAGCATAAACAGGAAAGATGTAAAGAAGAACCAGTCCTGACCGGTGTGGCTCAGTGGATAGAGCGTCGGCCTGCGGACTGAAAGGTCTCAGGTTCAATTCCGGTCAAGGGCGTGTACCTGGGTTGCGGGCACATCCCCAGTAGGGGGTGTGCAGGAGGCAGCTGATGGATGTTTCTCTCGCATCGATGTTTCTGACTCTATCCCTCTCCCTTCCTCTCTGTAAAAAAAATCAATAAAAATATATATTAAAAAAAAAAAAAAAAAAAAAGAACGAAGCAGAACTTTGAGGCCAAATGGCCATCCCCCAAGATGGTTTAGGAAATAGTCGACATCTCTTGTCAAAGACATAAAAGGCCTAGGACTTCTTTCAATAAGAGGAAGCGAGTTCGTGTGTGACTATGTGGAAGTGTTAAGTCAAACCCCGTCTTCGTTGGAAGTGGGAGAAAGCAGAACTGAAGAACTTCTGCTTCTGAGTCGGATGTGGCAGGTCCGTGCTGGCCACCGCGCTCATTGCAACAAGGAGGACGAGACAAGATGACAACCACCATTTCTTAAGGAGAACGGAGAGCGTTAGGAGACGTAAGAACCAGATGAACTCCAATGTCAAGGAGGAAAGGGCCCTGCCCAGGTGGTTACTCACATCCCTGAGACATTCCATGACCAGAATGGCCCCAAACAGAGAGACTGTAATGAGGAAAGGAGCTGCGAGTTGTTTCAGTGCTATGGATTGGGCCCGAGAGGAGCCTAAAACTGCAAAGCCAGTTTCCCCCCGGGTTCTGGAGCCCTTGGGGCCATTGGAAAGGGGCTGGGCTGGGTAGACAGGTCCTACAGCCTTGAAGGATGTAGAGGGGAGAACCTGAAACAAATAACTCCCCCTTAAGAGATTGGCCAGATCTTGAACCTATGGATTGGGAGGCCAAAGAGCTAACCCTAGAATCTCTGAAGAGCAGAGTTTGAAAGCCGAGAGAGATGGAAACTGGCCAGGTTTTCGACCCCAGGTCCAAGAGGGCCACTCCTAAGGGACAGAGACAATCTAGGGGAGGACTGAGACTCACAGAGCTATGACTCTGCCCCAATTTAGCTCAGTGCTTGACTGCTGACTACCACAGGAACAAGAAAAATATCTCCAGGTGGCTAGCTCCTCGGGGTTGGGAGGTGTGGGTCAGGGAGAAGAAAGGAATGACATAAGCTGAAGTTCCTAACCTTTTTCTTCTTTTAAAAAATGATTTAAATTCATTTTAGAGAGGAAAGGAGAGGGAGAGAGAGAGAAACATCAATGATGAGAATGAATCATTGATCAGCTGCCTTCTGCACTCCCCCCTATTGGGGATGGAGCCCACAACCCGGGCATTTGTCCTTGGCCAGAATCGAACCTGGGACCCTTAAGTCTGCAGGACGACGCTCTATCCACTGAGTCAAACCATCTAGGGCTCCCTACCCTTCTTTTACACCCAATATGCAACATGCAAACAAAAATTATGAAATGTGCGCCCCAAAAAAGATAAAAATGGGTCCAACACCTAAGAGGAAACATAAACAACAGAAGCAAGACCACAGATGATCTAGATATTGGAGTTGGCAGATAAAGATTTTAAAAAACTACGGTTAATTTGTTAAATTGGGAGGGGACACACAAAATAGATGGAAATATGGAGACTTTTAACAGGGTTGTAATTTACTTAGAATCGAAAGGAGCAGGTAGAACTGAAAAATGCCATCCCCCAAATTACAAACTCATTGGATGGGTTTCATAAAAAATGAAGGATAAAGTCACACTTCTAGAGACTGAAGACAGATTTAGTGAACTTGAAGATAGATTAATAGAAGGTATCTAAATTGAAGTAGAAAGAGAGGGAGAAAGAGAAATAAGAAGGGGGCAGGGAGCAGCCTAAGGCACAAATAGGACTTCATTATAAGAGTGATTGGAGTTCCAGAAGGAGAGAGAGAAGTTAGAACCAGAATAAACTGACAATGACTCCAACAGGAATAAAAAAGACCACTGACACACACACAGCAACACTGAATGAATCTCAAAGATGAGTACAGACATCATACATGTTTGAATCTCACTTCTGACTTCACACACAAAAGTCAGACATGAAGGAGTGCATACTTGCAATCCCATTTCAGGAAGCTCAAGAACAGGCAAAAACTAAGCAATAGAGAAGTCAACATAGTGGTTATGTCTGAGGGGTACTGCTGATGGGAAGGGGATGGAATTAATGAAGATATTCATTGCAGTATGATTTATTCTGCTTCAAAATTACAAAACTGCCTGGCTGGTGTGGCTCCGTGGTTGGGCATTGACCTATGAACCAGAAGGTCACGGTTAAATTCCAGGTCAGGGCTGGATCCCTAGTGGGGGTGCAGCGGGGGGACATGCAGGAGGCAACCAATCCATGATTTTCTCTCATCACTGATGTTTCTACTCTCTCTCCCTCTTCCTTCCTCTCTGAAATCAATTAAAAAATAATTTTAGCCCTAACCAGTTTGGCTCAGTGGATAGAGCGTCAGCCTACGGACTGAAAGGTCCCGGGTTCGATTCCGGGCAAGGGCATGTACCTTGGTTGCAGGCACATCCCCAGTAGGGAGTGTGCAAGAGGCAGCTGATCAATGATTCTCTCTCATGGATGTTTCTAGCTCTCAATCCTTCTCTCTTCCACTCTGTGAAAAATTAATAAAATATATTTTTAAAAATTATTTTTTAAAAAAGCAGGCAAGGATTTATTGAACTGGCCAGGACCACCGTGAGAGCACCACTCAAATGTGGAGTCCACACCCATGATTGCGCCATTCCAGGTGTAGGCAGTCCTTTTAAAGGTCTAAACCACAAAAAAATTTCCTTTGTTCTAAATAATAAATGCTGGGAACAGCCCGCAGGGTCCTTCCCAGCCACATCCTGCTGGACATTGGAATGTGGCCCTATCTTGCGAAAGCAGACAGTACAGAAGCATAACCAAGCCAAGGTGATCTCTAAAGGTTATCTGCAGCTTCAACTCCTGCAGCTACTGAGTCAGTGGGAATCCATCGCCTGCGGTCCTGGTCCACAGGCTCAGGAAAACTGCCTTAGCCTCCAGGTCTCCATCTGGAAGCTGAGATAACTACCCTATTGTTGAAGCAAGTCAGCGAGTGCCACAGCCAGAATAGCAGGGTTAAAATTCAAACAGCATGCCAAAGCCGGTTTGGCTCAGTGGATAGAACATCGGTTTGCATACTGAAGGGTCCCGGATTTGATTCTGGTCAAGGGCATGTACCTTGGTTTCGGGCACATCCCCGGTGAGGGGTGTGCAGGAGGCAGCTGGTTGATGTTTCTCTCTCATTGATGTTTCTGGCTCTCTATTCTTCTCCCTTCCTCTCTGTAAAAATCAACAAAATATATTTTAAAATAAAATAAAATTCAAACAGCAGTTTGTACCCAAGTATGGTTGCTCCCATACTTCAGGTGGCCAGCTGGGAAAGGACAGTTGTGGATGCTCCGCACCCACAGGAGGCAGCACCCCTGGGCCCTGAAAAAGTAGCATCCCCGTGGGGTTCTCTGGAGCGGAGCCGGCGGGCGGGTGCATCCAAGGAGGGATGTACCCTCTGCTCTTTGCACCTAATGGTTCCGCTCTCCTGCGCGCCCTCCGGGCCGGGCCAGGACTGCGCCTGCGCACTGCGGCCGGACTCGGGGCGGAAGGGAGACTCGGGGCGGAAGGGAGGCTCGGGGCTGTTTCCGCCCCGCACGCAGCTCCGCCTGCGGCCGCTGGAGGAAGGGCCGGGCTGGCGCTGGGGAGCGCGCCGGCGGCCCTGGCCCCGCGGGAGCGCGGCTGCGGCGCGAGGAGGAGTCGGGGTGACGGGTGGGCGGGCGGCCGCCTTCCCTGCGCCGCTGCCAGGCGCGGGGCCGCCACCCTCGGGGATGCGGGGGGCAGCGCGAGGCCCGCGGGGCCCGGAGCGGCGCGAGGCCGGCCGCGGACGGTAATGCCGCCGTGCGGACACGGGGGAGGGTCCTGCGGGCCCTTCGGGGACGGAGGCGGCCGGCGCCCCGCATCCGGGCAACTGTCTCGGACCTGGGACCGGCAGGGTTGGAGGGAGCGGGGCGGGTCAGGGACTGGCGGACCCGGCGCAGGTGCCTGCCTCCCGGGTGAACCCACCCGTGTGTCACTCTCCAGCTCCACCCCCTTTGGCCCGGAATCAGCCTCCCAAAGGCTAAAAATACTGCCCGGAGGCCTCTGAGCGGAGTCCAGTCGGCTAAGAGGGGCAGGAGGCATCGGCCACAGCGCTCCCGGGCAGCCATCGGCCTCTCTGCACGGAGCAGGCAAGTGGGGGCCTGTGGAGGGTGGGGGGCAGCCAGCGGGCGCTGGTCGCCCCAAGTTAGCCTTGCAATCCAATCCAACCTGTCCACTCCCTCCCCAGGGTGGGGGATCCCCTCAGCATCCATCACTGCCGGCCTCCCAGGGGGTCCCCTACTTGCTGCCCAAGCAGAGCGTGCAAGCGACCTCCTGCGGCATCAGAACTAACGGGGAAAGGGCTAGAGGACTCGGTCTGTGTGAGACACAGAAGCCGCTTGTTTTGAAATCCATTCTGTAATTTCAGGGAGAAAGGCTTTCCTGTAAGTCTCTCTGGGTCTTTTAAATCCAAATAGGTAGTAGCTGTTTTATTCCTCTGGCACTAGACCCACGTGGTCACGGAGCCTGGGTGCCCACTCGCTGTGCCCGCTGCCTTCCCCCATCAGCTCTCAGGGAGGCTGGTTGGTTGTCATCAGGAGGTTGCACGGTGACCTCTGGAGTCAGAGCTGGGAAGTTTGGTATCTCACGTGTTTGTTTTTTTATAGCCTCAGCCCTGGTGGAGAGAGATTCTGCTTCTCCCCAAGGGAGAGCTGCTCTCCTGAGGCGGGCGAGGCAAGACCAGCCTCGGATAACAAGTCTGTGTCTCAGCAGAGAGAGTAAGATCCCGCTGGGGTGGGTGAGAGCGCACCCTCAGCGCTGGGACTCCCTGCTCCTTGCTCTTCTTGAGAGCTGGACAAACGTAGGTGTTTCTCTCTTTTGCGAGCATCTAGTTCCTGTGTAGAGGAGCTGAGGATTAAGAAAGGAAAGAAAGAAAAGAGACCAGACACGGAGATAGAAAAAGCTGGGAGCCAGGTGGAATGCCGTTCTCTCTGATGGAGGGGACAGGGACCCAGAGCCAGACGAAGCAAGTTTATTTTATATTCTCCCAAATACCAGGGGGTTATCACCAGAACTTAGGATCAAAGGAGCTTATTTGCTATTCTTGAGTAGGCTCCAGCATTCCTGGGTGCTTGACTGGATTCTAAAAAATATATATATTTTATTGATTGTTTACAGAGAGGAAGAGAGAGGGATAGAGAGTTAGAAACATCAATCTGCTGCCTCCTGCACACCCCCTACTGAGGATTTGCCTGCAACCAAGGTTCATGCCCTTGACCAGAATCAAACCTGGAATCCTTGACTCCACAGGCCGATGCTCTAACCACTGAGCCACACCGGTTAGGGCTTGACTGGATTTACATATCAAAGTCCCACTGCCCGGGCCCCTGGGTAAAGGCAAGAGTCAGTACTGATAACACATCTGCCTTTTTGGTGAATGTGTATCTAAGACACAGCTTTTGCCTGTCTCCTCGGAATCAGCTGACAATAATTTAAGGAAACGCCCATAACAGTCTGTGTCTCAGCCAAGACAGTAAGATCCTGCCGAAACCAGTTTGGCTCAATGGATAGAGCGTCAGCTTGGGGACTTCAGGGTCCCGTGTTCGATTCCGGTCAAGGGCATGTACCTTGGTTGCGGGCACATCCCCAGTAGGGGGCGTGCAAGAGGCAGCTGATCGAGGACTCTCTCTCATCGAGGTTTCTAACTCTCTATCTCTTTCCCTTCCTCTCTGTACAAAATCAATAAAATATATTAAAAAGAGAGAGTAAGATCCCCTGGGGTGAGTCGGGCAAACAGATGTCCCTTGGGAGCAGCCCTTGGGATCTCATCGGCACATCGGGTGGCAAGATCCCCAAAGGGATGTTGGCTGGGGGAGCTGAACATGGCGCCCCTCCCTCCTCCAGGTGCGCGCGGAGGCCAGGATGAAGCTGAAGAAGCAGGTGACCGTGTGCGGGGCCGCCGTCTTCTGTGTGGCCGTCTTCTCCCTCTACCTCATGCTGGACCGCGTGCAGCACGACCCCGCCCGGCACCAGAGCGGCGGGAACTTCCCCCGGGTGAGTCACGCCCGGCGCCTGAGGTCCTCGCCGGACCGGTGTCAGGGCGCAGCGCCCATCTGACACAGGAACGTTCAGCTCAGGACGAGAACATTCCTTCCCCGGGGGCAGCGTTTCTAGAAGGAGGAGGGGGAAATGGCATGATGGACTGCTGCTCTGTCTTCGGAGTTTTTTTTTGTTGTTGTTTTTTTTTAATATATTTTATTGATTTTGTACAGAAAGGAAGGGAGAGAGATAGAGAGCTAGAAACATCGATGAGAGAGAGAGTCATCGATCAGCTGCCTCTTGCACACTCCCTACTGGGGATGTGCCCGCAACCAAGGTACATGCCCTTGACCGGAATCGAACCCGGGTCCCTTCAGTCCCCAAGCTGATGCTCTATCCATTGAGCCTAACCGGTTCGGGCTTGTTTTGTTTTTTAATAATTGCTTTTTTACAGAGAGGAAGGGAGAAGGATAGAGTCAGAAACATCGATGAGAGAGAAACATCGATCAGCTGCCTCCCACACCCCCTCCCCCCAACTGGGAATGTGCCCGCCACCGAAGTACATGCCCTTGACCGCAGTCGAACTTGGGACCCTTCAGTCCTCAGGCTGACGCTCTCTGTCCACTGAGCCAAACTGGTTTTGGCTGTCTTGAGACTTGTTTATTTTTATATATTTGTATTGATTTCAGAGAGGAAGGGAAAGAGAGAGAGAGAGAGAGAGAGAGAGAACATCGATGATGAGAGAGATTCACGGATCGGCTGCCTCCCGCACACCCTCTACTGGGAATTGAGCCCGCAACCCAGGCATGTGCCCTTGGGCGGAATTGAACCCGGGAGCTTTCGCAAGCCGGTGCTCTATCCACGGAGCCACACCGGCGAGGGCGGTCTTGGGGATTCTCGGCAGCTATTGCAAACGGATGGCACCGTGCATTCCCACGGAGCCCAGCTGCAGTCCTTGTGGGCGTGCGATAGGCATGTGAGGCGAAACCTCGGCCTCTTAAAGCTTAGAGGGCGATGGTGCTCCCAGCCCACGTGGATTGCAGTCCTCCCGGGTGTTTGTACCTCGTCCCTTACCCGGCCAGGGTCAGAGTTGGGCGTCGCGAGGCGGAGGGAGGCGCGGAGGGTGACTGCGCGCTGCTCTTCCGGCAGAGCCAGATCTCTGTGCTGCAGAACCGCATCGAGCAGCTGGAGCAGCTTCTGGAGGAGAACCATGAGATCATCAGCCACATCAAGGAGTCGGTGCTGGAGCTGACGGCCAACGCCGAGGGCGCGCCCGGCCTGCTGCCCTACTACACGGCCAACGGCTCCTGGGTGGTGCCGCCCGAGCCCCGGCCCAGCTTCTTCTCCGTCTCCCCGCAAGACTGCCAGTTTGCCCTGGGGGGCCGGGGCCAGAAGCCGGGGCTGCAGGTAAGAGCCGGAGCCGGGGGTGGGGGAGGGGACACCCTCCGCGGCCAGGGCCCCGCTGAGCCGGCCGGCGCCTGCCCCGCAGATGCAGGCCGTGGCGGAGGAGCTGCCCTTTGACAACGTGGACGGCGGCGTGTGGAAGCAGGGCTTCGACATCTCCTACGGCCCCCACGACTGGGACGCCGAGGACCTGCGGGTGTTCGTGGTGCCGCACTCCCACAACGACCCGGGTGAGGGCGGGCGCCCCCAGCCCGCGGCGGCGGGCTCGCTTATTTTTCAGAGAGGAAGGGAGAGGGATAGAGAGCTGGAAACATCCATCAGCTGCCTCCTGCACACCCCCCACCGGGGATGTGCCCGCAACCAAGGTCCATGGCCTGGACGGGAATCGAACCCGGGACCCTTCAGTCCGCAGACCGACAGTCTGTTCACTGAGCCAAACCGGTCTTGGCAACAGGCTTGCTTTAAAAAAAAAAAAAAAAAAAAAAAAAAAAATATATATATATATATATATATATTATTGATTTTTTTTACAGAGAGTAGGAGAGAAAGATAGAGACTTAGAAACATTGATGAGAGAGAGAGAGAGAATCATCCATCAACTGCCTCCTGCACACCCCGTACTGGGGATGTGCCCGCAACCAAGGTCCATGCCCTTGACCGGAATTGAACCTGGGACCCTTCAGTTCGCAGGCCGACCCTCTATCTACTGAGCCAAATCAGTTAGGGCGGACTTGCTTTTTAAAAAAATATTTTTTTATTGATTTAAGAGAGGGAGAGAGAGTGATGAGCGAGAATCATGGGTCGGCTGCCTCCTGCACCACCCCCACGCCGAGGATTGAGCCTGAAACCTGGGCCTGTGCCCTGACCGGGAATCAAGCCGTGACCTCCTGGTTCCTAGGTGGACGCTCCACCGGGGAGCCACGCCGGCGGGGCTTGGTGGGCTTTCTGGTGGCCAGGGCAGGGGGTAGGGGGGCGGTGGAAGACGGGGTGGCATCCTCAGGGCGCCCCGTGTCGCTCACTCCCCAGGCTGGATCAAGACCTTTGACAAGTACTACGCGGAGCAGACCCAGCACATCCTCAACAGCATGGTGACCAAGCTGCAGGAGGACCCGCGGCGGCGCTTCCTCTGGGCCGAGGTCTCCTTCTTCGCCAAGTGGTGGGACAACATCAGCGCCCAGAAGAAGGCCGCCGTGCGGAGGCCAGTGGCTGGCTGTCGGGAGGCGAGGGGGGGCTGTCCCCTGGGCCCAGGAGGGGTGGCCAGGTTTCCCTAAAGCTGTGGCCCCGCTGTGGCAGGAGAGGCGTGATGGTGAAAGGGCCCAGGTGAGGTGGGAGGGGCTGAGAATGAGGCGGGAGGGGCCTAGGTGAGGTGGGAGGGGCTGAGAATGAGGTGGGAGGGGCTGAGATGAGGTGGGAGGGGCTAAAATGAGGTGGGGCCATGATGAAATGGGAGGGGCTGAGATGAGGTAGGAGGGGCTGAGAGTCATGTGGGAGGGGCCTAGGTGAGGTGGGAGGGGCTGAGAATGAGATGGGAGGGACTGAGGTGAGGTGGGAGGGGCTGAGAATGATGTGGGAGGGGCCTAGGTGAGGCGGGAGGGGCCGAGATGAGATGGGAGGGGCTGAGAATGATGTGGAAGGGGCCTAGGTGAGGTGGGAGGGGCCGAGATGAGATGGGAGGGGCTGAGAATGAGATGGGAGGGGCCTGGATGAGGTGGGCGGGCCCAGGTGAGATGGGAGGAAGGGGTTGTAGGGTCTCTGTGTGAGGAGAAGTCAGAGTTCTGTGAGCACAGGGAAGAGAAAGCCAGGAGCCAGGCCCCTGGACGCTCAGGTGGCGTCCATAGGTCAGCAGAACAGGGACAGCAGGGACGTTGGCCAGGGGGAAAGGAGGCCATGTCTGTCCCCTTGGTCCCAGGTTTGTGTGAGCCGGCTCATTGAGGCCAGTGTGCTCAGGTCCCAGACTGGGCAGATTACCTCCCCCTCCCCATGCCCACCCCGCACCCCACACCCCGCTGAGTGTGAGTCCTTCCCTGCAGGCTGGTGGGCAGCGGGCAGCTGGAGATCGCGACGGGAGGCTGGGTGATGCCCGACGAGGCCAACTCCCATTACTTCGCCCTGATCGACCAGCTCATCGAGGGCCACCAGTGGCTGGAGAAGAATCTCGGTGAGGCTGGGCCCCGGAGGGTGGCTGGGGGCTGTGAGGTGCCGGGTTGGCAGATGGTGGTGCTTTGTGCGCTAATTCCCCCACCCAGGGCCAGGAAGGGAGCTGGGCCAGGCCCAGGAGGCCCGGGGGGGTGGGGTGGTGTTGAGGGCTCTGGCTTCCATTCCCCTGCCCAGGTGTGACCCCGCGCTCGGGCTGGGCCGTGGACCCCTTCGGCCACAGCCCCACCATGGCCTACCTGCTGCGCCGTGCCAACCTGACCAGCATGCTGATCCAGAGGGTGCACTACGCCATCAAGAAGCACTTCGCTGCCACCCACAGCCTGGAGTTCATGTGGAGGCAGAGCTGGGGTAAGGCCGGGGAGGGTGGGGGTGGCAGTGGGAAGGGCAGGGGCCTCAGGACGGGTCCCCGGAGGCGCTCTGTCCCTCAGGGCAGGTGGTGATCACGTTGAGCCGTGTACCTCTGAGCCTTCCCTGCGTTCTGACCCTTCACCTGCCCATCCTCTGAGCCTTCCCCGTCCTCCTCTTTTTCTTTAATCCTCCCCCGAAGATACTTTTCCATGGATTTTCAGAGAGAATGGAAGAGAGAGGGAGAGACAGAGAGAAACACACCGATGGGTTGCCTCCTGCACGTGCCACGATCAGGGCCGGGGCCGGGGAGGAGCCTGCAACCCAGGTACATGCCATTCGACCGGAATCGAACCCACGGGCCGGCGCTCTCGCCGCTGAGCCACACCGGCCAGGGCCAAGCCTCCCCTTCTTCGGGGGTGGCCCCCCCCCCCCCCCGTGCCCAAGCTCCCGACACCGACGCCGCCGGCTGGGGGCTGACTGCCCGCCGTGTCCTCCGCAGACGCGGACTCGAGCACAGACATCCTCTGCCACATGATGCCCTTCTACAGCTACGACGTGCCCCATACCTGCGGCCCGGACCCCAAGGTCTGCTGCCAGTTCGACTTCAGACGCCTGCCCGGCGGGCGCATCAGCTGCCCGTGGAAGGTGCCTCCTCGTGCCATCACGGAGGCCAACGTGGCCGAGAGGTACGGCCGCCCGCCCGCCCGCCCGCCCGGGGGGCTTCGCACGAGGGGCGCGGGCGCGGGCGCTGAGCCACGTGGGTGGTCGCTCCCCCCCCCCCCCCCGAGTCTCCCCGGGGGAGTCGGGTGGCCCGCGTGGTCGTATTTCCTAAGTGAGCACGTCCCCCTTCGTCCTCACGATCTGTCAGAGCCACGTGACTGACTCGGAGGGAAATGCTTCCCAGATTCATACAGTTCTTTCCAACCGTCGGCCTGACAGGACCTCACAGGTGCGGGAGGGTGCTGCCCAGCAGCTGCCAGCCCCTGAGAAAGCAGGCTCGTTCCCTCTGAGCCCGGCACTGGGGACCCCGAGGACGTGACTGTGGCTGAAATGGCCCCCTGGGAGCGTGCAGCTTAAGAGGGATCAGAAACGGCCGTTTAGCCAGAACCAGTCCGGCCTCACGAATCCAACAGGTTGGACTGGTTTTCAGGCTGCGGCCTCCGGTTTCCGCGATGTCCATCGGGAGGTGGACGCGCACATGACTGGAGGGAGAGAAAGGGGTGCTTTGTTTCCAGATCCAAAACACACGCCAGGGCTCGGGCTGCGGAGGCAGGACTTCCCTTTTGTTATTTCTTTTAGTTAAAGAAAAATTATTATTGCCAAAACCGGTGTGGCTCAGTGGATAGAGCGTCGGCCTGCAGACTGAAGGGTCCCAGGTTTAATTCTGGTCAAGGGCATGTACTTTGGTTGCGGGCATATCCCCAGTGGGGGTGTGCACGAGGCAGCTGGTCGATGATTCTCTCTCAAAATTGATGTTTATTTTTTAAAATATATTTTTATTGATGTTTTACAGAAAGGAAGAGAGAGGGATAGTCAGAAACGTCGATGAGAGAGAATCATCGACCAGCTGCCTCTTGCACACCCCCCATCGGGGATGTGCCCGCAACCAAGGTACATGCCCTTGACCGGAATTGAACCAGGGACCCTTCAGTCCGCAGGCCAATGCTCTATCCACTGAGCCACACCGGTTTCGACAAAATTGACGTTTCTAACTCTCTATCCCTCTCCCTTCCTCTCTGTAAAAACTCAATAAAATATATTTAAAAAAGAAAAAAAGAAACGTCGATGAGAGAGAAACATTGACCAGCCGCCTCCCACGCACCCCCTCTACTGGGGATGTGCCCGCAACCAAGGTCCATGCCCTTGACCGGAAGAATTGAACCAGGGACCCTTCAGTCCGCAGGCTGACGCTCTATCCACTGAGCCACACCGGTTTCGGGCCTTTGGTGTGTTTGAAGGTGGATCACAGGGCAGGAGGACTGGTCTGTTGTGTGTGGGGTCAGGAGACGGAAGCCATCCCTGCAGCCCAGCCCGGCCCAGGCCTCTCTCTTCCGGTCAGCACCGCGGAAAGCGCCGGGCTCCAGGCCGGATCCTACCCCGGAGGCTGGGCACCTGCGGGCCAGGCCCCCCACCCCCACCCCCACCCCCGGGCTCTGCTCAGCTCCGGGCCCTCCCCACAGGGCGGCGCTGCTCCTGGACCAGTACCGCAAGAAGTCCCGGCTCTTCCGCACCAACGTGCTGCTGGTGCCGCTGGGCGACGACTTCCGCTACGACAAGCCGCAGGAGTGGGACGCCCAGTTTCTCAACTACCAGCGGCTCTTCGACTTCCTCAACGGCCAGCCCGACCTGCACGTGCAGGTGAGCCTTTCCGTGCGGCCCCCCACCCCGCCCTCCCGGGGCTTCGCTTCTCTCTCCTTCCTTTTCATTTATTTATTTTTTATTTATTTATTTTAAATATATTTTATTGATTTTGTACAGAGAGGAAGGGAGAGAGATGGAAACATCGATGAGAGAGAGTCATCGATCAGCTGCCTCTTGCACACCCCCCTGGAGATATGCCCGCCACCAAAGTACATGCCCTTGACCGGAATCGAACCCGGGACCCTTCAGTCCCTAAGCCAACGCTCTATCCATTGAGCTAAACCGGTCTCGGCCTCTCCTTCCTTTTTAAAGGTTCATTTTTTATTCCCTTATTTGCTGTGTTTTTTAAATCCTCACCCGAGGATAGTTTTCCATCGGTTTTTTAGAGAGAGTGGAAGCGGGAGGGAGAGAAACATCGATGTGAGAGGGACACATCAGTGGGTTGCCTCCTGCACGCACCGGACCAGGGACGGGGAACCTGCCACCGAGTGCCCTTGACTGGAATTGAACCTGGGACCCTTGACTGGAATTGAAGTGCCCTTGACTGGAATTGAACCTGGGACCCTTCAGTCTGCAGGCTGATGCTCTACCCACTGAGCAAAACAGGCTAGGGCTATACTTTTTTTATTTTTTTATTTTTAATGTTAATTTTTTAAAATACATTTTTATTGATTTTGGAGAGGGAGAGAGAGATAGAAACATCAATGATGAGAGAGAATCATGGATCAGCTGCCTCCTGCACACCCCCTACTGGGGATCGAGCCCACAACTCGGGCATGTGCCCTTGACCGGAATCGAACCTGAGACCATTCAGACCGTAGGCTGATGCTCTATCCACTGAGTGACCCGGTTAGGGCCATTTTTTTTTTCTTTAAGTAAACTTTTTATTGTTGATAGTGTAATAGATATTTCCCCATTCCCCTTCTTTTTTTTTTTTTTTTTAATATATTTTATTGATTTTTTACAGAGAGAAAGAGAGAGAGATAGAGAGCTAGAAACGTCGATGAGAGAGAAACATCGACCAGCTGCCTCTTGCACACCTCCTACTGGGGATGTGCCCGCAACCAAGGTACATGCCCTTGACCGGAATCGAACCTGGGACCTTTCAGTCCGCACACCGACGCTCTATCTACTGAGCCAAACCGGTTTCGGCCTCTTTCCCCTTCTTTACCCCCATCCTCTCAACCCTTACTCACACCTCCACCCTGGTCTTCCCTACCCTATTGCCCGAGTCCATGGGCTGTGCATATAAGTGTATAAGTTCTTTGGTTTGTCTCTTCTCGTCCCCCCAACCCTTCCTCGAGCTGTGTCAGGCTGTCCCGTGCCTCCCATTTTGCTGGTTAGTTAATTCATTCTGTTCATTCGATTGCACAGATAAGCGAGGTCGTGCTGTGTTTGTCTTTCTCATCTCCCACAATCCCCTGCCAGGCCCCCAGCCAGGGCGTGGGGCCAGAGGGCGGCAGGGACAGGGCCTGCGCAGGCGCCATAGCGCTGATGGCACTGAGGGGACGGCTTTTCGGGGTCCCCGCAGGCCCAGTTTGGCACCCTCTCGGACTACTTCGACGCCCTGTACAAGAGGACGCAGGTGGAGCCGGGGGCCCAGCCCCCGGGGTTCCCCGTGCTGAGCGGAGACTTCTTCTCCTACGCCGACCGCGAGGACCATTACTGGACCGGCTACTACACCTCCCGGCCCTTCTACAAGAGCCTGGACCGCGTCCTGGAGGCCCATCTGCGGTGAGCATCCCGGGAGGGAGGCGGAGGGGGCCCTGGAGGCCTGCGGGCGGATGGGCGGACGGGCGGGCGGATGGGCGGTCGGACGGACGGACGGACGGGCGCTGACTCCCCTCTCTGCACAGCGGGGCGGAGATCCTCTACAGCCTGGCAGCCGCTCACGCCCGCCACTCCGGCCTGGCCAGCCAGTACCTGCTCTCCAACTTCGCCCTCCTGACCGAGGCCCGGCGCACCCTGGGGCTCTTCCAGCACCACGACGCCATCACCGGCACCGCCAAGGAGGCCGTGGTGGTGGACTACGGCGTCAGGTGCGGCCCCGTCCCCCCCCCCCGCCCCGCTCCGCGCCCTGCCCCCCACGATCCCGGAAAAAGGCCGTGCGGGCGGCCCGCAGACAGGCCGCCCAGAGCCGCGTCCCGCGGGCGCGTGGACAGCGCGTGTGGTCGTGTCCCCACGGTCCCTCTCCGCCCCCCAGGCTGCTGCGCTCCCTGGTCAGCCTGAAGCAGGTCATCGTCAACGCCGCCCACTACCTGGTGCTGGGGGACAAGGAGGCCTACCGCTTCGACCCCGAGGCGCCCTTCCTGCAGACGGTGAGTCCCGTCCTGCCCTGCGCGGGCCCCAAGAGCAGGAGGTGGGGTGAGGGTCTGTCCCCCCTTCCCTGCCCTGTCCGGGGGTGAGTGCAGCTGGACTCGGGTGGGGAGGCGGCAGGATGCTGCCTCAGGCCGAGCCCCATGATGGCTGTTTCCTGCCCATCATTTTTTAAATACATTTTTTTAAAATTGATTTCAAAGAGGAAGGGAGAGGGAGAGAGAGAGAAACACCCATGATGAGGGAGAATCATGGGTCGGCTGCCTCCTGCACGCCCCCCTACTGGGGATCGAGCCTGCAACCTGGGCATGTGCCCTTGACTGGGAATCGACCTGGGACCCTTCAGTCCACAGGCTGACGCTCTATCCATTGGGCCACACCAGCTAGGGCCTTCCCACCGTTTAATTCCAGGATGACACCCGCTTAAACCATGACGCCCTGCCGGAGCCCACGCTGATCCAGCTGGACGCCTCGCCCAGGTGAGCCGGACCAGGCTGTGCCCAGGGCAGAGCTGCTCCCTGACCCCCCCCCCCCCCCCGCCTCTCCTGCCCCCTCCCCCACACCTGCCCCAGGCGCCGAGGCCTGCTGGCGAGCTCCCCTTCCGCCCGCAGGTACGTGGTGCTCTTCAACCCGCTGGACCAGGAGCGGCTCAGTGTGGTGACCCTGCTGGTCAGCTCGCCCCGGGTGCGCGTCCTGTCGGACGAGGGCCAGCCCCTGGCCGTGCAGCTCAGCCCGCACTGGAGGTCCGCCACCGACATGGTCCCCGACGCCTTCCAGGTGACCCTGCCCTCCTGGCCTCTGTCCCTCAGCACCGGCCTCCCGCCCGCCTCCGCCCTCCCCGGGGTGGGGACGGGACCTGGGGGGAGGGATTGCCCAGAGGAAGGCGAGATCTGGACTAGCCCTGGAGAGAGTGGCTTTGTGTTGCCTGTCACTCGTTCTTTCAGCAAGAGATTCTGTGTTTTTTTTTTATTTATTTGTTTTAAATAGCAATATCTACTTTTTAATTTTTATTGATTTCAGAAAGGGAGAGATATATAGAAACATCAATGATGCCCTGACTGGTTTGGATCAGTGGATAGAGCGTCAGCCTGCAGACTCAGGGGTCCCAGGTTCGATTCCGGTCGAGGGCATGTACCTTGGTTGCGGGCACATCGCCAGAGGGGGGCGTGCGGGAGGCAGCTGATCGGTATTTCTATCTCCTCTGTGTTTCTAACTATCCTTCTCCCTTCCTCTCTGTAAAAAAATCAATAAAATATGTTTAAAAAAAGAAAAAGAAACATCAGTGGTGAGAGAGAATCATGGATCGGCTGCCTCCTGCACGCCCCCTTCAGGGGATTGTGCCCGAAACCCAGAAATGAGCCCTGACCGGGAATCAAACCCGAGACCCTTCAGTCTGCAGGCCAGTGCTCTATCCACTGAGCCAAACTGGCCAGGGCTCAGCAAACCTCAGCTTTGGGGTTTGCCACTTCGTAGTTTTTCCAGTGTCATTTGAGATTCATAACAGCCTGACGGGGACAGTAACACCACCTCCCCTTGCGGGGGAGGGACGGAGGCCCTGGGGCCCGAACCCCAGGCCTGTGCCCCCACTGACGCCGGCTGTGCCTTTGCCCCCCCCCCGCCCCCTGTGCCGTAGGTGTCTGTGCCCGTCCGCCTGCCGGCACTGGGCCTGGGCGTGCTGCAGCTGCAGGCCGGCCTGGATGCCCACCGCACGCTGCCCTCCTCGGTGCGCGTCTACCTGCAGGGCCGCAAGCTGGCCGTCAGCCGGCACGAGGCCTTCCCCCTCCGCGTCAGCGACTCGGGCCCCGGCGACTTCGCCCTCAGCAACCGCTACCTGCAGGCCTGGTTCTCAGGCCCCAGCGGGCTCCTCAAGGTGAGGCCCGGCCGGGGCGGGGGCGGGGGGGGTGGGGTGGGGGCCGGGGGGCCGCCATCCGGCTGACAGGGGCCTCGGGGACCGGGGCCCCCCGGGGGGAGTGGTCCGCGCCCTCCCAGGGGGCAGGCCTGACATGCCGGCGTGGGGCCAGGGGTCAGGGCTGTGTTTCTCGGCAGAGCGTCCGGAGGGCGGACGAGCAGCGGGAGCAGCGCGTGGACATGCAGTTCCTGGTCTACGGCACCCGCACGTCCAAGGACAAGAGCGGCGCCTACCTCTTCCTGCCTGACGGCGAGGCCCAGGTACCCGAGGGGCACGGAGAACCCCGGGCGGGGCCTCCCTCCCCGGGCACAGGAGACCTGGGCCCAGCTCAACAGGGTCTCAGGTCACTACCCGTTCCCGGCCGGGCCCTGGGCTGGTCCCCTCGCTTTGCTCTGTGCCGGTCTCAATGCCACCTGCTCGTTGCCAGCCCTACGTCCCCAAGGAGCCCCCCGTGCTGCGCATCACCGAGGGCCCCTTCTTCTCGGAGGTGGCGGCCTTCTACGAGCACGTCCACCAGGTGGTCCGGCTCTACAACCTGCCAGGTGCGCCCGCGGAGGAGGAGGGGGAGGGAAGGAGGAGGAGGAAGAGGAGGAGGGGAGGAGGAGGAAGAGGGGGAAGAGGGGGAGGAGGAGGGGGAAGGGAGGAGGAGAGGGGGAGGGGGAGGGGAGGAGGAGGAGGAAGAGGAGGAGAGGGAGGAGGAAGAGGAGGACGGGGAGGAGGAGGAAGAGGAGGGGGGGAGGAGGAGGAGGGGGAGGAGGAGGGGGAGAAGGAGGAAGAGGAGGAGGGGGAGGAGGAGGGGAGGAAGGGGAGGAGGAGAAGGAGGGGGAAGGAGGTGTGGGCCTGGGGCTGTGACACGCACTTCCTCGTGCCGGGGGAAGGGTTGGGGGGGAATGGGGGTGGTGGGGGGGTTGTGGCTGACCAGGGACCGTGAGAGGCAGGGCTCTGGGCAGAAAGGTCGTCCAGGGAGAGCGCCGGGGTGGCCCGGGGGGCACGGCCCACCCGCCTCGCTCGGCCTCACGCGCTGCCTGTCCCGAGCAGGCGTGGAAGGGCTGTCGCTGGACGTGTCGTCGCTGGTGGACATCCGGGACTACGTCAACAAGGAGCTGGCGCTGCGCGTCCAGACCGACATCGACAGCCAGGGCGCCTTCTTCACTGACCTCAACGGCTTCCAGGTGACGCCGGGCCCGGGTTTGGTGAGGTCAGGGGTGTCCCTGATGGAGAAGGGGAGCCAGGCGAGAGGCCAGGGACCCCTCAGACGGGGGACCCCCGGGTCCACGCCGGGCCTGGGTGCCCTTGACCGCTGGCCGTGCCCACAGGTGCAGCCGCGGCGGTACCTGCGGAAGCTGCCCCTGCAGGCCAACTTCTACCCCATGCCCGTCATGGCCTACATCCAGGACGCCCAGAACCGGCTCACGCTGCACACGGCGCAGGCCCTGGGCGTCTCCAGCCTCCGCGATGGTGAGTGGGAGCAGGAGCCGCGTGGGGGGCGAAGGGCAGGAAAGGAAGCACATCCTGCCCCCAGAGCCTCTCCGCTCCGTAGTCCCCCCTCTCCTTCCAGTTCGCACCGCTCCCCCCCCCCCCCCGCCCCGTCCTGTCCCCCATTCGCTAGGGGTGAGCCATTACAGCTGCCAGTCACAGGCGCCTCTGTCACCCCCCCCCAGTGGAGGCGCCTGGGGGTGAGTGCCCCTCAAGAGCCATCAGAATATCGAACAGTGATTTTCTTTTTAAAGAAAAAAAAATTGCCCTAACCGGTTTGGCTCAGTGGATAGAGCGTCGGTCTGCAGACTCAAGGGTCCCGGGTTCGATTCTGGTCAAGGGCATGTACATCCATGTTGCAGGTACTTCCCCAGTCGGGGGCGTGCAGGAGGCAGCTGATTGATGTTTCTTTCTTATCAATGTTTCTAACTCTATCCCTCTCCCTTCCTCTCTGTAAAAAATCAAAACGTATTTAAAAAAAAGAAAAAAAGATTTTTAATTGATGTCAGAGAAGGGAGAGGGAGAGAGAGATAGAAACATCAGTGATAAGATAGAAGCATGGATCAGCTGCCTCCTGCACACCTCCTACTCAGAATCGAGCCTGCAACGGGCATGTGTCCTGATGGGAATCGAACCCGGGACTTCTCGGTCCATGGAATGGCGTTCAATCCACTGAGCCACCACAGCAGGGCTGAACGTGGCTTCTCAGCCCGGGTGTGCAGTCCCCTCTGGCCGGGGATGGGAGAGGGACCGTTGGGAAGGGCATTGGTGTTGGAATGAATTATTTAGCAAAGGTCATTAAAAAATGAGAACGATACTTTTTAAAAAAATATATTTTATTAATTTTGTACAGAGAGGAAGGGAGAGAGAGAGTCAGAAACATGGATAAGAGAGAAACATTGATCAGCTGCTTCCTGCACGCTCTCCACTGGGGATGTGCCCGCAACCAAGGCACATGCCCTTGACGGGAATCGAACCCAGGACCTTTCAGTCCCCAAGCCGACACACTATCCATTGAGCCACACGGGTTTTGGCGAATAATACTTCTTAGGCAAAACAAGGGCAGGAGGTGCGGTCGCCTGGAGCTGGGCAGCCAGGCGAGCGAGCCTGGAGCCCGTGCCCTCGGGGCCATGTGAACAGCTTGACCTTCAGCTCTTCCTTCCGGCGGAGTGTGTGCGGGGCTGAGCTGAGGCCCATCGGGCTGTGCAGGGGCCGCGGTGAGGGCGCCCTGGGAGAGTGGGCTCTGCTGCCCCGTCCCCGCAGTCACCGGCTGTGGAACCCTCCTGTGGGCTGTCTGCCACGGGCTGTGTCCACGCGTGGTGCTCTCTGCCCTTCCGGGAAGTAGCGTGCTAAGAGATGATTGTTTTTTTTTGTTTGTTTGTTTTTTTAAAAAATATATTTTATTGATTTTTTACTGAGAAGAAGGGAGAGAGATAGAGAGCTAGAAACGTTGACGAGAGAGAAACATCAACCAGCCGCCTCCTGCACACCCCCCTACGGGGGATGTGCCCGCAACCAACGTACATGCCCTTGACCGGAATCGAACCCGGGACCTTTCAGTCCGCAGACCCACGCTCTATCCACTGAGCCAAACTGGTTTCGGCAGAAATGATTGTTTTATTTTTTATTTTTAAAAATATATTTTATTGATTTTTTTACAGAGAGGAAGAGAGAGGGATAGAGAGTTAGAAACATCGATGAGAGAGAAACATGGATCAGCTGCCTCCTGCACATCCCCCACTGGGAATGTGCCCACAACCAAAGTACATGCCCTTAGTTGGAATCAAACCTGGGACCTTTCAATCCGCAGGCTGACGCTCCATCCACTGAGCCAAACTGGTCAGGGCTGTTTTATTTATTTATTTTTATTCATTTGAGAGGGGGAAAAAGGGAGAGAGAAAAAGAAAAAACAAACAAATATTAATTCTTTCTATCACTTATTTGTGCACTCATCAATTGATTCTTGTCTGTGCCCTGACCGGGGATTGAGCCCACAAACCTGGACACGTCGGGATGACGCTCTGAACAGCCGTCCAGCCAGGGTCTAAGAAATGGCTGTTTTATATGCCAGGAGGCTGTTTTAGGCTTTTTGGCCACCTTTCTGTGACTGCCTGGGGAAGACTGCGGGACCCCCGACATCAGAACCAGGGCTGGGACGGGGGAGAGGCGGAGGGCCGTGTGTGTGTGTGTGTGTGGGAAAACCCTCCCCCCAGCAACACACGTCTGCTTTGCAGTGCGCCCCGTCCCCAGTGTATCTCAGAGAGAGAGCGAGCCCAGGCCACCTCTGCCGTCTCTCTCCCCCTGGGCGACCCCGAGGACCCCTCCTCCCAGCCTCCGCCTGGCTGTCCTCCCTCACCCCGCCTGCCCGGGAGACATGGGGCGGGGCTGAGATCTGCCAGGCCTTAACTCCGGTGCCCTCCTCTGCAAGGCCAGCCCTTCGGGGACCCCCCCCTCCCAGCTCTAGTCCCAGGGCTTCTCTCGCTCCCAGTGACTCGGCTTCCGGCCACCCCCATCCCCACCCCCACCCGGGCTTCCCCGGGCTCTGTGGCCGGGTTCCTCCGAGGTCACTGTGTGTCCGGGGGCTCGCCGTGCGCTCCCGCAGGCCAGCTGGAGGTGATCCTGGACCGGCGGCTGATGCAGGACGACAACCGGGGCCTGGGCCAGGGGCTCAAGGACAACAAGCGGACCCGCAACCACTTCCGCCTCCTCCTGGAGCGCCGCACCCTGGGCAGCGAGGTGAGCGCGGTTTGTGTTTTGTGTATTTTATTTATTTATTTATTTATTTTATGTGCTTTTTATTTATTCCAGAGAGGAAGACGGGGAGGGAAACATCCATCGTGAGAGAGAGTTATTGAACGGCTGCCTCCTGCACGCCCCACACTGGGGATCCAGCCTACAACCCGGGCATGTGCCCTGACCGGGAATCGAACCGTGGCCTCCTGGTTTGTAGGTCAGTGCTCAGCCACTGAGCCACGCTGGCCGGCAAGGAGCCCTTTCCCAGTGGTGTGCGATGGGAAGTGGCCCCGGAGCCAGAACCCCTGTATCCAGACCCATCAGGGAAGCTCTTTCCAGAGGAACTGGCCTGGTAGTATTTCTTTCTTTTTCTTTTTTTTTTTTTTTTTTTTAATATATTTTATTGATTTTTTACAGAGAGGAAGGGAGAGGGATAGAGAGTTAGAAACATCCATGAGAGAGAACCATCGATCAGCTGCCTCTTGCCACCCCCTACTGGAGATGTGCCGGCAACCAAGGTACATGCCCTTGACTGGAATCGAACCCAGGACCCTTCAGTCCGCAGGCCAATGCTCTATCCACTGAGCCAAACTGGTTTTGGCTGGCCTGGTTGTATTTCATCCTCACCTTCCCCCTCATCCTGGCTCTGTCCCCTCACCCGCATCTCGGGCCCATCTTGCAGGTGCCAAACGGCCACTCCACCAGCTACCCGTCCCTCCTCAGCCACCTCACCTCCATGTACCTCAACGCCCCGGTGCTCGCCCTGCCCGTGGCCAAGCGGCAGCCCCCGGCGCCCAGCCTGCACCCGTTCCAGCCTCTGGCTTCCTCGCTGCCCTGTGACTTCCACCTGCTCAACCTGCGCACGCTCCAGGCCGAGGTGAGGATCCGCCCAGCCCGGACCTCCGGGACCAATCCCCCCTGTCCTCACCCAGCTCCTCTGTCCCAGCACCGCCTTCAGGCAGAGGTGCTGCTGCGCCTGTGAGCTCGGGGAGCACCTGTGAGCCCCCGGGGAGCCCCTGTGAACCCGGGGAGCACCTGTGAGCCCGGGGAGCACCTGTGAGCCCCCGGGAGCACCTGTGAGCCTCCGGGGAGCCCCTGTGAGCCCGGGGAGCACCTGTGAGCCCCCGGGGAGCCCCTGTGAGCCCGGGGAGCACCTGTGAGCTCCTGGGAAGCCCCTGTGAGGAGCTGGGGAGCACCTGTGAGCCCCGGGAGCATCTGTGAGCCTGGGGAGCACCTGTGAGCCCCCGGGAGCACCTGTGAGCCCCCCGGAGAGCATCTGTGAGCCCCGGGGAGCCCCTGTGAGCCCGGGGAGCACCTGTGAGCCCCCGGGGAGCCCCTGTAAGCCCGGGGAGCACCTGTGAGCCCGGGGAGCCCCTGTGAGCCCGGGGAGCACCTGTGAGCCCCCGGGAGCACCTGTGAGCTCCCCGGAGAGCATCTGTGAGCCCCGGGGAGCACATGTGAGCCCCCGGGGAGCATCTGTGAGCCCCGGGGAGCCCCGGGGAGCCCCTGTGAGCCCCCGGGAACCCCTGGGAGCCCCGGGGAGCACCTGTGAGCCCCTGGGGAGCACCTGTGAGCCCCCGGGGAGCACCTGTGAGCCCAGGGAGCCCCTGTGAGCCCCCGGGGAGCCCCTGTGAGCCCGAGGAGCCCCTGTGTGTGAGCTCGGGGAGCCCCTGTGAGCCTGTGGGAGCATCTATGAGCTTGGGGAGCACTTGCGAGCTCAGGGAGCACCTGCCTCACTGCCTGGTGCTGTCTGTCACCAGGATGAGCCCTCCTTGCCCTCGGCAGAAGCCGCACTCATCCTGCACCGCAAAGGCTTCGACTGCGGCCTTGAGGCCAAGAACTTGGGCTTCAACTGCACCACAAGCCAAGGCAAGGTGAGCAGGGCCCCGGCGTGGGGGGGGCCCGAGGAGAGGAGGCAGGGAGGGGGCAGCTGGGAGCGGGAGGCGTGCGGGGGTGAGGCTGCAGTGAGGTCAGGCAGCGGTCGGCGGGAGGGCGGGGGCAGGGGTCACTGGGTATTTTAGAAAAGTGGAAGCTGCTGACATTTGTTTTCAAAGCTACGGAGGCCCGGTGGGGCAAGTTCCAGACGAGAACAACTGTTCTAGCTGGACCACTGCTCATGAGTAGGGATGTCCATCAGACACAGAAATTAAAAACCAACAGCACCCAGCCGGTGTGGCTCAGCGGACAGAGCGCCGGCCTGCGGACCAAAGGGTCCCTCCCGGGCTCAGTTCCGGATATCTGAATTGTAGGCTCCTCCCCAGCTCGGACCCTGTTCTGGGCTCATGCAGGAGGCAATCCATTGATGTGTTTCTCTCACATTGATGTTTCTGTCTTTCCCTTTCTTTTCTATTCTCCCTTAAAAAAAAAAAAAAAAAAAATCAATGGAAGAGGATTAACAAAAAACAAACACAAAAAAAACCCCAAAACCATCAAACTGTATTTGTTGTTTAAGCCGGCACCCACAAATGCCTCAGAAGAGGACTAAAACATGGCCCCTGTCCCCCAAGAGCTCCCCGAAGTGGTCCTGACCTCAGGTCCAAGGTCAGGCCCACGCTGAGCACATCCCAGTGAGCCTGAGCCTGGGGCAGACCCGCCTGTGTACGCGGGCACAGTGCCGCTGGCGGGCACAGCAGGTATTGGAGGAAGAGCTGTCCCCCTGACACCCCTCCTTCCCCCCTCCTCTCCGCGCAGGTGGCCCTGGGGAGCCTCTTCCACGGCCTGGACGTGGGCTTCCTGCAGCCGACCTCGCTGACGCTGCTGTACCCGCTGGCCTCGCCCTCCAACAGCACGGACGTCTCCCTGGAGCCCATGGAGGTGGCCACCTTCCGCCTCCGCCTGGGCTAGGGCTCCGTGGCCGAAGGGGAAGCCGTCCTCAGAGACGCCGCCGCCGGCATCAGGTGGGGCGGACCAGCCGCACCGGGTCCCCGTCCCGTCCCGGTCGGCCTCTCAGAACTGACAGACTGAGCCCAGCCCCGCTCCCTGTGTGCTGTTGTGGCTTCTGTGTTGCTGGGCGACCAGGGCAGACGCCTGGTGAGCCCCGGGAGAGAAGGCCCTGGTCAGAATGGGCGGGACCTGCCCCGGCTTTGGGGTGAATGGCCGCCCCGTAGGGCGCTGGCTCAAGCGCCATCCTTTTCCCGAAAGGGGATGGAGGAGGACCAGGAGAGGTGGGGGAGGCTGGAAGGGTCACCTCCAGCCTCAGGGTCGCTGGTCCTAGGGGATCCTGTGGTCGTGTAGGGACTGTGTCCCGGGGTGGCGAGCAGAGGGCTGCTGGGAGGAGGGGGTGGGGCCCGGAGCTGGCAGCGGGTGGAGGAGCAGGAGGACTCCTGCTTCCTGTGAGGGCTCCACTCTGAGTGCTCCCTGCCCGCACGCCCTGGCGAGGGGCGGGAGCGTGGCAGAAGGGCGCCCCGGAGGCCGTCATGGCCAGAGGTCAGGACTCTTCAGGTGCAGAATCCCCAGCTCAGAAGGGGTGCCTGGTCTGTGTGTGATCTGGGGAATGGGGGCCAGGGCGTGGGGGCCCTCCCCACTGGGGACTCCTCTCTGGCTCCTGTCCTCTGCACACCACAGTCCCCGCCAGCCCCTTCCTGCCCCTTCCAGCCATGGGGGGTTGTGACTCGGTGCATCTCCACGATGCCCTGTGCCTGGGTGGCGTCTCTGGAAGAATCCGGGTATCCGGGTCCTGGCCCGGGGACCAGGGACATGTGGGTGACTGGGGCCCCATGGCTGCTCAGCAGCCTTCCTCTCAGCTTCGATCAATAGAGAGCCTTTTGTGATAGTCTCCATAGATGCTGAAACGGCATTTGGCAGAATTTACCATCTCTCCCTTATTCAAACTCTTCCGACTAGAAAGAGACGGGTTTCTCTGGGCAAAGGTCTCTGAGAAACCAACAGGTTATGGCGTCCTAAAGGGGCCCACTCCAGGCGTTCCGGTTCGAGCCGGAAACTAGCCGAGGGCCCCCGCGGCTGGGGACGTCCTGGCCCGGCTGACCCTGCAGCGGGCAGACGGCGGCGAAGAGAAAGTGGCAGCTGTCCTTGGCAGACGATAGGGGGGCCGACCTGTAAAATCTGAGCGTGTCCGTGGAAGGCCCACCAGCAGCTTCCTGCAAGCTGACCCAAATGACGCACATCCATCTCCCGTATAGACTCTGGCTCTCTCCGTCCAGCCCGTTCGTTCATGCTGTCCCCGTGATTTGGGTACTTTCTGGAATGTGGCAGGCTCTAAAGTTCACTTGGAAGAGTAAATGTGTGAGAGTACGAAGCGAATCTGAGTCCTGATGAGTCTGGGGTGGGGGGGGAGGGGGGAGTTCAGCGCGTGTCACCCGGAGTGGGGAGCCGCCAATGGACTGGGGGGGACATGCGCAGACCGGATATTTGGGGATTTAGGATAAAAGGGGTATTTTAATAAAGTTAAACTATAAAATTCCTGAAGAAAATACAGGATATTTTCAAACCTCTGGTATGGAAAGGCCTGGTATAAACATGACAGGAAACCTAAGAGGGTCATAATAATAAGGGAAATGATATAATGAGGGGAAAGGAAGATTTTACCACGAAATATCCAGGGTCTCTGCATGACGGAAGATATCAGGGTTAAAATGCAAAGGACACGTTTGGGAGACAATATTTGCCCTAGCCTGTTTGGCTCAGTGGATAGAGCATCAGCCTGCAGACCAAAGGGTCCCGGGTTCAATTCCAGAGAAGGGCACGGACCTTGGTTGCAGGCTCCTCTCCAGCCGGGGCCTTGGTCAGGGCTCATGCAGGAGGCAACCAATCAATGTGTTTCTCTCACATCGATGTTTCTCTCCATCTTTCCATTCTCCCTAAAAATCAGTGGAAAAATACCCTCTAGTGAGGATTAACAAAATAAATAAGTGGGTGAGTACCATTATTTTAGGGGAAAGCTTGCTGTGGGGCCCGTAGGGAGAGCCACTGGGCCTGCTAAGCTGCTGCCTGAAGTTTCGGGAAGACAGCGAAGTTCTTCAGGCCCCCTGAAAGGTCCCAGGTTCGATTCCCGTCAAGGGCATGTATCTTGGTTGCGGGCACATCCCCAGTGGGGGGTGTGCAGGAGGCAGCTGATCGATGCTTCTAACTCTCTATCCCTCTCCCTTACTCTCTGTAAAAAATTAATAAAATATATTTAAAAAAACAAAAAAACTGGAACCAGGACCTAACTCAAAGCAGCTTCAAGCACTGGGAACGGTAGAGACCTGTTCCTCCCTGCACCTCTCCATCCACCTCCCACCATCCTGTTTCCATGAAGAAGGGAGGGCTGGCCCAGCTGGTGTGGCTCAGTGGTTGAGTGTTGACCTATGAACCAGGAGGTCAACGGTTTGATTCCCAGTCAGGGCACATGCCCAGGTGGGGCATGTAGGAGGCAGCTGATCAGGGATTCTCATCATTGATGTTTCTATCTCTTCCTCTCCCTTCCTCTTAAAATCAATGAAGACATATTAAAAAAGAAGGGAGGACCCTGACCGGTTTGGTGTGCCTGCAACCAAGGTACATGCCCTTGACTGGAACCGAACCCGGGACCCTTCAGTCTGCAGGCAAACACACTATCCACTGAGCCAAACTGATTAGAGGTGTTTAAATTTTTTTTAATTAAAAAAAAAAGTACCTTCTATATTTGCTCCGGTCCAACAGTTTATCTAAGGAGCCTTAGACACACAGTCCAAATCCACTAGCTAGTTCAGACTTGATTGTTCTGCCCAGTGGTTAGAATGACTAGGATTGAGATCACTCTTGTCTGGTTACAGGGCCCAGCACCATGGCAGACCCAGAGAGGGCTGGTCCTGATTCTGTCACTACGTGATCTTTTTAATATTTAATATTTAATTCTTCTCACATCTCTGAGCTTTTTAAAAATATATATTTTTACTGATCTCAGAGAAGAAGAGAGAGATAGAAACATCCATGATGAGAATCATTGATCAGCTGCCTCCTGCACGCCCCCTACTGGGGATCAAGCTTGCAACATGGGCATATGCCCTTAACTGGAATCGAACCCAGGACCCTTCAGTTGGAAGGCTGACGCTCTATCCACAGAGCCAAACCTGCTTGGGCATCTCTGAGCTTCTTATTCTCTAGAATGAGAGTAATCCCTGCCCTCCCCAGCCCAATCATCTGATTATTTATAAAGAACAGGACATAACACGTGATGTTTGTGAAACCTCAAGTACCTCGTGATGGTCTCTATATTTTCATTCTGAAGGAACAGAAGGGGTTTTTGTTTGTAAAATATCCTGAAACTTAATTTGAAACCACTTAAAACTGCAGAATTGTTTTTAAAATTTGGTAAATAATGTTTTATAATATTGTAATCCCATCCCCTGAAAAAACTAAAACAAAAAAACAGCTGAAACCGGTTTGGCTCAGTGGATAGAGCGTTAGCCTGCGGTCTGAAAGGTCCCAGGTTCGATTCTGGTCAAGGGCATGTACCTTGGCTGCAGGCACATCCCCAGTAGGGGGTGTGCAAGAGGCAGCTGATGGATGATTCTCTCTCATTGATGTTTCTAACTCTCTCTCCTTTCCTCTCTGTAAAAAATCAACAAAATATATTTAAAACAAACAAACAAAAAAAATCCACACGCACTACAGTCCTCAATCTCTAAAAGGTACTGCACCTGGCACTGCCTTAAGAGGTAAGAGGATTACACTGAACTTGATCGGTTTTACAGGGACTGTCCGGAAACTCATTTCCTTCTTGTTAATCCTCCCCAGAGGTTATATTTCCCCCCATTGATTTTCTTTTTTTTTAAATCCTCACCCAAGGATATTTTTCCATTAATTTTTTTTTTAAGAGGGAGTGGGGGTGGGAGAGAAATTTGATGGAAGAGAGCCACAATAATTGTTTGCCTCTCACACAAGGGATCAAACCTGCTATTTTAAAAAAATTTAATCAATTTTTTCCATTGATTTTTAGAGTGGAAGAGACAGAGAGACACCAATATGAAAGAGACATATCAGTCCTGGCTCAGTGGATAGAGCATCAGCCTGCGGACGGAAGGGTCCCAGGTTCAATTCCCAATCAGAGGCACATGCCCAGGTTGTGAGCTCGATCCCCAGTAGGGGGCGTGCAAGAAGCAGCCGACCAGTGATTCTCGCTCATCATGGATGTTTCTCTCTCCCTTTCCCTTCCTCTCTGAGATCAATAAAAATATATTTTTTTTAAAAAGAAAAAGAAATATCAATTGGTTGCCTCCAGCATACCCCTTCCCCGCCCCCCTCAACCTCCCAAATCAAGGCGGGGAGCCTGCAACCTGGGCATGTGTCCTTGATCAGAATGGAAACTGGGACCCTTCAACCAGCCAGGGCGAACCTGCCATGCTTGAACGGAATCGAACCCATTATCCTCCTGGAGGCGGATGAAGGCTCTAACCACCGCAAAACTCATTTCCTTTTAAAGTCATCATTTTGTTGCCCTTTGCACCCCACCCCCCCCCGCAGAGAGTGCACTGGGCCTGTTTTGGGTGGAAAAACATCCTGGCCCAGAAAGAAGTGGCTGTGAGCTAAGGGCCCCCCAAGTGCACCCTTCTTCCCAAGGGGCTCATAAACTTCAGCGGCTCCTTAGACCCCAAAACTCCTCGTGCGATAGGCCCGCCCCCCAACGCACCTGCCACTCACGGCGCCGCAGCCGCCAGGTCCCGCCCACCCGGGCTAGGTGGGAGGGGCCGCTTCCGGAGCAACCGAAAGTCCCTGTAGCTTAGCAACCAGGTGACAGACAGGCTGCGACGCGGGTCTATCCCGTGGCTGGGCCGGAGCTTGGAGCAAGCCGGCGGGCAATCGCCTTTCCCAAGGAGGACGATTCCCATTCGTGGAGCATCAATCAGGCTCCTTCAAACACGTCGCGCTGCGGAGCCCTGGGAATTCACCGCCTTTCTCACCGATAGGAAACCCCTCGACCCGAGGGACCAGGCTCAGGGCAGGAATCCCACCTGCGGGTTCCCCATTCCAGCGTCTGGAGAAGGAGCAGCAGCTCAGACTTGACCGGAAATGCTTTATTTTCCAAAAATGACTTTGAAACGAGCGTCCATCTAAGCCCAAGTTCCCCGGGGGGACCAGAGATCCCACTTTTGCAAAAAATGGCAAACGGACCCAAGGCCTGCAGGGCAGTGGATGCATCAGACGTGGACGGGGTGCGGCCGACCCCCACCATCCAGGCTCAGTTTACTTGGCAGGAGAACCCTCAGGGTGAGAAAGGGCAAATGTTTTTTGGGGCCCACTGGGCTGAGTGAACCGCGAAGGGCCGAGAAGGCGCCCAAAGGCTGGAGAATGAGTCCGATGAGGCTGGAATCTGCGATGCCGGCTCCGGGCTCCGGGCTGCGCTCACAGGGCCAGCCCCCGCTCCCTGAACAGCTGCTTCAGCGCCTCTTCCAGCTGCGGGTTCGTGCCCTGAAGCCCCTTCACCACCTGCGCCGCCCACTCGAAGTATTCCTGGACCCGGTGCTCCGACCAGCCTGCAAGTGAACGGACAGAGAACGGCTCGTGCAATGGCAGCACGGACAGAAAACGGACTCGTGCAACGGACAGAGAACGGACTCGTGCAACGGACAGAAAACGGACTCGTGCAACGGACAGAAAACGGCTCGTGCAATGGCTCTGCCCACTTCCTGGAGGGCTTGGTGGCGGGCCTTGTCCTGAAATTCCCCCTGGGGCCCAGCTCCTCGGTGTTTTTGCCCGATGCAAGCAGATCAGGTCGGGGATTCGCTTAGGGAAATGGACCAGAACGCCCAGGAAGCTGTCCCCTCCTCCTCACCCCCCACCCCAGGGGGACGGAGCCACCTGGGCCTCCAGAAGATGGGCCCTCCCTGTCCCCTCCGAGCAGGTGAGGGGAAGGGAGGGGAGAGGCTCCTACCCGTCGGGGTGCAGCGGTTCAGGTCCCTCAGGTTGTACAGCTTGTCCGCCAGCTTCACCAGCTTGGCCCCGGGGCTGCTGTGGGGGGCGTGCTCCACCTGCAGCCGCTTCCTCTCGGGCTTGGGCAGCGTCTTGTCGTCCGTCACCTCCTCCACCAGCCGCCGCACCCGCGCCCCGAAGCGCAGCTCCAGCTCGTCCAGGGTGGTGTCCGTGTCCTCCACCGTGTCGTGGAGCAGGGCGGCCTGGGGACAGGCCCCCGCTCAGCCCTGTGGCGCCACCCGGGGCCGGGGCCGGGGGGTGCCCAGGGCTGAATGCGGGGGCGGAGGGTTTACCTGTAACACCGCAATGTCAGTGATCCCCGCCTCGTGGGTCAGGATCCGAGCCACTCCTGCCGGGCAAAGCAGGAAATCAGACCGGATTGGGGGGAGGGAGTGCGGGGGGGTCCCAGCCCGCGGGTGCTGCTGGGGTTTTCTGGAGCCAGAGGGGGCCCCTCACTCACGAGGTGTCCTCGGACCCGTCCTGCACTCTGAGTGTCCATCGTGCACAGGGAACAGCCATGCACACCCCACACCCACACCCCACACCCCGGATTGTTGGAGGCGTCATCACCCCCAATGTGTGGTGCAGAGTGGGTGCTCCATGAGGTGCACGATCCCACCCACCCGTCCTCCCTCCCCCCGGTCCCCCGCGCCCCCCCCCCCCCCCCCGCGCGGCGAGGTTCCTCCCGGGGCTGCGCGCCCACCGATGGGGTGGTTGATGTACGGGGTCCCTTCGGGGTCCATCCGCCGCTGCCTCCGGTGCTTGTGAGCCGCGAAGTCGGCGGCTTCCAGCAGCTGCGCCACCTCCGAGCCCATCGCGCCGGTGGGGCCAGCGGCTGGGGGTTCCGAGAGAGAAGCTGACCGAGCGCCACAGCGCCCCCTGGCGCCGCGGAGGCCGCGGGGATGGCGGAATGTCGTTCAGAAGCGCTCCTCTTGGGGGTGCCGCGCTGGTGGGGTTTTGGGGGGCCGGGGGTGGGCAGCCTCCCGGTTCAAGAACACGTCCTGCGGCTCTGAGGCCACACGGTGTGCGGACTCCAGGGCTCGAAGGCACAGGTGGCCGTGACGGAGGCGGCAGGGCAGTTAGGCCTAACCAACCTCAAGGTCAGAGCCAGCTTTTCCCAGGAGGGACTTCTGACCCCGCCAGGAAGACAGTCTCCAACTTATCCATGTTCTGGAAAATTCCTAAAGCGCTCTAAAAATAACTCTCCCTGCAGGGCGGGGCCTGGTTGCTATGGGCAAGGTCCAGGAGACCGACCTTCTGGAAATGGGAGCCTTTGCTGGGAGCCCTGCTGAGATTCAGGCTCCCAGCCAGCAGTGATGACTGTCTGTCTTTTCTTTTCTTTTTTTAAAAAAAAATATATATTTATTGGTTTCAGAGAGGAAGGGAGAAGGAGAGAGATAGAACCAACAATGATGAGAGAGAATCATTGATTGGCTGCCTTCTGCACGTCCCTTACTGGGGATGTGCCCGCAACCCAGGCATGTGCCCTTGGCCAGAATCGAACCGGGGACCCTTCAGTCCGCAGGCCGACGCTCTATCCACTGAGCCACACCAACCAGGGCTCCTTTTTTTTTTTTTTTTTTTTAAGTTAGTGATTAACATTGGAGTTGCTGATTTGTTAAAAAAATATATTTTTATTTTTATTGATTTCAGAGAGGAAGAGAAAGGAAGAGAGAGATAGGAACATCCATGATGAGAGAGAATCATTGATAGGCTGCCTCCTGCACGCCTCCCCTCCCCCCCAGGGGATTTGGTCTGCAACCCAGGGCATGTGCCCTTGACCGGGAATGGAACCGTGACCTCCTGGTTCCCAGGTGGACGCTCAATCACTGAGCCATGCTGGCTATTACAGGAACTGTCTGCTTTTCTCTCGGGTGCCAGGACAACATTTGCATTTCTTGTGCCATAAGGGTTCGTGCTTCAGTCCCCGGGCACTGACTATGGGCTCTGGGGTGATGTGTGCTGCCACTGCTGTGATTCCGGTCAAGGGCATGTACCTTGGTTGCGGGCACATCCCCAATAGGGGGTGTACAAGAGGCAGCTGGTTGATATTTCTCATCAATGTTTCTAGCTCTCTATCCCTTTCTCCCTTCCTCTCTGTAAAAAATCAAATAAAAAAATTTTTTTTTTTTTTTAAAAAGGAACTCCCAAGTGTGCTCAAGCTCTCTTAAAAAAAAAAAAAAAAAAAGTATTCCTTCTCAGGGGAAGGCGGCTTTGAGGTATGAGGGGTAAGAGCACCTGCAGGCTGCAGGGGCTCCGGATGCCCCTGGGCTGACCTGTCCACTCCTCAGCCGCAGCCCATCCCCAGGTGACAACTCCAGGGGCCAGGATCTGGGACTCTAAATTCCGGGACGGGAGGCTTGTAGCTTACAAACTAGTGGAGAGACAGACAGACCTCACACCTAAAATCACGAAAACACACGGATTGCAAATTCCATTCGGTGAAGAAAAAGTTCCGGGGCCCGGAAAGCAGGTAACAGGAGCCATGCATACGTTGTGGGGGCGAGGGTCAAGGATATTACACACATGATAGCTGGGGGTTGCAATCCTGAATCTTCCCGTGGATGGCTTCAGGGCACCTGTGAGCCCCTGACTTAGTGTTGACAGCTTCTGCATTTAATCCGGGGAGGGGCCAGATTCCTCCGAACTCACACCTCTCGCCTGGCCAGTGGCTGCCCTAGCGAGAGCCAGCCTCCCGGCACTGTCTCCTCTCCCACGGGCCTCCACAGGCTGCTGCTCGTGACCTTGGTGACCGCGGACCTCCGGCACGCTGACCTTGGTCGGGGCCGGGGCCCGAACCAGGGCCGCTGCGCGTCTTTCTCCGGGTGTTCCCACGCGCGCCCCCTGCAGGTCCCGGTGGGAACAGCCGAGGCGCGCCCCCGGCTCCTCTGCGCATGCGGAGCCGGCCGGGCGCCCCGTCCCTTTCCTCCCGGCGCGCGCGCACGACGTCCCCTCTGACGTCAGGAGGGCGTCCGCCGCAGAGACCGCGACGGCGCGCGCCCCCTGCAGGTCTCGGTGGGAACAGACGAGGCGCGCTCCCGGCTTCTCTGCGCATGCGGAGCCGGCCGGGCGCCCCGCCCCTTTCCTCCCGGGGCGCGCGCGCGCACGACGTCGCCTCTGACGTCAGGAGGGCGTGGTCCCCTCACAGCGGATTCCGGAGCCTGGACTCCGCCCGCCTCAGAGTCCGCGAGACGGTGCGCGCCCCTGGGGAGCCCTCCGCGATGACGGTGAGTGGTCCAACCCCGGCCACCGTCCCGGGGACCCCCCCAAACCCGGCCACCGTCCCGGGGACCCCCCCCCAAACCCGGCCACCGTCCTGGGGGTGGTGGTGAGGGTGGGTGGGTGTGCCCATCCCCCGCGCCTGCACCCCTTCGCACCTGCTCGGACCACTCCCTTCTCACCTGACTTGGCCCTCCTTGTGGGGGGGCTGTTCCCCGACCCCCCCCAAACCCCAAGCCTCACGCTGACCTTTGCACCGCCCCCCTCCGCAGGCCAGCTCCGTGGAGCAGCTGCGGAAGGAGGGCAACGAGCTGTTCAAATGCGGGGACTACGAGGGCGCCCTGGCGGCCTACACGCAGGCCCTGGACCTGGGGGCTGCGACGCCCCAGGACCAGGCCATTCTGCACCGGAACCGGGCCGCCTGCCACCTTAAGCTGGTGAGGGAGCCCCCTTTCCCCCCCACTCTCTCTGCTCTTCCCCCCCCCCCCCCCCCCCGGGGTCTGCCGGTCCGCCTTGCATATCTCGCCGCTGCGTGGGGGGGCCCTGACTGGACATTCACCTGTGGGATGTCTTTTTTTTTTAATATATTTTATTGATTTTTTACAGAGAGGAAGGGTAAAGGATAGAGAGCTAGAAACATTTGTGAGAGAGATACATCGATCTGCTGCCTCCTGCACACCCCCTCCTGGGGATGTGCCCGCAACCAAGATACATGCCCCCAACCGGAATCGAACCTGGGACCCTTGAGTCCGCAGGCTGATGCTCTATCCACTGAGCAAAACCAGTTTCCGCTGTGGGATGTCTTTTGGGGCCTCTGGGTAGTAGGAGGCCCCGAGATTCTGGAGAACAACTCTGATCTTTTTTTTCTTTTTTGTAATATATTTTGTTGATTTTTTACAGAAAGTAAGGGAGAGGGATAGAGAGCCAGAAACATGGATGAGAAAGAAACATCGACCAGCTGCCTCCTGCACAACCAGTCCTGGGAATGTGCCTGAAACCAATGCACATGCCCCTGACCGGAATCGAACCTGGGACCCTTCAGTCTGCAGGCTGACGCTCAATCCACTGAGCCAAACCGGTTTTGGCTTATTGATTTTTTACAGAGAGGAAGGGAGAAGGAGAGAGTTAGAAACATCGATGAGAGAGAGACATCGACCAGCAGCCTCCTGCACCCCCCCCACTGGGGATGTGCCCACAACCAAGGTCCATGTCCTTGACCGAAATCGAACCTGGGACCCTTGAGTCCGCAGGCGGATGCTCTATCCGCTGAGCCACACCGGTTTCGGCTGATGCTCTTGTTTTTTTTCCTTTTGCAGGAGGATTACAGCAAAGCAGAAACCGAGGCCTCCAAAGGTCTTGTGTGTGTGGAGGGGGCCGTGGGGCTTCGGTGGCGGGACCCCTGCGCTATCACCTTCTCCTCTCTGCTCCCCCCCCACCCCCCCAAGCGCACCTGCCTTCTGTCCCACTTCCTCGGGCCTTTCCTTTTCTGCAGCTACCCTCACCTTCTCTGAGGCTGGAGTGCTGAGCCCCCCCACGCGTCCCCCCGCCACCTTCCTCTGGCCCTCGAGACCTGTCCCTCCTGCTCCCGCCTGGAGACCGGGGCCTCCCGGGCGCTGACCGGGCTCCCGTTTGTGCTCAGCCATCGCCGAGGACGGCGGGGACGTCAAGGCGCTGTTCCGGCGGAGCCAGGCCCTGGAGAAGCTGGGCCGCCTGGACCAGGCCGCCCTGGACCTGCAGCGCTGCGTGAGCCTGGAGCCCAGGAACAGAGCGTTCCAGGAGGCCCTGCGCAGCCTGGCGGGCCAGATCCAGGAGAAGGTGCGTGAGGGAGGGGCGTGGGGAGCACGGGGGCGGAGGGACCCCGGTGAAGGGGTGTGGGTCGGGGGCGGAAGGAAATAGTTCTGCACAGTCGAGGGACAGCACGCCAGCTTACAGAACGATGCTCAGCCTCGCCAGCGGGTAGGGAAATGCAAACTAAAATAAAGGCAAGGGCCAAAACCAGTGTGGCTCAGTGGATAGAGCATCGTCAGCCTGTAGACTGAAAGGTCCCGGGTTGGATTCCGGTCAAGGGCATGGACCTTGGTTGCGGGCACATCCCCAGTAGGGGGTTTGCAGGAAGCAGCTGATTGATGTTTCTAACTCTCTATCCCTCCCTGTAAAAAAAAAAATTTAAAAAAACATATTAAAAAAAAATAACATACAATACCGGCAAGGTGCTGACTTCTCGTCGGTCTGTCTGGCACTACTTATTTATCTTTATTTTTATTTTTAAAAATATATTTAATTGATTGTTCCAGAGAGGAAGGGAGAGGGATAGAGAGTTAGAAATATCAATGAAAGAGAAACATCGACCAGCTGCCTCCTGCACACCCCCCCAATGGGGATGTGCCCGCAACCAAGGTCCATGCCCTTGACCGGAATCGAACCTGGGACTCTTGAGTCCGAAGGCTGACGCCCTAACCACTGAGCAACACCGGTTTCGGCTCGGCATCGCTCTTAAAACAGTAAATAAGCAGGTGCCGTGCTCCAGTGTGTTTACCTGTCGCACCTAACGCCTTCCCCGTGTACACGAGCTGGCGTGTGTGTTTATGGCAGCCTCGTCGGGTCTCAGTGGAAACCCGGAGTTTGCCTAAATGCCCTGCGGTAGGGGGATGGCTGACTATGCCGGGCGGCGTCCTACCTGGCAGTTACCGAGAGCGGAGAGCAGGCGCATCCACATGCGTAGACACGGAAGGCTGACGCTTAAATGGAAAAAAGAAAAACATGCAATCACACAGGATGATGTCATTTGTGTTATAACCTGTTTTCCCCACATACACGCCCAAGAACATGCCATATTTTTTTTTTCTGCACGTACACTTGGGTATGTAAGTAGGGAGAAAAATGACTTTAAAAATACACGTCAAGCCGAAACCGGTGTGGCTCAGTGGATAGAGCGTCGGCCTGCGGACTGAAGGGTCCCGGGTTCGATTCCGGAAAAGGGCATGTACCTTGGTTGCGGACACATCCCCAGCAGGGGGCATGCAAGAGGCAGCTGATCAATGACTCTCATTGATGTTTCTCTCTCTCTCTCTCTCTCTCCCTTTCTCTCTGTAAAAAATCAATAAAATATGCTGAAACCAGTTTGGCTCAGTGGTAGAGCGTTGATGTGCGGACTGAAAGGTCCCGGGTTCGATTCCGGCCAAGGGCACGTAGTTTGGTTGCGGGCTCATCCCCAGTGGGGGGTGTGCAGGAGGCAGCTGATGGATGATTCTCTCTCATCGACATTTCTAGCTCTCTATCTCTCTCCCTTCCTCTCTGTAAGAAAAATCAATAAAATATATTTAAAAAATAAATACACGTCAAAATGTTACACAGAGCCCTGTGTTGAGCAGGATCAGGGAGCGCCTGGGCCGGGCGGGAGCGGGTGCTGTGACTGATGAGTCATGCTTGACGTGGGTGCCAGAGGGCAGGGAGCCAGGACCGTGGGGAGGGAGAGTCCTGGGGTGATCTTGATCGTTCAGATTATTTTATTTTATAAAATATATTTTATTGACTTTTCACAGAGAGGAGAGAGAGGGATAGAGAGTTAGAAACATCCATCAGTTGCCTCCTCCCCACTGGGGATGTGCCCGCAACCAAGGTCCATGCCCTTGACCGGAATCGAACCTGGGACCCTTCAGTCCGCAGGCCGACGCTCTATCCACTGAGCCACACCAGTAAGGGCTGTTCGGATTATTAAAAAAAACCTAAAAAACTCCAAAGGAGGACGCTCTGCCCTCACCTCCTGCTGGCTCCCAGCAGAGATGGCGCCGCTGGGAGGGGTGGGCTCTGTCTGAGAGGATGCCTCCCTCTGCGGGCACTGCCCTCCGCACTGTGCCCAAGCGGGAAGCCGCTCAGGAGGAAAATGGCCGCGGGGAGTTGGGGAGAAGCTGCCAGGCGAGTCCCTTCCTGCCCACAGGAGCGGGGTGCCAGCCCGAACCCTGGCACCCTCGCCCGGCCTCCCCCCGGCGGGAGCCAGGCCGGGGAGGGGCCGAGAGAACAGAGGGGCCGTGCGTGTGTGTGTGTGTGTGTGTGTGTGTGTGTGTTTCTCTCTGTGTGAGTGTTTCTCTGTGTGTGTGTGTCTGTGTGTCTCTGTGTGTGTGTGTGTGTGTTTCTCTCTGTGTGAGTGTCTGTGTGTGTGTGTGTCTGTGTGTGTGTGTGTCTGTGTGTTTCTCTCTGAGTGTGTGTGTGTGTGTGTGTCTGTGTGTGTGTTTCTCTGTGTGAGTGTTTCTCTGTGTGTCTCTCTGTGTGTGTCTGTGTGTTTCTCTCTGTGTGAGTGTCTCTGTGAGTGTGTGTGTGTGTGTGTCTGTCTGCCTGTCTCTGGCCCACAGCGGCGATGGCCCATGCCTGTCGCCCTGTCGCAGGTGCGGTACATGTCCTCCACGGACGCCAAGGTGGAGCAGATGTTTCAGATCCTGCTGGACCCCCAGGAGAAGGGCACCGAGAAGAAGCAGAAGGTGAGGGCCTGGGCCGAGGGAGAGCCGGACGCCGGGGGCCGAGCCTGCTGAGTGCCCTGTGCTGGGCTCCACCCCCGGACCCCTGTTCCTGCCAGGGGCTCGGGACCCCACGTTCTCTACCTACCAGCCCCGAGAGCAGGCTCTTCCCCTGCTTACAAAAAGGGGCCCGGCCAGTGTGGCTCAGTGGTTGAGATCAACCTAGGAACCAGGAGGTTAAGGTTCGATTCCCGGTCAGGGCACATGCCCAGGTTTTGGGCTCGATCCCAAGTGAGAGGCGTGCAAGAGGCAGTATATCAGTGATGCTCTCTCATCATTGATGTTTCTCTCTCTCCCCCTCTCCCTTCCTCCCTGAAATCAATGAAAATATATTTTAAAAATTCAGAGAGAAGAACAAACCAAAGAGGTGCACTGAGGTTGGTTGAGGTTCAGTGTGTAGCCAGGGTCACAGCCGGGCCCGAGTGCGGGCCTCTGCCTGCCCGGTCCTGTGTGCGTGCGTGTATGTGTATGTGTGTGTGCGTGTGCGCGCTGAGTCCGTGTCCCCACGCGCCCCCTCCCCTGCAGGCCTCCCAGAACCTGGTGGTGCTGGCCCGGGAGGAGGCCGGGGCCGAGAAGATCTTCCGGAGCAACGGCGTGCCGCTGCTGCAGCGCCTGCTGGACACGGGCGAGGCCGACCTCATGCTGGCCGCGCTGCGCACGCTGGCCGGCATCTGCTCCGAGCACCAGTCGCGGGTACGTGGCGGGGGGGGGGGGTCTGCCGACAGCCCTCTGTCCGAGCATCCGTCCCTCCGTCCATCTGTTCGTCCATCCGTTCGTCCATCCGTCCCTCCGTCCCTCCCTCCGTCTCTCTATCCATCCCGTCCCTTCCTCCGTTCCTCCATTCCTCCCTCCATCCGTCCCTCTCTCCGTCCCTCTCTCCGTCCCTCCGTCCGACCCTCCATCTGTCCCTCCATCTGTCCCTCCATCTGTCCCTCCCTCCATCTCTCTATCCACCCGTCCCTCCGTCTGTCCCTCCGTCCGTCCATCCATCCGACCCTCCATCTGTCCCTCCATCCGTCCCTCCGTCTGTCCCTCCATCCGTCCATCCCTCCGTCCGACCCTCCATCTGTCCCTCCATCCGTCCCTACGTCTGTCCCTCCCTCCATCTCTCTATCCATCCATCCCTCTATTCATTCGTCCCTCACTCCGTCCCTCCGTCCATCCGTCCCTCCATCCGTCCCTCCTTCCTTCTACCCCTCGTCGTACTCCAAAGACAGCTTGAGGCAGAGTACACGGAGGCCTGTGAGAGGAGAGGAGAGTAGGACACGGCTCAAAAAGGCCAACATGACGTGGGCCACCTGGAGCCGGGAGAGGGCAAGGCCACCCGCCGACACCGGTGCCTGCTCTGGGGCTTGGGAGCGTGGCCGGTCGCTCCTGCAGCTGCTCCCGACGAGGCCCGGTCGCCGACTCACTCGCTGTCCGTGCGGGGCGAGCAGGCTGGTCCGAGACACAGGGCACCCCTCCTCCCCCGAGCACCATCCGGCATCTCCCCGGGGGTCCTCAGGCGGGAGGTGGTCAGCGATGTCCCCACAGTGTCTCTGCCCCCCAGACAGAGACCAGATCGGAGGGGCCTGTCACTCAGCCGCCTCTCAGCGCAGACACGTCGTGGGGGACATCCTGCCCAGGCCGGGCGGGGAGGCCGGCCCCCGGGGACAGGGAGGATCCCCAGCCGGTGCTCTGTGCTCTCTCCGCAGACGGTGGCCACGCTGAGCGTGCTGGGGACGCGGCGGGTGGTCTCCGTCCTGGGCGTGGAGAGCCAGGCCGTGTCGCTGGCCGCCTGCCACCTGCTGCAGGTGATGTTTGACGCCCTCAAGGAAGGCGTCAAGAAGGGCTTCCGGGGCAAAGAGGGCGCCATCATCGTGGGTGAGTGCAGGCGGGGCTGTGGTGGCCGGGGTTGGGCATGGGGGGGCCGGGGCTGGGCCGCCAGGTCTTCTGGGAAGGTGGCCTGGTGGCTGTTTCCCTCCACGTCCTGAGCAGCCGGGGGCTAGTGGGGCAGCTGGAGCCCAGCCCAGGGGTCAGGATGGGGTCCCCTCCCTCTTTTTTAATTTAATTTAATTATATTTTAAATATATTTTATTGACTTTTTTTTACAGAGAGGATAGAGTTGTGGGTTTTTTTAAAAAATATATATATATTTTATTGATTTTTACAGAGAGGAAGGGAGAGGGATAGAGAGTTAGAAACATTGACGAGAGAGAAACATCGATCAGCTGCCTCCTGCACACCTCCACCGGGGATGTGCCCACAATCAAGGTACATGCCCTTGACTGGAATTGAACTTGGGACCTTTCAGTCTGCAGGCCGATGCTCCAACACTGAGCCAAACCGGCTTTGGCCAAGATATTTTGATTGATTTCAGAGAGGAAGGGAGAGAGAGAGAAGCATAAATGATGAGAGCATCATGGACCGGCTGCCTCCTGCACGCCCCACACTGGGGATGGAGCCCACCACCCGGGCCTGTGCCCTGACCGGGAATCGAACCCTGACCTCCTGGTTCACAGGTCAATGCTCAACCCCTGAGCCACGCCGGCCGGGCCCCCTTGCTCTTTGTCTCTGGCCTCTTGGGAAAGTTCAGAGGTCACTCAGGGCTGGGCCGCCCGGTAACCTCAGGTCTTCTCGCTGGCAGACCCCGGCCGGGAGCTGAAGGTCCTCGTCGGCAGCCTGCTGGAGCTGCTGGCCGAGGCGGGCGTCTCGGCACAGGGCCGGGACCACGCACTGGGCCTGCTCATCAAGGCCGTGCCCCGCGCGTCTCCCAAGGACCCCGACAACAGCCTGGCCCTCTGGGTCATCGACCAAGGTAGGCTGCTTCAGAGAGCGCTGGGACCGCGCCCACGGGGCCTCTCGCCTGGAGGGGCCGAGCACAGCCCGGGGCCTGTGCCCGGCCTTCGGGCACCCTGAGGCAGACCCTCCAGCTGGCACTGTGCCCACGCACGCACCCCGGGCAGGCCCGCCAGCAGGTTTCGGGGAGGCGGGATCCACCCTCTGTGTCTGAAGGCTGTTCAGGGATCGAGTATTGCTTCTGTACCCGGGGAGGAGGACAGAGGGAGTGAGAGAGAGAAGCAGCAATGATGAGAGAGAACCATGGAGCGGCTGCCTCCTGCACGCCCCACACTGGAGACGGAGCCTGCAACCCAGGCCTGTGCCCTGACCGGGAATCGAACCCAGGACCCTTCAATTTGCAGGCCAACGCTCTATCCACTGAGCCAACCAGCTAGGGCCGTGATTGCCATTTTTCCCTTCAGTTTTTATTTTTTAAATACATATATATATATAATATATATTAATAATTTTTAATATACATATATTTTAGCCGAAACCGGTGTGGCTCAGTGGCTAGAGCATCTGCCTGCAGACTGAAGGGTCCCAGATTCGATTCTGGTCGGGGGCATGTACCTTGGTTGCGGGCACATCCCCGGTGGGAGGTGTGCAGGAGGCAGCTGGTCGATGATTCCCTCTCTCCGATATTTCTAGCTCTCTGTCCCTCTCCCTTCCTCTCTGTATTTTAAAAAAACAATAAATAGATAAATAAATAAATACGTGGGGTGTCTTCTCAGGCCTGAAGAAGATCCTGGCGGTGGGGGGCGCCGTGCAGGAGGCGCCCGGGGAGCTCGCGGTGACCGCCAACAGCCGCATGAGCGCCTCCATCCTGCTCAGCAAGCTCTTCGACGACCTCAAGTGCGACGCCGAGAGAGAGAACTTCCACCGCCTGTGCGAGAACTACATCAGGTGAGCGGGCGAGCGAGCGAGCGAGGCGCCCTCTCCACCGGCCCGCCCGGCCCGGCCCGGCCCTGGCTCCTTAGGAGGCGGGCTGGGGTGCGGGGAAGCAATGAAAGGCTTTCCACTCGGGCAGTGGCTTGGGGAGGCCCCACAGGGGCCACGGGTCCAGGCCCACGCCTGTCCCCACGGGGATCCTCTTCCTCAGTTCTCCGTGAAGCCGCCTCACGCCCAGACTCAGCGTTCACTGGGCACTTGCTGTCTCTGAACACAGCAGTGCCACATGCCAGTTCTCTCTCTCTCTCTCTCTCTCTCTCTCTCTCTCTCTCTCTCTCTTTTTTTTTTTTTTAATATATTTTATTGATTTTACACAGAGAGGAATTGAGAGGGATAGAGAATTAGAAACGTCCATGAGAGAGATACATCGACCAGCTGCCTCCTGCACACCCCCCACTGGGGATGTGCCCGCGACCAAGGTCCATGCCCTTGACCGGAATCAAACCCGGGACCTTTCAGTCCGCAGACCGACGCTCTGTCCACTGAGCCAAACTGGTTTTGGCTCTCTCTCTCTCTCTCTCTCTTTTTTTTTTTAATAATTAAGAAAAATATATTTGGCCCTAGCCAGATTGGCTCAGTGGATAGAGCGTCGGCCTGCGGACTGAAGGGTCCCAGGTTCAATTCCGGTCAAGGGCATGTACCTTGGTTGCGGGCACGTCCCCGGTAGGGGGTGTGCAGGAGGCAGCTGAATCGATGTTTCTAGCGCTCTTGTCTCTCTCCCTTCCTCTCTGTAAAAAGTCAATAAAATATATTAAAGAAAAAAAAGAAAAGAAAAATATGTTTGTATCGATGTCAGAGAGAAGGCAGAGGGAGAGAGAGAGAGAGAAACATCCATGATGAGAGAGACTCATGGATCGGCTGCCTCCTGCAGGCCCCTCACGGGGATGGAGCCGGCAACCCGGGCCCTGCCCTCGGCTGGGATCAAACCTGGGACCTTCTAGACCGAGTCTCTATCCACTGAGCCAAACGGTTAGGGCTGTCCTGCTCTTAAGGAGCTTACAGCTGAGAAGACTCTGGACAGATGATGAAAGAGGGACAGTTTCAGCCAAAACCGGTGTGGCTCAGTGGTAGAGCGTCGGTCTGCGGACTGAAAGGTCCCGGGTTCGATTCCGGTCAAGGGCATGAACCTTGGTTGCGGGCATATCCCCAGTAGGGGGTGTGCAAGAGGCAGCTGGTCGATGTTTCTCTCTCATCGATGTTTCTAGCTCTCTATCTCTCTCCCTTCCTCTCTGTAAAAAAGTCAATAAAATATATATTTAAAAAAAGAATGAAGCCAAAACCGGTTTAGCTCAGTGGATAGAGCGTCGGTCTGCGGACTGAAGGGTCCCGGGTTCGATTCCGGTTAAGAGCATGAACCTTGGTTGCGGGCATATCCCCAGTAGGGGGTGTGCAAGAGGCAGCTGGTCGATGTTTCTCTCTCATCGATGTTTCTAGCTCTCTATCTCTCTCCCTTCCTCTCTGTAAAAAAGTCAATAAAATATATATTTAAAAAAAGAATGAAAAAAAAGAAAGAAAGAGGGACAGTTTCAGATCTCACCGGGCACAGGAGACAGGCCGGGCGGCGTGGGCAGAAGGCGGGAAATGGCCACCGTCCCTGCCCCGGCTGGAGGGAGGGAGGGAGGGTCCCCGTGCGGGGGGCCCGGTGTGACGGCCGCCCCTGTGCCCGCAGAAGCTGGTTCGAGGACCACGGGCTGGCCGGGAAGCTGCGGGCCATCCAGACGGTGAGCTGCCTCCTGCAGGGCCCCTGCGACGCGGGCAACCGGGCGCTGGAGCTGGGCGGCGTGATGGAGAGCGTGATCGCCCTGTGCGCCTCGGAGCGGGAGGAGGAGCAGCTGGTGGCCGTGGAGGCGCTGATCCACGCGGCCGGCAAGGCCAAGCGCGCCTCCTTCATCACGGCCAACGGCGTCTCGCTGCTCAAGGACCTGTACAAGCGCAGCGACAAGGACAGCATCCGCATCCGGGCGCTGGTGGTGAGACGGGGGCCGCCGGGCAGGGTCCCCCCCCCCCATCCCAGCTCCCGCTAGGGGAGCTGCAGGGCATGTCAGGCCAGAGGCACGGGCCCTGCCTCCTTCCCAGTGTGTCCGCCTCTCTCTACCCAGGTGTGTGTCCTGTGGCCACCCAGTCTCACCTCCTGCTGCCCCAGAGGGCGGCCTGGCGGGGGGCATGGCCTCCAAGAGCCTGGCAGGGGCCAGGGGTGGTCCACCCCGGGGGTGCAGCTGCCCAGCTCTGCCTCCGTCCCCCAGAGGCCCACTGGCCCCTGCCTCTCTCCCCAGGGACTCTGCAAGCTCGGCTCGGCCGGGGGGACGGACTCCAGCATGAAGCAGTTTGCTGAAGGCTCCACCCTCAGGCTGGCTAAGCAGTGTCGCAAGTGAGTGGTGTGGCTCCGCCTATCGGCCTGCCCTCAGGAGGGGCCTGGGAGGGGGTGGGGTCTCCCCCTGGAACCCCCCTGGTTTTGCCCTGTGAGCTGCTTCCTGGCTTTTTTTTTATTTTTTATTTTTTATTTTTTAAAATATATTTTTATTGATTTTGTACAGAGAGGAAGGGAGAGAGATAGAGAGCTAGAAACATCAATGAGAGAGAGTCATCGACCAGCTGCCTCTTGCACACCCCCTACTGGGGAAATGCCCGCAACCAAGGTACATGCCCTTGACCGGAATCGAACCTGGGACCTTTCAGTCCCCAAGCCGACGCTCTATCCATTGAGCCAAACCGGTCTCGGCTATTTTTTATATTTTATTGATTTTTGTACAGAGAGGAAGGGAGAGAGGCAGAGAGTTAGAAACATCAATGAGAGAGAGTCATCGACCAGCTGCCTCTTGCACACCCCCCACTGGGGATGTGTCCGCAACCAAGGTACATGCCCCTGACTGGAATCAAACCCGGGGCCCTTCAGTCCCCAAGCCGATGCTCTATCCACTGAGCCAAACTGGTCCCGGCTGCTTCCTGGCTTTGTTTGTTTGTTTGTTTTTAATATATTGATTTTTTACAGAGAGGAAGAGAGAGGGATAGAGAGTTAGAAACATCGATGAGAGAGAATCATCGATCAGCTGCCTCTAGCACACCCCCCACTGGGGATGTGCCCGCAGCCAAGGTACATGCCCTTGTCCAGAATCGAACCCGGGACCTTTCAGTCCACAGCCTGACGCTCTATCCACTGAGCCAGTCCAGTTTCGGCTGCTTCCTGTCTTGAGCAGGTGCCCCAGCCCCTGGCGTCCCCCTCCCTCCCATCCTGGTTGTCTGACGGTTGTCCCCTGCCTGGCCCGTCCCCAGGTGGCTGTGCAACGACCAGATTGACGCGGGCACGCGGCGCTGGGCCGTGGAGGGCCTGGCCTACCTCACCTTCGACGCCGACGTGAAGGAGGAGTTCGTGGAGGACAAGGCGGCCCTGAAGGCTCTGTTCCAGCTCAGCCAGGTAGCCCCGGCTCCTGGTCACCGGGCGCCCAGCAGGCTTCCCGATGCTCGTGGCCCAGGGAGGGAGGGCTGGTAGCTGGAGTGATCCCACTGCGTGGCGCCCGGGGTGGTCTCGCTGCATGGCGTCCGGGGTGGTCCCACTGTGTGGCGTCCGGGGTGGTCCCACTGCGTGGCGCCCGGGGTGGTCCCGCTGCATGGCGCCCGGGGTGGTCCCACTGTGAGGCGCATGGGGTGGTCCCACTGCGTGGCGCCCGGGGTGGTCCCGCTGCATGGCGCCCGGGGTGGTCCCACTGCATGGCGTCCGGGGTGGTCCCGCTGCGTGGCGCCCGGGGTGGTCCCACTATGTGGCGCCCGGGGTGGTCCCACTGTGAGGCGTCCGGGGTGGTCCCACTGTGAGGCGTCCGGGGTGGTCCCGCTGCATGGCGTCCGGGGTGGTCCCACTGTGAGGCGTCCGGGGTGGTCCCAGTGTGTGGCGTCCGGGGTGGTCCCACTGTGAGGCGTCCGGGGTGGTCCCACTGTGAGGCGTCCGGGGTGGTCCCACTGTGTGGCGCACGGGGTGGTCCCACTGTGAGGCGCACGGGGTGGTCCCACTGTGAGGCGCACGGGGTGGTCCCACTGTGAGGCGCACGGGGTGGTCCCACTGTGTGGTGTCCGGGGTGGTCCCACTGTGTGGCGTCCGGGGTGGTCCCCCTGCGTGGCGTCCGGAGTGTCCCACTGTGTGGCGTCCGGGGTGGTCCCGCTGTGTGGCGTGCGGGGTGGTCCCACTGTGAGGCGTCCGGGGTGGTCCCACTGTGAGGCGTCCGGGGTGGTCCCAGTGTGAGGCGTCCGGAGTGGTCCCACTGTGAGGCGTCCGGAGTGGCCCACTGTGTGGCGTCCGGGGTGGTCCCACTGCGTGGCGTCCGGGGTGAGGCGCCCGGGGTGGTCCCACTGTGAGGTGTCCGGGGTGGTCCCAGTGTGTGGCGTCCGGGGTGGTCCCACTGTGTGGCATGGACATGCTGGCTGCCCCACGGTGTGGAAATGATGAACACTCCAGAGGAGGTGGGGTCACGTGCTGGAGCTCCCAATCTGGAGCCAGGCTGGGCCTGGGCACGTCCCCAGATTCATGCTGGTGCCATGCGGTGCGCCAGGGGCCGAGCTGGGGTCCTGGGCGCGGGCGGCACTGGCGTCAGTGCCGCGCTCCCCCCTCCTCCCCTCCCCGCAGTCCGAGGAGCGCTCGGTGCTCTTCGCCGTGGCCTCGGCGCTGGTGAACTGCACCAACAGCTACGACTACGAGGAGCCAGACCCCAAGATGGTGGAGCTGGCCAAGTACGCCAAGCAGCATGTGCCGGAGCAGCACCCCAAGGTGAGGCCCGGGAGGAGCAGGGAGAAGGCGCTTCCCGGGACCCTTGGCCCGGGGCACCCACAGCAGACCAGCCTCTCGTTAAGGGGGTTTCTCCCCCTTTGTTTCCATGTCCGCCCATCCGTGCTGTGAGGTCCCCTCTCCCTGGCTACTGAGCCCACCTCCTTTTGTTTTCTTTTAATATATTTTATTGATTTTTTCACAGAGGAAGGGAGAGAGATAGAGAGTTAGAAACATCGATGAGAGAGAAACATCCATCCGCTGCCTCTTGCACACCCACTACCGAGGATGTGCCCGCAACCAAGGTCCATGCCCTTGACCGGAATCGAACCTGGGACCCTTCAGTCCGCAGGCCGACGCTTTACCCACTGAGCCACACCGGTTTCGCCTGAGCCGAGCCTCTTGCTAAGCCGCCTCCTTCCGCAGGACAAGCCGAGCTTCGTGCGGGCCCGGGTGAAGAAGCTGCTGGCCGCGGGCGTGGTGTCCGCCATGACGTGCATGGTGAAGACCGAGAGCCCCGTGATGACCAGCTCCTGCCGGGAGCTGCTGTCCAGGTGAGCTGGCGCCGGCCGAGGGAGCGGGGCCCGGGGCCGTGGCCTCTGGGGCAGGGGCGCTGCCCGGCCGCCCCCTCCCCTGAGCCCGCCCCCCACCGCCGCCTTCTCCCCGCAGGGTCTTCCTGGCTCTGGTGGAGGAGGCGGAGGACCGCGGCACGGTGGTGGCCCAGGGCGGGGGCAAGGTGAGCCGTCCTCCCTCCCTCCCTCCCTCCCTCCCTCCCTCCCTCCCTCCCTCCCTCCCTCCCTCCCGGTCTCCCCTGCAGAACCCGACTCCGGGGCTGCTGCACCAGCAGCCAGTGTCAGATGTGGAGCAAAAAGCATTATAACGGGCCCTGGCCCAACCTGGCTCAGTGGACAGAGCGTCGGCCTGCGGACTGAAGGGTCCCGGGTTCGATTCCCGTCAAGGGCACATGCCCGGGTTGTGGGCTCGGTCCCCAGCAGGGGGCGTGCAGGAGGCCGCCAATCAGTGATTCTCTCATCATTGATGTTTCTTTCTCTCTCCCCCTCTCCCTTTTTCTCAGAAATTAAAAAAAAAAAGAGCATTATAAATGGGAGTGGGGTGTGGGGGGTAGGGAGGAAGGCCCTGCTGTTGAGTGGGTGATGCTAAGGGGCTGGGTCTCCTGTTAAGATGCTGAGTTAGCTTTTCCCTGTGGCCTGGACCTCCTTAGTCCCCTGCCATGGCACAGCCATGTCCAGCCCTTACATGGTGTTTCAGGAAGTGCTTGGGTGGCCTAATGGGACCTCAGAGGCGACGGACGAGGGTCTGAGCCCCGTGATCGGCAAGCCTTGGTGGGGTGCAGAGCGGGGAGGGGGGCGGGGAGAACAGGGAGGGCGCACAGTCGGGGCCTCGGGGCCTGGCAGCGTGGGCCTCACGCCCGGGCTCGCCGTGACCCCCGAGGGCCTGTCCCCGCAGGCTCTGCTCCCGCTGGCCCTGGAGGGCACGGACGTGGGGCAGACGAAGGCGGCCCAGGCCCTCGCCAAGCTCACCATCACCTCCAACCCCGAGATGACCTTTCCCGGAGAGCGGGTGCGTTCCCTCCTCCCGGCCTGGCCCCCCCCCTCCTCCTCTCACTGGGCCTCTGACCTGCGGTGGCTCCTCCTCAGGACCCACAGGAAGTGGGACGGGGCGGGCATGCTGGGGTGTGTGTGTGTGTGTGTGTGTGTGTGTGTGTGTCCATGGGCTGGCGGGGGCTGGGCCGGAAGCCCTGACAGCGGGGGCCCCGTCGCAGGTCTATGAGGTGATCCGGCCCCTCGTGTCCTTGCTGCACCTCAACTGCTCAGGCCTGCAGAACTTCGAGGCGCTCATGGCTCTCACCAACCTGGCGGGGATCAGCGAGAGGCTGCGGTAAGGGGGCTTCTCCTCGGGGTGCGGCCTGGGCGGGGCTTCAGGGCTCAGGTTACCCCCAAGGAAGCACCTCACTGTTCGGAAAGCAGTCTTTTTATTTATTATTTTATTTTTATTTTTATTTTTTACAGAGAGGAAGGGAGAGAGAGAGTTAGAAACATCGATGAGAGAAACATCGATCAGCTGCCTCCTGCACACCCCCTACCGGGGATGTGCCCGCAACCAAGGTCCATGCCCTTGACCGGAATCGAACCTGGGACCTTTTAGTCTGCAGGTTGACGCTCTATCCACTGAGTCACACTGGTCAGGACTGGAAAGCAGTCTTTGTCCTTGTATGTGAGAGCCCTTTTCCATGCAGCTGAGGGGATAGTTCCATGAGGTGAGGGTTCTCGGCCGTGGACTGGCCTGTTGGGTGCAGTGGATGGAGTGTCAGCCTGCAGCCCGGAGGGTCCCGGGGTTTGATTCCGGTCAAGGGCACGCACTTCAGTCGCAGGCTTGTTCCCGGCCCCCGTCAGGGCACGTGTGGGAGGCAAACAATCGATGTGTCTCTCTTACATCGATGTTTCTCTCTCTGTCTCTCCCTCTCCTTTCCACTCTCTCTAAAAAAAAAACCAAAAAAAAAAAACACCCGAAATATCTTTGGGTGAGGATTAATGAAAAGAAGCAGAAGAAAAAAGGGTATTGGCCATAACGGCAGGCTCCAGAGTCAACTGCCTGGGTTCGAATCCTGGTTTCTCTGGTTACCGGCGTGTAACCTCAACCAAGTTACTCAATCACCCCATGCCTCGGTTTCCCCTCTGTGAAACGGGATGGTTGTAGTGCCTGCCTCGTCGAATCGTGGTGAAAAGAATCCAATGAGAAAGAACATCTAAAAGCTCTTAACACGAAGGCGCCTGGCTCCCAGCGATGTGCCCGGTGCACACGTCTTAGCCTTGGTTTTCTCTTCCGCAAAGTAGTCGTGCCCAGTCACACCAGCAGGGGGCGTGGGGAGGCTGAGGTCAGACAGCCTGATTGCCAGGTCCGGGCTAGGGCTCGGTGGCCGTGCCAGCAGCGCCATCACCCCCACCCTTGGCCCCGAATTCCTCATCCAGAGCCTTTCCCACGGTCCCACGTGAGCTCCCAGGCCTGGGGAGACGGTTGGAAGCCACTGCCGTTCACACCTGGTGCCGGAGGGCCCGTGGACATGGCCCAGGCGGGCCCAGGGCCGGATGCCCCAGGGACACGGTGGCGGGGGCTCTGACGGCGCCAACCCGCCCGCCCGCCCTCGACCCCGCAGGCAGAAGATCCTGAAGGAGAAGGCCGTGCCCATGATCGAGGGCTACATGTTTGAGGACCACGAGCTGATCCGCCGCGCGGCCACGGAGTGCATGTGCAACTTGGCCATGAGCAAGGAGGTGAGGCGCGCCCCCCGGGGGCAGGGAGGGGTGCAGACGGGCCCGAGCCGAGCGGGCATCGCCCTCCCCCCCCCCCCCCCCGCCCTGTTCTGGCTGCAGGTTCAGGACCTCTTCGAGGCCGAGGGCAACGACCGCCTGAAGCTGCTGGTGCTGTACAGCGGGGAGGACGACGAGCTGCTGCGACGGGCGGCGGCCGGGGGCCTGGCCATGCTCACCTCCCTGCGGCCCTCCCTGTGCAGCCGCATCCCCCAGGTGGTCAGTGCCTCTCCCGGGGGGGGGCGCGGGAGGCGGGCACGGCCCCGGCTCGGCATCGGTGGGCGGCTGTGCCCCCGGCCGGGCGGGCTCTGCCTGTGGCTCGGAGCTCACCCGACTGTCCCCCGCAGACCACGCACTGGCTGGAGATCCTGCAGGCCCTGCTCCTGAGCCCCAGCCAGGAGCTGCAGCACCGGGGCGCCGTGGTGGTGCTCAACATGGTGGAGGCCTCGCGGGAGGCGGCCGCCGCCCTGATGGAGAGCGAGGTGCTGGAGATCCTGTCCGTGCTGGCCAAGGGCGCCGAGGGCCCCGTCTCCAAGGCGGCCGCGGCGTGCCTGGGGAAAGCCGTGGAATACGGGCTCATCAAGCCCAACCAGGACGGGGAGTGAGGGGCTGTGGGCACCACCGCGCTTCGCAGCCCAGGGGACCAGCACCTGCAGCCGTGGCCAGGGGGCTGGGCTGCCCTCTGAAGTCCCCTGTCCTGAGTCAGGGGCCACACTCCACAGCCCTGCTGCACCAGCACTACCTCCGGCCTCACGCAGACACTGGCACAGACCAGGGGGGGGCACTGCTCACCCAGCCAGGGCTCCCACAGCCAGCGAGCATCACCGAGCCGCTAGCAGGACTGCCCGCCCCAAATAAAAGCGTGTGGAACTCAAGCGTGTGCCCTGTCCGTGGCCTGGAGGAAGGCCGGCTGTGAGTCTGGCTCTGGAGCAGGAGCTGGTGGGCCCAGTGCCCGCGGGAGCCACTCTGCCAAGGAACCCCATGGATTCCCCATCCCGGGCCAGTGGGTCGCTGCTTAATCCCGTTGGAGGCTCAGGGGCTAAGCCTGGAATCGAACCAATAAACAAAGGAATGGGTTTGGGGTACAGACTCCCGGATGCTGGCCTAGACTCAGCGGCCACGCTCAGTGCTGGGGCTCGGGTGGGCGTGTCCCTGGGCTGTTCCTCCCGCCCCTGGGCCGGCGGGCCACGCCCAGCCGTAGCTCATTGGCGCCTGGGCAGGCGGGCTACGCCCAAACGAAGCTCATTGGCTCATCGGGATAGATGACAAGTCTCGGAGCCAATGGGAGGTTTGGCGGCGGAGGCGCCCGCCTACTGCAGCTGCTTCCGGTCGGGCAGCAGTCCAGCCGGCGTGAGGGAGCCTGGGCGGTGGGGTGCTCCCTCCCTCGGGGTGCTCCCTCCCTCGGGTCGCTGCTCGCCACCTTTCATCTCGGTCCTTAGGGAGCCCCCTCCTGGGCTTCTAGTCTGTGCTCCGCGGCGGCCGGGACCCACGCCCACCGGAGGTTCGCCCACTTAGCAGCTTGGGACCGACCGCAGGCACCGAGGTGAGCACCGCCTGGGCGCTGACGTCACAGCCGTGCGACAGCCAATGGGCGCCTCGCCTGGCGCGGGCTTTCCAAGCTGCACCCCCAGCGCCGTCCGCAGGCCCTGGGCAGGTGACCCCTTCCTGGGTGCCCCCCCGCCCTGGATTCTGCCCCCCGGGGGGATGCCTGAGGGGATGGAGGGCACCGGGTCAAGGTCAGTCATCCCGTGCGCCGGGGTGGACCCGGAAGGGGTTAGGGACCCAGGTCCGAGGCTAGGAGCTTTGGTCTCAGGGGAGACCCAGGATCCGATCCCAAAATTCTGATCACGCTGCACGGAAAAAGCGGGGTGCTGCTGTAAACCCTGGATGCCTGTCTTCTCCACCGATGTGTGGGCTCCTTGGGACAGACAGCCGTCCCTCTCGGGCCAGAGTAAAAGGATCAATACATGGGTGCGGAATGAATAAAAGACTAGATGAGGTCCAGTTGAGAATGTGCTTTTAGAGGTCCCTGGAAACCCTACAAGCACCCGGTCATTTTAATCTATTCGAAGGACTGGATGGGATGGTTGTGGCAGCCTCCGAACCCTTTATTTGCATCCAGTCCACAAAAGGGGTACAAATACCCCCCCCCCCACCTCCGCCTTTGCCAAACCAAAGAAACGGAATTGAGCCCAGAAGCTTAAGCATAGCTGAGGACACAGGCCCTGCCAGCTGCAGAAGCGAACATGTGAACCCCGGGATTGAGGGGGGAGGGAGGAGGGGAGAACTGACTGTCTCCCTGTGGCTTACAGCTCAGATCCTCGTCCAAGGCAGGAGGAAGAGGGCGCTTAAAGCCCGTGGGCCCATTTTGTGGGACGCTGAGCTTGCTTGAGCCAAAAGGGAGGACAGGGACATGGCCCCACTCCACGCAGCTCAGAGTCCTCCTGAGCCTGGTGGGTCCTGAGCCGAGGCTCGGCTCCGCGGACGTGTGGAATGGCCGCCGTCCCGCTCTGTGGTCAGGGGGGTGTGCTCTCCCCTCTCACAGGTCCAGCCAGGGGCCGCCTGCGAGCGAGGTTCCAGTCCCGGCGCCTGCCCAACCGGGTGGCGGCCAGCAGAGGGCGCCCGCGGGCATGGCCGAGGAGCGCCCCGGGTCCTGGTTCGGCTTCGGTTTCTGCGGCTTCGGGCAGGCGCTGGGCTCGGGCCGCGGGCGCCAGGTGCTCAGCCCCGAGCTGCTGCGCGTGCCGGACGCGGGCACCGACATCTGCGACATCGGCAGCGTGAGCGCCGCCTGGAGCTACACCGCCATCGTGAGCCGTGAGCGCCCCGTCCCTTTCCCGGCCTGCCCCCTCCAGGCCCCGCCCACCCACACATCAGGCTCCGCCCCCGCTATGTGTCCCCGCCTTCTGTCCAACCCGGCCCCTTCAAGGCCCCCTAAAGCCCCCGCCGCTGTACGTGTCCCCGCCTCCTGTTCACCGGCTCTCCTTCCGGCCCCGTCCCCTCTCTTGGCCCCGCCCCCGTTTTGTGTCCCCGCCTCTTGTCCAATCCGTTTCTCTCGGCCCCGCCCCTCCATCCAGGTCCCGCCCCTAGGGCTCCGCCTCCTGCTCCCCTCCACGCCCCGCTTCCTCCCTCCAGGCCCCGCCCCTGCTCGTGTCCCCGCCTCCTTACCTGCCCGGGCGCTGACGTCGGCCCAGTTCAGCCAATCCGTTCCCCTCCAGGCCTAGCCCCTCCCTCCAGGCCCCGCCCCCGCACGTGTCCCCGCCTCCTCAGCCCGCCTCTCCCTCAGGTGCGGGCCGGCTGCTGCTGTCGGGCTCGGCGCGGGGCGCGGCGGACGGCTGCCGGGACGCGTGGGCCTCGGAGACGCTGCTCGCGGTGCTGCGCGACGGGCCGGGGGGGCCCGGGGCCGAGCTGCAGGCCTGGGCGCCCGGCGCGGCGCTGCGCGGGGAGCCCCTGTGGGCCCGGCCCGCGGGGCCGGAGGAGGCCGGGCGGGAAGACGGGGCGGCCTGTGAGCGCCGGGCCGGGCCGCTGCCGCTGCTGCCCGGCGCGCGCGCCCACCTGAGCCCGCGGCCGCCGCTCTGCCGGCCTCTGTGCCCGGCGCTGCGGGCGCGGCGGCTGGCGCTGGGCGCGGAGCACGCGCTGCTGCTGGACGCGGCGGGCCAGGTGCTGTCCTGGGGCGGCGGCAGGTGAGTGGCCGCGGCCGGGCGGGGGGCGGGGGGCGGGGGGCGGGGGCCCGGGTGCGGCGGCGCTGACGGCCCCTCGCGCAGGCACGGGCAGCTCGGCCACGGGACGCTGGAGGCGGAGCCGGCGCCGCGGCTGCTGGAGGCGCTGCAGGGCCTGCGCGTGGCCGCCGTGGCCGCGGGCGGCTGGCACTCCGTGTGTGTGGGCGGTGAGTGACGGGGGCCTCGCTTGCTCCCTGCCAGCTCATCCCACCCCCTCCTCTCCCAGGTTTTTGGGGGGCCCAGCCAGTGCTCTTTGCAGGCTCATCCCACACCCTCCTCTCCCAGGTTTTTGGGGGGCCCAGCCAGTGCTCTTTGCAGGCTCATCCCACACCCTCCTCTCCCAGGTTTTGGGGGGGGCCCAGCCAGTCCTCCCTGCAAGCTCATCCCGCGTTCCCCTCTCCCAGGTTTTTGGGGTGCCCAGCCAGTGCTCCTTGCAGGCTCATCCCGCGTCCTCCTCTCCTAGGTTTTGGGGGGCCCAGCCAGTGCTCCTTGCAGGCTCATCCCGCGTCCTCCTCTCCTAGGTTTTGGGGGGCCCAGCCAGTGCTCCTTGCAGGCTCATCCCACCCCCTCCTCTCCCAGGTTTTGGGGGGCCCAGCCAGTGCTCCCTGCAAGCTCACCCCACGTCGTCCTCTCCCAGGTCTTTTTGGGGGCCCTAGCTAGTCCTCCCTGCAAGCTCATCCCACGCACTCCTCTCCCAGGTTTTGGGGGGCCTAGCCAGTCCTTCTTGCAGGCTCATCCCTCGTCCCCCTCTCCCAGGTTTTTGGGGGGCCTAGCCAGTCCTTCTTGCAGGCTCATCCTGCGTCCTCCTCTCGCAGGGTTTTGGGGGGCCTGGCCAGTCCTCCCTGCCAGCTCACCCCACGTCAGTCGGCTGGGTCATTAATGACCCCAAAGCCTCTCGAACTGAGCTCCTCGGCCACCGCCGTCGCCCGCTCCCACTTCCGGCTTCTGTCGGGGTGCCACCACCCTGTCCGTCCGCCTCCAGCTGGGGCTTCTTTCTGAAACGCCCCCTCAGGGTGGCCGGCTGGTGTGGCTCAGTGGTTGAGTGCCGACCTGTGAACCAGAAGGTCATGATTAGATTACGTAGGTTCCCCTGTCCCGGCACATACCCACCTGGGTTGTGGGCCCGAACGCCATTCCCGGTGTGGGGTGTGCAGGAGGCAGCCAATCAGTGATTTTTTTTCTGTCTCTCTCCCTTCCTCTCTGAAAAAAAAGAAAAAAAAAGAAAGAAAAAAAATAGGGTACGGTAATTAAAAAAAAAAGATTAAGTGGAAAAATATCCTTGGGTGAAGATTAACAACAACAATAATAATAAAAATAAAAACCAAAGGAGGTGAGGATTAACAAAAAAAAACAACCCAACAAAAAATAAAGAAGAAAGAACAGTGTCACCTGCAGGCACTTTAGGGGGAGGGACCCTGTTAAGACAAGCTGTTGCCCTAGCCCCGTGGTCGGCAAACTGCGGCTCTCGAGCCACATAAGGCTCTTTGGCCCCTTGAGTGTGGCCCTTCCACAAAAGACCACGGCCTGGGCGAGTCTATATTTTGAAGAAGTGGCGTTAGGAGACCTTTAAATTTTAAAAACGTGGCTCTCCAAAGACATTTCAGTCGTCGTGCTGTTGCTATTTGGCTCTGTGGACGAATGAGTTTGCCAACCACCGGGCTAGTGGATAGAGCGTCGGCCTGGGGACTGAAGGGTCCCAGGTTCGGTTCCGGCCAAGGACACATGCCCGTGTTGCAGGCTCGATCCCCAGTAGGGGGCGTGCAGGAGGCAGCCGATCCATGATTCTCATCATGGCTGTTTCTGTAAATTAATAAAATAAAAAAATATTTCAAATAAAAAAAGATAGACACTGCGGATCCTGGGCTGCTGACTGGGGCAGGGCTGGCCTCAGTCGTCCCCAGAGAGCTAGTGGGGTGGAGGGGGGTGTGGAGAGAGGCCAGGGGCTGAGGAGGCGGAGGGATCCACAGCCTGTCTAACGGCCCCTTTCCTCTCTCAGAGACGGGAGACATCTACGCCTGGGGCTGGAATGAGTCGGGGCAGCTGGCCCTGCCCGCCAGGGGCCTGGCGGAGGACAGACAGACAGATGCAGGGGAAGGTGAGTCTCGGCTATTTTTTTTTTAATGATTGATTGATTGATTTTAGAGGAAGGGGGAGAGAAACATCGTTTTGTTCTGTTTACTTATGCATTTATTGATTGATTCTTTTTTTTTAAATATTATTTTATTGATTTTGTACAGAGAGGAAGGGAGAGAGATAGCAAGTTAGAAACATCGATGAGAGAGAGTCATCGATCAGCTGCCTCTTGCACACCCCCTACTGGGGATGTGCCCGCAACCAAGGTACATGCCCTTAACCGGAATCAAATCCGGGACCTTTCAGTCCGCAGACCGAAACTCTACCACAGCCAAACCGGTTTCGGCGAGGTGGACACTCTTGGTGCAGCCCTTTGTGGTCTGTGTGTACAGCCTTGGTGTAGTTAAGCCTTGATTGTTGTTGGTATCACTGGGAGGAATTGACCTCTAGCTCAATGTCTATGTGTATCGGCTGTGTCTACACCGGGAGACCTTCTGTATTGGAGACAGCCTTATAGGACCAGACTTGCAAAATTGCAAAAGCCCCTGTGCTCAGCTTGGATGGGGCGGAGTCTCAGGGCTGAGCAGACAGTCTTGGCTTCCCGTCAGCCCCGCCCTTGTGTGCACGCCTCCAAACCTTTGCCTTCTGTGGCTCTCCTGAGTTTTTGCCTGATAGTCCAGATTCCCCCAGGCTCGCCCGGAACTGGGGTTCAGTGCATTTGGAACTGGGGTTCAGTGCATTTGGAACTGGGGTTCAGTGCAGTCGGGGGCTTCCTTCTCTCTCCTGCCAGAGAAAGCCAGCCAGGCACTCAGCCGTCCTTCCTCTCTGCACGTGTCTCCCCATACCTCAGTCCTTTGCGGCTCTGATTCTCCGTGAGCTTTCCTCTTTCCTTCTGGCTGTAGAATTCCCACCCAGCCGGCTTCCCTGTGGTTCCGGACGATGTCCGTCTGCCTTTTGGTTGTAGTTTTGAAACTGTTGTGCGAGGCAGCAGTGCAGGTGCTTACCTACGCCGCCATCTTGGTTTCTCTTCCCCATCGGTGGATTCTTGTGTGTGCCCTGTCTCGGCCAGGGAACAAACCCTCTAACCTTGGCGTTTGGGGACGATGCTCTGACAGTCTAACCAGCTGAGCTACCTTACCCGGCCAGGGGAGTCTCAATTCCTGGCTCCCACACGTCTCTGTCCTTCCCGGCTCCTGGCCACAGGCTGGCCTGAGAGCTCACGGTGCTCGGAAGGGACACGTGACATCCTGGGGGCCCAGGACACACGGGACCGAGTCCCTTAGGGGAGGGCGCACAGCAAGGCCGAGGCCCAGGCCCCGCGCTCGGCAGCACTTCCTGGGGGCGCGATAGACCCGGTGTCAGCCCTCGCTCTCCCCTCTCCAAGCCCCTGCGCTGAAGGAAGCCGGTGCTGGGCTGAAGGGGCCAGCGGGGCCTGAGGACGCAGCCGCCGCCCCCTTCATCGCTGTGCAGCCCTTCCCGGCCCTCCTGGACCTGCCCCTGGGTGCCGACGCGGCCGCGGCCAGCTGCGGGTCCCGGCACACGGCCGTGGTGACGCGTGAGTGCCCCGAGGGCGGGTCAGGTGTCAGCCCGCCTCGTCTAGTGGCTGCGGGGGCTGGTGTCCCCTAAGAGACCTCCGTCCGTCTTACCGGCCGTCTGCAGAGGTCTCTGGAGGCTGGGCTGGCGGCCTCTGCAGGCGCAGACCGTCCCGGCCTCCGGTCAGCGCCCGCCCCTTCCGCTGCGAGAGGCCTGGGCTCAGGAGCTGGGCGGGGCCTGGGCTCAGGAGCTGGGCGGGGCCTGGGCTCAGGAGCTGGGCGGGGCCTGGGCTCAGGGGCTGGGCGGGGCCTGGGCTCAGGAGCTGGGCGGGGCCTGGGCTCAGGAGCTGGGCGGGGCCTGGGCTCAGGAGCTGGGCGGGGCCTGGGCTCAGGAGCTGGGCGGGGCCTGGGCTCAGGAGCTGGGCGGGGCCTGGGCTCAGGAGCTGGGCGGGGCCTGGGCTCAGGAGCTGGGCGGGGCCTGGGCTCAGGAGCTGGGCGGGGCCTGGGCTCAGGAGCTGGGCGGGGCCTGGGCTCAGGAGCTGGGCGGGGCCTGGGCTCAGGAGCTGGGCGGGGCCTGGGCTCAGGAGCTGGGAGGGGCGGCCGCGGGGGGCATGGGGGAGGTGACCGTTCTCGGGGCAGGTCCCTGGCCAGCGAGGGGGGGTTGGCTGGTGAGAAAGAGCCGAGCCGTGCCGAGCGGTGCTCTGTCCACCCCCCGATGGGCGTGGTGGGGTCAGGCTGCTGGCCGGCCGGTTGACGCCCCGGAGCCGGGCAGCAGGTGACCGCCCGTCCTTCCGGTTGCAGGGACCGGGGAGCTCTACACCTGGGGCTGGGGTAAGTCCGCTCGGCCCGGGGGCGGGGGCCGGGGGCGGGGGCCGCGCCCGGGGAGGAGCCGTGTCTGGAACAGGCTGGGCACTAGGCTCAGACGCCGTCTGCTTCCCATCGGCCTTTCTTTTTCTTCTTCCCACGTGTTTCCTGCTTATGTGTACGCCGGAGGCCGGTGCAGGGAGTTAGTGCAGAGGGGGGGGATCGCGGGGGGGGGCGCCCCCTCGCCAGGCCTGGGCCCTCACTCCTTACGCCGCCGCTGGCTGGCCATGAGGGAGGACACTGTCTTGAATGTCTGCCCCCTGGTGGTCTGTGCACGTCACAGCAACCAGTCGTTCCACCATTGGGTCGATTTGCACATTAGGTTTTTATTATATAGGATATAGACATTTTCCCGTTGATTTTCAGAGAGTGGGAGAGAGAGGGGAAGCCAGAGAGGAACACATGGATGGGCTGCCTCCTGCACGAGCCCTGACCGGGGCCCGGGCCAGGGAGAAGCCTGCAATGGAGGTCCGTGCCCTTGACTGGAATCGCACCCGGGACGCTTCAGTCCGCAGGCTGATGGCCTACCCACTGAGCCACCCCGGCCAGGGCCCCATGTGCCTTTCTGGAGAGCCGTTTGTCTCAGGGGACACCTTGTAGCCTGGCACCGGGCTCGGAGCCCCCGGGGACCCGAGAGGCAGCTGGCCGGAGGCTGGCCTCCTGGACCCACAGCGGAGGCCGCGGGAGCTGGCGGGGGGCGGCCCGGGGGGGGGGGAGCCCGGAGGGGACGGCCACGGGTCCCGTCTCCCGCAGGCAAGTACGGCCAGCTCGGCCACGGGGACACGGCCAGCCGGGACCGGCCCCGCCGGGTGGAGCACTTTGTGGCCGAGCAGCTCCGGGTCACGGCGGTGAGCTGCGGGCCCTGGAACACGTATGTGCACGCGGTGGAGCAGGGGAGGAGCTGACGCGGGCGGGCAGCACAGCAGAGTCAGAGCCGACGCCTCCGCCTCGCCCGTCTCTGCCTTTCCCGGCTCCCCTCCGACCAGAGTTCTCAGCCTGGTCCTCGGGTGGGAAGCACGCGGAGAGCTTTGGACCCGGGGCCCAGGCCAGCACCAAGGCCCTGAGACCAGCCCGGCCGGCCGGCATGGCGCAGCGGCTTAGGTGACTGTGAACCAGGAGGTGACGGTTCCATTCCGGCTGGGAATGTGCCCAAGCTGTGAACTCCATCCCCAGTGGGGGCGTGCAGGGGCAGCCGATCCGTGGATCTCGTCCTGGATGTTTCTGTCTCTCACTTCCGCTGTGAAAGCAATAAAAATATGCCAACAAACAAACGTGTGCCGAAACCGGTGTGGCTCAGTGGATAGAGCGTCGGCCTGTGGACTGAGGGGTCCCGGGTTCGATTCCGGTCAAGGGCATGGACCTTCGTTGCGGGCACATCCCCAGTGTGGGATGTGCAAGAGGCAGCTGATCGATGCTTCTCTCTCATTGATGTTTCTAACACTGTATCCCTTCCCTTCCTCTCTGTACAAAATCAATAAAATATATTTTTTTAAAAACACAATGTTAATTCTTCCTCTCCATGAACACAGTATATGCTTCTATTTGTGTCTTCTTCAATTTATAAAAACAAAAAACAAACAAACGAACGTGAAATCAGAACCTCGAGTCCCGTGTCACCGTCGTCTGCCCCCCCCTCTCCGCCCCGGTGGTTTCCGGCAGCGCAGGATTGGACCCACTGGGTCCTCTCCGTGCCAGGCGCCTGCTTTTACTGAGAACGTGCCCCCTGTGTGCGCCTGTACCACACCGTGCATTTCGTCTGATCTCGGACTCGAGGTAAATGCATTCATTCCTGTGTGTGCGCTCCTGTGTCTCATATTTTTATTCAGCAACATCCGGCCTCCCATTGAGGAGTGTGCCTCAGTTACGTCTTTGGTTGATGGTCATTTCAACCTATTGTTTTTCGGTTAGTCTTATATGCACGCACACAAGTCCTTTGGTGGATCTCTCCCCCTTATCCCCACCCTCCCCTGCCTTCCCTCTGAGGCTTGAGAGTCTGATCGCTGCTTCTCTGTCTCTGGGTCTGTTTTTGGTTCATCAGTGTATGTTGTTCATTATTTCCTCTAACTGTGTGAGATCATGTGATCCAAGAAAGACCCTTGAAAGAACCTAAACTGAGACAAGCCATATGGTTATGCTGAGAGGCCAGTGAATCAGTCTGTAGCGAGTTCCTTTCTGGGCCAACAGTTCTTCGGAGTCCCCATTTCCATGTCAAGCAGTTCCTTCTGTGTCCATGTCAGCCGTGCTATTTCAGATCTGGTGGGTGGACACATGGTGCTGATGCAGGTCTGACCGCCTCTGGTTTGGTCCTGGCCATCCCTCAGCGACACGCAGCTGCTGTCTGCTGGTCTGGCGAGGTGTGGTCAGCGCCTTCCATCTCTGAATTCTCTTCTGTCTTCATGGCTGGAGCACTCCTGTCAATTCCTCTCTTGCAGGAATCCAGATGGTCTCAGAGTAGTTTTCTGGAAATATACAAACATATTCTCGACCGAAAGTTAATAAATATTTTCTATAAATTTGAACCAGGCTGGCCCAGTGTGGTCTCGTGTGCGCACTTAGAATCAGGGACCCTGCCCGCACCACACCGTTGGCGTGTGCCGAAAACGAGTCCCCTAGTGCCTGCCAGGAGATAGTTTCCCTGTGTCTGCACCGAGAACCGAGTGTCGGTCTCTGTCGCCTCGTGCGGCTTCTCGCTGAGAATCCGTCCCTGCGTGCGGGCAACACCAAGAATGGGAGTCACCGGCTCTTCGTGTGAGTGTCCCGCGCCCCAAATTCCCCCAAGGGGAGCTGGGTCCTGTGCACCCTCTCAGGTCCCCATTTTTAAGTGCGCAGTTCAGGGGCGTTAAATGGCATTCGCACTGTTGTGTGATCACCAGCACCGCCATCCCATCTCTCGTAAACTGGAGACAACCAATAACTCCCCCTCCCTCCTCCCTCCTCCCTCTTCCCTCCTCTCCCCTCCCTCCTCCCCAACCTCTGGCAGCCACCACTGTACTTGTCTTTATGCCTTGACTACTCAATCCGGAGGGGTGAGTGAGGGACACAGTCAGTGTGTCTCACATCGATGTTTCACTCTCCTTTCCTCCCTCCCCCTTCCACTCTCTCCAGAACTCAGTGGAAAAATATCCTCAGCCCAGCTGGGGTGGCTCAGTGGGGGGAGCATTGACCCATACACCACGAGGTCCCTGGTTTGATTCCTGCTCAGGGCACATGCGCGGGTTGTGGGCTCCATCCCCAGTGGGGAGCATGCAGATCGATGTTGATGATTCTCTCAATGATGCTTCTATTTCTCTCCCTTTCCCTCCCTCTCTCTCTAAAATCAATAAAAATGAAGTTAAAAAAAAAAAAAGAAGAAAAGGCTTAAAAACATCCTTGGGTGAGGAGTAACCAAAAAGAGTCCGCCTGCTTTGATTACTCTAGCTTTGTAGAAAGTTTTGAAGTCCAAGTGTGAATCTTCCAACTTTGCTTTTCCAAGATTGTTGGGATCCCTTGCAATTCCATATCAACCTGATGACCTGCTTTTAACTTTTTTGGGGGGAAAAAGAGAAAAGAAAAAGCAAGTCAGTTGGATGCGGATAGAGATTTTATTGAATCTACAGGTCAGTTTGGGGAGTATTACCACCTTAATTAAATTACGTCTTCCACTCTGTGACAATGTCAGTTTATTTAGGTCTTTAATTTCTTCAAGCAATTATGTGTAGTTTTCCGTGTACAGGTCTTTTATTGTCTCCTTGGTTAAATTTATTCCTAAGTGTTTATTCTTTCGGACACCCATTGTAAATGGAATTGTTCCCTTAATTTCATTTTTGATCATTATTACTAACATATAGAAATACAATTGATTTTGTGTGTGTGTTGATCTTGTATCCTATAACTTTGCTGAATTTATTAGCTCAAATAGTTTTTCTTGGTAGATTCATTAGGATTTTCTATAGGGTGTCCTCTAAAAAAAGGTATACATACTTTGAGTGATTATAAAATCAGTGTTTATTAACATACAGTTCATTTTCAAAATTTAAAAGAATTTACAGAAATGAATAACTTACTCTCCCTGTGTATCCCCATAAAAGAAGTCTAATGACACTTCAGGATAAATGGTCTTTGTTCAGAGTTTTGGTATCAGTCTGGCTCCCCCCGTTATTCCAAATCAGTTGAACCTGAAAACTAGTACAAATTGAGTTATCAGCTGTTATGGAGTGTATACATTTTTTAAATATATATATATATATATATATATATATTATTGATTTTGTACAGAGAGGAAGGGAGATAGTTAGAAACATAGATGAGAGAGAGTCATCGATCAGCTGCCTCTTGCACACCCCCTACTGGGGATGTGCCCACAACCAAGGTACATGCCCTTGACCAGAATCGAACCCGGGACCCTTCAGTCCGCAGACCGACGCTCTACCACTGAGCCAAACCAGTCTTGGCTGGAGTGTCTACATTTTTGGAGAACACCCTCTATAAAATCACTACAGGCCGCAGGCAGGAAATTCGTGAAAGGGGCTCGGCCCTCACGGCCCTGGCTGCGTCCGGAAGGACATCGGGAAGGCCGTTCGGCTGTCCGGTCTAATTAGCATATCATCTTTTATTAGCGTAGATGTCTGTGTGAATAGACATAGCTCTCCCTGTCTCATTGGGATGCCTGTGTTTATCTGTGTTGCATAACTGGGCTGGCAGACCTTCCAGTGCAGGGCTGGATGGACACGGGACAGTGGGCCCCCTTGCCTTGTTTCTGATCTCGGGGGGCCAAGCCCCAGGACGAGGTTAGCTGTGGGCTTTTGAAAATACCTTTTGTCGGGTTGAGGGAGTTTCTTCTCCTGCTGGTTTGTGAGCGTTTTCACCATGAGAGGGCGCTGGCGTCTGTCCCTCCCTCTGTCCTATGAGAGGGTAATGGGTTCCGGCAGGTTGAGCCATCCTTGCATCTCTAGGGTGGGTCCCACTTGGTCGGGGCCTGTATCCTTTGAATGCTCTGCTGGACTCTGTTTGCTGGTGTTTTGTTGAGGCTTTTGCCTTTCTATAAGGGTTATTGTTCTGTTTTCTTGGGATATCTTTGTCAAGTTATGGCATCAAGATAATGCTGGCCTCTGAGAACAAATTAGGGAGTGTTCCCTCTTCAATTTTTAAAAATGTACATACTTTGTTCTTTTGCTTTTTATTTTAGTTATTTTTAAAATATATTTTTATTGACTTCAGAGAGGAAGGGAGGAGGAGAAATAGAAACAATGATGAGAATCATTGATCAGCTGCCTCCAACACACCCCCTATTGGGAACTACCAAGCCATACCAGCCAGGCTTCAGTGTTTTGGGAGAATTTGAAAAGTATTGGTGTTATTTTTTTTTTTTAAATGTTTGGTAAAATTCACTTGGGAAGCCATCTGGTCCTGGGTTATTTTTGTTGTGAGGGTTTGAGTACTGACTTAAGCTTGTTACAGTTCTATTCAGATTTCCTTTTATTATCATCACTCTTATGGATTTTAGAGAAACATCTACTTTGTTATAACAGTTATTTTATTTTTTAAATGGCTTAGTGTTTAAGTGACTATATATCAATAACAGATCACATAGTGATTCATCACTTCACACACTGGGCAGAAAAGTGTGGAGTATTTCTGTTATACACCGGGATGGGACAGGGAGAATGAAAATCTAGCCTTTAGATGGTTGAAGAAATTCTCATTTAAAGTTTGGGCATGTCTAAAAAGACAATCAGCACCTTATTTATGTGGTTCTGGATCGAAAGGAAAGACTATTTCAACGTGTGTTATAATTTCAGATATAAGTATTCCTACCCCTGCTGACAGGGGGGCTGTGTTAACGCATGGCGGACCAGTAGTTTTATTGCTGGCTTTCCCCAGTGGCCAGGTGAGTGTCTGTTGCCCAAACGTTTACATAAATGTTAGAGGCACGCTTTAAAACAACCTGCCCATTGCACTTTGAAGTTACTTATAACATGTTCTTACAAGCTAGTAGCCTTTTTAAAAAAATATATTTTATTGATTTTTTTACAGAGAGGAAGGGAGAGGGATAGAGAGCCAGAAACGTCGATGAGAGAAACATCGACCAGCTGCCTCCTGCACACCCCCCACTGGGGATGTGCCTGCAACCCAGGTACATGCCCTTGACCAGAATCGAACCCGGGACCTTTCAGTCCGCAGGCCGACGCTCTATCACTGAGCCACACCGGTTTCGGCGAAGCTAGTATTCTTTTAAAGTATTCTTGTGATTGGCCACAAACCTCAAAAACACGAGGATTCTCGTAATCAGTCTGCAGTGTGTTAAACACGATTGGGACTAGATGTTTCTCCTTTGATTCAGCTTTTGACTATTTGTATGCTCTGTGAGGTACATACAGGTTTGGGTGCCTGTGTCTTCTGTAGGTTGCCCCTTTTTATCATGAATTCTCTCTACCTTGTGGGGGTGCAGGAGAGTCCCCCCGGCCGCTCTCCGTGGTGCTGATCGCTCCCCACCGGGGGCCTAGCCTGGTCGGTGATAACACGTGTGCAGTGTTCACACCGCTGTGAGCGGGCTGAACTGTGACGTTAGCTCCCTGTCCACACTGGCCTTCTGCTCTGTGGACACCGCCCCACACGGGGGTGGGCAGGCAGGAGGCCCGGTCCCCCTCGGGCCCCAAGAACACGACCCTCCTCTCAGCAGCGGGAGGGGCGCTGTGGGAAGTGGAGGCTGCCAGGCTGGGAGGCCGAGGCCACCCGCTGTGCCCCAGGGCAGCCCCAACAGGATCCGTTAGCAACTCCACCCCATCCAGGGCACCTCCAGCCCCACCTCCCCTCCGGGCGGCCTCGCCCAGCGCGTCCTGGGGCCGGGCTGTCAGGATGGAGAGAGGAGGAGGAGGAGGACAGGAGAGTCTGGAGGTGGTCAGGTCCCCAGCACTGTGGTCAGGGGCGAAGACTGGCGTCGGGAGGTCAGAAGTCAAAGGTCAGATGCCATGGTTGAGGACCTGAGGGGAGACCACAGGTCTGGGTCTGGGGCCGGGGCCTGGAACCTCCTCTGCTCCTCATCCTGGCTGCAGGGCCGAGGCCTCCCTGGAGGCGGTGCTCGGGCCAGGGCTCCGGGATGGGCAGGAGCCGAGGCAGTCACTGCGCTGGTGGGCGACAGGCTGGGACAGGCAGAGGTGCCCCGCAGGCCCTCAGCACCGCCCCCTACAGGCCTGGTGTGCTGACCCCGGAGCCCCGCCCTGAGATGGAGGCGAAGGAGTGGGCATCGGGTGGGGGAGGAGCGCGGAAGGGGTGCCAGTCCAGGGGAGCCTGCCCCCCCGGGATGCCCATGCGGGTGCGTGTGAGGGCAGCGGGGCTGGAGATGGGGTGGGCGATGTGGCCACGTAGCACATGCCCCCTCCTCACGCCCGCAGGGAGGCGGTGTCACGGGCGTCCTGGCAGAGGTGAGACTGGCCCGGGTCCCCCAGGAAGGGATGGCTCCGTCCCCCCAGCCCCTGCCTCCTGGTCCTCAGAGGGTTCTGGGCAGGGCGGGGGCTGGCTCAGCCCGGAGCTCTGCTGGTCTCGGGGGGGTTTACAGGCGCAGGAGCCAGCACGTACCCAGCGTGAGGCACAGCATAGAGGGAGTTACAGGCAGAGGGCGGGCCAGCGAGCTGGAGCCCGGCCGTGCGGCCAGGGGGCAGCTGTCTGGACTGGCACCCGCCCTGCACGGGCCCGGAGGGTCTGCAGTGGCCAGGGGTGCGTCCGGGCGACTGTCAGGGAGCGTCTGCACATCACGCCTGCCAGGGGCGCCCAGCAGAGCTCACCCCCAGAGAGCAGGGAGCGAGGGAGGAGGCGGGGCACTGACCCTCACCGGGCCTGTTTCCCTTTGGGGAAGCAGATGCTGGCGGGCAGGATTAGCGGCGTCCCTGGCATTGGGGAGCGGGGCCGCACAGCCCTCCTGTCTCTGCAGGAGCAGCCGCGTTCGCCTGGGGAAAGTTGAGGCAGGTGAGCACACGTGTCCCCACCCCGGGAGGCAGAGGGGCTGCTGGGGGCGCTGCCTGTGGGATGGAGGAGGCCGGTTCCATCTCCCACCACAGCCAGGGCCCCATTGTTTGGGGGCTCCCCACTTTGGGGCTCCCCTAAGGCGACCATGACCATGTGTGGTCTCCGGCTGCTGCGGCCATAAAAGGGACAACTGCGCCCTCGTGTGGCCTCGCAGGTGCGGGCGGGTCGCCGCTGCGGCCAGAGGGCGCGTCCTGGGGGACTTGGAGCTCGAGGGGGTGTGTCGGCTGCCAGACCAGTCCCCCCCGGGAGCCGGGGACGGGGTGCCCGGGTCCGAGGAGGCCCCCTCCTGGAGGCCGTCCGGGTGGGGCTCCCGGAAGAGGCTGCTGCCCCCCGAGGACACGGAGTGTGAAGCCAAGAGGGCCTGTGAGCCGCGGGGAGAGGCCCCGGAGGCCGGGGGCGAGGCCAGAGCTCCAGGCGACGACGAGCCGTGGGTTCTGGGTGCTCTCCGCCCGCGGCCTCCAGGCCCTGACCCAGGCCCCGCTGCTGCCCGGGAGGACGCCAATGCCCCGGGTAAGTCGTGGGCCTGGGTCGGGGCAGTTTTGAGGGGGCGAAGGGGCAGTGATGTGCGGTGCCACCCAGGGAACCCCCGTCCTACCAGGCCTTGGAGTCCTGAAGGCGGCGGCAGGCGGTGCACCGTGTCTGCTGGTCTCTCAACAGAAACCATGCAGACCAGGCGGGAGAGGCAAGAAACATTCAAAGTGATAGTGAGTGCCCACAGCCACCACTCTACCCAGCAAAGCTATCCCTCAGAATGGAAGGTCAGATAGAGCTTCACAGATAAAAAAAAGCTAACAAGAAGGTAAAGACAAATTATGAACAAATACTTGAGATCTATCAACAAGTGAATCTAAAAATCAAGTGAATAAAAAATCTGATGAGCAGAATACACTGGTGAACATAATAAATCAGGGGCATAGAAAGGGAGTGGACTGAATTCTCGGGGGAAGGGGGTATGGAGGTGCTGGAAGAGACTGGACAAAAATGGTACACCTGTGAATGAGGACGGGGGGAGGTAAGGGCAGAGGGTGCGGTGGGAACCGGGAGGAGGAGAGCTATGGGGGGGAGGGGGAAGAGGAACAATTAAGATTTATTAAATTAAACCTTTCCCAATCTCCCCAGGTCCCTGTGCCAGAGGCGGCCATGGGCACCGCACTGGGAGGAGGGAGTGGCAGGATCCGCTTCGGAGGAACTGAGGCCAGTTCCCGGCTGGCTGTCGGTGAGGCAGGGCTCCTCCTGGTGGATGAACACGGCCCCCAAGGCCGCTGTGGACGGCGGCGGGTTTCTCTGCAGGTAGGTCAGGCCCGGCTGGCCCTCCGCCGCTACCGCAGCTCCTGTGGAGGCGCAAGGGCAGAGGAGCTCGGGGGGGCGCAAGGGGGGAGGGGCAACACTGTCTGATGTACACGCCCCGCTCCCAGCATACGGCGCACCGTGTGGCCACACGGATGTGGACACAGTGGTCACTGCGTCTGGATGAGCCCGGACCGGCTTCAGCGGGGTCTCCTGCCCGATGAGAGGAGGCTGCACGTCGCTCCGAGAGACCAGCCCGACACTCTGCTGTGTGAGCCGGAGCCACCTGCAGCCGCCCGCCTCTGTCCTTCAGTGCGCTTCGCCGGAGCCCAGGACCCACTAGAACCCGTAAATACACCTGTGTGAGTGCACACTGGTTCTGTGTGTGAGTCATGTGTTCTGGTTCGGCTCAGCTGTCTAGACATTGAAGCACCAGGGGACAGGCCATCATTGCTGACTCCTGCTCACCTGCCTTTGTCCGCTGAGTGTAGGCACATAATTAATTGGGGCATAATTGGGACAATTGGCATAGTGGGCAGGATTCCAAAACAAATTTCTCCGAAGTGCAAGCAGATAAGTATTTAAAATTGGCAAAAACACTCATGTTTCGGTCGGAGTATTAAGGAAACGACCACCAAGTGTAAAGGGGATTAACCTGGCACCAACCAAGAGAACTGGTCCCTGAGGACACGGGTCAGAGGTCACCACCGCGAGGGCCCTACTGCCTCTGTGTGCACGCGGGGCCTGTGGGCGATTACACCAGCCGGCCTGTTCCCATCCAGAGACTTGGCATTGGAGCATGTCGCCTAGGTTTGGTCCAAAATCGAAACTCCCCTTCAAATTAGGAATTAAAGTTAGGGAAACTGAAAGTAAAGGAAAATGAGAAATTTACAGCAGAGCCGAACTTATGAACAACATTTTGAAGCAGCCATAACAACTCTCCTAGAAAGCACACCTGCACACATACACAAGGATTCTGTCCGTTTGGTAGGTACGGACCAAGACTCGGTCTCACTCAACACCAGGCAGAAAGTTAAAAGCTTCTTTAACAAGCTTTTCGAAAGAAACAAACCACCAGGAAGCGATGCTGGCCGGTGGAGGACGCCCTGAGGCCAAATATAAAACCCAGACAGCCCGGGCCTCAACCAAAACATAGCAGATCCTAACAGTCTGATCCAATAAGTGAATAAGCGCCACCACTGGAGCAGGAGGAACATTACTGCAGTAATAGGTTCATAGCGTGTTAGGTGTGGACATCCTACCAACATTGTTTTGTCACATTTCCCACACCCAGGCTACATAAAATCAAAACTTCCCTCACTGCACTACACATACCTCCATTAACATTGCCAGAACCAAATACACATTCATTCACAGCTCAGCACCTTCCAAAGGAGGACATGAGGATGTCACCAAAGCACTTAAAGAAAATATAAATGTGTGATCTTCCTGGTTCTAACAGCCCCATCTGGCCTGTGAAAAAGCCTACCGGCACCCACAGGATCACCAGTGACTATCGCAGCCTGAATCAGGCCTCACCAAATGGATGGCTGCCTGCCTGATGCACAAGAAGTAATCGATATTATCCAGACAGACAACCCGGGGTTTATGGCAACTGATCTCAGACATTTGCTTTGCAGTACCTGTAGCTGAACAATCCAGACCCTTTACCACATTGGTGTTTGCCTATACAGCAAGGCAAACACCAATTCAAAAGACTCCCACAGGGACACACTGTCCCACCATCGCACACAGCCTACTTGCTAACAACATGGACCCCACAAAACACAAATCCACAATCATACAATACACAGATGACATTCTCCTCTAGAACCTGAAAACAGATTCTCAACCTGATCTATAGTCACTAGTAACACCTGAGATCACCAGTCTGGACAGTTAATCCAGCCCCCAGACACCACAACAGCATTTTCCAGGTCCACTGGAGCTCTGGAGGCAGGAACACACCGAACTAAGTAACAGATAAATCACTAAACTTATAAAGCACAACAATTAATGGGACTTTTGTTCTTACACATCTCATTACACCACCTGTATTTGAAAATTTCAACAATCCTTTCCTCCAAATTAACAACCCTAAATTTGGTAAAATAGCTCCCATATGCTTCCTTGCATTTATCCTGAATGGCAACCAGTTCAACATAGAAAATTTATTTAAACAAAATAAAAGATGACTTTGGTTGAATTCTTGGAGCATACGTTGAACTTCTTACTGTTCTCAATTGCTTTCATGCCATGGAAAAAAATCCCTCCTCAAGTCTTACGGCTTCTCCAGGCACACACTGTCAAACAATATGAATATTAAATAAAAAATATCCCAACCCACATTTTGGGGATTTTGGGAAACCTCACCACACCACATTTCCCAGGAGTCAGATCCAATACACACACATCACTTAAAGACAAACCTATTTACTCTTTACTGGATCTCACCTCTGTAACACTGCAGCAACCATGATTCCTGCCAATCTCACTAACTTACCCGTCTTCCAACTTTCACCACACACACCCTAGTCTCCCCACCGTGAACGCCTACACTGCCCCTCAAAAACTCTCTGCCAGACCCGGATGGAACCCCTCCACATGGGGAAACGTTTCATGGTCAAGAGGAGACTACAAATCTCCAGTCTCCCCCTTAACAAGTCTACGCCCCGTATAACCTCCCCGGTGGCTGTGTCTCTAACCCCAATCCACGAGCTCCAAACTCCCCTACCTACTCCAGACACATCAACCTCTGCTCCTTCCTTCAGTTCTCTCCCCACCAGTCCGTATTCTCATGGCCCAATCCCCATCCCCTCCCGGACCAGCTTTCTGTTCCTTTCAAATTCACCACTGCACCATCCTAGACACCCCGATTCACCCAGTGGCTCCACCACATACATGTGCCAGTTCCCTAAAACAGTATCAGACCTAATATCGTCTCTAACCCTGACCTGACACACCATTCACGTGTAAATACTCAGGGTCCCTCACAGGGCACGGTGCTACAGTTTAACGGAGCGAACATTAATCCCACACACACGCGCAGACTTCCAGGACCCCTATCTCGGGAACGCCAACAATACATGCTCCACTACAGGGATGGCACATGGAGCAAACTATACCTGCCCTCTTACCCATTACAGCCGCACGGTATACCCATCACGGACTGTTACTACACACACCTCTTTCGCTGACTGCTTCACAGAAACCCTCTTCAGCCTGCGTTATTCATAGAGGACGTATGGCAGCACAGGATGCCTTAGAATGACCCACTGCCAACCAGCGTTCTCTCATGGCATCACCAATCCTCCACCTTCCACATCCCCACCACCGATTATAACCCAGACAAGCAACCAATCAGAACTGCTCACAGGCCTATCATCCACTCTACAACTATGGTATCTACAAAACAAGATTTCCCCAACGTGCACCCCGAAGAAATAACCTCCAGGTAAACCTATCCCTGCCATCTACTGGGCAGACAAACCTCAGATGTTTTGGACTCGCTATTGCAGCTCTCTCACGGTGTCTCTCACTAACGCTGTCAAAATTGCGGAAATATCTTTAGACCTACACACACACACCAAACATGCCCTAGCCGGTTTGGCTCAGTGGATAGTGCGTCAGCCCGGGGAATGAAAAGTCCCAGGTTTCATTCCATCCTGCACATGCCTGGGCTGCGGGTAGGGTGTGTGCAGGAGGCAGCCAATCACTGATTCTCATCACTGATGTTTCTATATCTCGCTCCATCTCCCTTCCTCTCTGAAATCAATAAAGAAATATATATTTAAAAAACAAATAAGAATACACCAAACTTCAAAACTCTACTTGTAATGAAGTCTTCACCTCCTATCTGGAAATTTCAATTCATCCTATGAATTAGCAATCCAAACCCAACAACCACTAAACCCAACTCTGCCTACTTCTTGCTGAGCCTTCCTTCTTCCCCTTGTGAAATGCCCTTGTGAAGTCACACCTCACAGCTACATTGCTGCCACCTCTCCAACTACCCCTCTTCTCGGTACCCATGCAGCCTACACCCCAGAAACCCTCATATATTACAGAACTTAGGCCACTTTTATTTCCTTCCCTGCTTTGTGACTATCACATCATACGACCACACCTCTAATTGTGACCTTCCTCTTGATTCGTCTACTGTTTCCCCGAAAATATTATAAGACAGTGTCCTATATTAATTTTTTCTCCCACAGTTGCGCTAGGTCTTATTTTCGGAGGATGTCTTATTTTCGGGGAAACACGGTAGTAACTGCACCCTTCTTTCTCACACTACGAATATTCCATATCTTAATCACACCCAATATTCCTCCTGTGTTGAAAGAACTTTCCTATATTCCCATCCCTCTGTACCTGTCCGTTCTCTATCTCCCGAGCATCACCCTGCCCCCGGTTCCATGACCACCACCATTTCTACATTAAAACTCCAGAAATGCTCCGAGGACGCCCTCAGGAATCTTGGAGCAACAGCCAAAGCCACGGACCGCCTGCTCCTGACACCCAGCAGCACGACCCTCAGCACAGCGCGGGCCCAGCCGCCTCAATAAACACTGACTCGGGGACCAGCGTCACTCCTTCTGGAGGACCGGGCCGTGTGCCCACAGTGGGAGCTTTTAACCCCCATCACATCCGAACAGGATGGACCCCCCTCACTTCACCTCATTTTATTTCTCTCAGCCGTTATCTCCCTCCTCTCCCCTCAGCAGACTTCCGCTGCAGAAGAATAAACTAATTTTGGCCTTGGGGGACGTCCCCTCCATACATGTCCCTCAGGGAACACCGGGTGGAATGTTAAAATAATGTAACCGCTCTAATGTACGAGGTAATAATTGTGTGAAATGTTTGCTGTATGGAAACCCCAATACTCTAACTTCCAACATTGATGAACATCCCACTATCTGATACAAGCTCTGCGCCCTTAAAGCGTAAAGGCCCTGCTCCCAGCACAAGGCGCACCGTCAGGCCACGCTGATGAGGACAGTGGTCACCGCGTCCATGTACGCCCGGACCGGCTTCAGCGGGGTCTCCTGCCCGTCGCTCTGAGACAAGCCCCTGACGCTCTGCTGTGTGAGCCGCCTGTCTTCGTCGTCCGTCCCTCGGTGCGCTTCACCGGGTGGCCTCTGCCGGAGCCCAGGACCCACTAGGATCGGCAAATACTCCTGTGTGAGTGCACACTGACTCTGTGTGTGTGTCATGTGTTCCGGTGCAGCTCAGCTTCAGACATTGAAGCAGCAGGGGACAGGCCGTGACTGCCTTTGTCCGCTGAGTGCAGGCACACAATTGGGGCATAATCAGGACAGGAACAGGCAGAGGCGCAGACAGACGGGAAGCAGGAGGATGGGCCACCTGGTTTGGCTCAATGATAAGAGCGCTTCGGAGGAACTAAGGCCAGCTCCCGGTTGGCTGTCAGGGAGGCAGGACCCCTTCTGGTGGACGCGCACGCACGTACCTGTCAGGCCCGGCCCCCGCCAGGCGCTGCTGGATGACAGCGGGTTCCTCCCAGGTGGGTCAGGCCGGGCTGGCCTCCGCGCTCCCCAGGGGTTTGTCCGTTTTATGAACTCCCGGCTAGCGTCCCTGGGAAAGAGAGAGGAGTCATACAAACAAAATCAGACTCGAACCCGGTACCACAGACATTAGAGATACACCAACACTGTGACAGCCCTGACGCCACCAAACTCAATGACCCAGATCAGTGGTCGGCAAACTCGGTCCACAGCCAAATATCGAAACAATTGACATTTCTTTCGAGAGCCACATTTTTTAAAACTTAAAATTCTTCTAACGCCACTTCTTCAAAATAGACTCGCCCAGGCCGTGGTATTTGTGGAAGAGGCACACTCAAGGGGCCAAAGAGCCTCAGTTTGCCGACCACTGACCTGGAAGAAATAGATACGTCCCTTAGAAATACAAAACCTTCTTCAACTCAATCAGGAAGAACTGGAAAGTCTAAATAGATCAGCAGTGAGGAAATTGAAGTAAAAAACAAAAACACATAAGAAATGTCCCCAGGCCCAGCCAATGTGGCTCAGTGGTTAAGTGTCAGCCCATGAACCAGGTCACAATTCCATTCCTGGTCAGAGCACAAGTGGGGCTGAGGGCTGGGTCCTCAGTAGGGGGCGGGCAGGAGGCAGCTCCTCAATGATTCTCCCTCTTCACTGGCAGACAGATTAGCATGGCCCCTCCTGGGCCAGGGCGCCTCACAAACCCGGGAGGTGCTGTAATTAGCGTTAATGTCACTGAAATGCCCACACTGCCCACGGCAACCTACAGATTCAACGCAGCCACCGTCCAATACCAACGGCACATTCCACGGGCCTACAGCAAACCACACACACACACTGCTGTGGAACTGCCCCCTGGGCTCCCCCAGCGCTGCTCTGCGCCAAGCCCTGCCTGCACGCCCCCTGCAAGCCACGCGGCCCCCTCTTGTAATCACCGACCCTTTATAAATTAACGATCGGAACATCGCCGCTGTTACTACAACTCCCTGCGCGCCCCCAGCCTGCTGGGCCCTGTTCCCCCTCAGCCCTCACATCCCCCTCGGAGGCAATGCCACCGTCACCCCCACTTCACAGACGGGGAGCCCAGGCCCAGGGGGGACCCTAGGGCGCGTGGCCATGTCACCCACGGACGCGCTCTCCTGGAGGCGCTCGCTCAGAGCCCCCCCCCCCCCCCCCCCGTCCACGAAGGCAGCCTGAGGTGAGCAGCTGGGCTGCTGCGGGCAGAGCAGGCAGCTCCTGGCCTTGCAGGGATGGAGGGGAGGGGGGCAAAGCTCAGAGCATCCTGTGCCCCGGCCTGGGGGCCACAATGCAGTCCTACCGGCAGCAGGTCGCGGCTCTTGTCACTGCAATAAGGCCCAACTCCGCCTTGCCCCCCTCCTACCACACACACACACACACGCGTAAACACACACACGCGTAAACACACGCACGCTGAGATTTCCAGTCTCTGCTTTGTCACATCACACCCCCTTCCTATCTTCAAAAGAGTCAACAGATCTTGCCTGGCCAGTGTGGGTCAGTGATTGAGCGTCAACTTATGAACCAGAGGTCACGGTTCAAATCCCAGTCAAGGCACAGGCCCAGGTTGCAGGCTCAGTCCCGGGTGGGGGTCATGTGAAGGCAGCTGATCAATGATTCTCTCTCATTATTGATGTTTCTAACTCCCTCTCCCTTCATCTCTGAAATCAATATATATATATATATATATATATATATTTTCGTTCCAAGGCCCCCCAATCCCCAGAATAGTACCAAACACACTCACTGTCTCTCTCTCTCTCTATATATATATATATGTGTGTGTGTGTACACGTTTTTCCCTATACATACATACCTATGATAACGTGTAATTTATAAATTAAGCACAGTAAGAGATTAGCAACAACCCCCAACAATGAAATAAGAATTATAGCCCTGGCTGGTGTGGCTCAGTGGGTAAATTTGATTCCGGTCGAGGGCACATGCCCAGGCAGCCGATCCATGATTCTCTCTCCTCATGGATGTTTCTATCTCTCTCTCCCTCTTCTTTCCTCTCTGAAATCAATAAAAAAGATATTATAAAAACAAAAATGCAAACGCCACCTTAAACCGGCCCCATAAGAGGCTCCCATGGTCCTTGAGATCCTAACCGTCAGAGTTGGTGGCACCATGCTAAACTATAAGGCCATAGCCTGGTGCAGGAATAAAAATAGACCCATTCACCCATGAAACAGAATGCAGGGCCCAGAAATAACCACTCCTCTACGGTCAACCAATAAATGACAAAGAAGGCAAGAACACGCAATGGAGTAAAGACAGTCTCTTCAATAAATGGTGTTGGAAAATTGAACGAACATGCAAGATGATGAAATTAGACCAACTTCTCACACCATACATAATAAGCTCAAAGTGCATTAAAGCCCATGTGTGATCGAAACCATAAAACTTTTGAAAAATGTAGGCAGTAAAATAGTGCTCATTACATTTGCTTCATAACCAACAAGTCTGATCGTGTCCCTCCCCTTTAACTCCCTTCCCCGGCCCACACTTCCCGTTTCTCCCGCCCAGCCTGCTGCATCCTCGGAGGACTTGTTTCTGACCCTGCTCGGCACCCACCCTCCCTGCCTCTGGGCCTTTGCACATGCGAAGATTGGTTTCTCTGCTTTCACTGTGCCCCACCCCGGACCCTGTCTGTTCTCCACCAAAAGCCATACTGATCCAGCACCATAAAGCAGATCGTCTTACTCGCTGCCTCAAAACCCGGTGGCTTCCCACTGCTACACAACTATCACCCGCAGCCTGACCACGCCTGAGCCCCGGTGACCGAGCCCAGCCTCCTCTTAGATCTCATCGGTGCTCCTCTCTGTGCTGTGCTCCTCTCTGCGCTGTGCTCCAGGCGCCAGCGGTCCCGCCGCCCACTGAGGGAAGCCAGCCACCTCCCCGTCGTCCCGGCGCACTGTGCCCCTGCCTCCAACCCTCGCCCAGCTGCTTGCAGGGCCGGCTCCTTTCATGCCCCTAAGTGTCACCGCACTGGACTGGCCTTCCCTAACCGCAGCTAACGCAGCTCCCGCCCCTTGCAGGCGCCATTTTCCGCGCAGCACTTACCGCCGCCTGGGGGCGCTGCTGCTGGTCTGAGCTGGACGGCAGGGACTGTGTGCAGATCTTCAGATGGCGGAGTCCGGGGTCAGCAGATGCCTGTCGACTTGGTGGGTAAGTGAATGTGCAGGCCAATGACAGACACACATGTACACAGGCTCACACTCACCGCTCCCTCTCACCCCCAAGGTGGCCCGCTGTACCTCTTGCACACTCACCTCCTGCACCGAGAGGCCTAACGGTATAAACATTTCGCCCCACAACGTGGATAGGTGCACATACACATACACGGTTTTCTGCAGCATCTTACATTCCCACCAGCAACTCAGACCCTGCCTTCCTCTGCCAGGATAGGCCTCACTGCACCGTTATTTGTTCTTTTTTCCTAGCCTGCCCCCCACCGCTCTGGCTTCTGCCCAGTTCTATAGCTTCTGCAAGAATCCACGAATCCCAGGTCACTACTGGCCTCTTCGGAGATCTCTTCCGAAGTTATAGAGATGGCTCACCACTCTACTGGACACCTGTAACTAACAATGTTCAATGTCAAGTACAACTGAAACAGACAAATGATTAAAAAAAACCAAAACATTAAAACTAAACCTATATTTTTCATTTCTTTTAAAATAAAAAAGCCACACAGCTTCACCCTATAAAACCTAGTCCTGTTTATGGCAAATACCAATGAAACTACAAGTTTCCTAACATTAACTCATCCCTTTATACATCAAGACTTAGGCTTGCCAAAACCGGTGTGGCTCAGTGGCTAGAGCGTCAGCCTGCGGACTGAAAGATTCCTGGTTTGATTCCGGTCAAGGGCATGTACCTTGGTTGCGGGCACATCCCCGGTGGGAGGTGTGCAAGAGGCAGCTGATCGATGATTCTCTCTCATGAATGTTTCTACCTCTCTATCCCTCTCTCTTCCTCTCTGTAAAAAAATCAATAAAATATATAAAAAAACAAAACAAAACTTTTTTACTCTCACAATCCTGTTTTGATCAGCCCTGGCCAGGTAGCTCCATTGGTTGCAGCTTCAATCATCGCAATACACCAACGTGGCTGGCTCAATCCCCAATGGGGGCACATACAAGAATGCACAAATAGGTGGAACCACAAATTGATGTTTCTCTCTCTCAATCCCTTCCCCTCCCCCCCAAATAAAAACAGGAAACATTTTTAAGTCCTTTTTATAAGATGAAGAGATGCTCTTCACTTACACATGCACAAAACACTAAGTATTACAAAAAGAAATCTCCAAGGAGAAGTAGAAATGTCCGCTTTCACAGACCAAAGCGACTAAAACCTTATTTGGGGAATTTGGAAAACACAACCTATCGTTTTTGTAATCTTGCAGCACACACATTGCTTTATTGTTAAAAATATATATTTTACAACAGGACCAGTATACACAGATAAGACAGCAGGACCCCGCGTGCAGCCCGAGCCACACTGGACGCCTGAGAACCATTTAGTGCTCTGACAGCGGGCTGCGCGGGGCAGGAATAAATAATAGTGCTTCGGCGAGAATCGTAGTGACCAGTAGGGTAGTAGCTCGGGATGGGGCCCCACTGGGTGCAGAGCAGCGGGGACAGCGCCCCAGGACTGACATGTGCAAACTTCTAGATCCCAACAAAGTGTCTAAGGACCCGCCAGGCCTGTGATGGGCTTCAACCCCTAAGCCAGGCCGTGGTGGCGGGCCGGCCCAGGGTTTCAAGCACGCCCAGCCGGGGAGGAGGGAGGAAGGAGAGCCGCCAGGCTAGGCACAGGAAGCCCCGGCTGGCTGGTCAGGGCGTCTTAGGGATGGATGTTGGTTGAATTGAGGATTCGGGACGTAGCGTCAGATTTGGAGGCCTTTGAAAGTTCTCGCTGTGGGAAAATAAGCACCGTCAGTGCAATATCCCCTTTCATGCATGCCCGCCCTCGTCAGCTTGGGTTAGGTGTCAGCGTGAGGCCCTGAGGGCCGCTTCTCTGCCCCAGGTGCAGAGCACAGGCTGTTAGGAACGAACGGGAGGCATCAGAGCGCCGTTCTATTAGTCACAGGCTAAGCACGTGACCCTCCCCGCAGCCAGTCCACCCGTTAAACCCCACAGAAGAGGGAGCCCTCTGAGTTGCTGAGCTGGGTTGGCAACAAGCTCTGGCGTCTGAGGCCTTTATAAAACCAGGGCCAGACCACATATCTACCAATCCCTGGGGCTGAGGGCCTTGTAACCTGGTGATCTGATCTCATGCTGGAGCACATGGTACAGAGGAGGAGAGAGCACAGAGGACCTTGACAAGGATAGGAGTTAGTAGCGGTTAGTCTCCTGTCTGCAGTGCGGCCCGAGGAAGGCTCATTCACAGCCACCAAAACCACACGCACCTCCTGAGGCCTGACCACAGGAGGCAGGGATAGGTGCGCTCCCAGTGGGTGACATGGGGCTTGACTGAGCAAGCCCAAGAGAGACGCCTGGACCCTTGGTCCAGGATTCAGCTATAGCCAGAGCGCACCCAGGGAGAACCACAGCCATCATGTGACTTGAAAGAAGTGCCAGAATAGGAAGCTAACTTCAGGGCTCAGAGTGAGCTGAAGCCATGGACAACGGGGCCATTCTCCAACTCCCAGGAGGAAGCGAGCGGGCACCTGAGCCAGCAATCCCGAGGGGAAGGCAGCCTCATCCTCAGCAGGAAGATACTGAGAGAAGAGGGCACACCCCTTCCGTAAAGGGCACTGCAGGGAAGTGCTGGCAAATATGGAGGCCGCAGGAGCTGAAGAGCATTCTGGGAAATGACTCTTCCACAGCCTCACGTTAGCTTTAGCAGCTCACTGGGATAGGAACAGGCGAAGACGAGGAAATGGCGTTGGCCAGCCCAGAGCGGACAGACAGGGGGCACCAGCCCGGAGGGTTAGTAAGGCACATACTCCAGGAGAACATCACGTAGGCCGAGCACCTCGTTCTAAGCAGCACACAGCTGGGGCTCCCCTCCCAGGCCACGGCCACGGCCACTATTCTTTCCAGCACGTGGGGGCCTCTGACGTCACCATGGGGACGGTGAAAGCTTCCTGTTGTGAGTAATGCGATACAAAAACTACGCCTGACTCTACGGGGGGCTGAGAATCCAATTCCGTCTGCATGAGATTTCTTGTTAATCGGCAGGTTAGGGTGCAGGAATGAGCCGGGGGCAGGTTATGCCGTCTGCCTCGGGAACGCCTGCCTCCTTTGTAAAAAGGCCTGTGGCTGCACAGCTGACTCTTACTGGTTAGTGTAGCCCCGAGCCCAGATCGGAATGAAGCCAGCAGATGACAGACCGGGTTGAGAAAGGGACGCCGGACATGCAGGGGTTGCCATACAGACCTGAAGCCCACCAGTGGAGCTGTCAGAGAGGGACGGATCCTTCTAAGGACAGAGAATTAAGACAATTACCAAGAACTCCACCAAGAGAGCACCAGGGCAGGGATGCGAAAGGTCGCCTCCTGCAGCCAGGGAGTGGTATTTCTTAAGCAGAAGGATCCAGGTCACATGTCTGCTGCTGCTGTCACCTTCCTACGTACCCCCTCCCGAACCGGCCCACCCCAGGCCACGGTCAAAGCGGGAAAGGGATTCTCAGCCTCCAAAACGCTGTCCCAGCTAAGAGCCTGGGCCCCACAGGAAGATGCCCACTGCCCCAACTGTGTGCTCCCAGAGACTGGCAGATATGAGAAAAGGTCAATTACCGCAAACTCAGAATAGGTGCTGGCAACAGAGCTAATGCTGAAGTTGTGCTGGAGGGGGGCCGAGCCGGGGTACCCACCGCTCAGCAGGCTGCCGTTGAGCTCCATGTTCTCCTTGTTGGCTCCGTGACGACCAGCACGGGGGTTTTTCTTCCCTGAGCAGGTGGCAGTGAGGACTGGCTGCAGGGAAAGGAGAGATCGGAATGGTACTCTGAGAATGGCCACACACACTCACTATACCATCTTAATATCACTCAGGTGTCGGAAATCCTATACAGCACTTCTGATGTAAAAAACAAACAATAAAAAAAGTCTGGCCCAAACTATTTGGCTCAGTGGATAGAGCGTCGGCCTGCAGACTGAAAGGTCCCGGGTTTGATTCCAGTCAAGGGCATGTACCTTGGTTGCGGGCACATCCCCAGTAGAGGGTGTGCAGAAGGCAGCTGATTGATTCTCTCTTCGATGTTTCTAACTCTCTATCCCTCTCTCTTCCTCTCTGTAAAAAATCAATAAAATATATATTTAAAAAACACACACACAAAAAAAACAAAAAAAAACTCTTAATGATTTTCAGAACACCTATCTTGGGCATCATCTGTTAAACACATTACAGCACAGACTCCCCATCTGTCTCCTTAAAGGGGACCTGACTGCCTAGTGACCCGTGTCAGGGCTGATACCCACGTGCAGGGCCCGTGCTCAGCAGCCACGGAAGCCCTGACTCTGAACCGAGCCTGTGAGACCCCCAGGGCTCCCCCATGACACTAGTGGGGCTCAGCATGGCCACGCTCTTCTCTCTCTCTCATTCGGTTCTAGATGAACCAGCTTGCAGCTGCCACCTGCTGCATCTCAGTGATAACGGAGTCCGGGGGTCTGAGAAACCGGAACCAGCAGGCAGGGTCCCGGGGTAAACAGGCTGGGCTGGTGCTGGGGACGGGCTTTATGCAGAACGCACTAACCTTGCTGCCAGAAGGCGGGAGTCGAGACACGGGGGAGCGGTAGACTGTCCCCCCAAAGGCAGGCCGGATGCTGCTGTTGGCCGTGGCATTGGACATGGTGGTGGTGTTCAGCTGAGGAGAACAGAGAGTTACTCATTCAGGTAACATGCTCAGCGATCCACCCCCAGACTCAGAGAAAGGAGTCTGGGCAGCAGACTAACAAAGATGCGTTTCCATAAAGAGCTTTGAAGAAACTTGTGAAAAGTGTTCAAGGCCTATTTATGTATAGTACATGGAACTATAAAATGGCATAATCACCTGTTTCTAAAATTAGACAGACACCTATCATATGACCCAGCCCAGGAGAAAGGAAAGCACAGCTCCATACAGACTCAGTCATAAATATTTATAGCAGCTTTGTCTGCAATAGCAAACAACCAGAAACAAGCCAAAATATTCATGGGTAGGCACATGGATAAGCCAACCACAGTGAAGTCATACAGTGGATACTGCTCAACAACAGGAAGTATGACCTTCTGATGCAAGCGACACCATGATCAATCTCTCCAAATTACGCTAAATGAAAGAAATTATGGGCCGAAATGGGTTTGGCTCCGTGGATAGAGTGTTGGCTTGCAGACTGAAGGGTCCCGGATTCGATCCCGGTCAAGGGCATGTACCTTGGTTGCGGACACATCCCCAGTAGGGGGTGTGCAGGAGGCAGCTGATGGATGTTTCTCTCTCATTGATGTTTTTAGCTCTCTATCCCTCTCCCTTCTTCTCTGTAAAAAATCAGTAAAACAGATTTTTTAAAAGTAATAAAAAAATTAAAATTAAAATGGCTTTTATATATTGTACATCTCAAATGGACTCAACGGAAAGTCTCCAAAGACCCTCCCCATCCCTGCAGGACAATCTCTGCCGGAGAGATGGCAGGAGCCAGCCTGGCCCGCCCTCCACCCGCCTCACCACCAGTGGCGGGGAGCCCCCTTACCCTGCGCACTTTGCCCGGGGTGGTGGGCGTCATTCCCCGCCGCTTGTTGGGAGTGCTGCCGTACAGCATCTCTGTCTCCGTCTGCTTCTTGTTCTTCAGTTGCTGTGTGACAGTCAGAGCGACAGTGACACATCCGGAGAGAGCAGGTCTGGGCCGCTCACATGACCCCCCTTCCCTCTTCCCAAACGGGGCCCACGTACCCGTTCCTGCTTGGCTCGCTCTTTCTCTAACTGATGCATCTCCCACTGCTCAGCCACATACTCCATGAATTTCTGCCCGCGGACCACAAATGCTGACGAGTGCTTCTGTTCCCACATTTCAATCTGGGCCTTCAATTCCTCTTCCAGCTGAGACCAGACACAGCACATGTTATTTTATTTTATTTTTAAAAATATATTTTTTATTGATTTTTTACAGAGAGGAAGGGAGAGGGAGAGGAATAGAGTCAGAAACATCGACGAGAGAGAAACATCGATCAGCTGCCTCCTGCACACCCCCCACTGGGGATGTGCCCGCAACCAAGGTACATGCCCTTGACCGGAATCAAACCTGGGACCTTTCAGTCCGCAGGTTGACACTTTATCCACTAGGCCAAACTGGTTAGGGCTATTTTTTTTTTTTTTTTACAGAGAAGAATGGAGAGGAAAAGAGTTAGAAACATCTATGAATCATTGATCAGCTGCTTCCTGAACACTCTCCACTGGGGATATGCCCGCAACTAAGGTACATGCCCTTGACCAGAATTGAACCTGGGACCTTTCAGTCCACAAGCCGACGCTCTATCCACTGAGCCAAACAGGTCAGAGCTAAGCACGTGTTATTTACTTCAAATGAAGGAAATAATTTCCCCTTAAAATGATCACTCCTTCCCCAGAGCATCAGGCTGACTCGGGAGCCAGAGCCACGTGGGGAAATGTCAGAGTAGCTGAAATCAAAGGCGAGGGATGGCTTGTTCCCAACACACAGGCCCGGCGCTGCCAGGGGTTTTGGTGCTGAAAGTGAGGGGATGGCGGGCAGTGAGGGCAGCACCGTCTGGGTCAGGCCTGGGACCTGCCTCCTGCGAGCTGGGAAAAATGGGCAAACTACTTAACTTCCCAGCGCCCCGTTTCCTCACCTGCAAAAAGAGGAAGCACTTGGAAATAATACCTGGCCCTTCGTTCAGTAAATACTATTATTATTATTATAATTATAATTATTATTAAGATAGGGAAGACACTTGAGCCCACGGAAGTTGCTCAGATAAAGAGCTTGCTCTGTGTTATCGCCTGAACAGCCTGACATACAGCCCAGTGTTCCTTATCCTTTGAAAGAAAAGCTTGGGGCAAATGATTCAAAGCGAAGAATCCACAAGAAGTGAGGTATTTTGTAGCCAAGCACCCAAACCATTGCCTCTATTACCTTCGGGAGTGTTTTTTGGAGCCTGGCTCGCTGCTTTTCCTCCTTCAGAAGATTCCCTCCGCGATTTGTAAACCGACTTGGATCAGAGGCTTTTCTCTGTGGAAATACATCTGAATCAGAGTAAACCCTGGGACAGGCAGGCAGACCCATCGCTTCTGCTAGGGCTCCTTGCTGTCATACCCAGATGTAGATTATTAACCCACTGTACGCCATAAGCATCTGTAGACGCAGTGGCAGACCTTCCCCACACGCCTCACACGTCTATAAAAAAAAAGTTTCCCGCCGAAACCGGTTTGGCTCAGTGGTAGAGCATCGGTCTGCGGACTGAAAGGTCCCAGGTTCGATTCCGGTCAAGGGCATGTACCTTGGTTGTGGGCACATCCCTGGTTGGGGGTGTGCAAGAGGCAGCTGGTCGATGTTTCTCTCTCATCAACGTTTCTAGCTCTCTCTCTCTTTCCCTTCTTTCTCTCTGTAAAATATCAATAAAATATATTTAAAAAAAAAAAAAAAAAGTTTCCCTAAGTGATCTTCCCTAGGTCCGCAGGCCGACGCTCTAACCACTGAGCCAAACCGGCCAGGGCAAGGACGTGCTTTAATATAATACTCCGCTGCCCTGAGGGAAGCGGGAAAGCGAGGGCAGTACCTCAAACTCCAAGAAAAGCCTCCAGCTTTCCTCCCACTTCTGCACGCCTTCGAAGAGCCCTCTGTGGACCTCGAAGTAGTTCCTCAGCCGCGCCACCTCAGCGTCGTGCGCCTGGAGCAGGCTTTCTGTGTAGTCCTCTGCAAGACGGAAGCCCAGGAGTTTCAAAAATCCCCCTAGCGTTCAGCATCTTACTTTCCAACCCCTCATCCCTAAACTGGAACTAGATCATTCTTCACTAAAGATGCTCCATGAATAGGTATACCTTGTGGATAATAAAAATCGGGTTTGGCACCGTGAGCCTGGAGGGACCACGGAGTAAGGACCTAAAGTGGGGACCAAAATGACTAAGATTCGCAAACTTCTGTGTCATCTCTCGCCTTCTCTTAGCTTTCTTTCACATCTTTCGTTTCCTCCCTGCTCAGGAGAGGTGTGGGTCACAGAACATGTCCCCAAGGTGGGATTTAGTAGGTAACTCATCTTTATACTCAGTTCAGGTCAGACTAGGATTCTGTGGGCTCCAGGGTCAGACTCTGTGGCCTTACATGTGAGCTCTGCCCTTTACCCGCTGTGCCTCTGCTTCAGGTTGCTCAACAGTCATGCACCTTTGTGTCCTCATCTCTTCACTTGAGATTGAGATATTATTGCTAAGTTTGCCATTGCACCTGGCAAACACCAAGCGCTGATAAACTTGAGCGTCAGTGATAAGCTGCTTCAGAGATCAAAACATCTCTTATTTCCCAGAAGCATCTGCAAATGCTCACTGATGCAGGAATGGCAACTCATGGTGAGAGGCTTGAAAAGGCAGCTTTATCTGCTCAGCAGAGGAAACTTTCTGGTGAACACCTGCACTTCTTCACAAGTATATGTAAATATAAGGCCAGCGCTGCGGCACTGACCGTCATAGTACGCAGCGAAAGCCTGCCTCTGCTCCTGGCTGTAGAAACACTGGTCCCAGTACTTGGCCAGCTCCACGCGTATCGCCTCAATCACTTTCTTCATGTTTTGCATTTTCAGTTCCTCCAAGCGATCCACTTCCAATTGCAGCTGAAACACAGATATCTGGTCAAGGAGCTTGTTCTACATTACATTCAGAGCTTTGCAAAAATCTCCCATATTTATTTATTTATTTTTGTTAATCCTCACCCAAGGATATTTTAAAAACATATATTGTTATTGATTTCAGAGAGAAAGGGAGAGGGAGCGAGAGACAGAAACACCAATGATGAGAGAGAAACATCGATCAGCTGCCTCCTGCATGCCCCCTACTGGGGATTGAGCCCGAAACCTTGGCATGTGCCCTTAACTGGAATTGAACCTGGGACCCTTCAGTCAGCAGGCTGACCCTCTATCCACCGAGCCAAACTGGTTAGGGCCAAGGATATTTTTCCTTTTTTTTTTTTTTTTTTTTTTTTAGGGAGAGTGAAAGGAAGAGGGAGAGACAAGAGAGAATCATCGATGGGAGAGAAACACATTGGTTGGTTTGTCTCCTGCACAAGCCCCAATGAGGGCCCGGGCCGGGGAAGAGCCTACAACCGAGGTACATGCTCTTGACCAGAATCAAACAGGGACCCTTTGGTTCGCAGGCCGACGCTCTATCTACTGAGCCAATCTGACTAGGGCAAAAATTTCTCCTTTGTAAGTAAAATTATTGCACAAGATCACAGGGGTAAGTGGACACTCTCACAATGTTATCAAAGGAGCCAGAAACCTAAGAAAGGTACAGAAAGATAAAAGATAAGTGGGTTACTGCCACCTTTTTCTGATGCTTGCTTTAAAATAGACTTGCTCGCCCTGGCCAGTGTGTTTAGTGGTTAGAGCGTTAGCCTGTGCACCCAAGGGTCTGATTTGATTCCTGGTCAAATGCAGGTACCTGGGTTGCTGGTTTGATCACCAATCTGTCAGGGTGCATGTGAAGGCAACTAATTCATGTGTCTCTATCACATCAATGTTTCTCTCCCTGTCTTCTACTCTCTCTAAAAATCAATGGAGAAAATAGACTTGGGTGAGGATTAACAACAACAAGAGACTTGTTCAAGGCAGACCTTGGTAAGGACATGAGATCACACATAAAAATGCCTTCGGGCCCTAACCACAGTGGATATAGCATCAGCCTGTGGACTGAAGGGTCCCGGGTTTGATTCTGTCAAGGGCATGTACCTTGGTTGCAGGTACATCCCCAGTGGGGAATGTGCAGGAGGCAGCTGATCGACGTTTTTAGCTCTCTATCCCTCTCCCTTCCTCTCTGTAAAAAAAAAAAATAAATAAATCAATAAACAAATAAAATTTTTAAAAACGCCTGTAGAGACTACGGACCCACGCCCTATGGGTTTCCTACCGCTTTCTTAACTTTGGCCTTCGACCCATCCATAGCCATGGCCTCAACAGCTTCTCTCTCTTCTTCCGGAATCTGCAGTCTGTCCCACAGCTCCCGGATCTGAGCTCGCAGCCCCTCACACTCTTCTTCGTTCTGCGATTTCCGCACTTCCAGCTGTGGAAGGAGAGACAGTGGTTAGCGCGAAGGCAGCAGCCGAGGCTAGCCCTCTGGCTTCCCAGAAAGCAGTATCTGGACCCGAGCGGAGTAAGTACTGTTATAAGACTGTGGAGAGGTGTTTTCATGACTTCTGAACACAAACTTAAGTCTGTCATTTATAGCAGGATCTCACACTCCAAAGAATTAGGATGCAAATTTTGAAATAAAAATTTTTTTTCCAGTGGAGGGAGGTAATAGGGGGAAAAAAGAGGGACATCTGTAATAATCTCAACAATAAAGATTAAAAAAATGTTTTTTTCAATTAAACACTAATTCAATGACTATTATTTCATCCATCATTTTAATTTCATGTTCTTAGGGTTACATATAAATTAAGTTTTGTGTTTAAAAAAATCATGGTTGTATATCATATACTATCTTCATCCTCCCTCCCTCATTCTCTTAACCTACATTGGGTCCTAAAAAACACTGTAGGGGAAAATAAACTGCCCCCTTTTTTTTTTTTTCAAATTGCTGGATACTATGGAGATGAGATCGCAGGCCATGTTCCGAATAGCCGTTACCTGCTGTAGCAACTTCTGTAGCGCTGCAATGTTTTCCAAAGACAAACAAAAGGCATCTTCGTCTTCGCACACCACGTCTCTTTCGAAGCTTGTATCTGGGGTGTGATCTAACTCTTCCATACACAGGATGATCTGTCTTTTGATGGTGACAAACTCCTCACGCCGAGACGCCTGTCAAATCGAATGATCAGCAGACGCCCACAGGGAAGTCAAACTGACTTTGAGGAAGTATGGAGGCGAGGGGTGTACCTTTGTTTCCCTCAGAGTTGCCAGATGCTGTCTGAACTGGTTCAGCTCTTCCAGGCTGGGAACAGCATCGCTGTCGATGTCATAGGGCGGCATGCAGAGCACCTCACACAGCTCTTGATCCTGTTCCGTAAGTAGCTTCAGTTCCCGTTTCCTCTCCTTCTTCTGTTTGCGCATCAGCTCCACCTGAGTGCGCAGGTCTTTTTCTAGCTGCAAGATGGTCGGCTCGCCTTCCTCCTGTAGGAGAGGGTGTACCATTGTTACAAGTTCCAAGTGCATTTCCTCAAAGGAAGAGTAGGACGACTTACAAATAAATCAGTCCATGGCACAGTATCATCTCTGCCTAACTTTTCCTGAGAGTTAAAAATAAAAAGTTGAGCCGAAACTGGTATGGCTCTGTGGATAGAGCGTCAGCCTGTGGACTGAAAGGTCCCGGGTTTGATTCCGGTCAAGGGCATGTACCTTGGTTGCGGGCACATCCCCAGTAGGGGGTGTGCAAGAGGCAGCTGATGGATGACTCTCTCTCATCGATGTTTCTGACTCTCTGTCCCTCTCTCTTCCTTTCTGTAAAAAAATCAATAAAATATATTAAAATAATAAAATAAAATAAAAAGTTGTAGTATATGCCTCACAGACTGATAGCAAGAGAAAGTGTTTTAGACTAAAGTACTGCCAACACTCATAGCGGAATCACTCTGGCAAGCTGTCCCTCCTGGGAGCACAGCCACACCTCTCCCTCAGGGGGCATCTCCGGACTCTAAGAGTGCCCAGGAGACCTACAATCAGGGGAGCAATGGGCAGGGTCTTGTCCCGGGCCAACCCCCTGCACCTGTCTTCATGGCCCCCTTTTCTCTAACTTCCCAAAACAGCTCCCATGAGACTCTCTCCTATTTCTTCTATCCTGGGCCCTTTCTTGTTTTGCGGTCCCCAGCTTTAATAAACAAACTCTCAAAAAAAGAAATTAGCTGCTTCACCTCTCAACAGGGCAACTCGTTATGCCAGTAAAAATGACTGCTGGGCCCTAGCTGGTGTGGCTCAGTGGCTAGAGCGTCGGCCTGGGAACCGAAAGGTCCAGGTTCGATTCTGATCAAGGGCACATGACCAGGTTGTGGGCTTGATCCCCAGTGGGGGACTTGCAGGACGCAGCCGATCCGTGATTCTCTCTCATCATGGGTGTTTCTCTCTCTCCCTCTTCCTTCCTCTCTGACATCAATAAAAAATAAAAAAAATAAAAAATGACTGCTGGAACTGGTTGCTAGGCAGCACATTTCCCCCACTTCGTACTTCGTGTCCAGGACCACCCTGACCCAGAAACCCTCCACTGAGCTCCTGCCTCAATCTCAGACCCAGATGGGGGCCCCGACGCTGTGTACCTGAAACGGCTCAACGTGCAGCTCGCTGCACAAGACAGCCAGCTCCTTCTGACAGTTGCCGATGCTTTTAATGAGCCTCGCCTTCAGACTCTCCTCTTCAGCAATCATCATGTCCAGGAGGTCCTACCAGAGAGAAGACAGCCCCATAAAATCTGGAACTAGGGGGGGAAAAAACCCCCAAACAACAAGTAACACCAAAACACCAATCATTTCAAAAATTTAAGACCCATGTCCTACTGCAAAGGCACCAGCAGGAAGCTCACCTTGATATGCTTGTGCACCACCTGAGTTCTCTGTAGCCGCTGGTCCTCGGGAATCCCAATCAGTTCCCATATCTCCCGAAGGTGACTCAGGGCTTTCTGGAGACACAGTATGGAATCCTCCGCAATCACCTCACTGGAAAGCAAACGGGAAACCAACTGCGTGAGCCACTACCTCTGACACACTAAGAGAAATATTTACCACCCTGGCTGGTTTGCTCAGTGGTTAGAGCATTACATCACAGACCAAAGAGCCTTGGGTTCAATTCCCCTTTATTCCCAGGCGAGGGTATGGTATATACCTTGGTTGAAGGCTGGATCCCTGGCCCTGGTCAGGGTGTGTGAATGGGATGTTTCTCTTTCACATCAATGTTTTTCTCCCTCTCCCCCCCTCTCCATTCTCTCTCTCAGGGGGGAAGGGGGAAGGGGGGCTGTCCTGCACTAGAGATTGAGGTGCAGAGCAAGCATGTCAAACTCGCAGCCCACAGGTTGCATGCCTCATTAGACCCATGTTAGCCTTTGAGTTTGACATGCTTAGGATCTACCTAATACATAGGCACAAACCCCAAACAGAAAGCCACATGGAGACAAAGAAACAAACCCCAAAAGAAAGAGAATTCTCCAAAAGAAGAAATAAATGAAGCAGAGATAAGAAATTTAACTGAATCAGAGTTCAGAATAATGATGGTAAAAATGCTCAACAGCATGAAAAAAGATATACTGGCAGTAACAATGAAAAAAGTACAGTTTGAGATAAAGAATAAAGTAACAAATAAAGAACACATTGGAAGGAATACACAGCAGATTAGGGGAAGCTGAGGATCAAATTAGTGAATTAGAAGACAGAGGTGAAAATATTACTCAATCAGAGAACCAAAAAGAAAAAAAACAGGAGAGCTTAAGGGAGCTGTGGGACAATGAAATGTAACAATGTTAGAATAGCAGGCATGCCAGGAGAGGCAGAAAGGGAGACAGACAGAGAGAAGGTGTTTGAAGAAATAATGGCAGAAAACCTGCCTAACCTGGGAAAGGAAAAAGTCACATTAGTGCAGGAGGCACAGAGAACCCTAAACAAGAAGAACCCAAACAGACCCACGCCCAGACACATAATAATTCAAATCCAAAAATTAAAGACAAGAGCATCTAAAAGGCAGCAAGAGAAAACTGTTACCTATAAAGGGCTTCCCATAAGGCTGACACCAAACAAACAAACTCACCAGAAACTCAATAGGCCAGAAGGAAATGGCATGAAGTACTCAACATAAGGGAAAGCAAGGATTTGAGACTAAGATTACTATATCCAGCAAGGCTATCATTCAAAATAGACAGTCAAATAAAGAACTTCCCAGACAAAAAAAGGTTAAAGGAGTTCATCACCACCAAGCCAGCATTACAAGAAATGCGAAAAGGATTGCTGTAATGAGAACAGAGAGAGAAACCTAGCCATACAGAATTAAAGCAGCAATAAGTAAATACCTCTCAAAAATAAACCTGAGTGTAAATGGATTACATGCTCCAATCAAAAGGTGGGTAGTCGAGTAGATACAAAAACATGACACAACTATATGCTGCCTACAAGAGACATACCTTGAAACAAAGACACACACAGGATGAGAGTGAAGGGATAGGAAATTTTTTTCCATGCAAATGGAAAAGAAAAAAAAGCTGGAGTAGCAATACTCATATCTGACAAAATAGACTTTAAAATGAAAGCCATCACAAGAGACAACAAAGGTCACCACATAAAACTAAAGGGATCAACCCAACAAGAGGATATAACTCTGGTAAATATATACGCACCCAATAGAGGCACACTTAAATAAAAAAAATAATAATAAAAAAATTAAAAAAAAAACTTCTAGAGGACTTTAACGGAGAAATTGACAATAATACAGTCATAGTAGGGGACTTTTAACACCCTTCTGACTTTACTGGATAGATCTTCCAGACAAAAACTTAACAAGGAAACAGCGACTCTAAATGACACAATGGATCAGACGGATTTAACTGACATTTATAGAACATTTCTCCCCAGTGCAGCAGAATATACGTTCTTCTCAAGAGCACATGGATCATTCACAAAGACAGACCTCATGTTAGAACACAAAACGAGTCTCTATAAGTTCAAGATGGTATCATAGTAGAATAAAATCAACTACAGTAAAAACGCCCCAAAACATCTAAAACATGGAGACTAAATAGCATGTTATTAAACAATGAATGGTTACCAATGAGATCAAGAAAAAGTAAAAAACTTCCTGAAAACAAATGAAAATGGAACACATAACAACTCCAAATCTCTGGGACTCAGCAAAAGCAGCCCTCTGAGGGAAGTTCCTGGCACTACAGGAATTCCTCAAAACAAACAAACAGGCAGTAAACTACTTAACCCTACAACTTAAAGAGCTAGAAAGAGAATAATAAGAAAAGCCCAGAGCAAGTAGAAGGAAGGAAATAGTAAAGATTCGAGCAGAAATAAGTACCATAGAGACTAAAAATAATAATAATAATAATAATAATTAAAAAAAAATCCGTGAAACCAAGGGCAGGTTCTTTGAAAGGATAAACAAAATTGATAAACCATTTGTCAGCCTCATCAAGAAACAGAGAGAGAGGACCAAATAAATAAAACCAGAAAATGAAGTGGAGAAGTAACACTGACACCACAGAAATCCAAAGGACTGTGAGCAAACACTATGAACAACTATATGCCAACGAGGTGGACAATGTGGACGAAAATACAATCTTCCAAAACTAAATCACGAAGAATTAAAAAAACAAAAAAAAAACAAACCTGTAACAACTGATGAAATAAAAGCAGAAATAAAAAATTTCCACCAAACAAAAGCCCAGGTCTGGACGGCTTCATGGGGGAGTTTTACCAAACATTCAAAGAAGCACTCACACCAATACTTCTCAAACTATTTCAGAAAATTCAAGAGGAAGAACACTTGTAAACTCTTTTTATGACGCCAGCATTATCCTAATTTCAAAACCAGATAAAGACACTGCAAAGAAAGAGAATTACAGGCCAATATCCCTAATGAACACAGATGCTAAAATCCTCAATAACACACTAACAAATCTCATCCAGTAATATATTAGTCGTACACCATGATCAAGTGGGATTTATTCCAGGGGTGCAAGGCTGGTACAATACTTGCAAATCAATAAATGTGATACATCACATAAACAAAATGAAAGACAAAAATCACATGACCATGTCAATAGACTCAGAAAAAGCATTTGACAAAATCCAACACTCATCTTTGATTAAAAACTCTCAGCAAAGTGGGAACACAGGGAGCATATAGCAACATGATAAAGGCTATATATGACAAATTTACAGCCAACATCATACTCAATGGGCAAAAACTAAAACCATTCCCCCTAGAACAGGAACAAGAAGGGATGCCCACTCTCACCACTCCTGTTTGACATCATATTGGAAGGGCTAGACATAGCGATCAGATAAGAAGAAGAAATAAAAGGAATCCAAGTTGAAAAAGAAGTAAAACTGTCATTATTCGCAGATGACATGACATTGTACATAGAAAACCCCAAAGACTCCATCAAAAAATTACTAGACTTAATAAATGAATTCAGCAATGTAGCAGGATACAAAATTAACACCCAGAACTCTATGGCTTTTTTATACACCAATAATGAACTCACAGGAAGGAAAACTAAAAAAAAATTTTTTTTAAGTCCCATTTACCGTTGAAACAAAAAAATTAAGATACCTAAGAATAAACTTAACAAAGGAGGTAAAAGACCTGTTTTTGGAAAACTATAGGACGTTTAAAAAAAAGATAGAGGGAGACATAAACAAATGGAAGATACAACGTGTTCATGGGTTGGTAGAATCAACGTCATTAAACTGTCCATACTACCCAAAGCAACCTATAGATTCAGTGCAATCCCCATTAAGATACTGTTGGAAACCGATCATTGTCCCACTAGCAGAAAAGTGTGGACAAGGAACGGGAAAGCTGGTTAATCTTGGAAGCTCTGGAAGGTCAGAGCTAATCACTCACTGTTTATTTATTTTTATTTATTTTTTTAATATATTTTTTATTGATTTTGTACAGAGAGGAAGGGAGAGAGATAGAGAGAAACATCAATGAGAGAGAGTCATCGATCAGCTGACTCTTGCACACCCCCCACTGGGGATATGCCCGCAACCAAGGTACATGCCCTTGACCGGAATCGAACCCGGGACCCTTCAGTTCCCAAGCCGACACTCTATCCATTGAGCCAAACTGGTTTCAGCATCACTCACTGTTTAGTTAAGACATTTGTAGCTGAAGCAGCCTTGACCTGTTAGTCCTGTGTAAATTCTTGCTTATTGGCTATGATTGGAATTGCCTGCCTAAAGGCTATGGATGCATCCCATAATCTTAATAAAAGGGATGGCAAGGCCAGAGTGGATTGTAGTCCTCTCTTGGGCTTCCACCTGACCCCCAATTCCCAAATTAATACATTTCTTGTTTCTTTCATTTGTGTGCGACCTCCTTCAGAACCTGAACCCTGAACGCCGGACCACGCCGGACCACACGGGACGTGAAAGGGGTTTCCACAAGATACCAATGCAATATTTCACAGATCTAGAGCAAACTCTCCAAAAGTTCATCTGGAATAAAAAAATACCCTGAATAGCTGAAGCAATCCTGAGACGGAAGAACAAAGTTGGAGGAATCACAATACCAGATATTAAGCTATCTTACAAAGCCACTGTTCTCAAAACTGCCTGGTACTGGCACAAGAACAGACATATAGACCAAATGGAACAGAACAGAGAACCCAGAAACCAACCAAAGCCATTACGCTCAATTATTATTTGACAAAGGAGCATACAATAGAGGCAAGATATTCTCTTCCTTGCCCTAATCTGTTTAGCTCAGTGGATAGAGCGTCGGCCTCCAGACTCAAGGGTCCCAGGTTCGATTCCGGTCAGGGGCATATACCTTGGTTGCCGGCACATCCCCAGTAGGGGGTGTGCATGAGGCAGCTAGCTGATTGATGTTTCTCTCTCATCTATGTTTCTAACTTTCTCTCCCTCTCCCTTCCTCTCTGTAAAAAATCAATAATATATATTTTTTAAAAAGATAGTCTCTTCCATAAATAAAGTTGGAAAAATTGGACAGACACATGCAAAAACAAAAAATAAAAAAAATGAAACTAGATCACTAACTTACACCATACACAAAAATAAACTCAAGATAGATAAAGGACTGAAATGTAAGATAGGAAACCATAAAAAAACTTAGAAAAATCCATAGGCATTCAGACATATGTCATAATAACAACTTTACATATAGCTCCTAAGGCAAGAGAAAACTAGGAGAAAAATAAACAAATGGGACAACATCAAAATAAAACGCTTCTGCACAGCAAAGAAACCATCAACAAAACAACGAGAGCCTACGGCGAGGGGAGAACACATTTGCCAAAGTCATATCCGCTAAGGGTTTAATCTCCAATATTTATAGGGAACTCACACAACTTAACAAAAGGAAGATTAACCACCCAATAAAAATATGGGCAAAGAACTTAGACACTTTGCGAAAGAGGACATACAGAAGGCCAAGAGACATATGCAAACATGCTCAAAGTCACTAATCATCTGAGAGATGCAAATCAAAATGACAATGAAATGACACCTGTCAAAATGGCTATCATCAAACAATCGCCACGTGCTGGCGAGGATGCGGAGACAAAGGAAGCCTCGCGCACTGCTGGTGGGCATGCAGACTGGTGCAGCCACTTGTGGGCAAACAGTATGGACTTCCTTAAAACAATTAAAGATGGAACTCCCGTTTGACCCAGTAATTCCACTTCTAGGAATGTATCCCCCAAAATTAGAAACACAAATCAGAAAGGACATAAACACCCCTATGTTCAGAGGGGGCTGCCCAGCCTGGCGCAGGGGCCAGGGAGGCAGGGAGGAAGGAGAGAGGGTGTGAGCAGCACCTGGTGAGACGCAGGTGGTCTGGGGCATCGGGGGCCGACGAGCCCCGTCCATTGGCCACACCTGCTGCTGCCGCTGGTCAGAGAGATGGGGCTCTGGGCCCTTCAAAGCTAGGGGAGGCCTCGCAGGCCCCTTAGTGGGAAGCCGGGAAAGAAGGAACACCCCCTCCCCCCCAACACACCCCCACAGCAGGAGCCCAGGGAGCAGTATCCCCGCTGCAGAGGGAGGGGGGACGCTGCAGGGGCAGAGGCGGCCAAGGGGAGGTCAGCTCTCCCAGGGAGAGCAGGTGAAGGGACGCACCTGGGTGAGGCTTCGCCCGGAAGCAAAACCAAAGGAGAGCAGCTCCCCGCCCCCCAGCGCCGCAGCCACTGCCCCGCTGGGTGCCAGGCGGTGCCCGGAGTGACCTGCGGGGGTGGGCGCTGAGGCCTGGCCCGCCCCACCACCCGCGGCCCAGGGGACGTCCCCTGGGAGCAGAGCCAGCGCCCAGGACATCGGGCTCGGAGCCCCAAGGAGGGGACCGGCTTACTTTAATATCAAATTGTCGTGTAACTTTCATTTTATTTATTTATGCATTTTAAAGTACACCTTTCTGAATTAGCCTTATGCATGTCTTCTTATTGAAACATATATATATACATACATACATATACCTTTTTAAATTAGCCTTATTCATGTCTTCTTATGAAATATATATAAAACTTTCTAACTTAGCCTTATGCATGTCTTCTTATTGAAATATATATATATATATACACACACACACACACACACATATACCTTTTTAAATTAGCCTTATCCATGTCTTCTTGTGAAATATACATATATAAAACTTTTTAAATTAGCCTTATGCATGTCTTATTGAAATATATATATATATATATATATATATATATATATATATATATATATATACACACACACACACACACACACACACATATTTCAATAAGACATCGGTAAGGCTAATTTAAAAAGTTATATATATGTATTTACATATGTATAAATTTAAAATTATATATAATTTCAGAGAGGAAGGGAGAGAGGGAGAAACATCCATGAAGACAGACCATCACTGCCCGGCTGCCTCCTGCCCGGCCCGCACTGGGGAGGGATGGAGCCCCCGCACCCCGGGCAGGTGCCCTTGGCTGGGGAATCGAACCCGGGACTGGCGCCCAGGCCGACGCCCTATCCGCCCAGCCAAACCGGCGAGGGCGGGGAACGTTTATCTTAAAAGGCGAGAAGCCACGTTCCCCTCCGGCCCCAAGTCGCAGGCTGGACCGTGACAGGGTGACGCCGAGGGTCCCGGCGCCCCAGTCGGGCCTCCTCCCCCGGCGCCGGGTCGTTAAAACGACCAGAAGGGGAACCCCACACGGAGTTTCCTTCACTTGCGGGGACCCCAAGCCCCCTTTCCGTTCAAGCCCGACGGAACGGAGCCCGAGGAACGGAAACAACACGGAGACAACACGGGCGTCCGGGTCCGGGGTGGCCTCCGCCCCGCCGGGCCCGCTCCCCGCGCGTCGCCCCCCGCCGCCGCCGGCCCTGCCCGGCCGCGCCCCGGCCTCACCCGAGCGCGGGCCGAGGTGACACCGTCTGGAAGCCCCCCCGCCGGCCCCGCATCCGGGACGGGCGTCCCCGACTCCCCCCCACAGCCCGCACCTTCTCCTCATGATGGAAGCCTCCCGGTCACCGGACGGACGGACGGCGAGGTGCCCCGACCGACTCCAGCCGGAACCGAGCGCCGCGACCCGCTCCCGACGCCGCCTCGCACGGGATCTGCCAACTTCGCGAGCCGTTAGGCACCCGCGGGATTTCAAACCAAGCACCGTGGCGGGAACGGGCCTGCGATTGGTGCTCCGGCCTGTCGCTCCTCGCGAAACCCCACCCCCACGCCCCCAGCGGAGTGTCGCGAGAGCTGCAGGGATGCGGAGCTTGGGTTCGCCTCCTCCAGCGCGATCGGCCACGCCCGAGGGCGGGACGCTTTCCTCGCTCGGCCACTGGGGGGCGCTCTGTAGGAGCCGGCCCTGCCCCAACCCTGGGGCGGTTTTGTTTTGAATTTTTTTTGTTTTGTTTAATCCTCACCACAGGATATTTTTTTAAATTGATTTTTAAAGGGGACAAATGCAATACTTTCAACAACAAAGATTGAATTAAAAATAAATTAGTTTTGCTGAAACCGGTTTAGCTCAGTGGATAGAGCGTCAGCCTGCGGACTGAAAGGTCCCGGTTTCGATTCCGGTTAAGGGCATGTACCTTGGTTGCGAAAACATCCCCAGTAGGGGGTGTGCAAGAGGCAGCTGATTAATGATTCTCTTTCATCATCGATGTTTCTAACTATCTCTCTTCCTCTCTGTAAAAAATCAATAAAATATATATTTTTTAAAATAAAATAAAATAAATTAGTTTTGCCCTGGCTGGTTTGGCTCAGTGGATAGAGCGTCAGCCAGCAGACTGAGGGGTCCCGGGTTCGATTCCAGCCTGGGGCGCATGCCTGAGTTGCAGGCTCTGTCCCCAGTGGGGGATGTGCAGGAGGCAGCTGGTCAGTGATTCTCTCTCATCATTGATGTTTCCGTCTCTCTCTCCCTCTCCCTTCCTCTCTGAAATCAATAAAGAAATATATTTTGAAAATAAAAATAATAAATTGATTTTTAGAGAGAAGGGAAACAGCTCAAATAGGGCACCGGACAGGGGACCAAACCTGCTTTCTAGGCTGTGCCCTGACTGTGAATGGAACCCACCCACACAACCTTTTGGTGTCCCATACAAGCTCTAACTAACTGAGCCAGAGGCCAGGGCGGTTTTTTATTTTTATTTATTGAGAGCTAGAGAAACGTGGATTGTTCCACTTACTTGTGCATTCATTGGTTGCTTCTTGTGCGTGCCCTAAACAGAGATCCAACCACGCCCTGGCATAGCTCTAACCAATTGAGATGCCAACCAGGGCTCCCTGCAGGTTTGATTCCAAGTGCACTCAGCAAGAGCCAACTGCCCAGGCACTGCCCATAAACGCTTCCCTCCCACAGCAGCTGGGTGTGGCCGGAGCCCGTTACTAGAAAGGTCTGGAGCCTTGCTTCCCTAGTTCCTCTGAGCAGCGAGCCTGGGAACTGATCTTTGGTGGCAATATTCCCCGGATGTAGGAAGAAGTGCCCTAAAGGACAGGGAACATTGCTAAGGGCCAGGAACTTTCTAGACCAGTGATCCCCTTTAATAACCACAATTCCATTCAGTGAATATGATCCCCATTTTACAAAGCCAGGGAACTGTCTCAAAAAGGTTTATCAGCCGGGACCGGTTTGGCCCAGTGGATAGAGCCAAAGGTCCCAGGTTCGATTCCAGTCAAGGGCATATACCTTGGTTGCGGGCACATCCCCGGTGGGGTGTGTGCAAGAGGCAGCTGATCGATGATTCTCTCTCATCGATGTTTCTAACTCTCTATCCCTCTCTCTTCCTCTCTGTGAAAAATCAATTTAAAAAAAAAAAAAAGGTTTATCAATCACTTTTCATCAGTGATTTTTGGTTGCACAATATCCTGGCATGTGGATATCTCATAATTCAGCTATTTTGTGTTGATGGGTACTTAAGTTGCAGTTTTTACAAACAAATGTCTTCAGGCATAAATCTTTGCATCATGTACTGTTCTAAGGTTGACTCCTACAAGTGTAACTACTGAACGCTCTTTCCAGAGAGGTTTAGCGATTCACTAGAGACCCAATGCATGAAATTTGTGCACAGGTAGGGTCCCTAGGCCTGGCCAATGATCAGGGCCCAGCCAGGGCCTTTCTTTGTTCCGCCCCCTAGCGGTCAGCGCACGTCATAGAAGGCGCTCAAACTCCTGGTCGGTAGAAATCCCGAGGGGATAATTTGCATATTGGCCTTTTAGTATATGGAAGTGGTCCGCAAACTCATGAGTCCACAGAGCCAAATACCAACAGGACAACGATTGAAATGTCTTTGGAGAGCCACATTTTTTAACCTTAAACTTCTTCTAACGCCACTTCTTCAGAATAGACTCGCCCAGGCTGCGGTATTTTGTGGAAGGGCCACACTCAAGGGGCCCAAGAGCCGCATGTGGCTTGTGGAGCCGCAGTTTGCCGACCACCGGGCTAGGGCAACAGACACATTTTGATGCGTAAGGAGTCGCAGAATTTTAGAAATGGAAGGGTGCTTACTGATCATCGATCTGATCCATCTCCCTCATTTTATGGGTTCAGCAAAGGGCGAGTTTCCAGGGAGGCCCAGAGCAGACCCAGAGCCACGAGGGTCCAGCCCACAGAGCACGTGAAACCCCCCCAGGAAGTCCCCTGTGCTTCCCGAGCAAAGATGGGAGAGCTGGTCCAGCATGCAACACGTGACATTGAACGTGAGGCTTTATTTACAATGGGACTCACACAGGATATAGCAAAACATGTCTTGCTCATGTTTTCTCAGCATGGGCTGTACTTCGTCACCAAAACAGGAAAACCACCTTGTGGAGGGTGACCCTCTCCTCTGATGCGTCCCCTCAATCCCGAACAAGTCCCGCTGCCCAGCCCTGAGCAAGGTGGCTGGGGGGCGGGGGGCATGGACTCGGCGGCTGCGCCCCCTCCTGCAGCCCTCGGGGGGCGTGTCCGGGGGCGGCATCAGGCTTTCACCTCGCTCATGGCCTCCATGAGGCGGGCGCTGTTGGTGATGGCTGTCGTCAGGAAGATGAACCTGTAGCCTGAGGAGCCGAGAGCACCAGCCAGGTGAGCACGAGCCAATCAGTGGCCCCCACCACGGGCCACGCTACGTAGAACCCCCACAGCCTGGGGTTGGATCCGAGAACCAGTGCCCAGGCCCCGCTGGGTTGGTGCACAGCGACTGGCCACGCCCTAGACCTGCGCTCCTTACCCTCCAGCCCACAGCAGGTGCTACCCAGAGGGCAGCAGAGAACCTTCCAGAGTGCTGCCCTCTGCAGCCCGGAGCCCGTCCATGGACCTGCTGTCACCCTCCCGTGCCTGCTCACCTTTCTCTCTGCCCAGGAACCGCAGGGCTGAGATCTCGGAGAAGGTGCAGCCCCCCAGGAACACGACCAGGATGAGGCGCAGGGACTCGCTGGGAGCCTTGTCGTCCTTGGTCCCGCCTGTGGAGAGCAGACCAGACTATCTCTCTCTCTCTTTTAAAATATATTTTATTAATTTTTTTACAGAGAGGAAGGGAGAAGGATAGAGAGTTAGAAACATCGATGAGAGAGAAACATCAATCAGCTGCCTCCTGCACACCCCAGACCGGGGATGTGCCCGCATCCAAGGTACATGCCCTTGACCGGAATCGAACCTGGGACCTTTCAGTCCGCAGGCTGACGCTCTATCCACTGAGCCAAACTGGTTTAGGCTCTCTCCCTCTCTCTCCCTCTCTCTCTTTTTTTTTTTTTGTTTTGTTTGTTTAATCCCCACATGAGGATATGATTTTTAGGGAGAGGGGAAGAGAGAGGGAAAGACCGAGAAAAACACACCGATTGATTGCCTCCTGCATGTGCCCTGACCAGGGCCCGGGCCAGGGAGGAGCCTACAACTGAAGTACATGCCCTTGACCAGACTCGAACCGGGACCCTTGGGTCGTAGGCCAATGCTCTATCCACTGAGCCACACCAGCTAGGGCCAGACTCAGGCCTTGCCTGGCCCGCTGGCACCAGGGACGCGTCCAGCCGCCTCTGGCCCGCCCGGCCCGCTGCCCGGCCACGCACCTGTGAAGGCCAGCTCACTGCAGTTGAGCAGCCGCAGCACCTCCTCCAGGCCCTGCCAGCTCCTCCGCTCCAGCACCTGGGGGGGCACGAGAGTGAGTTTCAGGCTTTATTATTTATTTTTTAAAATATTTTTCCTGTTTTCAGAGATGGAGAGAGAGATAGAAACATCAGTGATGCGAGAGAATCATGGAGCGGCTGCCTTCTGCACGCCCCTCACTGGGGATCGAGCCTGCAACCTGGGCATGTGCCCTTGACCGGAATCAAACCCGGGACCCTTCCATCTGGAGGCTGATGCTCTATCCACTGGGCCAAACAGGCTAGGGCTGTGGTCAGCAAACGGCGGCTCGCGAGCCACATGCGGCTCTTTGGCCCCTTGCGTGTGGCTCTTCCACAAAATACCACGGCCTGGGCGAGTCTATTTTGAAGAAATGGCGTTGGAAGTTTAAGTTTAAAAAATGTGGCTCCCCAAAGAAATTTCAATCCTTGTCCTGTTGGTATTTGGGTTTGCTCTGTGGACTAATGAGCTTGCTGAACGCTGGGCTAGGGCAACAGGATGGAGTTTGGGAAAGGAAGGTCGCTGTGGCCCAACCATCCCTTTTCTTTTCTTTTTTAAAAATATATTTTATTGATTTTTTTTACAGAGAGGAAAGGAGAGGAATAAAGAGTTAGAAACATCGATGAGAGAGAAACATCCATCAGCCGCCTCCTACACACCTCCCACTGGGGATGTGCCCGCAACCAAGGTACATGCCCTTGACCGGAATCGAACCTGGGACCCTTGAGTCCCCAGGCTGATGCTCTATCCACTGAGATAAACCCGTTAGGGCCCAACCATCCCATTTCTTGCTCGTTAGCAGGACAGACAAAACTTGGGACAGGCCAGGGGCCAGGAGAAAGCAGAGAGAGGGAGACCCGCCTGGGAGTGAGGGTCCCGCGTATTCACCTGCTCGATGACGCGGCAGCTGAGGGGCACGTAGGCGCCGCTGAAGACGTACGCCATGTCGCGGGGCACCTTCAGGTCGTACTCACCGTCCACACGTGGGATCTAGAGGGCAAAGCGGGTGGCAGCTCAGCTCTCCAGGCGTTTACAGGCTCGGAGAGGAGTGGCAGGCTCCCAGGCATGCTTTTTCCTTCTCATCGATGTTTCTAGCTCTCTATCCCTCTCCCTTCCTCTCTGTGAAAAATCAATAAATACATATATATAAAAAAAAAAAAAGCTGCAAAGCTTTTTTTTGTTGTTTTGTTTTTTAAATATATTTTATTGATTTTTTTTACAGATAGGAAGAGAGGGGATAGAGAGCTAGCAACATCGATGAGAGAGGAACATCGACCAGCTGCCTCCTGCACATACCCCTCCTCCCCACTGGGGATGTGCCCGCAACCAAGACACAAGCCCTTGACGGGAATCGAACCCGGGGACCTTTCAGTCCGCAGGCCGATGCTCTATCCATTGAGCCAAACCGGTTTCAGCTACTGCAAAGGTTTTTGTGGACTCACAGCACTCCACCAAGGACCATACCGGTAACACACACACACACACACACACACACACACACACACCCCGCTCATCCCTGCTCATCCCCGCTCCACATACCAAATTCAGCTTCTTGCTGATGGCCCGGAAGTTGCTCCTCTTGGCCAGAGAACTAAAGGCATCCGTGATCTTTCCTGGGGAAGAAATCTGGGCTGGGTTTAGTGTTTCCCAAACTTCTGACATATGTGTACCCCTTCTATAATTTTCGTAACGCTGAGTACCCCTCGTTCTCATGAGAACGTAGAATTAGGCGCAGCTAAGCACGGTGCAGTGCGTATCCCCACCAAACTCCGGTGCAACGCGCAACCCCACCAGACTCTTCCCGTGCCCCTGGGGGGACGCGCACCACACTTTGGGAAACACTGATAAGTTAATGGATTCATGAAGGTGCCACCTAGGGTTCCATTCCGGAGATGACAGGCCACCTCTTGTCAAGTAGGCGGACCCATCGCATCTCTAAGCGGTTCATCCACAATTCCCTGGATCTCGTGAGGCATTCCTCGCCCTCTCCCGCCCCTCTCCCTCCTCCTACACGGTGCCAGCTGTCCACTAAACGCCACCTACAGGGCAAACACGCAGAGGTATGGGCTGTGGAGTCACAGTGACCGGGGGTCCAACGTGACTTACTCTTTGAGGGATCTCAGACAAGTCACTTATCCTCTCAGCCTCAGTTTCCTCATCTGTACAATGGAGGTAAAACTAACCTTTGTGCCAAAACCGGTGTGGCTCAGTGGATAGAGCGTCGGCCTGCGGACTGAAGGGTCCCAGGTTCGATTCCGGTCAAGGGCATGTGTCTTGGTTGGGGGCACATCCACAGTGGGGGGTGTGCAGGAGGCAGCTGATCGACGATTCTCTCTCATCGATGTTTCTAGCTCTATATTTTATTGATTTTTACAGACAGGAAGAGAGAGGGATAGAGAGCTAGAATCATCGATGAGAGAGAATCACCGATCAACTGCCTCCTGCACCCCCCCCCACTGGGGATGTGCCCGCATCCAAGGAACATGCCCTTGACCGGAATCGAACCTGGGACATTCCCGTCCGCAGGCTGACGCTCTATCCACTGAGCCAAATCGGTTTTGGCTTCATATATATATATATATATATATATATATATATATTTTTTTTTTTTTTTTTTTTTTAATTAAAAAAAATAAAGGGCTTAGGACGTGGTTTGTGTCCAATAACCAGGAACAGCTCCCCCTAGTGGACGTGGCGGGAATGACAGTAACCATAGGAATTGCACTGCGCTTCCCACTCCTCTCTCTCTAGGGGTGCTGCCCGTGCAGGGAAGAGGAGGGGAAGGGTTCCCCGTGCTCCTTGCTCACCTGCAGCCTTGTCCGTCACCAGCTTGCTCACTTTACTCTCCACAGCGGTGAGGGTGTCCCCAGGGGCCTGCTCGGTCAGGAGCCCCGCCCGCCGCAGGTTGGAGAAGGTCAGCAGGTGCTCAGGGCCATAGCTCTGCAGGAAATGCAGGGGAGTCTGTACTGAGTGCCCAGCAGGGGTCTGGCACTGCTGGGTTGCATGGAGGTGAGGGCGGTAAGGGAGGCGAGGGATGGGAGGGTTGCACAGTCTATGCATACTTGTTCATGTAAAAGGTTTTCTTTTCTTTTTCTTTTTTTAAATATATTTTATTGATTTTTTACAGAAAGGAAGGGAAAGAGATAGAGAGCTAGAAACATCGATGACAGAGCAACATCGATCAGCTGCCTCCTGCACACCCCCTACTGGGGATGTGCCCGCAACCAAGGTACATGCCCTTGACCGGAATCCAACCTGGGACCTTCCAGTCCGCAGACCGACGCTCTATCCACTGAGCCAAACCGGTTTCGGCATAAAAGGTTTTCTTATCAGAAATATCCAAACACCAAACCCAGAAGAAGAAAAGCATATGAAACTCTTAAAGCCCAGGCCGAAACCGGTGTGGCTCAGTGGATAGAGCGTCAGCCTGCGGCCTGAAAGGTCCCAGGTTCGATTCCGGTCAAGGGCATGTACCTTGGTTGCAGGTACATCACCGGTAGGGGGGTGTGCAGGAGGCAGCTGATCGATGATTCTCTCTCATCGATGTTTCTAACTCTCTATTATATTCTTAAAGCCCAGAGAAAGCTACTGATAGGAGGACGGCAGATGAGGCTTCACAGATGAGATATGACGTGACAGAGAGACCTGGAAGGAAGCTTGTCAATGCCTCACAAGGTGCCAACGAGGGAGAATGGGGGCGAGATCTTAGCCCCTGGTCCAATAGCTGAACTGTTCAGTGTTCCTGGCACCGGCCACCACGAGAACTGGGAGAGGGGAGGGGAGGTTGTCTGCTCTGAGAGGAAGGCCAGATGGAGACAGCTGGGGACAGGGACAGGAAAGGAGCCGTTTCTTTTTTGCCTTGTTCAAAAATGTCCCATGAGCCCCAGCCGGTTTGGCTCAGTGGACAGAGCGTCAGCCGGCGGGATGAAAGGTCCCAGGCTCACTTCCGGTCAAGGGCACACGCCCAGGTTGCGGACTCAATCCCCAGTACAGGTGGCAGCCAATCAATGGTTCTCTCTCATCATTGATGTTTCTCTCTCTCTCTCTCTCTCTCTCTCCCGCCCCCTTCCTCTCTGAAATCAATATAAGTATATATATTTTAAAATGTCCAATGAGCTCCCTCCATAAAGTTCCTCACAAAGACATTCTTTTGAAGCCCTGGCTGGTTAGCTATTGGTCAATGCCATCCCGATACACCAGGGTTGTGGGTTCGATCCCGGTCAGGACACATACAAGAAGCATAAATAAGTGAAGGCATAAATAAGTGAAACAACAAATCGATGTTTCTCTCTGTCTCTCTCTCCCCACCTGCTCCCCGACTCCTCTCTTGCTAACATCAACACATTTAAGAAGACATTCTTCTGGCCTTACCTGTAGGTACTGTGTTTTCAGGGATCGGTAATCCTTGGGGATCAAACCTGAGGGTAAAGGAGACAAGAAACGTTTGTGAGCCAAAACCGGTTTGGCTCAGTGGATAGAGCGTTGGCCTGCGGACTGAAAGATCCCAGGTTCGATTTTGGTCAAGGGCATGTACCTTGGTTGTGGGCACATCCCCAGTGAGGGTGTGCAGGAGGCAGCTGATCGGTGTTTCTATCTCTCTATTCCTCTCCCTTCCTCTCTGTAAAAAAAAAATCAATAAAACATATTTTTTTAAAAAAGAAAAAAGAAAAGAAAAACATTCATGAGCAAGCTAAGATGTCCTAAAATATACAACCAAACCAACCAACTAACCAACCAATTAATAAACCCTCTTCCCAGACTGAACATAAACTGCACCTATGGATGAGGACAATGGGGGATGGGAGGGGGACGGAGGGTGGGGTAGGAACCTGGTGGAGGGGGGAAGAAATGAGGAACCTTTGTAATAATATGAACAATAAAGATTGCTAAAAAAAAAAAAAAAAAAAAAAAAAAAACCCTCTTCCCCCAAGAAACCCTGAACCAGGAATGATTCAGGAAAGGATGTTAACCTTGCATCCTACACAGATGATTCTGATCTAGGGCACGTGCCCGGGTTACAGCTTGATCCCCAGTATGGGTGTCCACGAGGCAGCTGATCAATGATTCTCTCTCATCATTGATACTTCTATCTCTCCTCTCCTCTATGAAATCAATAAAAAATATATACCGAATTTTTAAAAATTAGCCAAAACCGGTTTGTTTCAGTGGATAGAGCGTCGGCCTGCCGACTGAAAGGTCCCACGTTCGATTCCGGTCAAGGGCATGGACTTTGGTTGCGGGCACATCCTCAGTGGGGGGTGTGCAGGAGGCAGCTGGTCGATGTTTCTCTCTCATCGATGTTTCTAACTCTCTATCCCTCTCTCTTCCTCTCTGTTAAAAATCAATAATATATATATATATATTTTTTAAATTTAATCCTTGCCGAAACCGGTTTGGCTCAGTGGATAGAGCGTCGGCTGCGGACTGAAAGGTCCCGGGTTCGATTCCCGTCAAGGGCATGTACTTTGGTTGCGGGCACATCCTCAGTGGGGGGTGTGCAGGAGGCAGCTGATCGATGTTTCTCTCTCATCGATGTTTCTGACTCTCTATCCCTCTCTCTTCCTCTCTGTAAAAAATCCATAAAATATATATATATATTTTAAATGTAACCCTTCAAAATTACAGGGAAGTGTCCTGTCCGCTAGGACATTTATTCCTGTCGGTCACGATGACGTCCTCTATCCTATGGCACAGATCTGACCGGCATCTCCGGTCCTGGGGGCTCACCGTTCTCGGTGATGGACAAGAGGCACATGAGGCGAAGGCTTTCTATGGGCGACACCTGCACGGGAAGAAAGAGCCGAGGAGGTTCAAGTTTCACAGGTTCAAGGTCGTCGTCCTCTCCTCTTCCTCCCGAAGGCCGACCCAGAGTCAGCACCTGCCGGTCGATGTGCTCCTCAATGTAGCTGGTGCTGTCCCGGGTGCTGAAGCCCTCCAGCAGCGCTGCAGGTAACCAGAGGGCAGACAGCCTGTTACAGGAGCCGCGCTAATGGGCGCCTGTCTCCCCATCTCCTTCTCCTCCTGGGATAAGGGGCCCCCAGGCGTCCTCGCAGCCAGCGTGGGCTGGGGAGAGCCGGAGCGCGGCTCCCCAGGGGGGGGGAGTCACCGTGCTCGGTCTTGATGAGCTCCTGGAAGTCCTGCTTGGTTTTCTTCTTCATGATGGACTCGCAGGCCCCGATGTCTGCGGAGAGGACAAAGCCACCTGACGCACTCCTGGCTCCACAGGGACAGCCCTTTACTGTCCCGAAGAATAAAGGCCTCGCCCTGACCGGTGTGGCTCAGTGGATAGAGCGTCGGCCTGCGGACTGAAGGGCCCCAGGTTCCATTTTCAAGGACACGTGCCTGGGTTGTGGGCTCGATCCCCAGTAGGGGGCATCCTGGAGGCAGCTGACCAATGATTCTCTCTCATCATTGATGTTTATTTTATTTTTTAAAATATTTTATTGATTTTTTACAGTGAGGAAGAGAGAGGAACAGAGAGTTAGAAATATCGATGAGAGAGAGTCATCAATCAGCTGCCTCTTGCACGCCCCCCACTGCGGATGTGCCCGCAACCAAGGTACATGCCCTTGACCGGAATCAAACCCGGGACCCTTCAGTCCGCAGGCCGATGCTCTATCCACTGAGCCACACCGGTCTCGGCTCATCATGGATGTTTCTATTTCTCTCTCCCTCTGCCTTCCTCTCTAAAATCAATATATATATATATATATATATATATATATATATATATATATTTATATAAATATATATATTCATATAAATAAATATATATATTTATATAAATAAATAAATATATATATATATATTTTTTTTTAATTAGCCCGCTCTATTTGATCAAACATTTAACTCACTCACCCCTAATGCCTGGGCAGGGCCAGATCCAATGATTTCACAGGGTTTATATGGCCCGTGGGCCGGACGCCCCCCACCCCGGCTTTAGACCAAACAAGAGCATCATCTGCCAAGTGGACAGGGATCCCCTCTCCGGAGGCAGATGTCCCCTCACACACCCCTCCCCAGTCCCCAACCCCACCCCTTAACCCCCAACTCCCGCCCCCTGCCCCCAGCTCCCCAGTCCCTGCCCCCAGCCCCCAGCTCCCAGTCCCCAGCTTCTCAGCCCCCAGCCCCCAACCCCACCCCTTAACCCCCAACCCCCACCCCCTGCACCCAGCTCCTCAGTCCCTGCCCCCAGCTTCCCAGCCCTCAGCCCTCAGCCCCCAACCCCCAATCCCCAGCCCCCAGTCCCTGCCCCCAATCCCCAGCTCCCCAGCTCCCAGCTCCCTGCCCCCAAACCCCAGTTCCTACCCCCAATCCCCAGTTCCTGCCCCAGCCCCCAGCCCCCTGCCCCCAGCCGAAACCTACGCAGACTCAGCAGGCGGTGCTCTTGCTTCAGGCCCTTCAGCTCCTGGGACACGAAGTTCTTCATCTGCTTGATGTCCATGCCTCTGCGGCGCTGCGGGCAAGCCCCAAGGTCACCGCCGCCCGCCCAAGGTCACCGCCACACTCCCTCCCGACCCCGGAAGGAGGCTGGGACCCCGTCCTGGTCTCCGAGGGGCAGCGGCTTCAGGAAGGCGCCGGGGAGATGGAACGGGGGGGGGGGGGGGGGGGGGGGCCGGGGCCCGGAGCCTCACGTCGTACTGAGCCTGCAGGTTCCGGGCCTTCTGGCTCAGGAAGCCGAAGACGTTGGAGAAGTGCTCGTTACGGATTTCATGGAACACCTGTGTGGGGAGCGGGACGGGGAGGACGTCTGTGCTCACCGCGCCCGGCCCTTCCTCCCTCCTCCAGGTCAGACAGCGCGGGAAGGGCGCTCAGTGCGTCCAGCAAGAGGAAGAGGGGAGCCCTGGCCGGTGTGGCTCAGTGGATAGAGCGTCGGCCTGCGGACTGAGGGGTCCCGGGTTCGATTCCGGTCAAGGGCATGGACCTTGGTGGGGGGGTGTGCAGGAGGCAGCTGATCGATGTTTCTCTCTCGTTGATGTTTTAATTTTTTATTTTAAAATATATTTTTATTGATTTTTTTGCAGAAAGGAAGAGAGAGGGATAGTTAGAAACGTCGATGAGAGAGAAACATCGACCAGCTGCCTCCTGCACACACCCTACTGGGGACACACGTGCCCACAACCAAGGTACATGCCCTTGACCGGAATTGAACCTGGGAGTCCCCAGGCTGATGCTTTATCCACTGAGCCAAACCGACTAGGGCTATCTGTCTTTTTTAATCAATTAAATAATTTAGATTTCTGTCAATTCTCTCTCGAGGATATTTTCCCATTGGCTTTAGGAAGAGTGGAAGGAAGGAGGAGAGACAGAGCGAAACATCGATGGGAGAGTGACACCCTAACCCTCCTGCAGGTGGGGGAATCAAGCCTGCAACCCAGGCATGTGCCCCTGTCCGGAATCAACCCCGGGGACATGCCCGCAGCCAAGGTACGTGCCCCTCACTGGAACCGAACCCAGGACCCTTCAATCTGCAGGCCGATGCTCTAGCCACTGAGCCACACCGGCCCCCGCCTGGGGAAATGCTCTTTCCTAGTGGGGGTCCCTCCGTCCTGGGGACTCAGCTTCCCCTCCCAGGGCGGTGTGCCCCCGCCGAGTGGGAGCAGCGCCCGGGGAACCCCTGCCAGCACCCACACCCGCACCCACCTTGTCGTCAGCGTTAAGCAGCACCTTCAGGCTCCTGTCGGAGGAGGTGACTTCCGGGCCAAAGTCGACGCTCCCTTCGAGAGCAGGGGACGGCGGTGAGGGTTTCCCCCGGGGCCGCCCGCCCAGCGCTGCCCTTAGAGGGCCTCCACGAGATCTGAAGCCTCAGTTCTCTCTCTCTCTTTTTTTATTTTTTTAAATATATTTTATTGATTTTTTACAGAGAGGAAGGGAGAGGGATAGAGAGCTAGAAACGTCGATGAGAGAGAAACATCGACCAGCTGCCTCTTGCACACCCCCCACCGGGGATGTGCCCGCAACCAAGGTACGTGCCCTTGACCGGAATCGAACCTGGGACCTTTCAGTCCGCAGACCGATGCTCTATCCACTGAGCCGCAACGGTTTCGGCTGAAGCCTCAGTTCTCTCAGTGCCCGGGTGCCCCCTGCCAGCCCCGTGCCAGGCGGGATGCCACTCACCACACTTGATGCGGAACGTGTCGTCCACCAGCCCCTCGTACACCACCTGGGAGCACAGCGCCGTCACAAAGTCCACGTCTGCAAGCCAGAGCCCTGACCGTGAGGGCCCCTGGCGGCCGGCTCCCCAGGGTGCTCAGGATGGGCGCCAGTGCCTTCCCCTGACCCCCGACCGCCGCTGCGCGCACGGCCTGGCCCGGCCTGAGGGTCCCGTCCGGGCCACCGCGGCTCCCACGTTCCCGCTGCTTCGGGGCCAGAGGCAGAGGGGCGCCGGCGGCCGCAGGAGTTACCTCTGTCCAGGAGGAAGATGTGGCCGATTTCCGGCTTCCGGCCTTTGGTCTCACCGTCCTCCTCCTCCTCCAGGTTCCTCCACAGTTCATGTGACATCTGCCAGGGACCAAGACATTTTTTTTTTTTTTAATATTTTACTGATTTTTTACAGAGAGGAAGAGAGCTAGAAACATCAATGAGAAACATCGACCAGCTGCCTCTTGCACGCCCCCTACTGGGGATGTGCCCGCAACCAAGGTACATGGCCTTGACTGGAATCGAACCTGGGACCTTTCATTCCGCAGACCGACACTCTATCCACTGACCCAAATCGATTTCAGCCCAAGACATTCTCCCCCCCCAAAAAAAAAAATTCTTAATTTTTTTTGTTTAATTATACTTTTAGACTATATATTATTTTTTATTGATTTCAGAGAGAGGAAGGGAGAGGAAGAAGGAGAGAGAAAGAAAGAGAGAGAGAGAGAGAGAGAGAGAGAGAGAGAGAGAGAGAGAGAGAGAGAGAGAAACATCAATGATGAGAGAGAATCTTTGATAGGCTGCCTCCTGCATGCCCCACACTGGGGATTGAGCCCACAACCCAGGCCTGTGCCCTGACTGGGAATTGAACAGTCACCTCCTGGTTCATAGGTCGATGGTCAATGACTGAGCCACAATTATACTGTCTTATTTTGAGATATTCATAGATTCACATGCAATTGTAAGGAATACAAGACATTCTTGTCCTGACCAGGTAGCTCAGTTGGCTAGAGCCGAGGTTTGCCACTCTATTGACTAATGAGTTTGCCAACCACTGGGCTAGAGCATCGTCTCAATAATGCCAAGGTTGTGGGTTCGACCAATGAATGCATAAACCAATGAAGTACCAAAAAGATGTTTCTCTTTCTCTCAAATCAATAAACCAAAGAGAGAGAGAGAGCGCCCTAACCGATGTGGCTCTGGCTAGAGCATCGGCCCGCGAACTGAAAGGTCCCGGGTTCGATTCCGGTCAAGGGCATGTGCCTTGGTTGCAGGCACATCCCCAGTGGGAGGTGTGCAGGAGGCAGCTGATCGATGTTCCTCACTCATCGATGTTTCTAACTCTCTATTCCTCTCCCTTCCTCTCTGTAAAAAGTCAATAAAATATATTAAAAAATATAAAGAGAGAAAGAGACATTCTTAATCTTGTGTCCCTCCTGTAGTCCCATTATCTACAGAAGCCAGCCCCTTCCTGTGGGACTTACTGAGACAAATCTAGCTATGCCCAATAAGGGGAGCTAATAATTAACAATATCACCTGCTCAGGCCCCATCTGTTCCTATCCCTCCCGTCCATCCCCATTCCAAATATAAGGAGATTCAGGAATGCTGCTCGGCCTGTGTGGCTCAGTGGTTGAGCGCCAATCTATAAACCAGAGGGTCACGGTTCGATTCCCATTCGGGGCACATGTCTGGGTTTCGGACTCGATCCCCAGTGTGGGGCGGGCAGAAGGCAGCCGGTCAATGATTCTCTCTCATCAATGAAGTTTTTATATCTCTGCCCCTTTCTCTCTGAAATCAATAAAAATATACATTAAACAAAAAGCGATTCAGGAATGCTGCCTAAGAGGCACTAGCTTTGGCGTCTCTGTTAGCCACAGCAGCTCCCGTCTCTGAGGCTATGTTGCAATAATGAAAGCCGGGGAGAGAAGTTACCCCTTGTTACAGATGCCCGGACTGAGGACAGCCCACGGTGGGGGAGAACAGGGGGCACAGCCCTGCCAGCGCTCACCTTGGCGCACCTGCCAATCCCGTAGCAGTTAGGGAAGGGGCCGTAGAGGGTGCTGAGGAGGTGCAGGGCCTGGGCCACCGTGTTGATCCAACGCTGGTCTCCTTCCTGCGGGAGCCACAAAGGTGGGGGTCAGCCCGACAAACCCATCAGGATGGTGCTGGCCCTGGAACCCTGGGGCAGAGGCAGGGCGTGGGGAATGCTAGAAAGGGTTCATTTTGCCCTGACAGGTGTGGCTCAGTGGACAGAGCGTTGGCCTGCGGACTGAGGGATCCCGGTTCGATTCCGGTCAAGGGCATGGACCTTGGTTGCGGGCACATCCCGGTGGGGGGTGTGCAGGAGGCAGCTGATCAATGATTCTCATCGATGTTTCTAACTCTCTCCCCCTCTCCCTTCCTCTCTGTAAAAAAAAATCAATAAAATATATTTTAGAAAAAAGAAAAGAAAAAGTCCATTTTGACTGGCCCCAAAGGATACAATCAGTGGCATTCAATCTCCCAATCACTCTCATGCATAATAAAATGACGGGACTGCCCTAGCCGGTTTGGCTCAGTGGATTGAGCATTGGTCTGCAGACTGAAGCGTCCCTGGTTCGATTCCAGTCAAGGGCACATGCTTGTGTTTTAGGCTTGGTCCCCAGTGTGGGGTGTGCAAGAGGCAGCCGACCAATGATCTTTCTCATCATGGATGTTTCTCTCTCTCTCTCTCTCTCTCTCTCTCTCTCTCCCTCTCCTCTCTCTCTCCTTTCCTCTCTGAAATCAATAAAAATATATTTAATAAATAAATTAAGTAAATAAATAAAATGTTTTTTTAAAAAAATCAGGGGATTTGCCAAAACCAGTTTGGCTCAGTGGATAGAGCGTCAGCCTGCAGACTGAAGGGTCCCAGTTTTGATTCCAGTCAAGGGCATGTACCTTGGTTGCGGGCACATCCCCAGTGGGGGGGGAAGGAGGGGGTAAAGGAGGAAGCTGGTCGATGTTTCTCTCTCATGGATGTTTCTAGCTCTCTCTCCCTCTCTCTTATTCTCTGTAAAAAATCAATAAAATATATTTTTTTAAAAATCACGGGACTTGGATGAAGATGCATCAATATTGCTAGCCCACTGGCCCCCCTGCTTGTCCCCAGCCACTGATGCCAGACCCAAGGGCCCCCGCCTCTACCAGGAAGTAGTCCCTGAAAAACTCCGGCAGCTCCATGCTCAGCAGATCCACGTCCAGAGGCAGCAGCGAGAAGGCCCATTCGTCGCAGCTCACATCTGTGGGGACAGAGACCATCGGTCTCCCTGAAGCAGGCACGGGCCTCCACCTGCGGGGGTGCGCCCGCCGGTTGCCCAGAGACATCATAGCGCCCCCACCCCCAGGCCTGCCCTGCACTGAGCACGGCGCTCGGAAGGCGAGCGAGACACAGCCTGGCCCCGAGGAGCTCAGAGTCTGGGGACAGAAGGAGACGTGTACACGGCATTCACTCCTGAATTGGCAAATACCAGTGGAGCGGAGACGCGTGCAGGCACTGGGGTACACAGAGGAGAAGAGAAGGAACGTGACCCTGCGGAGACCTAGTAGGAGGGACGCACACAAGGCAGATCTAACGACAGAGAAGCAGACCAGCCATCCGTGAGCATAAACATCTCAGGGTCTAACCTCACGCAGGGTGCAGGAGAGACTTCCCTAAAGAAGAGACTTTTAGCCCTGACCGGTGTGGCTCAGTGGATAGAGCGTCGGTCTGCGGACTGAGGGTCCTGGGTTCGATTCCGGTCAGGGGCATGCACCTTGGTTGCGGGCACATCCCCAGTGGGGGGGGTGCAGGAGGCAGCTGATCGATGTTTTTCTCTCATTGATGTTTCTAACTCTCTATCCCCCTCCCTTCCCCTCTGTAAAAAAAATCAATAAAATGTATATAAAAAAAGAAAAAAAAAGAAGTGACTTTTAGGCTGTGACTCTAAATAAAATGTGGTGGCTGAAACCAGTTTGGCTCAGTGGATAGGGTGTCGGTCTGTGGACTGGGGGGGTCCCGGGTTTGATTCCAGTCAGGGGCATGTACATTGGTTGCGAGCACATCCCCAGTAGGAGGTGTGCAGGAGGCAGCTGGTCGATGTTTCTCTCTCATCGATGTTTCTAGTTCTCAGTCTCTCTCCTTTCCTCTCTGTAAAAAAAAAAAATCAATAAAATATATTTTTTAAAAAGAAGTGACTTTTAGGCTGTGCCTGTAAGATGTGGTGGGTGAAGCGTGTAGGCTGGGGAATATTCTGGGCGACAGGAAAAGCACGTGTGACCTCCCCATGGCTGGAGGGCAGGGAGTCAGGGGAAAGGAGCGGCACATGACATGTGACAGGCAAAGGGACCAGGTGGCAGAGGCGGGAGGCCCCTAGTGCAGGGCGCCTGAGGGGGGTGCCACCCTGAGGGGCGTGTTGCAAGGAGAACACAGTGAGGGGTACACAGGGGAGGGGAGGCGAGGGCAGAGCAGCTGGCGATTAGCAGCGGTTAGCCCTCGCATGCTCTCCCACTGTCCTCCTACTTCCATTCCCAGGCGCCTCTCCTCCCGCCCGGCCAACAGGAACGAGGCAGGAAGGGGTGGGGACGGGGCGGGGGAAGGACACTATTCCTCCTGCACACATGGCCCCTTTCCACGCCCCCGTCTCCTCTCACCTCCATAGATGCCCTCCTCCTCCAGCACCATCTCACAGGCGTAAAACTGAAAGGGAAGAGGAGGCTCATTAGCAAACACCGTTCCCCTCTCCTTCCCTTCCTGAGAGGTCCTCCAGGATCGCGGACCAGGACAACACTCACTGACCCCATCAGAGAACCCGGGCGCTTGCATCTAGAAAGCAACATGGCTCAGGGGTTGAGCGCTGTCGGCCTATGAACCAGAAGCTCACGGTTCGATTCCCGGCCAAGGGTATAAGCTCAGGTTTTGGGCTGGATCCCCAGTAGGGGGCGTGCAGGAGGCAGCCGATCCATGATTCTCTCTCATCATTGATGTTTCTCTCTTTCTCTCCCTCTCCCTCCTCTCTGAAATCAATAACAATATATTTTTTAAAAAAAGGAAGGAAGGAAGGAAGAAAAGGCACTAGAATCATGGAGCCTAACTCTTTGTTCCCTGGAAGAGCTTTTTTTTTTTTTTTTTTTTTTTTTTTTTTAAATAAAATGGATTTATTCTCTTGTTTATTTTTATTTATTTAAAAAAATATATATGTATATATTTTAAAAAAAAAGACATATATATTATTGATTTTTTTTTACAGAGAGGAAGGGAGAGGGACAGAGAGCTAGAAACATCGATGAGAGAGAAACATCCATCAGCTGCCTCTTGCACACCCCCCACCGGGGATGTGTCCACAACCAAGGTACATGCCCTTGACCTGAATCGAACCTGGGACCCCTCAGTCTGCAGGCCGACGCTCTATCCACTGAGCCAAACCGGTCTCGACTGTTCCCTGGAAGAGCTTTGCAAAGCAGGCACCTCAGCTGTCACTGGAGGGCCATGCAGAGGCCAGCTCTCCCGGCCCACTGTCTGTATTCGGGGCAGTTTGCTGACAGACCCCCTGCTGAACCATCAGGCCGACCCCAGTGAGACGGCGGCAGGTGGTTGCCATCCCACCTACGTTGATGCTTTATGGAGACGGAGCTGAAGGCCCCGTGCCCCTTCCCCGCCCCGAGTCCTGTCCTGCCTCATGCCACTGCCATCGGGACCCACACTCACCTTCTGAGGGCTGAAGATCACTTTGTATTTTCGCGTTCGGCCGGCCAACTTGTCAGCATTGACGAGATCTATGGGCAGGAGGAACGTGGCCCAGGAGGCCGTGGGCCACGTGTGTCATGGGAGAAGCAAGGGAGGGGTCTTACTGACTTACTAGAGGCCCAGTGCACGGAATTCATGCACAACGGGAGGGAGGGGGTCCCTCGGCCCGGTCTGCGCTCTCGCAGTCCTGGAGCCCTTGGGGGGATGTCCGATTGCTGTGGAGGTGGGAGAGGCTCCGGCCACCGCTGCTGTGCTTGCCAGCCATGAACTTGGCTTCTGTAAGGCGGTGCTCCCCACACGGGAGCACACTGATCACCAGGGGACAGTGCCTGCATGAAGCATCTGCCCCCTGGTGGTCCGTGTGTGTCATAGCGACTGGTCATTCCACGTTTCGGTCAATTTGCATATTAGCCTTTTATTATGTAGGCTTTTTATTTTTTTTAAATATTTTTATTGATTTCAGAGAAGAAGGAAGAGGAAGAGAGATAGAAACATCAATGATGAGAGAGAATCATGGATTGGCTGCCTCCTGCACGACCCCCTATTGGGGATGGAGCCTGCAACCCGGGCATGTGTTCCTGACCGGAATTGAACCTGGGATCCTGTTCAGTCTGAAGGCCAGTGCTCTATCCATTGAGCTAAACTGGCCAGGGCTCCTTTTATTTTATTTATTTATTTAATATATATATTTTATTGATTTTTTTACAGAAAGGAAGAGAGAGGCATAGAGAGTTAGAAACATCGATGAGAGAGAATTATCGATCAGCTGCCTCTTGCACACCCCCTACTGGGGATGTGCCCGCAACCAAGGTCCATGCCCTTGACCGGAATCGCACCCGGGACCTTTCAGTCCACAGGCCGACACTCTATTCACTGAGCCAAACCAGTTTCGGCTCCTTTCATTTTTAAAAAGATTCCTTATTGTTGGAAGTATTACATATGTTTCCTTCCCCGCCATTGACCTCTCCTGGCCTGCTCCTGCCACCCCGCACAGGCCCTCACTTCCCTATTGTCTGTGTCCAAGGGAGCAGTTGACCTCGACGTGGTATAGCCACCCCAACCCCTCTTTCCTTATGAAAGGGTCCCTGTGGCCGAGCCCCTGAGATCCCACCACCCCTGCCCAGGTCTCTGTGGCACGGGGCACCACGGCATACTCACTGGCTATGTACCGCATGTTCTTGATGCGGGGTCTGACCAGGAAGCACAACCTATGGGGAAGGAGAATCTTGAGGTTGGTGCAGACAGCACCGCCTGAAGAGTCTGAAGCAGCACCCCACTCTTTCAACATCTGCTCCCCTTAGCCGGCCTCCAGTTCCCAGCCTCGCCACAGACTCCCCTCCCGACAGCAGGGACACTGTGCTTAGCATAGGACCCCTCTGGGGAACCCGGAGTTCCTGTTCTCCAACAATTCCCAATCTGTCAGGCGAAATAAGATGCACACATGTATAAAGCCTCAAGCATGTGTTCAAAAACAACACAAGGCCGAAACCGGTTTGGCTCAGTGGATAGAGCTGTCGACCTGCAGACTCAAGGGTCCCAGGTTCGATTCCAGTCAAGGGCATGTACACTGGCTGCAGGCACATCCCTGGTAGGGAGTGTGCAGGAGGCAGCTGGTCGATGTTTCTCTCTCATCAGTGTTTCTAGCTCTCCATCCCTCTCCATTCCTCTCTGTAAAAAAATAAATTATATATATTAAAGAAAACATACATTCTTAAAAACAAAGCAAAACAAAAAAAAACAAACAAGAAGTTGCCTGGCCAGTGTGGCTCAGTGGTTGAGCGTTGAAATGAGGAGCCTGTAAATCACAGTTCGATTGCCAGTTGAGGGCACATGCAAGGGTTGCAGGCTCAATCCCCAGTGAGGGGTGAGCAGGAAGCAGATGATCCATGATTCTGTCTCATCATTGATGATTCTTTCTCTTTCTCCTCCCTTCCTCTCTGAAATTAATTTAAAATTTTTTTTAAAAAAATACCAGAAGGTTTGTAAAATGCTTTTCTAGCCCTAACTGGTTTAGCTCAGTGGATAGAGCATCGGCCTGCGGACTCAAGGGTCCCAGGTTCAATTCCGGTCAAGGGCATGTACCTTGGTTGCAATCCCCAGTAGGGGGTGTGAAAGAGGCAGCTGATCAATGTTTCTCTCTCATCGATGTTTCTAACTCTCTCTCCCTCTCCCTTTCTCTCTGTAAAAAAATCAATAAAATATATTTAAAAATATATGTATATTTTTAGTGATTTCAGAGGAAGAGAGTGGGAGAGAGACATACAGAAACATCAATGCTGAGAGAGAATCAATGATCAGCTGCCTCCTGCACACCCCCTACTGGGGATTGAGCCCAAAACCCAGGCATGTGCTCTGACCGGGAATCGAACCCAGACCTCCTGGTTCATAGGTCGGCGCTCAACCACTGAGCCACGCCAGCTGGGCAATGAAAATATTCTTGAAAGCTTCATCAATCTGGGTAGAGGTGGCAGACTGGACAAGAGAGAAGAGCACACGGGAGGGAGGAACTGCAGAAAGGAAGACAGCATAGGAAGCTAAAGCATAACCTCGCCGGAAGCTGTCAAGGGGCAGGGCGGGGGACCGTATCCTGATCTCAGTTTACGCTGCCTGATCTCAGCCATAGGCGCGTCAAGGGCAAAGGGCAGGGACATCCTCCCTTGGGGAGCAGAGCTGGGTGCCCCCAGACACTCACTGTTCGCTGGAGCTCAGGACTGGCTTGTTCTCCACCTTGTACAGCTTGTCCACTTCGTGTTGCTGCCAAGAGAAGCCAATAAGACAGGAGACACAGAGAGCTTGGAGACCCAGAGCAGGGCACAGAAGCAGGGAACTTGAGCTCCCATTCAGGCTAATTCTGGGGCTCAACCTGCCTCCCTGACAGCCGTTCACGGAACCTTCCTCAAACTGTCCACAGGAAAGCCAAAAAATAAAGCAATTCAAAAACAACAGACAATAGAATCCATTCCAACTACCCTCTAGTTACCCTACCACGATAGTCACACTTCAGTAATTTGTACTGTTCATCAAAAGAAAAAACTGGGCGAAACCAGGGTGGCTCAGTGGATAGAGCGTCGGTCTGCAGACTGAAAGGTCCTGGGTTCGATTCTGGTCAAGGGCATGTACATTGGTTGCAGGCACGTCCCCAATGGGGGGTGTGCAGGAGGCAGCTGATGGATGTTTTTCTGTCATCGATGTTTCTGACTTTCTATCCCTCTCCCTTCCTCTCTGTAAAAAATCAATAAAATATATTAAAAAGAAAAAAGAAAAACTGGCCAGGCTGGCATGGCTCAGTGGTTGAACCTATGAACCAGGAGGTCAGGGTTCGATTTCTGGTCAGGGCACATGTCCGGGTTGTGAGCTCAATCCCCAGCGAGGGGCATGCAGGAAGCAGCTGATCGACGATTCTCTCTCATCATTGATGTTTCGCTCTCTCTCCTTCTCTCTTCCTCTCTCTGAAATCAATAAAAAATATATTTTAAAAAAAGAAAGAAGAGACTCCGTGGTTGGGTCACATTCAGACTTGGGGTCCACTTGGACCCCAGACTCTTCTTTGCTGCCCTCACCAAGGAGCAGAGGATTTCTCCTTCCTTCAGTGACCCAGTCTGAGCTGCCCTTCATGACAACCTTCTTGCTTTGAGAGTCACCTGCAGAATCCTGATACCCACAATGGGCCAGGACTAGGGAGGACTGTCTTAGGGCTAATAAGTTGTTTCAGGGCAAGATCCCCCCAGACTTGTATGGGTGAAGTGACTTTGAGTGGTTTGAAAGGGGTTCACATAGTTTTCTAGCACATTGGTCCACACATCAGGGGGCTGCGGTTGAACAGAAGTTGCAATAGTGGTTCCCAACCATCTAATAGAAACGATAACGATAATATTGAGAATTGAGACTTGCTATGTGCCAGGCACTTAAAAAATAAAGGAAGGGCCGAAACCAGTTTGGCTCAGTGGATAGAGCGTCAGCCTGCGGACTGAAGGGTCCCAGGTTTGATTCCGGTCAAGGGCATGTGCCTTGGTTGCGGGCACATCCCCGGTGCGGGGTGTGCAGGAGGCAGCTGGCCGATGTTTCTCTCTCATCGATGTTTCTAGCTCTCGATCCCTCTCCCTTCCTCTCTGTAAAAAATCAATAAAATATATTTAGAAAGGAAGGAAGGAAGGAAGGAAGGAAGGAAGGAAGGAAGGAAGGAAGGAAGGAAGGAAGGAAGGAAGGAAGGAAGAAAGAAAGAAAGAAAGAAAGAAAGAAAGAAAGAAAGAAAGAAAGAAAGAAAGAAAGACAGACTGTTGAGTGAGGAAAGAATCTGCTGCAGGAATGGGCAGGTACCTTTAGGATGGAGACGCTGGCGATTCGATCCAAAGGGCTCATGAGATCGGCCTCAATGAACAAGTCCTTTTTCCCTGGAAGCTGAAGTCACACAGGACCCTGGGTCACTCCGGGGTCACACACGCTCCCTCAGCTGCCAGCGCACACGGCCACGTGTCTACCAGAACCCCAGTCTCGGCGCTGGAAGGGCGCCCAACACCATCTACCCAGGCACCTGACTTACTGCTGACATCGTATAAATAAATAGTTGACATTTCTCTGTCTACTCACCTATTTCGTCTTCTCATTTTCTGCACCAGCACAAAAATATTTCACCTGCTTTCTTAGGTTAAGTCCTTGTCACTCCGCCCTCCTGGCACATGCCCAGATCCCAGGCTACTCAGGAGGCAGCTGTTCAATGATTCCCTCTCATCATGGATGTTTCTGTCTCTCTCTCCCTCTCCCTTCCTCTCTGAAATCAATAAAAATATACAATGGGTGGCCAGATTATGATGATCTTTGAACACATAATAATCTGGCCAGTGTATACCCTACAGAATAAAAAGCTAATATGCAAATTGTCCCCTCGATCAGTTCGACCAATAGGCAGGCCAGCCAACTGCTCATGTCCCCTTCCCCTGGCCAGGCTGGCCGGACCCCACCCATGCACGAATTCATGCACCAGGCCTCTAATACACACACACACACACACACACACACACACACACACACACTGAGTGACCAGATTATTATGCGTTCAGAGATCATAATCTGGCCACTCAGTGTATACATAGTTTTTAAAAAGACACATGGAATGTCTAATAGGATTTTTTTTTAATACTTGAAAGAAATGAACAGTGTTAACAGTGCTCGTATCTGACGGTACGATTATAAGTGATTTTTTTCCTTTATACAGACATTCCTAGGGTTACACACCCTTGCGGTCATTCGTTGGCCACATGATACCCCATGCAGGGTGGTTTGTGTTTCATATGGCTCCGCCTGGAGAGTGAGCGCCCTAATAACAAAGATGTCTTAACCACCTTCCCAGTGATGCCTGCATTGAAAAAAATTGATTTCGCCGAAACCGGTTTGGCTCAATGGATAGAGCGTCAGTCTGCGGACTGAAAGGTCCCGGGTTCGATTCCGGTCAAGGGCATGTGCCTTGGTTGCGGGCACAACCCCAGTAGGAGGTGTGCAGGAGGCGGCTGATGGATGATTCTCTCTCATCGATGTTTCTAGCTCTCTATCCCTCTCTCTTTCTCTCTGTAAAAAAATCAATAAAATATATATTATATATAAAAAAGATCTCCTTTAAAAAAAAAAAAAAGAAAAAGAAAAAAATTGATTTCCATGATCTCTCTGCCCAGGTCCCAGGCAGCTGTAACTGCCCTCTGGTTTTCCTCCCTCGTTCTAGACCTGCCACAGAAGCTCCAAGGACAATACCAAGGACCAAGAACAGGCTCCCGGGGACTTAAAAGAACTTGTGTGACCGGTGAGTGCTGTCAAGGGCCCGGCGTGGCGGGCACTGACCTGCTCCAGCAGATAGATGAGCTGGTCTCGGGCCAGCCTCTTGAGCATGGAGAAGTCAGGCAGCTCTGGGGCGTCCGGCCGGTGGTGGAAAGCCATGGCCGCGGTCGCCTGAGCCGCGGGGAGTACGGCGAGGGTCGCCCTCCGCTCTCCGAAGGCCGGCGGCAGCCCAGGGCGGCTCCTTCAGGGCTGGGCTCGGAAGGAGGGGCCCTCCCTCTTCAGTTGCGCTCGAGGAATGAATGGCCACGTCCCGGCCAGACAGCGGCAGCCTTGGGGTACCCCCCCCCTCAGGCCTGCAGTCCCCCACCCCTACCCCCCAAGTCCCGACCCGGCCCTCGTCGCTCCACTCTGCCGGTGAGCAAGCAGGATTCCCGGCTTCCCTGCTGCAGAGAGAACACCACCTTCCTGACAGGCAGAAGTGACTTCCGGGACTTTCCGGAAGTCCCATTCCCCCGACCGGCGCTTTGCGTACTGGGAAGTTGGACGGCGTCCGGGAAGGGACATTTTAAACAAAAGTCAACGCGTCTACGTTCCGGTCTCATTTCTGGCCTGCGGGGAGTGTTCCCATGATAAAAGTAGTGTTTTAAGGGTTCATTCCATTCTCCAGGAGCACCCACGCGGGGGTTGGGCCCTAGCTCGAGTTTCTCATCTTCATTACAATGGGTGAAACCTATTAAGCATGAATGAAGGGCGCTGATCATTGGGGATCTTGACTGTCAATCAAACCTAGTTGTCTTCAGCTTTTAGGCTAGCTAGTGGCTCTCAGGCTTCCGAGCTGCAGGAGAGAGGTGGACAGATGGAGGTGGAATTAGGTGGAGGGAAGAAAAGAATGCTAAGTCCCGCTGGTTACGATCTTTGGGTACTGGAGTTTTGACTCGTCAATGCCATTCGTGGGAAAATGGGTAAACTGTGGCATGTTCATAAAAGCAAATGAATATATGAAAGCAATCAGAACAAGATTGTGGCATGTAGTATGTCATTTACGTAAGGTTATGGAACAGGCCAAACTAATCTAGGTTGAAAATTTTTCAGAAAAGTGATGGACTTTGGGATGATAATTGACTAGAAAGAGAATTTAGGGGATTTTCAGGGGTGATGGAAATTATATATTGGGCCGAAACTGGTTTGGCTCAGTGGTAGAGCGTCCTTCTGTGGACTGAGGGGTCCCAGGTTCGATTCTGATCCAGGGCATGTCCATTGGTTGCAGGCACATCCCCAGTGGGGGGCGTGTAAGAGGCAGTTGGTCGATGTTTCTCTCTCATCGATGTTTCTAGCTCTCTCTCTCTCCCTTCCTCTCTGTAAAAAATCAATAAGACATATTTTAAAAAATTATATGTTGGGGGGGGAGCTTTTGAGAGACATAAGGGATAGAGCTGCTGAACTCACTAATCAATCACCACATCACATCCTTATCTGGTGATAAGAGCATCACCCATCGCCAAAAACTGAGACCTGATCAAGCCTCAAGACCAAGCAATCAGTTAGTTCATAGGCAATAGAGGGTAGTGATGACATGTTAGAAGACATCATAAGGATGAAATCAAAATGCAGGAAATTTTATGGGATAACCTGTCAAATGGTGAGAAAACGAAGTGGAAGGGGTAACAACTTTAGAATAGACTTCTGGAAATGTGAACATAATGCAATGCTACAGTGTGGACCTTGTTTGGATCCTAATGGGAAGAAATAAACCATAAAAACTATTTTAAAAACAATCAGAAAATGCTATCCGGCTATTAGTGGCAATTAAGGAATTACTAAAATTTAACACATTGTGGATGGATCACGAGAATTCTTGTTTCATAGTAGTGTTTTACAAAGTATCATACTTGAAAAAGATACAGTAAGAACATATAACTTAAAAATGCAATGGGTAATTTTAAAGCATGCCTTTAACATTTATGTAAAACGCTTTGTATACTTGTTCAATAGAAATTTATCTGGCCACTGGGTAAAGCTAGCAATAAAACCATTGGTCCGCAGTGTTGTCATAATGGCTTATATATCTTTGTTAAAAAGGAGTCGTTAGGCCCAGCAGGCATGGCTCAGTGGTTGAGCATTGACCCATGAACCAGGTCATGGTTCTATTCCCAGTTAGGGAATATGCCCAGATTGATGGCTTAATCCCATACGGGGTATGCAGAAGGCAGCTGATCGATGATTCTTGCATCATTGATGAAATCAAGGCAGCTGACCGATGATTCTTGCATCATTGATGTCTCTCTCTCTCCCCACCTCTGAAATCAATAATGTATTTTTAAGGGTCCTTATGTCTTTGAGATACATAAGTACTTATAAATGAACTATGATGTCTGGACTATTTAAGCTGGGGGGAATGTGGGGCAAATATGAGATAATGAAAAGATTGTGACTGGCCATTTGTTAAATGTAATCTGTGTGATGGGTACACAGTTCACTGCATTACAATACTCTTCCTACTTTCCTAAGTTTGAAAGATTCTGTAAGATGAAGCAAAAAACTTTTGTGCTCACTGAGCTTGTCTAGAATTTTATACTGAGTTTCCCCCCACACCTCCCTTTGACTGAATCTCAAACAACACATATTACCCCCCCCCAAAATCCCTAACTCAGGAACTTAATCCCTCCTTTTGTCCAGTTTGCCAGGCTCTTGGGCTTAGACTCAGTCTCTGCTGGAGTTTCCTTTGACCTTATCTCCCTCCCAGTGTTTTAATGACAATGAACCCTCTTCCTCACCCCTTCCCTAACTCTTCAGATTCACAGGTAAACCCTCCCACCCCACAGAGCACCCATCAACAGACTGCTATATTTCACTTTATTTGCAAAATGAATACAAATGGTTAAGCAACTCTAGAACTATTAGTGTTCATGAATCAAGAAGTAAATGATGTCAGAAGGAAAACTTTTCGATTCCTCCCAAACTCATATTGCAAATACAACGAACTCCTAACACATGCAACACAGGTGGGTTTCAACATAGAAAGCGTAAGCAAGAAGGGTGAGTACTGAAGATCCTCATGGGCCAGATCCTCACGCTTCACCCCGCCGGTTATTCACGCTGCCCGCATATACACTCCCCCTGTGAAGTTCACGGTCCCTTGTTCAGATTGAAATCCAAGCGGCTCCTTCCATTTTCAGGCTCATCATTTCTAAGGTGGACAATCCAGACACAGAAATCCGGGCAGCTCAAATATGCTCGCTCAGCTGTGTTTTACGAAACACCCCTATCAGCCAGGGTCAAGTTCAAATTCTGTACAGGAAGTTCCCGTTGTCGTCAAAGAACTCTCGCCCCCTCTGCACTACCTTGCTGCTGAAGTTCTGGCCATCCAGTTCTCTCGCTTTCAATGCTTCCAGCTCCTTCGCTCTTGGCAATGCATCACGGTCAGGGCCTCTGGTGCCCTCATAATCACTGGTGGAGTAATTCTGCCGCTCTCTCTGCTGACCTTGGGCTGCAGCAACAGGCACAAAGCTTTCCTTCTCCAGGCTCTGGACTCCTTTATTCCTTCCCTTCTGTCTTCTCGGGGTGTTTGTACTCTGAGCATTCGGTTCTATCACCCTCAAAGCCGTACTGTGACCTTGGCCTTGGGATGAGGCTGCACCTCCCGACACAGGGAGGCCTGCAGAAAGCAGCTCCTGGGCACCCCCAGGGCCCGGAAGCTGGCGGGGCCAGTGGGCAAGCCCAGCTTTCTGAAGGACTTTCTGATCCTGCTTCAGTTTCCTCTCCAAGGTGGGTACAAACTTGCTTCTTAAAACCCTTCTGATCACGTCGGTGCTGACGTCAAAGCCTTCAGCCAATCTGGGGACTGACCAGGACTCTGGAAACTCTTCATGCAAATACCTAGAGGAAAAGGAGGCAGTTTTTCAAGTTGTCAAAGTGTCCTATCAGAACAGCTGACAGACATTAGTGATGAATTCGTGAGAAGAGGTGCAAGCATAGGCTGGGTTTTTCGTGCCTACATGCTAACAGCAATACCCAACCGCTCTTAAATCACTGTATTTCAAATCAACTTATTTCCTGCCACTGATCACCAGCCCGGCCCCAGTTAAGCCCTGGAGAATGCATGAAGATGGTCCTTCCCTTTAAAGAACATGCAATCCGCCCTGACCGGTGTGGCTCAGTGGATAGAGCATCGGCCTGTAGACTTCAAGAGCCAATGTTTTTAACACTATCCCTCTCCCTTCCTCTCTGTAAAAAATCAATAAATCCAAAGCCGGTTTGGCTCCGTGGTAGAGCGTCGGTCTGCGGACTGAAAGGTCCCGGGTTCGATTCCGGTCAAGGGCATGTACCTTGGTTGCGGGCACATCCCCAGTGAGAGATATGCAGGAGGCAGCTGATTGATGTTTCTAACTCTCTATTCCTCTTTCTTCCTCTCTGTAAAAAAATCAATAAAATGTATTTATATTTACTTATTTATTTTAAAATATATTTTATTGATTTTTTTTTACAGAGAGGAAAGGAGAGGGATAGAGAGCCAGAAACACCGACGACAGAGAATCATCAACCAGCTGCCTCTTGTACACCCCCTACTGGGGATGTGCCAGCAACCAGGATACATGCCCTTGACCGAAAGGAATCGAACCTGGGACCCCCCAGTCCGCAGACCAATGCTCTATCCACTGAGCCAAACAGGTTTTGGCAATAAAATGTATTTTTAAATGAATAAACTATAGTTAACAATCTATGAATAACTATGACTTCTATAAAACTCTCCTGAAGCGGAAAGATATTAAATGAAAAAAAGTACAGGTAGCATGTATTTATAGCCTTCTACTGTTTGATTAAGGTGAAAACACCTATATTCATAATCACTACATTTGCACAAGGAATCCTAGCAAAAGGCTTAAAAAAAAAAAAAAAACTATTAAAAATAGCACTCACAGCCGAGACCGGTTTGGCTCAATGGATAGAGCGTCAGCTTAGGGACTGAAGGGTCCCGGGTTCGATTCCAGTCAAGGGCATGTACCTTGGTTGCGGGCATATCCCCAGTAGAGGGTGTGCAAGAGGCAGCTGATTGATGACTCTCTCTTCGATGTTTCTAGCTTTCTATCTCTCTCGCATCCTCTTTGTACAAAATCAATAAAATATATTTTTAAAAATAATAATAAAAAAATAAAAATAGCACTCACAGGAGTTAACACTTCTCAATATGTAAACCACTTTACTCTGTTCTAATTTCAAACCACACACACACACACACACACACACACACACACACACACACACTTTAAAATTTAAGAAAGGATCTCTTTTAAGATTTAAAAAAAAAAAAATTCAAAATTAAGTGCGATGGCCTCAGAAAAACGTGCACAACCATGGAAGCTCTTATCCCTGGATCTTAGGTTAAGAATGTCCTGATTTACTATTTAGGGTTTAAATGTTGTGATGCCTGCAGGTTACTTTTCTAGAAATTCCAACAAAATAAACCAACTGTATCACCATGTTAAAAAACACACAACTACTATTAAATCATGATGACGGGATTACGGATGACCGTTCTATTGCCTTAAAGAAAATTTAAGCTATAAAAAATAAAAGGAAATACAAAAACAATACTATCGTGGGCCCCAGGAGCCTGCACCCCCCGACCCCCCCCCTCCCAGCGGAGCCGAACCCCAGGGGTCTCACCGGATCTGCTCCATGGCTTCCCTAGTCAGAGTCCTGGGCGGGGCCCCGCGCGGCTCCATTTGCCTCCGAATTTTCTGGAACTGGATGGCTTTTTTCTGTCGTTTCAGGGCGCTGGGGGAGAGAAGCAATGGCAGACGCCATGCGTGGGAGCAACATGGGTGGTGGAAGCGGCTCGGGCTCAATCAGGGGGCGCCCAGGCCTCGTCTCTTTGTTCGCTGCCCCGGAAACCTAACCCCCACAATGGCTGCCCCGAGCAAGGCGAGCTCGCGGTGAAACAAATGCGTCCCTGGTGAAGGGACCCGGGGTCCCGAAGGAGCCTCTGGTCGGGGAAGAAGCAAGGGCCGCTGCGGACGCGGCGGCGGCGGGGTGCCCGGCGCCGAGGGGGGCGCGGCCTGCGGCGCCGGGACGCGAGGCCCTGCTTTCAGGCCGAGGGCCCGGGGAGGAGCCGGTACCTCTCCACCTCCTGCAGCTCCCGCTCCTCTGGTTCCCAGTCGGAATCGGGGTCCGGCTCGCGGCCGGGAGACCCCGGGCCTGCCACCCCCTGGGTCGCGAACCCGCAGCGAGACACGACAGCACGGACACGCGCCCCGAGAAGGAGACTCAGCGCGCGCGCCATGTTGAGCGAGCTGCTTTCAGCGCGAAACGCGGCGGTGCCGGACGTTGGTGGGCGGGACCCGGAAGTGACGTCGCCGCTTCGAGCAGGAGGCGACCTATCAGAGCTAGAAGAGCCCTGGGGCCCGCCCTTTCCGGTGTAAACAAGGGGAGAGATTTCCGGGGACGCGCGAGTCCGAATAAGGTGAAGGATGCTTCTACAAAAAACTGCATAAATTTTAATAAAATGACGGGTTCGCTTGCCAAGCGTCAGCTCTTCGTCCCAACGGCAGCGCAGGCCGGCCCGTTCCCCCCAACGGCGGCGGGAAGGACTCCGCCTCGGCGATCCTCTGATGACGACAGCCCCTTGCCTTGGCGGCGCTCCGGCCCCGGCCGTACCCCGGGTTCAGACCCGTCTCCTCGCGACTTATCCAGGCTCAGGTTAGAAGGGTGGAGACGAGTGCATGGCCGGCCCTGGCACCTCTTCCTTCACTTTTTAGTCTTTTCTGATCCGAAAATAATCTTGGGGGATTGAAGAATTCTTGGCATCCTACGTCTGGAGCCTTATGCAGACCGGGGTCCTGGCCAAGGCCCTTCCGACTCGAGCTCGGTGGCATTCTTTGGTGAAAGAGCAACGGTTCAAGGTCCTCTGCCCCTTAGGACACCCGAGGGGGGTTCTCCAGCAGAGGTGGGGCGCTGGGCTTCCGTCCTGCGTTTACCTGTGGTGGCCGATGTCCAGGAGTGTGGTGGCGCTCTGTGTCAGGGATGCCGAGGAAGGGCAGAGGGAGAGGTCCTGGGCCTTGGCTGCTCTGTGCTCAGAATTGATCACAGAGGGCAAGGCGCATTCAGTCCAGGGGTTACTTACCACTCTTTCCCGTTGCAGGAAATAGCCCTGCGTTGGGGTTAAAGAAGATGGCACGGATCCTGCCATGGCTCTGTTTATGGCTTCTAGCCTTTTGCTGGCCTGGCCTTCTGCAGTGGAAACATGGGGGGGGGGGGGCGGTTGGGAGGGGTTCCCCGAGTTGCTACTTTACAACTCTTTCCCCAATTGTTGCCCAAGTACCAACCCAGAGGCATGGCATCCTACGCTTCCCCTTCCAGCGTCTTTTTTCTTTTTTAAAAGTATATTTTATTAATTTTTTACAGAGAGGAAAAGAGAGGGATAGAGAGAGACATTGATGAGAGAGAATCATCTATCAGCTGCCTCTTGCACACCCCCTACTGGGGATGTGTCCGCTACCAAAGTACATGCTCTTGACCGGAATCGAACCCAGGACCTTTCAGTCCTCAGGCCAATCCTCCATCCACTGAGCCAAACTGGTCAGCGTCTTTACCACACTGAACTGTCCCTGGTATATGGATGTGTCCATTTCCCTGTGAGTGAGTGCTGGGGTGAGTGTATTTCTGCCATTTCTATCACCAGATTCTAGTACCTTGGAGGAGGCAAATACATGGGACCACTGGCCTCCCCTCCCGCCTCCCACAGTGCTGCAAGTCCCATCTATATTTGGGGAGCATCCCGGCTGTGGTATTTGCTAGTGGAAATGCCCACAAGTCAGAGCTACCGAGGCTAGTTTTGTATACTTACGGTTAGTAAGCCTGAATCTGGACATGGGAAAGCAGCGCTTTCCAGATTTCTTCAGCGACACCGAACAGGGGCCGTAGCTGGCCGGGTCTCTTGTCCAGTTGAAGGTCCTGGGCTGGACGTAGCACCCGGACTGGGGCAGGAGGGCAGGGTGGCCTGGCAGTGGCCCTAGGATCCTGGGGATCAGCTCGGGCTGGACGACGTGCAGGAAGCGAGGAGGGTCCTCCTCCTTGTAGGCCCCTCTAAAGAGGACCAGCGGGAACAGGCTCAGAGACGGCAGCTCTTGGCTGCTCAGCCCGTCCTGGTGCGATCTAGGCTGGAGGAGAGAAGGAGCCTTTTACTACGTTTCCTGCGAGGCTGGGGGGAGTGGTGGGAAAAATAGGTGACTGAGCCCTGGCTGGTGTGGTTCAATGGATAGAGCATCGGCCAGTGCGGACTGAAGATCCTGGGTTCGAGTTCAGTCAGAGGCACATGCTCAGGTTATGGGCTCGATCCCCAGTAGGGGGCATGCAAGAGGCAGCCAATCAATGGTTCTCTTACATCATTGATGTTTCTCTCTCTCTCCATCTCCCTATCAATATATATATATATATATATATATATATATATATATATATATATTAAAAGAAATAAATAACTGAAAAATCGTCTAGGCATAGCCACTACGTAACCAGTTACTCAAAAAAAAGGACCCGCAGTGTTGCTACTAGCCTAAGGAATAGTGAATGCAGCAGCTGCTTCCTTAACTCAAGGCTTTCCCACTAGTGACACGGCTCTGGCCATGCTAGGGAGGGATTACACGGGAGCCACAGAGGGTGGGGTTATTGCCAGATGGGAACATAGGGATCCGGCCCCTTGTGAGAAGATTGGGAGCTGCATTTGGCTGGATACCGATGCTAAAAACAAGGGAGCTTGGGAGTGGACTAAAAAGAACCGAAAGACTGCCCTGGCCCGTGCGGCTCAGTGGCTAGAGCGTCGGCCTGTGACCTCAAGGGTCCCAGGTTCAGTTCTGATCAAGGGCATGTACCTTGGTTGTGGCCACATCCCCGTAGAGGGTCTGCAGGAGGCAGCTGATCGATGTTTCTAACTCTCTATCCCTCTCCCTTCCTTTCTGTAAAAAAAAAAAAAAAAAAAAAAAAAAAAATCAATAAAATCTATTTTAAAAAAAAAGAAGAAGAAAAAGAACCAAAAGGCTTCTTCCTAAGATCCAGCATGCACTGCTTCCCCAAGCTCTACTGCCAGATTACCATCCCATTAGCCTCCTGGGCCGCAGCAGGCACCAGCACGTGCCCCCTTGCTCCCGCTCCGAGAGGTGCTGTGGAGAGCCCCTCACCCGGCAGTTAGGCAGCTTTTTCTGGCTCTGCTGGCTGCCCTGCACGATGGTGGTGATCTGCTCCACGATGCCCAGGCTCCGGATGAGGTTCTCCCTCCGCAGCAGGGCGTTCAGCCGCTCCAGCTCCTCCTCCTCCACAATGGCTTGAGGCCGCATGGTGTCCAGGTCTCCTGGGAGCAGCTACGAGGCACATGGGAGATGCATGCAGGCTCCTCCCCAGTGAGGAGTCCCGTAACCATCAACACGTCAATCAACACGTCGACCGCAGGACTGACTCCTGCCCACTCTCCCGCCATCCCTCCCCTGACCCGAGGGCCAGGTTCCCTTTGCTATACCCATTCTCTCACAATCTGTTCTCTCAAAAGTCAGATTCCAGCCGAAACTGGTTTGGCTCAGTGGATAGAGCGTCGGTCTGCGGACTGAAAGGTCCCAGGTTCGATTCCGGTCAAGGGCATGTACATTGGTTGCGGACACATCCCCAGAAGGGGATGTGCAGGAGGCAGCTGGTCGGTGTTTCTTTCTCATCGAAGTTTCAAGCTCTCTGTCCCTCTCCCTTCCTCTCTATAAAAAAAAAATCAATATGATATATATATATTTTTTTAAAAAGTCAGATTCACCCGAAACCGGTTTGGCTCAGTGGATAGAGCGTTCGTTGGCCTGTGGACTGAAGGGTCCCGGGTTCGATTCCGGTCAAGGGCATGTACCTTGGTTGCGGGCACAAACCCAGTAGGGGTTGTGCAGGAGGCAGCTGGTCAATGATCTCTCTCATCAATGTTTCTAACTCTCTATCCCTCTCTCTTCCTTAAAAAAAAAAAAAGTTAGATTCAGTGGACTCATTAGGAACTCCTCTCTCTCTCTCTCTTGAGGGAGCAGAGGACAGCAGATGCTCGTCTCTACTAGTTCCAACCCGTTTTCCTGCAGAAAGGCGAGAGCCACAGAGCCCCTGACACCTTCCGATCCCGTTTCCGGTTCCTGTAAGCCAAGTGGGTGGAGAGGCCCTGGATCCTGGGCTGGGGCTGCCGCTTCTCCCCGGCCGACTCCCCCTGGCTCAGCTCCTTGTTTTCCCTTCGCTTCTTCGACTCTAAGACCTCCCGCTGCTTCTGCTTGAGGCGGATCTCTTCCCGTTGCTGCCTGACAAGATACAGCGGCTTCAGACACTGGAGAGATTGTGGAGGGGAGGTCATAGGGGGATGGGAAAAGAGGAGGACATTATGATCTGTTTTGGGACAGTGTGGGGGCAGATCGGAAACCTACTGAGCTGAGCCAGGAAGTCTGACAGGGTTTATAACGCCCTCCCACCTTTGCTCAAGGGCCTGGCACCCTGTCCATCCTGCCGGGGAGCAGCGCAGCTGCAGGAGTCGCCTGTGCCTGCGCGCGCGGGGAGGAGCACACAGGGAGGAGTACCTGGAGCACTCCTCTCTGGCCTTGGAGGCGGCCGTCTCCTGGAAGAGGGAGCCGCTGTGCTTAAAGAAGGGGGCATACTTCTCTGTGTCAGGCCCCGGGTAGATCCGCCGGTACCCTCCCAGGTGGGAGTCCTCATAGCACTCCTGGTCCTGCAGTGCTGCCTGGGACAACTCCGTTTGCTCCCGCCTAAGACAGCGGTGGGCAAACTCATGAGTCCACGGGGCCAAATATCAACAGGACAACGATCGACATTTCTTTGGAGAGCCACATTTTTTAAACTTAAACTTCTAACGCCACTTCTTCAACATAGAATCTCCCTAAGTCGTCTCCAATTCATTTTTTATTGATTTTTTTTTTGAGAGAGAAACATTGATTTATTGTTCTACTTATTGATGCATTCATTGGTTAATTCTTTTTTATATATATATATATTTTATTGATTTGTTACAGAGAGGAAGGGAGAGGGAGAGAGAGTTAGAAACATCGATGAGAGCAAAACATCGACCAGCTGCCTCCTGCACTTCACCCCACTGGGGATGTGCCCGCAACCAAGGTACATGCCCTTGACTGGAACTGAACCTGGGACCTTTCAGTCCAAAGGCCGACACTCTATCCACTGAGCCACACCGGTTTCGGCAAATCGCTGCATCTTTTGCACTTGAACATACTTGTCTGTGACAGGTGACGTATTATTTATGCAAAAAGTTGTTTTTAATAGCTCATCAGCCCCGGGCCTTCATTCTCAGCAAAGCGATAACGAAGAAGACAAGTTACACAGCTTGCCCGGGGGGGGGCGTGGCTCAGTGGTTGAGCGTTGACTTATGAACCAGGAGGTCTCGGTTCGATTCCAGGTTGGGCCACAGGCCCGGGTTGCGGGTTTGATCCCCAGCGTGGGGCGTGCAGGAGGCAGCCGACAGTGGTTCTCTGTCATCATTAATGTGTCTCTCTCTCCCTTTCCTTTTTGAAACCAATAAAAAACGTTATTTTCTGACATGTGCACATAAGGAACCGTTGGACATTGAAATTGGGACTCAAAAGAACTGGTGGCCCAGAATGGCACTCACTACAGACTGATTCATTTGCCTCCCAGCATAACCATTATGGCCTGTCTCATTTTCGGTTCTTATAAGTCTATTTCTTGGATCACGTGATCTCACACATCGAGGGGAAATAGTGAACAACATGAACTGATGAACAAGAACAGACCCCGAGACAGGGAAGCATCGATCAGACCATCAAACCTCAGAGGGAAGAAAGGGGAGGGTGGGGGGAAAGAGGGAGAGATCAACCAAAGGACTTGTGTGCATGCCTATGGGCCTAACCAGTGGTCACGGACAACAGGGGTGTGGGGGCATGAGTGGGGAGGGGTTTGGGGTGGGAATAGGGGGAATCAGGACAAATATGTGATACCTTAATCAATAAAGAAAGGGGAGGGTGGGGGGAAAGAGGGAGAGATCAACCAAAGGACTTATGTGCATGCCTATGGGCCTAACCAGTGGTCACGGACAACAGGGGGGTGGGGGCATGAGTGGGGAGGGGTTTGGGGTGGGAATAGGGGGAATCAGGACAAATATGTGATACCTTAATCAATAAAGAAATTTAAACATTTTTAATAAAAAACAATATTTAAAAATAGTGAAATGGCCGAGACCGGTTTGGCTCAATGGATAGAGCGTCGGCTTGGGGACTGAAAGGTCCCGGGTTCGATTCCGGTCAAGGGCATATACGTTGGTTGCGGGCATATCCCCAGTGGGGGGTGTGCAAAGGCAGCTGGTTGATGATTCTCTGTAATCGGTGTTTCTGGCTCTCTATCCTTCTCCTTTCCTGGCTCTCTCTCATCGATGTTTCTATCTCTCTCCCTTCCTCTCTGTACAAAATCAATAAAATATATTTTTTTAAAAACAGTGAAACGGACATGTGGCGTACCTGGCCTCCCGCCGTGTCTCCTGGTGGCACTGGAACAGCCGCACTTTGACCCGCCGCTTCTCTTCCTCCATCACCTTCCTCTTGTCACAGCCCCGGAGGTTGGCAAGGATCATGGCATCTAAGAGGAGGGCGTCCTTCACTTCTCGGTCCAGACGCGAGTCCGTGGTGAAGCTTGGAGAGTGGTTCACCTGCCAGGAGGAGCCGTTATCCGCCCCCTTGCTACACCCCCTGAGCAGGTGGCCGTCTCTTGCAGGCCAACCGGGGGGGGGGGGGGGGGGGGTTTTGCAGCGGGGGATGCAGGGGGAGGAGTCTAGTAGGAGGGTTTAGCAAAGACATTCCCCGCCAGCGGCCTCAGCCTATGAGGCCAGATGCTCTGACTTCCGAAGCCACAGGACTCTGCCACAGGGAGCCCTCTAACCCCGTGGTCGGCAAACCGGGGCTCACGAGCCACAGGCAGCTCTTTGGCCCCTTTGTGTGGCTCTTCCACAAAATACCACGGCCTGGGCGAGGCTATGTTGAACAAGAGGCGTTAGAGGAAGTTTAAGTTTAAAAAAATGTGGCTCTAGCCAAAACCAGTTTGGCTCAGTGGATGGAGCGTGGGCCTGCGGACTGAAAGGTCTCGGGTTCGATTCCGGTCAAGGGCATGGACCTTGGTTGCAGGCACATCCCCAGTAGGGGGTATGCAAGAGGCAGATGATCGATGACTCTCTCTCATTGATGTTTATAACTCTCTATCTCTCTCCCTTCCTCTCTGTACAAAAATCAATAAAATATATATATTTTTTTAAATAAGTAAATAAATAAATAAAATAAAAATAAAATTGGCAGAAACCGGTTTGGCTCAGTGGTAGAGCGTCGGTCTGCAGACTGAAAGGTCCCAGGTTCGATCCCGGTCAAGGGCATGTACGTTGGTTGTGGGCACATCCCCGGTAGGGGGAGTGCAAGAAGCAGCTGGTCGATGTTTCTCTCTCATCGACGTTTCTAGCTCTCTATCTCTCTCCCTTCCTCTCTGTAAAAAATAAATAAAATGTCAAAAAAAATTAAAAATAAATCAATAAAAAATAATAAAAATAAAAATAAAAAAGATCTGATTCAGTAGGTCCAAAGCACAGAGATCTTATCCCTGGTGCTCACCCCCCCAGCTCCCCCCCTCCCCGTGACGCTGTATCCCCGTTCTCTGTTCTGCCACCTGAGTGTATGCCAGCCCCCGGCGTCGGGTCCGAGGAGGACCTCGGTTTTGGGAAAAGCCCGGGAGAGAATCCTCACCTCCAGCAGCCAGGGCTTCAGCTTGTGGTCCAGCAAGATGTCAAAGCCAAGGATCTCAAAACAGGCACAAGTCCCTCCATTGAGATGCTGGGGGAAGCAGGTGCGGTAGTTGTGGCGGAGGATGGAGTGGGCCGAGATGATGGTCTTGATGATGATGTCCTCGATGTCCCCCCACATCTCTCGGGGGTCGTAGCTGTGTTCTCGCAACCAGGCGTTGAGCGTCGACAGCTTCCTGCGAGGCCCCAGGGCTCAGAGGGGGACCCACGTCTCGGCCCCCCCGCGGGGCCGGGATGCAGGCAAGTTCGATATCCCCAAATACTAACCTAACTCCGTGCCTCAGTCCCTTGTGTTTTAAAGGGCCGCTACCAGCCAAAACCGGTGTGGCCCAATGGATAGAGCATCGGCCTGCGGACTAAAAGGTCCTGGGTTCGATTCCGGTCAAGGGTATGTACTTTGGTTGCAGGCACATCCCCAGTAGGGGGTGTGCAAGAAGCAGCTGATTGATGATTCTCTCTCATCGATGTTTCTAACTCTCTATTCCTCTCCCTTCCTCTCTGTAATAAATCAATAAGATATATTAAAAAAAAAATTAAAAAATGAAAGGTCCCAGGTTCGATTCCAGTCAAGGGCATGTACCTTGGTTGCGGGCACATCCCCAGTAGGGGGTGTGCAAGAGGCAGCTGATCCATGATTCTCTCTCATCGATGTTTCTAGCTCTCTATCCCTCTCTCCTCCTCTCTGTAAAAATAATCAATAAAAATATATTTTTTAGCCGAGACCGGTTTGGCTCAATGGATAGAGCGTCGGCTTGGGGACTGAAGGGTCCCGGGTTCGATTCCGGTCAAGGACATGTACCTCGGTTGCGGGCACATCCCCAGTAGGGGGTGTGCAAGAGGCAGCTGATCGATGACTCTCTCTCGTCGATGTTTCTAACTCTCTATCTCTCTCCCTTCTTCTCTGTACAAAATCAATAAAATATATTTAAAAAAAAAAAAATATATATATATATTTTAAATAAATAAAAAATAAAGGGTCACTACCAGCTTGGAGCCAGGTTTGTTACCCGGGTGGGCCCACTTGGTGGACGGGCACAGGACAAGGGTCTGCGGAGTTTTCCTGAGCAGTCAGCCGGCCTCCCGGGGAGCCAGCCAGCCTGCCTCAGTTTCCCTCCTGGGCTGCTGAGACTGAAGCTAAGGGGGAGAGGGAGAAAAATGGAGCGGGGCGTACCTCTTACTGCCCACGGCATCGTCCTGGACAAAGTTCTCGTTGTGCTTGTTGATGGCGTAGTTGGTCAGGTGCATGCAGACGTCATCCTGGGGTTGGGGAGAGCGGCCTGCGGTCTCGCCCACCCTGTGTCTCTCCTCGCCACCCTTCACTGCTCTGAGCACCCCATCCCCTTCCTCCCCCTCCTCCCTTCTCCCTCCTCCCCCGCTGGGACTCCCCCATCTCCTGTCCCGCTTCCCCGAGGACTGTCCTGGCAGCCGCTGGGGAAGGAGGGATGCTGAGGTGCTCACTACCCTGTTTCCCCGAAAAATAAGACAGCGTCTTATATCAATTTTTTTCTCCCAGAGTCGCGCTAGGTCTTATTTTCAGGGGATGTCTTTTTTTTTTTTTTAAATATATTTTATTGATTTTACACAGAGAGGAAGAGAGAGGGACAGAGAGCTAGAAACATCGATGAGAGAGAAACATCCACCAGCTGCCTCTTGCACACCCCCAACTGGGGATGTGCCCGCAACCAAGGTACATGCCCTTGACGGGAATCGAACCCGGGACCCTTCGGTCCGCAGGCCGACGCTCTATCCACTGAGCCAAACCCGTCCCTGCTGGGGGATGTCTTATTTTCGGGGAAACACGGTAGCTTCTTCCTCCTTGCGGGTGAGGACCCACTGGCGTCTCCATGGAGACCGCAGCACAGGGCAGCGGGAGCGGAAAGGGCGCCTGCCATCTTACCAGGTTGCTGTGGTTGGGCTCCATGTAGGGCATGGTGGCGAAGCGGGCCAGGCCCTCCTCGTACATGAAGATCCGCAGGGGGTCGCAGGACGTGAGCAGGACGTAGATGCGCATGTCGAACTTGAACCCGTCAATGAGGAAGGGCTGGGAGGGCGCAAGGACAGCAGCGCTTTGAAGCGCTCGCTCCGTGTCACAGGAGGTCATGCGTGCTTCAGATACGCAACTTCAGACACATTTTAACTTCCACAGGGACCACGTGACACGGTTATGTCGTTACGCCCAGTGACAGGTGAGGAAACTGAGGCACGGGCAGGGTAAGACAGCTGCCCGAACCCAGATGTCTTAAGAAGTGGGGAAACCTCAGGTTCAAACCCAGGAAGGCTAGCTCTGAGCCAGGGCTCCCTCCACATGGCCTCTAAGGTGAAGGGGGAGGGGGCCAAAACCGGTGTGGCTCAGTGGATAGAGCGTCGGCCTAGGGACTGAAGGGTCCCAGGTTCGATTCTGGGTCAAGGCTGCGGGCACATCCCCAGTAGGGGGTGTGCAGGAGGCAGCTGATGGGTGTTTCTCTCTCCTCGATGTTTCTAGCTCTCTATCCTTCTCCCTTCCTCACTGTAAAAAAAAAAAAAAATCAATAAAATATATTTAAGCTGAAAGCGGTTCGGCTCAGTGGACAGAGCATCGGCCTGTGGACTGAAAGGTCCCGGGTTCGATTCCGGTCAAGGGCATGGACCTAGGTTGCGGGCACATCCCCAGTGGGGGGGGTGCAGGAGACAGCTGATCCATGATTCTCTCTCATCGATGTTTCTGACTCTATCCCTCTCTCTTCCTCTCTGTAAAAAATCAATAAAATATATATTAAAAAAAAAAAAAAAAAGATAAGGGGAGAGGGGAGGGGAGTAGGAAGGGGCAGGAGCTGGAAACCGGCTTCCTCCTGGCTTTGGGAGAGACGGGCACCCCGATGCGGGCGGAGGGACCCGGTGGTCCCGGGGCGCCCCTCACCTTGGAGATGTACTGCTGGCAGATCATATGCTCCCCGATCTTGATCTCCCGGGGGTTCCGGGTGATGAAGATGCCGCGGCCCTGACAGCCGCTGTCGGGCTTGCAGATGAACGTCCGGGTCTTCCGCTGACGGCCGCAGGCGTGGAAGTCCCCGTAGCTGCGTGCAGACCAGACGGGGCGGGTCAGAGGGTCCCGGGGTCCCGTGGACCCCTCCTGCCCTCCGCTCCGTGCTCTTCCCGGAGCCCTCGGCCTCAGACCACTCAGCCTCCATCCCCGAGACGTTCAAGGTCAAGTTCAAGGTCAAGGCTGCGGCGAGCCCTCCCTCGCCAGGGCCGCGCTCACTCGGCGGGGAGGCACCAGGTGCGGGGGAAGATGTTGTACTCCCGCGGGTAGATCTTCTGCATGCGCTTCAGGTTCCGGGCCAGCAGGTCTTTGCGGCAGATTTCCGTCATGCCAGGGAAGTGGTTGATTTTCTGAAACGAGAGACAATTCATTAAACTAATTAGACAATTCGTTAAACTCCCCCTCCCCAGAGGAAAGCGGCTGTTCCTGGGGCCTGGGCATCCAGGAGAAGGACTGGGAAGGTCCCAGGTTCGATTCCGGTCAAGGGCATGTGCCTTGGTTGCGGGCACATCCCCAGTAGGGGGTGTGTAGGAGACAGCTGATGGATGTTTCTCTCTCATCGATGTTTCTAACTCTCTATCCCTCTCTCTTCCTCTCTGTAAAAAATAAAATATATATATTTAAAAAATAAAAATATGCATGCAGACCCTTTTTTCAGTTATTTTATTGCTAGCCACCACAAAGACCCAATTAAAGGAACACAAAAAATCTGATGAAGAGTTAATATTCTTGAGGACCCTGGTCTTTCTTTCTTTCTTTTAAAAAAAAAATATATATTTTATTGATTTTTTTACAGAGAGGAAGAGAGAGGGACAAAGAGCTAGAAACATCGATGACAGAGAATCACCGATCAGCTGCCTCTTGCACATCCCCTACTGGGGATGTGCCCGCGACCAAGGTCCATGCCCTTGACCAGAATCGAACCTGGGACCTTCTGGTCCGCAGGCCGACGCTCTATCCGCTGAGCCACACCGGTTTCGGCCAACCAGCCGATATGGAGACGGGACGTGCCCAGCGGACACTTCCTCCGATAACAGAACATCCGGAGACCCAAGAGGAGAGTATTTCCATTGGGGTGGGAGCCCCTGGCCATGGCCTTTCCTGCCCGCAACAGGGGGATGGCCACAGAGGGACAGCCTCGGGGGCCCGGGCACAGGGCAGGGGTGAGGAGTGAGGAGCAAGCAGCCCCTTTAGGGTCATACCTGAAACCGCTTCATGTCCATGACGCGTTCCAGGGACACGGAGCAGTCCGTCCAGTACACGTTCCACTCCTCGTCCTCCCCCGCCTCCCGCAGGCCACACATCTGGGCTGCGCGACGCACTGCGGGGAGGGGGAGGGGGTCAGTGAGGCCCGAGAGGGAGGCGGTCACCTCAGCTCTGCACGCGAGTTGCCAGGGGCCAACTCCCAAGTTCGCGAAGCTGTCGGGGGCCCTTCCAGACGCTGACAGAGAAAACGAGAGAGTCTGGCTCTCGCTCTCTCTCTCTCTCTCTGTGCCTGTTACTCTCAATCAGGACGGGTTCTAGCCAGCAAAGCTAGCCCTGGGCGGGGATCACACCGGCACCTCACGCTCTGGCGGGGGGCCCCTTACACAGATGACAGGGGCGTAAAAGGGAAGAAACGGATGGCTGACTTAAGCGGGGGATTTTTTAAAAAAACTGCTGAAGCCGCCGAAACCGGTGTGGCTCAGTGGATAGAGCATCGGTCTGCGGACTGAAGGGTCCCAGGTTCAATTCCCGTCAAGGGCATGTACCTTGGTTGCAGGCACATCCCTGGTGGGGGGTGTGCAGGAGGCAGCTGGTCGATGTTTCTCTCATCTCTCATCGATGTTTCTAGCTCTCTATCCCTCTCCCTTCCTCTCCGTAAAAAAAAAAAAAAAAAAAAAATCAATAAAATATATTTCTAAAAATAAATAAGTAAATTGCTGAAGCCACCTCAAGAGTTTCCTTGAAAAAATGGTTTTAGTTGCATCTCATCTCTGATTTAAAAAAAAAAAAAAAACACAAAAAACACACAAAAAAACCCCCCCTGAAAATTGGCCCTAGTCAATTAGGCTCAGTGGGTAGAGCGTCAATCTGCAGACTGAAGGGTCCTGGGTTTGATTCCAGTCAAGGGCACATGCCCGGGTTACAGGCTCGATCCCCCCAGTAGGGGGCGTGCAGGAGGCAGCCCATCAGTGATTCCTCTCATCATAGATGCTTTTTTTTTTTTCTCTCTCCCTCTCTCTCTCTCTCCCCCTCTCCCTTCCCCTCTGAAATCAACAAAACTATATTTAAAAAACAAAACAAACTGAAAAAGGTGAGGGCAATGGTGACTTCCAGTCATTTTTAAAAAATATATATATTTTATTGATTTTTTTGCAGAGAGGAAGGGAGAGAGATAGAGAGCTAGAAACGTCGATGAGAGAGAATCATTGACCAGCTGCCTCTTGCACACCCCCTACCGGGGATGTGTCCGCGACCAACATACATGCCCCTGACCTGAATCGAACCTGGGACCTTTCAGTCCGCAGACCGACGCTCTATCCACTGAGCCACACCGGTTTCGGCCTTTTTTTTTTTTTTCTTCATGTTAGCTATTGAGGAGAAGCCCACCCTACCAGAAATTAGCTGAGCGGTGATGTGTCTCAGCTGGGAGTGGCTGGGACAGGGCGCTCAGTACACGCTCCAGCCAGACTCACACCATCCAGGGGCTGAAAGGCTGATTGTGGGGGGGGGGGGGGGGGGGGACCATCCCCAGAGCGACAGAGACAGCAGAGCCGGGCGCTTACCGCTCTCATATCTGCAGTTGGTCAGGTTGATGGCCAGGGCTCTGCCGGGGAGGAAGAGCAGCAATCAGGCAGGCAGGAGAGAAGGGCGGACCCCTGGCTGTCCGGTGCTCGGAGAAGAGACACCCAACAAGTCCACAATGCAGCCCAAAGTGCTGCCTCCTGCACACTCCCTTCCTGAGGATGTGCCCGCAACCAAGGCACATGCCCTTGACCGGAATCAAACCTGGGACCTTTCAGTGGCTCTATCCACTGAGCCACACTGGTTTCGGCTACCCTCATGATTCTTAATCTTGTTTTTGTTGTACCAAAAGGTTAAGAAAGCTCCGGTGTTCCCTGTCATTTTTTCCCAGGCAAAAGGGAAGACCTGGGGTCCTGCCCCATCTGCAAAGGGGAAGCTGGGGCAGGATGGGGGTCGGGGGGTGAGGGGGGGCGGGCTGCAGAGCCAGGCAAGTGAGGGGAACTGTTACCTGCGTCTCCGCCTTCTCTTTCTTCTTCTAACCTGTCCTTCCTCTAAGGCACCTGGGGCTCGGGCCGTTTTGGGGATTTTCGTGGCCACAATGGATAAGGCGAGCTCCCTGGAGCGTGCCTGCTGCGTGAGGTCCGGAGAGGTGGTAACGTCCCCCTTATCACTCTCCTCCTCCTCCTCCTCCTCCGACTCTTCGTCTTCGCCAGAGTCTTCCTCCGACTCACTGGTTTTGGAGGGGCTTCGCTCCATCCTTTAGATTCTGGGGGGGGGACAGGGGTGGGGAGGAAATAGACTCAGACTTCCCTCCACGCCTGGGAAGGCCTGCAGGCGTCCAACTTGAGGACCTTCCTGGTGTGCTAACGGATTGTGGCTGCTCCTCAGGAACGGGCAGTTTCCAAGCGGGCAATGGGGGGGGGGGGGGGTTTGGGGTGCCCCTGACCATGCTGGGTTCGCTGGCAAACCCCAGTCATCCAAGGTCCCTCCACACAACATCCTGAAGTGCAGCAGGATCTGAACGGAGCTGGCAAGCACCATGCCATCACTTCTTTTGTTTTTGAATGGGAAGAGGGATGGCTGGAGGAGGGGTTGGGAGGGGGGCGGGGGGCGCTTTGCTTTTAAAATAGAGCATATCGCCGAAATCGGTTTGGCTCAGCGGATAGAGCGTCGGTCTGCGGACTGAAAGGTCCCAGGTTCGATTCCGGTCTAGGGCATGGACCTTGGTTGCGGGCACATCCCCAGTGGGGGAGGGGGGGTTTGCAGGAGGCAGCTGATCTATGTCTCTCTCTTATCGATGTTTCTAGCTCTCTATCTCTCTCTCTTCCTCTCTGTAAAAAAAAATCAATAAAATATATTAAAAAATAAAATAGAGCATACGCCCAAAGGTCTGCCAGGCCCGCCTCAGTTTCTCCATGTGTACACACGGGCCAGGCACCCGCTAGCTAAGTAAGACCTCAGGTTCTGACAGCAGAGGAGGAGCCCCCTGTGGACTCTGCCCACCGGGAGTCGCGAGGAGCGCGGAGGGACTACTGAGGAGTCCGCTCCTAGCGGCCTGGGACTGGGCTCAGCTGGTCGCTCATGTCCACCCTTCCTTCCCTGGGCATTGCTGGGCCTCAGGGACCGACCGCCTCCTGGTTTCCTTCCACAGGACGTGCGCACGTCCCCACTGATCACAAGGGGGCGCCCGTTCCCCACGGGGGTCCACTCTTAGCTGCGCGATCCCGGGTGGTGGTGGCTCCTTCCGCAAGCGGGCTGCCACCGCCCACTGTCGCCATGGACACGAGTGACCCCCATTGGAGCAGCGTTCTGGGGGCGGGGCCTCCTGGGAGCCGCACCCACTCGGCTGCGCGCGCGTTCTCTGCCCTGGGGAAAGGGAGGGGGAGGTGAGGGGCTGACTGGCAGTGAAAGGGCCACCTAGCCTGAGGCCCTCTTCCTGTGGCAGCTGACAGACTGCATCATGGGACTTGTAGTCCTTGGGCTTCAATGCCAGTAGGCTCTACCCCACTCCCACTCTTTCTTGTACCACCAGGCTAAGGGCAGAATTTGGCCAATCTGCATGCCTTTGTTACATTTATATATGTAATTTATTATTTTTATATATATACATTATATATATAATTTATTATTATATATATACATTTATATATATAATTTATTATTATTTTTTTTAACAGAGAGGAAGGGAGAAGGATAGAGAGTTAGAAACATCAATGAGAGAGAAGCTGCCTCCTGCACAGTCCCCATTGGGGATGTGCCTGAAACCAAGGTCCATGCCCTTGACTGGAATCGAACCCAGGACCCTTCAGTCTGCAGGCCAGTGCTCAATCCACTGAGCCATACCAGTCAGCCTCATTTTTTTTTCTTTTTTCTTTTGACAAATATCTAGTATTCCAGGCACTGGTCTAGGACCTGAGCCATCATTTCTTACCTGAATTTCCACCCATTCACCAACCTCTTAATTGGATTCTATTCATCCATCCATCCATCCAATACAGCTAAAGCAGTGGTCGCCAACCTTTCAGGCCTCGTGGGGACCACCACCAGTTAGAAACATCGATGAGAGAAAAACATTCATCAGCCTCCTCCTGCACACCCCCGACTGGGGATGTGCCCGCAACCAAGGCACATGCCCCTGACCGGAATCGATCCCGAGACCCTACAGTCTGCAGGCCAACACTCTATCTACTGAGCCACACCGGTTTCGGCAGGAGGTATATATTCTAGATAGTTATATACAGGCTGGGCATCCTGGGGCTTGCCCCAGAAGAAAGGAAGAAGCAGAGACAGCCAGAGCTGGTTTGGCTCAGTGGATAGAGCGTCGGCCTGCGGACTGAAAGGTCCCAGGTTCAATTCCGGTCAGGGGCATGTACCTTGGTTGCGGGCACATCCCCAGTGGGGGGTGTGCAGGAAGCAGCTGGTTGATGTTTCTCTCTCATCAATGTTTCTGACTCTCTGTCCCTCTCCCTTCCTCTCTGTAAAAAATCAATAATATATATATATATATATATTTTTAAAAGAAGCAGATACATCCATGAGGGCTCACTCATTCCATTTATTCCAGGGTATCTCCTCGTGAAAGAGACCACTGTTATCAGTTCTTCTTTTTTTTTTTTTTTTTATATATTTTATTGATTTTGTACAGAGAGGAAGGGAGAGAGAGAGTTAGAAACATCGATGAGAGAGTCATCGATCAGCTGCCTCTTGCACATCCCCTACTGGGGATGTGCCTGCAACCAAGGTCCATGCCCTTGACCGGAATCGAACCCGGGACCTTTCAGTCCCCAAGCAGACGCTCTATCCACGGAGCCACACCGGTTTCGGCTGTTATCAGTTCTTGATCCCTCTTCTGAGGCTACGACAGGTGAGGGAGCCTCCATCACTGCTCCTCCTGAGCTACCAAGGCCACCAGTGCCGCCCGTACCTCCGCCGCCTGCGCTGGGGGCAGCAGACAGTCCTGGATGAGGGCCAGGGCGGCCGCCTCGGTCAGGCCGCTGAAGTCCTGGGCCGTTTTCACAGGAAGGTGCCCGGCTAGCTCGCAGAGGGCCACGTTGAACGCCTCACCTTCCTTTACCCCGAAGCTGGCCTTGCGGGGCCAGAGGATCACCCGGACCCCCGTGAGGGTCGGGGAGAAGGATGCCTCCCCAGGGGGCGCACCCCGGGTCACAAACACGTTGTGGGCGATCTTGTGGTCCGTCAGATAGTCCGTGGCGCGACACACCCTGCCGATGAGCGCTTCCAAGCACGGCCCCGGCCCGCGGGCGTAATAGAGGAAGCCGGGAGCCGGGACAGCCCAGAGCAGGTGCACACGACCCCCAGGGTCCAGGGGCTCGCTTGGGGCCCCCTCGACGGGCAGCCTGTGGGCCAGGTAATAGCCGTGCAGGTGGAGGTGGTTGACGGAGGCCAAGCCGCCCAGGCTGTTGAACCCGACGCGGAAGCCAGGGTGCAAGCTCAGCAGCACGGCCTCCAGCCCGGCCCGGAGCGCGCAGGGCAGCAGGCGCTGCGGGAGCCCCCGGGCGGGCTCGGGCACCAGCAGCACGTGGCCCCGCTCCAGGGGGCTCACGTTGATCATCACGAGGACATCCACATCCTGGGGACCCCCCGGGGGATCGGGGTCCCGGCGGCACAAACGGAAGAGAATTTCCCCCGGCCGGATTTTGTTGAAGTTAAACTCTTGGGGGTCAAAGGCCTGCCTGACGCTCCTGATGTTCTGGGGGCGCCTCCTCTGCACCCCTCGTTCCACATTCAGCTGGGCCACGAAGCCCACGGGGCCGGGGAGCGTGCGGGTCTGCAGCTCCCCAAGGCGGTAGCGGAACAGGCCCAGCTCCATCCGCTGTCTCCAGGCAGAGCAGAGCGCAGAGTCGAAAGGAGACGGAGGAGGCCGTGTGTCCGGGGGGCCGGGCGGGGTCCCCGGCCACTGAACCCCTTCCCGCGTGAGCTCCTTCGGTCCATAGACAAAGTCAGGGACGCCTCGCTCTTCCCAGGCCTCCCGGTTTGGAGGCAGCAAATAGGAAGTTTCATTGGAACCCGCGGAAACAGCCATGGGCCGACCTGAAACAGTCATCAGAGGGGGGAAAACACATGATGCTACCCCATTTCCAGAGATTTTTTAAAAAAATATATTTTTAATTGATATTTTTAATGTATCTTTTTGATTTTTCACAGAGAGGAAGGCAGAGAGAGAGAGAGCTAGAAATGTCGATGATAGAGAAACATCGGCCAGCTGCCTCTTACACACCCCCTACCGGGGATGTGCCCGCAACCAAGGTACATGCCCTTGACCGGAATCGAACCCGGGGACCTTTCAGTCCGCAGACCGACGCTCTATCCACTGAGCCACACCGGCTTCGGCTTAATTGATTTTTTTTAAAGAGAGGAAGAGAGAGGGCTAGAGAGCCAGAAACATCAATGAGAGAGAAACATCCATCAGCTGCCTCCTGCACACCTCCAACTGGGAATGTGCCTGCAACCAAGGTACATGCCCTTGACCAGAATCGAACCTGGGACCCTTGAGTCTGCAGGTCAACTATCTATCCACTGAGCCACACCGGTTAGGGCCATTTCCAGAGATTTTACTTTTATTTTCAGATAACCTTTACTTGTTCTTCTGGTTACAAAAGTAATATATACCTTTGATAAAATACTTTGAAATATAGGAATGACTCAAGAGCCTTTAGATTAGCATACCTTTTTTGCTGAATTAAAAATAGCTCAGTGGTTGAGCATCAACCTATGAACCAGGGGGTCAAGGTTCGATTCCCAGTCAGGGCACTGATTGGCTGCCTCCTCCATGCACCCCACTGGAACCCAGGCATGTGGCCTTGGGACCCTTCAGTCTGCAGGCCCATGCTCTATCCACTGAGCCATACCAGCTAGGGCAGTGGTCGGCAAACTCATTAGTCCACAGAGCCAAATATCAACAGGACAACGACTGACATGTCTTTGGAGTGTCACATTTTTTTAAAACTTCTTCAACATAGACTTGCCCAGACCGTGGTATTTTGTGGAAGAGCCACACTCAAGGGGCCAAAGAGCCGCATGTGGCTCGCGAGCTGCAGTTTGCAGACTGCGGAGCTAGGGTAATTGAGTGCTGGTCAAACTAGTCACTCAGTAAACATTTACTCAGCCAATGCCACCTCCTGGAGTGCATGCCACCCACAGCTCACCCCGCTTACAGCCTAGTGGGGAGGAAACAGTCATCACCTGAGCAAATATAAACTGCAAGCAAGATACATGCCGTGCAGAAGCACTGGGAACTCGGCAAGTGTAGGACAAACTCCTAATCTAGTCCGGAGACTCAGGAAAGGCTTCCGTGAAGGTAAGCAGGAAGAGGAACTACTGAATACCCACGATGGCTAAACCACAGAAGTCAGATTACAGGGGCCCGAGGGTTTTTGTTTTTGTTTTTGTTTTTGTAAATGACACGCTCACTTTTAGACTTTACAGATCAGCAAGCAGATTGCATTGGAAGAATCAAGAATTAATCCCTACAAGCGCACCTGCCAATTATACGTCAGCAAAACGGGAAACGAAAGAAATAATCTCATAAGAGATCAACCGAAGGACTTGCATGCATGCATATAAACATAACCAATGGACGAAAAACTATGGGAAGGAAGGGCATGTATGGGAGGGGTGGGGTGGGATTGGTAAGGTATGCATACATATAATAAAAAAAATGAGGGGAAGAGAGAAAGAAAAGAAAGAAAAGGAAAGAAAAGAGAAGAAAAAGAAAGGAAGGAAAGAAGGAAGGAAGGAAGGAAGGAAGGAAGGAAGGAAGGAAGGAAGGAAGGAAGGAAGGAAGGAAGGAAGGAAGAAAAAATAAAGAAGTAAAGAATGAATGAATGAATGAATCTCACTTCCACTCCTCTCGGCAGCTTGGAGTCCTGGCCTTTGGAACAGCGCCGTTTCATTCATTCATGCACTGACACTGGGGCACCTACCTCGCAGGGCTTCGTTACAAAACTCGAAGCAACTCGGCACAGCGTTCAGCACCCGCCGGGTGTGAGGAAGCAGCCTCCCAGGCCGGAAGGCTGCGGGTTTGTCTGAGGAGGCGACGCGGGGGCTGCCACACGCGAGGCGGGGGGCCGGAGGGTGACGTCGGGATGCAAACGCCGTCCTCAGGCACAGGGGCAGCGGCGGCCCATGGCCACTCAGAGAACTTTCCAGGCCCCTCTGGCCCCAGACTTCCCTGCTGCCCTTCACCAGACCTCACCCGAGGCCGCCGCCGCCGCCGCTCCCTGCAGGAAAGACGGACGCTCCGCGCGAGCGACCACCAGCTTCTGCAGCCCCAGCGCGGCGAGGACGCGGCGCCCTCCGCGCATGCGCACCCACCTGCGCGCGCACGCATGCACGCGCGGGCGTGCCCCGCCCCCTCCGCCCAGGAGGCGGGGCCTGTGGTTTAGTCACGCCCCTGGCCACACTGGCCACGCCTCCATCTCGCCGGGGACCGCCCAGAGCGGGGACTGGCGGGGAACTGCGAGGAGGAGGCGGGCCTCAGGGGTGGGGGCGGGGCCTCTCCTCCCTCAGGGGCGGTTGCCACGGGGACGGGGCGGGGACGCGCGGCCGGAGGGCGGAAGTGAGAAAGTTGCCTGCTGTCCCGAGAGGAGTTGGCGGAACTGTTGCTGCGCGCGGCTCGGCGGCGATGGGGGGCTCGGGCAGCCGCCTGTCCAAGGAGCTGCTGGCCGAGTATCAGGTGCACGGGACGCGGCGCGGGGCCTGCGTTCGGGGATCGGGGATCAGGCGGCTTTGGGGGGCGAGGGCTCGGCCTCCTGGGCGGGCGGCCCGCTGACCTCGGTCCTGCCTGCTTTGCCTTCCAGGACCTGACGTTCCTGACCAAGCAGGAGATCCTCCTGTAAGTGCTGATCTGAACTTCGCTGCCATCGGGATCCCCTAGAGACCGCTTAGTGGGGGGAGTAGGGGGGACTCTGTCTTACCGATGGGGAAACTGAGGCCTCCTGGAGGTCGGCGGCTGAGCCCCAGCCCTGGATCCTGCCATTCTGGGGGCCCAGCTGTGCTGTCTGCAGCCAAAGCTGGGCGCCCTTTGACCTTTGCGCTCCCCTGACTTCTGCATAACAGAACCTCCAGCCCCGGGTCCTTGGGGAGCCTGGTTCCTTCTCCCATCCTTACCTGAATAATACACCCACCCTGGGCCAAGCACGGTGCTAAATCAGCCTGTATCACCTACTTTAATGACACAGGGGACAGGGACACAGGTCCGGAGAAGTCTGGCAAATTGCCCAAGACTGTGACATCCCCAGAAAGGATTTGAATTGGGGCTGGAACTCCCTTTCCAGCCACCTGCCAGCTTTTTTTTTTTTTTTAGTATATATTTTATTGATTTTTTACAGAGAAGAGAGAGGGATAGAGAGTTAGAAACATCGATGAGAGAGAGTCAACGATCAGCTGCCTCCTGCACACCCCTCACTGGGTACATGCCCTTAACCGGAATCGAACCTGGGACCTTTCAGTCCGCAGGCCGACGCTCTATCCACTGAGCCATACCAGTTTCGGCCACCTGCCAACTTTAAGTGGCCAGGGCTTCTTCCTCTTGGCTAAAGTAATCCCTGTGGGGAGGAGGTGGTGCTGGGGAGGAGAAAGTTCAGGTCAAGGTTAAACTGCTGAAAAGAGAGGTAGTCCTTGAGGGGCAGGAGGTCCCTGTGGAGTTTTGCTTAATTTCTCCCAGTTCATCCGAGCCAACTCCTGGCTCCCGGTACACCCCAACCTCTCCACCCCTCATGGACCTACTGTGCGCTCGAGGCCCCGGCACACAGTAGGTCTTCAGAAAATTACCCACCGCAAGGACGAACTCCCAGCCTGTCCTGTCTTGTTGGCATGGCTCCCGCTGGCTTATCAAGCCTGATTACTCAGAAATTCTCTGGGCATAGCTTGGCATAGCTTGGGCGCCTCACCTGGTGTGCGATGGGTAATGCACACGGGAAGGCAGGCCAACAGGTTACCCTGCTTGTGCCAGAGCCCACAGGCGCTTCTGTGAGCTGCTGCCCCAGGAGCTCCGGAGCATGGAGGAGTCGCTGCAGGCCAGAGTGACCCTGGAGCAGATCTTCAGCCTTCCAGAGCTCAAGGTGCCAGCCCGCATACCTCCACTCCTCCTTCCCTTCCCCCACCCCAGTCAGGCAGTCACTGTCCCATTCTGGTCTTTCCTCTGTTTAGCCCTAACGTCCCCGGTGGAATGGTGTTTTTCTTTTTTTTTTTCTTTTCTTTTTTAAAAAAAAATATATTTTATTGATTTTTTACAGAGAGGAAGAGAGAGGGATAGAGAGTTAGAAACATCGATGAGAGATGAACATCGATCGGCTGCCTCTTGCACACCCCCTACTGGGGATGTGCCCGCAACCAAGGTACATGCCCTTGACCGGAATCGAACCCGGGACCTTTCAGTCCGCAAACCGACGCTCTACCACTGAGCCAAACCGGTTTCGGCTGGAATGGTGTTTTTCAAATCGGGATTCTAGAAACACATTCTTGGCACGTCAAAAGACGTTTGGTCCTTTAAGAGGAGTTGAGTCGCCTTCAAGTTTGCGAAACCCTCTTCCAGGGGCTGATGGCCTCTCCTGAGAGCTGTGAAATGCAAAGGGCTTGGCCTAGTACCTGCAGCAGGTGTTTATTTTAATGAATGAATGTTTATATATTTTATTGATTTCAGAGAGGGAGAGAAACATCAATGAGGAGAATCACTGATCAGCTGCCTCCTGCATGCCCCCTCCTGGGGATCGAACCCACAACCTGGGCATGGGCCCTTGACTGGAATTGCACCTGGAACCCATAAGTCCACAGGCTGATGCTTTCTATCCACTGAGCCAAACCAGCTAGGGCTATTTATTTATTTTTTGTTAATCCTCACCTGAGGATATTTTTCCAATGAATTTTAGGGAGAGTGGAAGGGACGGGGAGGGACAGAGAGAAACATCGATGTGAGAGAAACACATCCATTGGTTGCCTCCTGCATGCGCCTCAACCAGGGCCCGGGCCAGGGGAGAAGCCTGCAACCAAGGTTCGTGCCCTTGACCAGAATCGAACCCGGGACCCTTTGGTCCCCAAGCTGATGCTCTATCCACTGACCCTAACAGAGTAGAGCACAACACGTGTTTAATTAAATGTTCTCTTTGGCCGAAACCGGTTTGGCTCAGTGGATTGGATAGAGCATCAACCTGCGGACTGAAGGGTCCCAGGTTTGATTCCGGTCAAGGGCATGTACCTTGGTTGCGGGCACATCCCCGGGTGTGTGTGTGTGTGTGTGTGTGTGTGTGTAGGAGGCAGCTGATCGATGATTCTCTCTCATCGATGTTTCTAACTCTCCCTCCCTCTCTCTTCCTCTCTGTAGTAAATCAATAAAACATATATATTAAAAAAAAAAGAAATAAAAGAAAAAGCACTGGTCATTCCCCCTCCCCCCTCGAGCCTGCACTCCTGGTGCGGGTTCTGGGACCCGTCCCCTCCGGCCCTGTGGGGTTTGAGAGCCTCCTGTGGCGCTGACGGAGGCTCTCTCCCTAGGCCAACCCCTTCCGGGAGCGCATCTGCAGGGTCTTCTCGACCTCCCCGGCCCGAGACCGCTTGAGCTTTGAGGATTTCCTGGACCTCCTCAGCGTGTTCAGCGACACGGCCACGCCAGACATCAAGTCCCATTATGCCTTCCGCATCTTCGGTGAGGACGCCGGGGGGGGGGGGGGGGGGGGGAGGGAGAGGGGTGGGAGGAGAGGGGAGCCTATGGGGAGCACAGGGCCTGCCCCAGGGTCTTTGGGCCAGGGCTGCCCGGGCTCTGGGGTCATCCCAGGACCACCACCCCCCCCCCCCGCCATGTCTGCTCTAGATTTCGATGACGATGGCACCTTGAACAGAGAAGACCTAAGCCAGCTGGTGAACTGCCTCACGGGAGAGGGCGAGGACACCCGGCTCAATGATTCCGAGATGAAGCAGCTTATTGATAATGTGAGCGGCTGGGCCCAGCGGGGAGGGGGTGGGGGCGGGGCAGGGGGGGGCGAGCCGGGCCAGGAGCCTAGGGAGGGCCGGGGCCTGACACCCATCCTTTGCTCAGATCCTGGAAGAGTCTGACATCGACCGGGATGGGACCATCAACCTCTCGGAGTTCCAACATGTTATTTCCCGCTCACCGGACTTTGCCAGGTAGGGCTGTCCCGCCTGTAGCATCTGGGTCTAGGATGTTTTTTTAAAAAAATATATTTTATTGTTTTTTTTATAAAGAGGAAAAGAGAGAAAGAAGGACAGAGAGCTAGACACGTCGATGAGAGAGACACATCGACCAGCTGCCTCCTGCACACCCCCTACCGGGGATGTGCCCGCAACCAAGGTCCATGCCCTTGACCGGAATCGAACCCGGGACCTTTCAGTCTGCAGGCTGACGCTCTATCCACTGAGCCACACCGGTTTCGGCTAGGATGTTCTTTAGGGGGGAAAGGGGGTGCAGGGGAATCTCTCAGGGTAGCTCTTCTCCCAAGGGGGACAGACAGACGGGAGATACAGCCCATTCCAAAAGGTCTGGGGGAAGGGGGGAGAGGTGGGTGCATTTGGGTTTAGTGTCCTCACCCTCCTCTTCCAGCACCAAATCAAACCCCCCGTTCTCTCTCGTCCAGCTCCTTCAAGATCGTCCTGTGACAGGAGCCACACAGCCGCTTTCCCAGCCGCCCGTACAATGACCTTGACACTTGCCGAGCCGTGGCCAAGGTTACGCCTGTGTTGCCAGGGCCGGCCGAGCTGGGCCCGTGGAGCTGGCGCTGTGAAGTCTTGTCCCAGGCAGGGAAGGGCGCCCCCAAGCCAGTGCCTCGTCGCCCCCTTCTCACCGCCATTGTCACCACTCCGTTCCTACTCATCAGCAATAAAGGTTAAGACGTTTCGATCCTGTGTGCGATCCTGGAAATGCTGGCTAGGAGGAAGGGCTGGACTACCAGGAGGCTTCGGGGGCTAACAAAGTTCCAGAGAAGGGACCAGCAGGCAGGCAGAGTGTGGCACTGAGTAGGAGGGGGTCTGTGGGGGGAGGGAACCTGCCGAATCCTGATGATGGTGGTGTGACATGAATTTCTACGTGAACATTATAGGGCCGTTTGCCAAAAGAAAAAAGAACTTACTGTAGCCTGGCCAGTGTGGCTCGATGGTTGAGCATCAACCTATGAACCATGAGGTCACGGGTTTGCTTTTTTATTTTTTTTTTAAATGTTTTATTGATTTTTTTACAGAGAGGAAGGGAGAGAGATAGAGAGAAACATTGATGAGAGAGAAACATCGACCAGCTGCCTCCTGCACACCCCCCACCAGGGATGTGCCCATAACCAATGTATATGCCCTTGACCGGAATCGAACCTGGGACCCTTTAGTCCACAGGCCGACGCTCTATCCACTGAGCCAAACTGATTTCAGCCAGGAGATCACGGTTTGATTGTCGGTCAAGGCACATGCTGGGTTGTGGGCTGGATCCCCAGTGTGGGGCGTGCAGGAGGCAGCCGATCCATGAGTCTCTCTCATCATTGATGTTTCTCTCTCTCTCCCTTCCTCTTTGAAATCAATTTTAAAAATATATACATCTACACCTTTTTTTTTTTTTTTAAAAAGAATTTACTGTATGAGCATTTTAAAAATAAGAAGAATTTTAAGAGTGAAATAAAAAACCCTGTTCCCTGTGCCCCGACCCCTGACCCGAACTGAACCCGGGACCCTTTGGTCTGCAGGCTGACGCTCTATCCACTGAGCCACACCCACTGAGCCACGGCTTAGGTCAACAGTCCTTTAAGAGGAAGGGCCGCGATTCAATTTCAGATTCCTTAGGTTTTATTTAAAATACAAAAAAACAAATGTAAAGTGCATCTGACTTAAAAAAAAAAAATATATATAAAACCCACATAAAGTCAGGCCCTTGTGCCGGGCAGTGTCAAATCCCTTAGATCGGAGGCAGGTAAAGTGTGGGAGTGAAGGAGGGCTGGAGGGGATACGGGACGAGGGAGGAGTCGGGGGGGACACTCGGATTTGAGTCTGGACAGAGGAAGGCAGCAAACGACAGTCTCTTCCTAGAATTCCGAGGGGAAGGTGAACATCATCGTCGTAACTCCTGAGCTCACGATGCCTGCTGTCCCGTGGCCACGGCCTGATGCAGGCCGGGAAGGTCCAGAGGTGGCCCGAGCCCAGGGCCCCGTGAGGGCCGGCGTAGCCCTCGGTCCCTGAGGTGACGAGATGATGGCCATAACCACCTGGCCCGCGGCCAGGCAGGACCCACGGAACCTGAGCCGGCCCCTGGCCCAGCAGCGCCTCGCTGCCCGTGGCAGCAGCACGAGGCCCGAGGTTCCCACCTCTGTCTGCACCCACCACGGCGGATGCTTCCAAAGACCCCGAGGCTGGGGGGGCTGCGAGCTGGAGCGGCCGTGCTGCCCGCGGCCTTGTGCTGTCTCATTGTCATTTCACATTCTCAGTGGGTTTTTTTTTTCTTTTTTTACACAAAAGGCTCAGCTTACGTAGGGAGCACTGCTCTGCCCACCGAGGCAGGTGCCCGCTCGTCTTCCCGGGATCATGGCATCTGGGCTGGAGGGGCCTCACTCCCCGAAGGGCCGCCGGCCAGCTGGCGGCCCCCCCCCCCCCTGCTCCGGAGGGCTGGGCACCTGGCTCTGTATGTATAAGCCGGGCGCCGCCAAGAGCCGAAGTCCGGCCGGCCCCTCTGAGCATCCACGACCCTCTGTTGGTCGGCTGTCACACCACCGAGTCCCGGATCTCGGAGCCCAGGCGGACCCGGGGCCGGGGGCACACCGGGGACACCTCCACGAAGCTGTCGTGGATGCTGAGCGGCCTCTTCTCGGACTCGGTGAAGGCCTGCGGCCCCGGCGAGTTGTCCGACAGGGCCTGGTAGCCACGGTGGTCCGGCAGGATGCTCGGCGGGCCGACGCCGTTGAGCGGCCGGGTCTCGGGGGGCGCCACCACCGGGTGGGTCTTGGGGTGCATGCTGGCGCGCTCCCCCTGCTTCAGGAACAGCTTCATGCTGTCGCGGTGCCGGTAGAGGAAGAACAGGATCACCAGCAGGATGACCAGCACGAACAGCGCGCTCATCACCAGGAACTCGGTCCAGTAGGACGGGCCCGCGCTCCGGCCGGCCTTGCCGTGGGCCACCGGTGCGCTCACCCGCGACGTGTTGATGATGACGGGCCCTCGCCCCTGCCGGTCCGCCGCCGTGTCCAGCACCGTCGGGCAGTAGCTGGCCACCAGCTGCTGGAAGCCGCCCTCCAGCGACCAGCACTGGAACATGCCCAGCTCCTGCTGGCTGCCCACCAGCAGCAGGTCGCCCGAGGGCAGCACCCGGCAGGAGGCCGAGCCGTTGACGGGCAGCCCGTCGCGCAGCCAGCGCCGCGTCGCCAGGTTGGAGAGCAGCGGGCAGGCCAAGGTGTTCACCGTATTGGGCTCCAACGGGACTGGCTCACATGGCTTCTCGCCTGCGGGCAGGGGAGGTGCAGGCATGAGGCAACGGGGGGCTTGGCGGGCACCACAGCCCCAGTTCACCCGCCTCCTGCTTGGGCAGTGCCCATCATGCCACACAGTGGCAACGCTGAGGGACTCCAGGGACTGGGACTTGCACTTCCCAGGCTGGAGGGTCGAGGATGGGAGGGCATTTATGGCGGTCGGTGCCTGAACTCAGGAGCCTTCTAAGCCACAGGGCCCCTGCCTCCCTCCATCCCGACGGGCACCTTACCTACTGGAGCAGCCAACCGGGGCTTGACGAAGGAAGCGTTGCAGAGGTCCCTGGCGTTACCGCCTTCGATGTCCTGGACCCACCGCCTGAGGACCAGAGAGAGCCTGGGATAGGCCAGGGTGCCCCGTGCGTCTGCACCCCGATTCCCAGGGGCAGCCCTGGAGACAAGGGCCCAGAGTTCAGGGACCACCAGGCCCAGAGCAGGGGGGGAAAGGCAGGCCAGCATCTCCCCTGTTCCCCAGTATTTACTTCCAATAAAAAGTACTGTAATACTCCCTAAGAAACAGGAAGGACACCTGGCTCTGTATGTATAAGCTTTGTGTGTGTCTCTTTTTAAAAAAAAAATAAATTTTGTTGGTTTTTTACAGCGAGGAAGGTAGAGGGATGGAGAGCTAGAAACATCGATGAGAGAGAAACATCGGCCAGCTGCCTCCTGCACACGCCCACCGGGGATGTGCCCGCAACCAAGGTACATGCCCTTGACCGGAATCGAACCTGGGACCCCTCAGTCCGCAGGTCAATGCTCTAACCACTGAGCCAAACCGGTTTCGGCTCGGGCTTCTAGTTTTTAAAAAATAACAATTACACCAAGACAGTGGACACCAACGAAGCTGCGCGGGGGGTCTCAGAGGGGCTGGGGAAGGCGCTCCGAGGCTGCGCACAGGGATGGACGTGGGGAGGCCTGCTGGGCTCTCACCTGGAGGCCGGCTGCTGGTGGTAGAGGCTGACGTGACGGCACCGGTTGCCGCTCCAGGCGCAGTAGGGGTCCCGGGCAAGGAGGCAGTCCCCGCAGCTCCGGTACAGGTCACAGTTGGCCACGGGCACCTGGACTACCCCGGAGTGGGAGGCTGCGTACACCAGGCCCTGCACAGACATGGGGATCAGAGCCAGGGCCACCCCCCGCAGCCACCCCAGAGCCCCTTTCCCAGGGCCTCCTCCCAGGCTCCCACTTTTTTAAAATACACTTTATTGATTTTTTTCTACAGAGAGGAAGGGAGAGGGATAGAGAGATAGAAACATCGATCCGCTGTCTCCTGCACACCTCCCACCGGGGATGTGCCCGCAGCCAAGGTCCATGCCCTTGACCGGAATTGAACCTGGGACCCTCCAGTCTGCAGGCTGACGCTCTATCCACTGAGCAACACTGGTTTTGCGCCCCCCACCCCCCTTTCTTAAAAATTTAGTTTTAAATCCTCACCCATGGATATTTTTTCCATTGACTTTTAGAGAGAGAGGGAAGGGAAGAGACAGAGAGAAACATCGATGTGAGAGATGCATCGATTGGCTGCCTCCTGCACGCGCCCGGACCAGGGCCTGCGCCGGGGAGGAGCCTGCAACCGAAGTATGTGTCCTTGACCGGAATCACACCCGGGCCCCTTCAGTCTGCAGGCCGATGCTCTATCCACTGAGCCAAACAGGCTAGGGCTCGGACGCTGACTTTCTAACAGCTTACCCGCAAAGGGGCACCCCACACGCCTCTGCCTCTGCCGCCCGCTTACCCGGTGGGGGTCCAGGAGCAGATTCTGCACGGGCTGCCCGGGCGGGAAGATCTGGAGTTCCTCAATGACGTGCACGCCGGAGCCCACGTCCACCGCCTTGTGCAGCCGGCCGTCCTCTGCAGCAAGGACAGTGCTCAGGCCCCGGGCGGAGCCTGTGCCCACGCCCTACGCCCCTCGCTCCTCAGCCACCCCCTCCCCCCCGGCCCCCGGCCTGCCCGGCCGCAGACACTCACTGGTGCCCAGGAAGAGGACGTCGTAGGTGCGGTGCAGGCCGGCCACGCGGTGCACGGCAACGCGCTGGTAGCGGGCCTGCGGCTGCAGCAGCAGCAGGCGACTGCGGACCTGCCCGTCCATCAGGAAGTGGTCCTTGAGGAAGTTGAGCACGCGGTCGGGGAGCTGCAGGGATGAGTTGATCCTTCTCTCCCGGGTGCTGTTGGTGATGCACTGAAGGAGAAGGTGGTGGCGTGAGGCCAGATCCTGCCGTCCACCCACGGAGGCCGTGGCATGTCACGAGCAGGTCTGTGGGGGCCGCAGGGCAGAGCCCAGGCTGTGGGCACCACCCAAGGGCCCCGCTGGCCAGGGTCCCTGCTCTGATGCTCCCCAGCCCCGCCCCCAGGCCTCAAACAGCACAACCGCACCACCTGCTCTGTGAGCATCCTTTGGCTGGCCAGGGGTCCCAGTGGTGCCCACAGTTAGTGCCTCATTCTCTCTGTAATTGCTCTAACTAGGACTTGGTACCCAGGAGTGACCCTCCACAGATGAGGCTCAAGGGCTGGAGATAAGCACCCAGTAGGGAAGAAAGAAAAAAAAAAAAAAAGCACAGAGAAGGGCAATGCTGAGATGTGCTCCACATGCCCATGGCCTGGCTCAGGGCTGCTCTGAGGCAGCCCCTCGGGCTGGAAGGAAAGGAGAAAGAACTCCAGCCGGGCCACCATGGCTCGGTGGTCGAGCGTCAACCTAAGAACCAGGAGGTCACAGTTCGATTCCCGGTCAGGGCACATGCCCAGCAGCCGATCCATGATACTCTCTTATCATTAGTGTTTCTCTCTCTCCCTCTCCGTTTGAAATCAATACCAATATTTTCTTTTAAAAAAGAAGAAAACTTTCCTGGGGCCATTTATTACTCAGATAAATAAGGCGCTCACCTCCCAGGGGAAGGCACCGTGAGCACACAATGACAAAGGTCCTGACGGGGACACCTCTGCTCCCCTCCCGCCCCACCCCCCCAGCTTGGAAGGCATCCCACAGTCACGGTCACATCTAACCAGGTGGGACAAGCAGGCGTGGCTTCTGTCCCCACTTTCTTTTATTTCCTTTTTTCTTTTTAAATATATTTTATTGATTTTTTACAGAGAGAAAAAGAGAGGGATAGAGAGTTAGAAACACCGATGAGAGAGAATCATGGATCAGCTGCCTCCTGCACACCCCCCACTGGCGATGTGCCCGCAACCAAGGTACATGCCCTTGACCGGAATCAAACCCGGGACCCTTCAGTCCGCAGGCTGACGCTCTACCCACTGAGCGGCACCGGTTTCAACTGTCCCCACTTTTTAAAAAAAATATATTTTATTGATTTTTTTACAGAGAGGAAGGGAGAGAGCTAGAAACGTCGATGAGAGAGAAACATCGACCAGCTGCCTCTTGCACACCCCCCACCAGGGATGTGCCCGCAACCAACGTACAGGAACCTGACTGGAATCGAACCTGGGACCTTTCAGTCCGCAGGCCGACGCTCTATCCGCTGAGCTAAACCGGTTTTGGCTGTCCCCACTTCCAAGGTGAAAAAACAGACGTGACGGACTCGGAGGAGCCCAGTGACCCCCGGCTGGGAGAGGCCCCGTCCCCCCAGGCTCCCCGCCCAGCGCAGGGAGCGGGCCTCACCGAGCCGGGCCGGGGCGTGGGCACCTCGTAGGCCACGGTGTACCACTGCAGCGTCTCGCGGTTCACCGCCTTGTAGAAGCCGTCGAAGGCCCTCTGCACGTCCCTCATGCTGAAGACGCAGACGGCGGAGCCCTCCGTGGTCCCTCGGTGCCTGCGAACGCCGGGGCTCAGGATGAGGCGGGCTCCCCCCGGGCCACCCCCTCGCCCTAACCCACCCCCAGCCGGGTCCCGGGCCCTACCACTGGGACGTGAAGACCCCGTAGAAAAGCGTGTCCCGCCAGTCCTCGGGACCGGGGCTCAGCGTGAAGACGTCCTGCAGCACGTTGAAGGGGAAGCCGTCGCCGGGCCGCAGGCACAGCAGCTGCGCCTTCAGGAAGGACGTCCAGCGCTGCTGCAGGATCCGCCCGCCGCCCTCGTCGCCCTGCGGGAAGGAGGGAGAGAGGCTGTTCAGGCGTGGAGGTCGTAGGTCGGGGGCTGGGTGCTCCTCGCTGCCTCCTCCCCGACTGTAGCTGGGAGGGTGGGCAAGCCACAGCCAGGCCGGAGCTCCCCTGAAAATCAAGAACACCCACGCCCATCACATCCCCAGTGGGGGGCGTGCAGGAGGCAGCTGATGGATGTTTCTCTCTCATCAGTGTTTCTAGGTCTCTATCCCTCTCCTTTTCTCTCTGTAAAGAAACAAACAAAAAAAAAAAAATAGCCCTAGCCAGTTGGGCTCAGGGGATAGCGTGTCGGCCTGCGGACTGAAGGGTCCCGGGTTCGATTCTGGTCAAGGGCGTGTATCTTGGTTGTGGGCACATCCCCAGTAGGGAGTGTTCCAGAGGCAGCTGATAGATGTTTCTCTCTCATGGATGTTTCTTTTTTTAAACTATATTTTTATTGAATTTTTACAGAGAGGAAGGGAGAGGGATAGAGAGCTAGAAACGTCGATGAGAGAGAAACATCGACCAGCTGCCTCCTGCACACCCCTCACCGGGGATGTGCCCACGACCAAGGTACATGCCCTTGACCAGAATCGAACCTGGGACCTTTCAGTCCGCAGGCCAACGCTCTATCCACTGAGCAAACCGGATTTGGCCTCATTGATATGTTTCTAACTCTCTATCCCTCTCCCTTCCTCTCTGTAAAAATCAAATTATATATAATACAGTAAGAGGTATTTTGATGTAAAGGCCCGTGAGCTAAGCCGTTCTCCCGGGAAGTTAAGAAAAGGTCACCGGCCGAAACCGGTTTGGCTCAGTGGATAGAGCATCGGCTTGGGGACTCAAGGGTCCCGGGTTCGATTCTGGTCAAGGACATGTACCTTGGTTGCGGGCATACCCCCAGTGGGGGGTGTGCAAGAGGCAGCTGATCGATGACTCTCCCACATCGATGTTTCTAACTATCTCTCTCCCTTCCTCTCTGTACAAAATCAATAAAATATATTAAAAAAAAAATACAGAAGGTCACCGAAGCAGGACCTCCTGGCGCTTCCTGACCCCGGACCGGTGGAGCCTTGGGGGACTCTGTGCGGCCCCCTCACCTTGCAGATGCGGGCGATGCGGGACACGATGGTGTTCTCGAAAAACTCGAACTCCTGGCCGGTCTCGCTGAAGAAGAAGTAGATCTTGTCGTCGTCCCCCTGCGCGCTGCCCAGGCTCTCGGGAATGTAGGCCGAGGCCACGAACGCCGGGTCTGCGGGGGCCGGCGGGGAGCACAGAGTCAGCCCGGGAACCCCACACAGGCGCCCCGGACAGGCGAGGCTCTGTGCTCAGGCCCTGGGGGGAGGACAGGGGGGAGGACGGGGGGGGGGAGGGAGGAGGGAGAGGAGGACGGGGAGCGCCCTTCCCAGGGCCCCTGGGCCTGCCCACGGGTGGGCGGTGGGAGGGCTGCACCTTGCAGCCAGTTGAGGGAGCCTTCGGTCTTGATGGGGCGGCGGCTGTGGCTCCGGGAGATGGCCGGGTCGTTCCCCTGGAAGTTGCCCACTGTTCCAGTGTAGAGCTCGCCATCTGCCAAGAACACATTCCTATGGCAACAGCCTCTCAGTGGGACCTCCCTCCCCTCCGCCCCCATAGGCCTGCAATGACCCTGGTCCCGCCCACGTCCCTCAGGTGCACAGAGGAGGGAGCAGGAACCCCAGGGCAGCTCAAGGTCACACCTGCACATCTCACACACACACACACACACACACACACACACACACACGCCACGGAGCCTCCCCAAGGCCATCCGGCCCCCAGTACTCACCAACCATGAGGGCCGTGGACTTGAAATTGGGGTCAAAGGGGCAACGGCCCTTGCCATCTTCCAGGAGAACTTTCCCCGCCTCGTCCTGTGCCAGCGTGAAGCTCTCTACACTCTGAGGGGGGCAGACGGGGGGGAGGAGGTCAGGGGCACACCAGGGCAGGGGTGTGCTCTGCAGGAAAGGCGGGGGATGCTGGGAAAGACAACTCGGAGGGGGAGGGGGTGGGGGCAGAGGTCAGGCAGGCCGTCCTCCCCATCCTAGTGCTCAGGACACAATGCCGGCATCGTCTGGCTGTGAGCGCTGCAGTGGGCGCCAGAAGTCCCAGGTGGCAGAGGGGAGACGAGGCTTAGAAAGATGTGAGCCAGCCCTAGCCGGTGTGGCCCAGTAGATAGAGCGGCAGCCTGTGGACCAAAAGGTCCCGGGTTCGATTCTGGTCAAGGGCACATGCTCAGGTGGTGGGCTCCATCAATCCCCAGTAAGGAGTGTTCAGGAGGCAGCCGATCAATGATTCATCACTGATATTTCTCTCTCTCTCTCCTTCTCCCTTCCTCTCTGAAATCAATAAAAATACTATTTAAAAAAAATATTTTTTTAAACTGATTTTTCATAGAGAGGGATAGAGACTCAGAAACATCGATGAGAGAGAAACATCCATCAGCCGTCTCCTGCACACCTCCCACTGGGGATGTGCCCACAGCCAAGGTACATGCCCTTGACCGGAATCGAACCCGGGCCCTTTCAGTCTGCAGGCCGATGCTGTACCCACTGTGCCACACCGGTTTCGGTAAAATACCTTTTTTTTTTTTTTTAAAAAAAAAAAAGAAGAAATATATGAGCCAGGAAGGGGCAGTGCCATGATGTAAACCCAGGTATGTCTGATTCCAGGTTGGTGCTCCAAGCCAGAGCCTCCGCTAAGATGTGTGTGTGTGTTGGGGGGAGGGCAGAGACACATGGGTGTGAGGGGGTGAGGAGGGTGTACAAGGCGGGCTGTAAGGACTGGACAGCGTGTGAGCTGTGGGTCAGCGGGGAGATTCGGGGCCTGCAAGGTGGGGGGGGGGACGGGCACTCACGATGTAGGCGCAGAGCGGGCTGAAGGCCCCGGTGCCGCAGGTGAACAGGTGGCTGCTGTTGAGGGGCAGGAGGATCTTGATGTAGTTCTGACAGTCACGCTGGGGAGAGACAGGCAGGATGTCAAGCTCAAGCCAGCCACCAGGGGGCACCCCCGAGACCCAAGGCCAGGGCTGGGGGGGGATGAGGCCTCAAATCAGGGACCACACACGTGTGTAGGTGGGACCTCCCGGCTCAGCCAGCTCTGTGGTCAGCAGCCTTTAGTTCCGGCTGGGGTCAGGCACGGAAATGCCCCCCCTTGGGCTGCCTTGGCCCCTGAAGGTCCTCACTGCAAACGGATGGTCCCTCCCAGGCCACAGGGGAAGGAAGCCACAGCCCAGAGCAGGAGACCCTGGGCCTGAGGCCCGGCCCCAGACTCACGGGCAGCTACCGAGAGTATGTCCAACATAAGGTGACCAGACGTCCCGCTTTTGGCGGGACAGTCCCGATTTCTAACAATGTGTCCCTCGCCCCGCAGCGTTTTAAAAAAGTCCCGATTTTTGGAAAGAATGCACAAGCTAGGGAACGTCGGGAGAACGGGAAGGGACTAGAAGGTGTTCGGCGGCCATGTGGCTATGTAGTCAGGATATGAGTTGTATGTTATTTTTGTTAATTTTATCACGTTACACTTTAATCATAACAAATAATGGTTGAGAACCGATTATCGAGAGCTGCTTATCCAAGTTGGCATGGTTGATCAGTAGTTAGAATTCACTCAAATGAGAACTATGCCAAAGAATAAAATAATACTATACATAATTTTTTAAAATTTATTGTACTTGTAAATGGTACTTAGGTTGAAATTTAAAAAAAAAATATTACAATACTATTTTTGCGTTCTATGAAAAATTTTGTTGCTCCATAGAGACCAAATTTTTAGTCAAGATCCCCACCCCCATCAATGGTGTCCCGCTTTACCAATGTTAAAATCTGGTCACCTTGCCGAAACACGTTTGGCTCAATGGATAGAGCGTCGGCTTGGGGACTGAAGGACCCGGGTTCGATTCCGGTCAAGGGCATGTACCTTGGTTGTGGGCATATCCCCAGTAGGGGGTGTGCAAGAGGCAGCTGATAGATTACTCTCTCTCATTGATGTTTCTAACTATCTCTCTCCCTTCCTCTTTGTACAAAATCAATAAAATATATTTTAAAAAAAAAATCTGGTCACCTTAATCTAATAGCGTCTCCCATCCGCCCTCTGATAGCTCCCCACACCCTTCTCCTCCGAGGTCTCTCCTTTTCATTCATGGCAACTCCATCCTCTCGGCTGCTGAGGCCCCAACCCTCCCAGCCAGCCTCAAATTCCCACCTGGCACACCGGCATTCCCCATCAGGGGACCCCCACAATGCACCGGGAGTCTGACCATGTCTCCCTCCCTGGTCCAGGCCCCCAGCACCTCTCCCCCTTCGCTGGTCTCCCTCCCTCTGTTCTCCCATCACTCCTGACAAACGCCAGGCCGGGCCACTCCTCTGCTTGGCCCTCCAGCGGCTCCTCCAAACACCCCACTCCGAGTCAAACCCACAGGCCCGCTCCTCCTCCGGGCACCCCAAGGTCAGCTCCCTCCCCACCTTCTCCTCTCGGCTCAGATGTCACTCTTTCTGAAGGACGCATGTAACCTGACTACCTTGCCAACGGACTGATTTTTTTGCTCGCTGTTCTCCTCTTTCACAATGAAGTCTCCAGTGTCTAAAAGCACCTGGGCTTTACAAAGCAAGTGCTGCCCAGCGAGTGTGGCTCAATGGTTTGAGCATCGACCTATGATCGAGGCCTGGTCAAGGGCGCATGCCCAAGGTTGTGGGCTGGATCCCCAGTGGGGGGCGTGCAGGCAGCCGATCAATGATTCTCTCTCATCATTGGTATTTCTCTCTCCCTCTCCAAAATCAATTATATATAACATATTGATTTCTTACAGAGTGGAAGAGAGAGGGATAGAGAGTTAAAAACATAGATGAGAGAGAATCACCAATCAGCTGCCTCTTGCACACCTCCTACTGGGGATGTGCCCTCAACCAAGGTACATGCCCTTGACCGGAATCGAACCTGGGATCCTTCAGTCCACAGGCCGACGCTCTATCCACTGAGCCAAACTGGTTTCGGCTAACATTTTTTTTTTTTCTTTAAAGATACTATGTGCTGAATGGGAGAAGTCAGGGATGTCAGCACTTGAACTTGTGTCTTGATGCCAAATCCGGCCCACTTTTGCCATTTTTTTTTTTAATATATTTTATTGATTTTACACAGAGAGGAATTGAGAGCGATAGAGAGTTAGAAATATCAATGAGAGAGAAACATCGACCAGCTGCCTCTTGCACACCCCGTACTGGGGATGTGCCCACAACCAATGTACATGCCCTTGACCGGAATCGAACCCGGGACCTTTCAATCCGCAGGCCGACGCTCTATCCACTGAGCCAAACTGATCTCGGCTCTTTTGCCATCTTCTTAGCTGCTCTTGTTTCACTCAGGACCAGCCGCCTCTGGGGATAACGGGGAGTCTCCAGAAGAACCCCGGGAACTGAATGAGACCCGCACCCACTGGTCCGGCCAAAACCAAACCAGGATCTGTCAGACCGGCCACATCAGGCGCCATCTGCAGAGGGACACGACCGCTGTCCCCACCCAGGGGCTGCACCTGCCGGAAGCCCATGTCCACCTGGCACTTCCTTTGTGCCGGTGCCTTATGGATCCTCACTCATGGTGGGTACCATGAGACAGGCGTCACGATCCCCATTTTATTTACTTTTATTTCTTAATGTATTTTTTTATTGATTGCAGAAAGGAAATATCCTGCACGCCCCGCCACTGGGGGATCAAGCCTGCAACCCAGGCATGTGCCCTGACCAGGAATTAAACCACGACTTCCGGGTTTAATGCTCAACCACTGAGCCACACCAGCCGGGCTACTATACCCATTTTACAGATGGGAACACTAAGGCCCAGAGCGGCCAATCTACCAGTGCAAGACTCATAGAGCCAGATCTGGCCACCTCAGAAGGTTTATGCGCGCCCACCACAGCTGGCTGCACCTGCTCCCACTCCTGCTTCCGTCCTGGGTCCGGGACCGCCGCCCTCCATCCCACCAGCAGCCCAGGCCGCCGTCAGGGGCTGGCTCACCTGCGGGTCCTTGCCCTTGAAGCTGCACTGGTACTTCCTCTCGGCATCTGCGCTCCAGAGCAGCTGGGGAACGAGGCAGCAGGTAAGCATGCATGGAGGAATGGAGAGTTCAACACCCCCCCCACCCCACCCAATTCCTTCCCCCTCTCTGTTTGCATCATCCCCGGACCCAGGAGGTCAGTCTCCCAGTTCGCCTTCCCCACTGCCACCCTCTGCCCAGCTTCCCCAGCCCCGGGGGCGGGCATCGTCTCTCACCTCCTGGTACTCCCCGCCTGGCAGGAAGCTGGCGCTGCTGTTGAGCGCAAAGAGGGCTTCCCGGGCCCCCACATACAGGGTCCCCCCGTCGCTGCTCAGCAGAAGGGCTGAGTAGTTGGAGACGTTTTCGGCTTGGAATCTGAAGACTGGTCGCTCTTCAGAGTCTGGGGAGAGGAAGGTGGGCGTTAGCAGGGGGCCACCTCTAACACAAAATCCCGTTTCTAGCCGAAACCGGTGTGGCTCAGTGGATAGAGCATTGGCCTGCGGATTGAAGGGTCCCAGGTTCGATTCCGGTCAAGGGCATGTATGTACTTTGGTTGCGGGCACATCCCCAGTAGGGGGTGTGCAGGAGGCAGCTGATAGATGTTTCTCTCTCATCAATGTTTCTAACTCTTTCTCCCTTCCTCTCTGTAAAAAATCAATAATATATATATTTTTTGAATATATTTTATTGATTTTTTACAGAGGAAGAGAGAGAGATAGAGAGTTAAAAACATCGATGAGAGAAAGACATCAATCAGCTGCCTCTTGCACACCCCCTACTGGGGATGTGCCCACAACCAAGGTACATGCCCTTGACCGGAATCGAACCCGGGGCCCTTCAGCCCACAGGCCGACGCTCTATCCACTGAGCCAAACCAGTTTTGGCAATAAAATATATATTTTTTAAAAACAAAAACAAATCAGGAGTTCAGACTCTAGGAGCAGAGACCTGGGTTCAAATCCCGCCCCTGGCACGCACGCGCCCTTGGCCACCAGGACAAGCCACTTACCAGCCTCACTTTCCTTATCTGCAAAGTGGGGATAATAGCACCTCGCCTTACGGGCTTGTTATGAGAAGGGGTGAGATTACGCGTGTAAATAACAACACACATAATGAGCCCCGTTTGCTGACTGCTGACTCCCAACGGCGGCGTGCACGCTACCCACCCAGTGCTGGCGCGGCGTCTGGCACACGACCAGCGCTTGTTCGAGAGGATCAAAAACAAAAGCCCAGGGCCCTGCAGGAAAATCCAGCCCGGTGAGCACCTCCGGGGAGCAGGGCGGAGGTGGGGGTGGGGGTTGGGGGGCAGGGAGGCGAGGAGCCGCGCCTCCCTCATCCTCTTGCATAATTAAAACACTGGCGCCCAGTGATGCCAACCCAGGCCTGCACCTGGTCACACGGAGCCCGGGCTGGTCTCAGGGCATCCGCTCCGAGGCCGAGAGATGCCAGCCTCACGTGTGTGTGTGCGTGTGTGTGCCTGTGAGCTGGTCCTGGCTCCGTGTGATGGTCTGAGTGACCAGTGCCCGGGTCCCCTCCAGAGTCACAGCCCAGACGTCTGTGCGGGCCCTGCCTGAGCTTGCCCATGTGTGTGCGTGCGTGCGTGTGAGTGTGTGTGTGTGTGTGTTTGTGTCTGCCTGAGCCCCACCGCAGGGCTTGTCCGTGCTTGTGTGCTCGCTCCAGGGTGCTGTTTGTGCAGAGGTGACAGGGACGGGGTGCTCGGGCGCTCGGCAGCCCAGGCACGCTGGCAGATCTTGGGATCATTCTTTAGCTGCTACGCTGTGTTTTTTGTTGTTGTTGTTGTTGTTTTAAAAATATATATATTTTTAAATATATATTTTATTGAGTATTTTTTTACAGAGAGGAAGAGAGAGGGATAGAGTTAAAACATCGATGAGAGAGAGTCATTGATCAGCTGGCTCCTGCACACCCCCTACTGGGGATGTGCCCACAACCAAAGTACATGCCCTTGACCGGAATCAAACCCAGGACCTTTCAGTCCACAGACCGACGCTCTACCCACTGAGCCTTGTGTGGTGGCGGGTGCCTCGCTGGGCCATCCTCACCCACTACGAGCAGGTCAGCCAGGCCGAAACCTTTGTGTCCATCCTGCAGACCAGAGCCGGAAAGGGGGGACCAGGGGGGTGTCCAGGCTCCCCGGAAGCCGGATGGGGGTGACAGGAAGCAGGGCACGTCAGAGACACCGGCGGGGCCCACTCCCCGACTCCAGGCTCGTATCAGCAGGAAGTGATGCGGAGACAGCTCAGTCCCCAGCCTCATCCAGAGGCCCACCTGCCCTGTGTGACTCAGCCGGAAGTGAGGAGACTCTGGAGTGAGCTGGGAATAGGATGGGCACTGCCCACACCTGGGAGGTCCTGCCCAGGCCAGCAGCAGGGCTGTGACTCAGAGCCCCACCCCTCCTTTCTCCTCTCGGTGGCTCCTGGCACCTCCCGGCTGACCTGGCCCTGGCATCCCGCCCTCCACAGGCCCTGGCAGGAGGAGGCCGGCGGCAGGTACCAGCTTCCAGGGCGGGCAGAGCCGGGAAGGGTCCCCAGCAGGGGATGGCAGCCCCTTCTCCCTCAGCTGGAATCTGGGCCCCACAACCGTCCGGGGGAGCCTCCCAGATGCTCAGCGGGCACACCTGCTCCCTAGGACTCACTCTGGACTCACTCTGGACTCTTGGACCCGTGGTGCCAGGGCGGGGTGCTGACTCAGCGACGGACGAAGGCAGCCAGCGACCTAGACACACGTCCTGCCCGCTGCACCGCCCCGGCGCTGGGCAGGGCAGCCTGCAGGGCCCGAGGCAGTGGGCACACTTTGCCCTCACCAAACCAGAGCCAGGCAGAGTCCCCAACAGGGAAGTGGGCGCTGGGGGGCTGGGTAAAAGACATGGATCCCAGCACACGGCAACGGGCATTCCGGGGCAGATATACAAAGGTCCCTGCTTGCCAAAACCAGTGTGGCTCAGTGGATAGAGCGTCGGCCTGCGGACTGAAGGGTCCCAGGTTCGATTCCGGTCGAGGGCATGTACCTTAGTTGCGGGCACGTCCCCAGTGGGGAGTGTGCAGGAGGCAGCTGATCGATGTTCCTGACTCTCTATCCCTCTCCCTTCCTCTCTGTAAAAAATCAATAACATGTATTAAAAAAAAAAAAAAAAAAAAAGGTCCCTGCTATTGCCCTCACCAAGCAGGCCCTGCCGGCACCCCCAGGTGACCCAGCCCCTCCCAGCCCTCCCTGTGCCCATCTGGCCAGGGCACCCTCACCCACAACTTGTCATGAGCCCCATCACCTGGGAGCCTGCTCTCCCACCTGCCCCCTCAGGACCCTCTTCGGAGGGCTGACAGCTTCATGACCCCTCTCTCCTGACGTCTCCTCTTTCCCTACGAAAATTGGGGGGCCCCCCGGGCATAAACGCTCCACTTCCCACCGCTCCCGACTCCGCAGAGCCGGGCTCTGCGCCCCTGACCTCTGCCTCACAGAAAGCGGTTCTTCCTTCAATATTTACCCCCAGAAACACGCGCGCCTCCCTCCCTCCCCCGCTTTCTCAGCCACAACCCTTGAGAGAGAGAGAGAGAGAGAGAGAGAAAGAGAGAGAGAAAGCGAGCCGGCGGCGCCATCTCCATCTCCGACCTCCCACTCACTGCAGCCAGGCCTCCACCGCGCACGCCAGGACCCACGGCCAGAGCCCAGGCGCCCAGGGCACGGCCTCCGTGGCACGTGGCACGTGGCCGTGGCCCCGTGGAGGCCCCCTGTGGTTGGGTGTCTGCCACACCAGCCTCAAGGTCACTTCCTGTCCCCGACACACACACCCCTGGGCCACCCTCCCTCCCGCCAAGAGCTGAGGCCCTGCGACAGCACTCCCTAAGCACGTGGAGTGACCAGCGCCTGGCAAGGTCCTGGCAAGGTCGCCGTGACACAGGCGTCACTACCTGCATTTTTCAGAGAAGGGACCATGCACGAGGCAGGTCACCTGCGTGGGTGCCCGGCTGGAAAAGTGGGGGAGCCGGGCTTCGAACCCGGGTTGCTGGGTCCAGGGCTGTGGTCTAACCACCCTGCATCCTCTCCAGGGTTTGCTTTAAAAAAAAAAAAAAAAAAAAAAAAAAATATATATATATATATATATATATATATATTTTATTGATATTTTACAGGGAGGAAGGGAGAGGGATGGAGAGTTAGAAACATCGATGAGAGAGAAACATCCATCAGCTGCCTCCTGCACACCCCCTACTGGGGATGTGCCCACAACCAAGGTACATGCCCTTGACCGGAATCGAACCTGGGACCCCTCAGTCCGCAGGCCAACGCTCTATCCACTGAGTCATACCGGTTTTGGCTTTTTAAAAAATATATATATTTCAATGATTTTTTACAGAGAGGAAGGGAGAGGGATAGAGAGTTAGGAACATCGATGAGAGAGAAACATCCATCAGCTGCCTCCTGCACACCCCCCACTGGGGATGTGTCCGCAACCAAGGCACATGCCCTTGACCGGAATCGAACCTGGGACCCTTGAGTCCACAGGCCGAGGTTCTATCCACTGAGCCAAACCAGTTTTGGCATCCAAGGTTTGCTTTTTTTGCAAAGTATTTTTAATTGATTCTAGAGTGGAAGGGAGAGGGAAAAAGAGAGAGAAACATCAATGATGAGAGAGAATCATGGATCGGCTGCCTCCTGTACGCCCCTTTCCTAGGGATGGAGCCCGCAACCCGGGCATGTGCCCTGAAAGGGAATTGAACTGTGGCCTCCTGGTTCCTGGGTCGATACTCAAACCACTGAGCCACACTGGCTGGGCTCCAGGGTTCGCTCTTGAATGCCCTTGTTCCCTGGCTCCTGTCCTTCACCTCAGGGTCCCCGCACCCATGCCCAGTGCTTCACTGACCCGGATGTTGGCAACTCCCATGGCTCTTCATCCAATCAAGTCCTTCCTCCGACATGCCACTGCGAGGGTCCCTCCCTCCTGCCCCCGCTTCAGCCTGGGGTCTCCGGGCACCACACACCCAGCTGCAGACCTTGCCCTGTCCTTCCTCCCTCCCTCCCTGCCACCCAAGGACATCCAGCCCCAATTAATCCTGCCCGTGTTTCCTGCTCAGTGCTTGCCAAACGTATTCCCATCACTGTGCCCCAAATCTTCACGGGCCAAACCCGGCCAGCACCCCACTCCAACCCCAACCTCTGCAGCAGCCTCGCCCAGCTGGCTCTTTCCCCAACCCCGCGGCTCTGCCAAGAGGGCTCCTGGGTAAACCCTCACTGTGCCCTCCTGTCCAAGCCCCTGACTCACCAGGCCTTGCACGTCCCCCTCCTGTTTCTTTCTTTTTTCTTTCTTTCTTTTTTAAAATATATTTTATTGATTTTTTTACAGAGAGGAAGAGAGAGGGATAGAGAGCCAGAAACATCGATGGGAGAGAAACATCGATCAGCTGCCTCTTGCACACCCCCTTTTGGGGATGTGCCCGCAACCAAGGTACATGCCCTTGACTGAAATCAAACCCGGGACCTTTCAGTCTGCAGGCCGATGCTCTATCCACTGAGCCAAACCGGTTTTGGCCCCCTCCCGTTTCAACTCAGAGGGTCCCATTTCCCCTCTCAGTCTTTGCTCAGGCAGCGCCCGCACCTGGAAGGCCCTTCCTTTTTCTTTTAAAAATATTTTTACTATTTTCAGAGAGGAAGGGAGAGGGAGAGAGAGAGAAACATCAGTGATGAGAGAGGATCATGGATCGGCTGCCTTCTGCACACCCCACACTGGGGATCGAGCCCACAACCCGGGCCTGTGCCCTGAATGGGAATCGAACTGTGACCTCCTGGTTCATAGGTCGATGCTCAACCGCTGAGCCATACCAGCCAGGCCTGAATGACCTACTCCTACTCATCGGTCAAGACTCGGTTTCTTCTACTCCATGAGGCCTTCCTGAGGCCCCAGCTGGGTAAGGGCCCCTTCTCTGCGCCCCCATTTACCCTGCACCCCTCCCGGATGCATTGGCCACACAGTGTCCTGATGATGGGCTTTCTAGCTATTCCACAAAGCTGACTGCGCCTTGAGGCCAACTATCTTATTCCTATTTATAGCTCCCTAGAGGCCTGGTGTGCGAAATTCGTGCACTGGTGGGTGGCTAGGCCTGGCTGGCCATCAGGGCCGATCAGGTTCCCCACCTCCCCACCTCCTCCTTCCCTTAGTCTACTGCCACCCACCCCCAGTTCCCCATCCCAGCCGGGGGGGTAGGGGGGACCTCCGATCAGGCAATTGGCATATGCTGGCCGGGGGAGGAACTAGAATGTTGTCCAGCAGGCCCTATCAGCAATTGGGGCCCGTGGGCTTAGGCAGCTCCTGTGTTGAGTGTCTGCCCCCTAGTGGTCAGTATGTATCCTAGTGACTGGTCCTTGTGGTCTTTCTGTCATAACAGTCACTTAGGCTTTTATATATAAAGATAAATATTTGTATCACTGGACCAAATGGTGAGTTCCAAGGAGTTATTCGATTTGATAAACATCTGTTGATTGAATGAATGACTGACAAGAGTCCTAAGTCCCAATTCGGATGCTCTGATCCAGGGAGGCAGCCTGGCCCTAGCAATATGGCTCAGTGGATAGAGCATTGGCCTCTTAACTGAAGGGTCCCGGGTTTGATTCCGGTCAAGGATACATGCCTGGGTTGTGGGCTTGATTCCCAGTAGGGAGCATGCAGGAGGCAGCCGATCCATGATTCTCTCTCATCATGGATGTTTCTCTCTCTCTTTTCTTCTCCCTTCCTTTCTGAAATCAATTAAAAGATCTCTTTTTATTTTTATTTTTTTAACATATATTTTATTGATTTGTACAGAGAGGAAGGGAGAGAGATAGGGGGCTAGAAACATCAATGAGAGTGTGTCATTGCTGCCTCCTGCACACCCCCTACTGGGGATATGCCCGCAACCAAGGTACATGCCCTTGACCGGAATCGAACCCGGTCCCTTCAGTCCCCAAGCCGACGCTCTATCCATTGAGTCAAACCGGTCTCGGCAAAAGATCTCTTTTTTAAAAGTGGGGGAGCAGTCTGGAGACCCTGAGGCCTCACGCTCACACTACCCCTACTCTGTCCCACACCCCCAAAACACCGATCATGCTGTCCTGGCTGGAGCCCCAGGGTGCAGATGGAAGTATGACAGCTCAAGGCACTGCAGGGAGGCAGGAGAGGCCACAGGGACCGGGAGGCTCATGCCCGAGTCCTGACTTGAATCACCAACCAGCTGTGCAACCCTGGACAGGCGCCTGCCCTCTCTGTGCCAGGAAGACCCAATACCTGCAGCCTTGCTCCCAGGCTACAGAGTCACCAACAGCCATGTCCCAGCCATGCACCCCACACCTCAATTGCCTTCCTTCCATGCTTGCTGCTAATGGGGTGGGCGCCCAGCTTTGCCAGGCCTTTAAAAGGGCTAATCACCTGGATTTTATTTTTCTTTTTAAATATATTTTATGGATATTTTACAGAGAGGAATAGAGAGTTAGAAACATCGATGAAAGAGAATCATCGATCAGTTGTCTCTTGCACACCCCCTACTGGGGATGTGCCCGCAACCCAGGTACATGCCCCTTGACCGGAATCGAACCCGGGACCTCTCAGTCCGCAGACCGACGCTCTACGACTGAGCCGAACCGGTTTCAGCCGCCACCTGGATTTTCACAGAAAACTTCCCGAGTGTTAAATATCGGTGACCCCTGTAAGTTTTTCTAAAAAACACTCGAAGGCCAAACAAAACACATCTGCAGCTGGCCCTGGCCCGCGGCCCCCGGGATGCCACGCCTACCAGAGAGTTTTGCATCCACCCGCCATGCACCTTGACCCTGGCCAATGCTGCTGGGCTGGTCCTATTTCCGACCCGGCAGCACCATCGGGGGCCTCGGCCGGATCTGTGTCCCAACCAGGGTGTGACCTCCATAGAGCTCTTTGCCAGAAGGAAGTGCATAGCTTATAGCTTATCCATTATTCAAAGCTGTGCTGGGTCCCTTTGCTGCCTTTTTTTTTTAAAAAAAAAATGTATTTTATTGATTTTTTACAGAGAGGAATGGAGAAGGATAGAGTCAGAAACATCGATGCGAGGGAAACATCGACCAGCTGCCTCCTGCACACCCCCTACTGGGGATGTGCCCGCAACCAAGGTACATGCCCTGGGCCGGAATCGAACCTGGGACCCTTCAGTCCGCAGGCCGATGCTCTATCCACTGCGCCACACTGGTCTTGGCACCTTTGCTGTTTTTTGTAGATTTCACAGGTGATGGAAGGAATGTGGCTCTCGTGGCAGGCAGCTGTGGCTCAAGGCTTGGCGCCCAACTTTTCTGTGACCATGGCAATGGGAATCGACTTCTCTGAGCCTCAGTTCCCTCCCCTGTGCAAGACGGAACAATGCCAACCCCCCCCCCCCCAAAAAAAAAAAACCCAAGGGCAACGCCTGGCACACAGTAGGCCATCCTGGGAGGTTTCCTCTCCCTTGCGGGTAGCATCTGTCTCAGAGGTTGGACAAGCGGTAAGATGGGGGGCAAAAAAGAGGCGACGAGTTGGTTCATGTGGCCCCTCTGTTTCTTTTGTTTAATCCTCACCTAAGGATATTTTTCCGTTGATTTTTAGAGAGAGTGGAAGGGAGAGGGAAAGATAGAAAGAAACATCGATGTGAGAGAAACACATCCATGGGTTGCCTCCTGCATGCGCCCTGACCAGGGCCCGGGCCGGGCAGGAGCCTGCAACCGAGATTCATGCCCTTGGCCAGAATCGAACTCGGGACACTTCGGTCCGCAGGCTGATGCTCTATCCACTGAGCCACACCGGCTAGAGCCACTTGGCCCCCCTTTTAGAAATTCTGATAAAATTTCTAAATTTTATCTGTCTACTGTCCTCACCGAGACCCCCTCGCCAGAGAACACCCACCCCCCACACACACTCCAAACCCCATGACGCCATCAGGATGGGTTTCTCAGAAGACCCACAAGTGCAGACCAGAGAGGTCCCAGGGAGACTGGGTGGAGCAGATGTCTTTGACAAAAATACTTCCCCTCTCTGAACCTCAGCTGTCTGATCTGTAAAATGGGGGTAACTGCACCTACCATGCAGGTGGCTACAGGACAACTAAATAAAGACTGAGGCCCCCGAAGCTCTATACCTGTTACCCGCCTTCTCCCTTCTCCCGGGGGCTCAAGAATGACTAGGGAGCCCGGCCGATATGGCTCAGTGATTGGGTGTCGACCTACCCATCAAGAGGTCACGGTTCCATTCCCGGTCATGCCCGGATGTGGGCCCCATCCCCAGTCGGGGGGCTTGCGGGAGGCAGCCAATTGATGAGTGATTCGCTCTCCTCATTGATGTTTCTCTCTCTCTCTCTCTCCCTTCCTCTCTGAAATCAATAGACATATTTTAAAAAAAGTAGAAAAAGAGGGACCAGGGAGAGGAGACAGGATAAGGAGCAGAGAAAAGGTTTGTTGCACCGATATACCGGTGTGGCTTAGTGGCTAGAGCGTCGGCCTGCAGACTGAAGGGTCCCGGGTTCGATTCCGGTCAAGGGCACGTACCTTGGTTGCGGGCACATCCCCAGTGGGGTGTGTGCAAGAGGCAGCTGATCGATGTTTCTCTCTCATCGACGTTTCTAGCTCTCTAGCTCTCTCCCTTTCTCTCTGAAAAAATCAATAAAATTTTTTTTTAAAAATCATGTGCTGATTGTATTACATTTGCAAAAAAAATTATTAAAGAAAAGACTTGGGAAAGGTAGGAGATGGCATGATGGTGCCTCAGGTACATGTCCCAAGACGGACGCCTCTGAGTAAGCCGCTCTCACCCTGTGCACAGGATAGTGAGCCAGGACGGGGAGGTCAGAACACGAAGAGGTGGGGGCAGGGGCCAGCTGGGGGGGGGGGGGCAGCAGGAGTTGCTGAGGGCAGGCCTGCCTGGACCACCTGGACCTCAGGAGTCTTAAGTTCTGTTTGCTCCTCTCCCCTCTCATCCCCCATGGGAAGGATCATATCAGAGCCCTGTCCACCCATCCTGAATATACCTGGGGATGGTGGTGGTGGGGGGAAGGGCACAGGCCCTAAGAAGGGGAAACAGGAAAGAGTGATTGACAACACGACCCTACCCCACCTTTCCTCCAGGCCCCGGGGCCACCCGCCTCTCTTAAGTCTGCAGGAGGAGCGAGCAGGTGTGCCCCCAAAATTGTGCAAGCTCAGAGCTCACAGGCATGTCCACACCCAGCTGAGCGTGGGTCATGCAGAGGGCAGAGTGGAGCCGCAAGGGGCAGGGAGGAGGGCGGTGCAGCCCAGCCCCCGGCAGAGGAGGAGGCATTTGGAAGAGCTGAACAGGGAGCACTTGGACAGGGGACCAGCCCAGTGGTCGGCAAACTCATCAGTCCACAGAGCCAAGTATCAACAGCACAACGATTGACATGTCTTTGGAGAGCCAACTTTTTTTTAAACTTCAACTTCTTCTAACACCACTTTTTCAGAATAGCCTCGCCCAGGCCGTGGTATGCTGTGGAAGAGCCACCCTCAAGGGGCCAAAGAGCCGCAGGTGGCTCGCGAGCCGCGGTTTGCCGACCACGGGACTACATGAAGCATCATCATCTCTGCTTCGCCCCCAGGGCCACGGTGAGGAAGTCTGCGCCACTTCTTCCCGGCTGGCAGCCTTGATACCTTGCAGGGGGCCTGGATCCAGCCAGGCTCAGACAGTGTCTACCCAATGAATGCAACCACCTCGCCAGGCTGGAAATTCCCACCGAGGGGAGCCGGGGCCGCTGCCTATATATAAATATATGTGTCTGTATATGTGTGTGTGTATTATTGATTTCAGAGAGGAAGGAAGAGAGAGAGAGAGATAGAGAGAGATTGAGAAACATCGATGATGAGAGAGAATCACTGATCGGCTGCCTCCTGCATGCTGGGGATGGAGCCCACAACCCGGGCACATGCCCTTGACTGGAATCGAACCAGGGACCCTTCAGTCCGCAGGCCGACGCTCTAGCCACTGAGCCAAACCAGCCAGGGCTTTTACTGGGGACGCTGCCCGTGCCAGACCTCACATCCATTAACCCCGTGAAGGTTCCTGTTCTGATTCCCATCTTGCCAATGTGAAAAGGGGCCTAGAGGCGGCGGGACCTCACCGGGCTGTGGTGGCTCAGTGGTTGAGAGTTGACCTAGGCACCAGGAGGCCACGGTTCGATTCCCGGTCAGGGCACCTGCCTGGGTTGTGTGCTCAGTTCCCGATTGTGCAGGGGGCAGCCGATCAAGGATTCTCTCTCTTGCCCTCTCCCTCTCTCTTCCTCTTAAAATCAATAAAAATATATTTAAAAAATAAATAAATAAAAGAAGGACTAGCTAGTAGTCTTCAACGCCAGGCCAGCAGCACCCACACTTGGGGCTCCGTCCATGCAGCTTCCCTGGAGGGAAACAAGTCACCATCCAGAACAGGACCTCAAAAGCGGCCTGGCCTGGCTGGTGTGGCTCAGTGGTTGGGCGTCGACCTAGGAACCAGGAGGCCCTGATTTGATTCCCAGTCAGCGCACATGCCCGGGTTGTGGGCTCGATCCCCAGTGTGGGGCATGCAAGAGGCAGCCAATCAATGACTCTCTCTCAACATTGATGTTCCTCTCTCCCTCTCTCTCCCCGCCTCTTTCTAAAATTAAAAAACAAAAAAAAACACAAAAACCGCCTGTACTGTTACGGGCTTCTCAGAGCAGACTGACCCTGGGTGCCCACTCCGGGGTCAGAGGCCAAGTGGCTGATTCGTGCCCCATTCTCTGGGCTCAATGGGGTTTTGTTCCGATCTGGTTTGGAAACACGGAGTCCGAGGCTTCCCGGGCGGGCACTCCGGGGCAGGGTGAGAATGAACAGCTCCTTTTAGCTGCCCAAATAAGGGGACCCATTAAGACTTCCCTTCGTTTCTCCCCTCGAGGCTGGCTCACACTCCCCGGCCCTCCTTTCCACTCGGCGTCTCTCCTGCTCCCGACACAGCGGCCCCCTGGGTCCCGCCACACCCGCCATGCCACCCAGCTGCCAACCCAGCGGAACCCAAATCCCACGCGCGTCTCCAAAGCGTCTCTCCCGGAGACCAGCCACGTCCTCGGAGGGCCCCGGCCTGCAGGGCTGAGCCTGGAGCCTCCAGGCCCCCTCCGCATCCTGGCCATGAGCATGCAACCCCCCTCCTGGCGGCCCCAGGAATCTGATGGACAGTCATGAGGGTCCCATGGGAAGGACGCTCCACGTTAGGGGTTTATGTCAAACCCCAGACACAGCCTGCTGTGTCCAGGCATCCATGCCTTGGGGGGAGCAGGATTGGGGGGGGAGGGGTCAGGAGGTTGAGAGCAGATGGCAGGGAAGCGGGGATGGGCTCTAGCTCCATGCCTTCCTCCCTGTTCTGAGAAGCAGGTGCCCAGGGGCCTGGTGCCCGGTGTCCCATGGTCACCATGGTCCTGCCCAGGGCGGGCAGGCTGCCAGGAACATCTAACGAGCCCCCAGGGGTGAGGCAGGAAGCCATCTCCAGCCCCGGTGGGAAGGTAAGCCTAGCCAGTCACCGGAGAATTCCCCTCGGGGGCACCCAGCCCTGCAGGACACACTGCACACAGACGGGAGGGGGAGGGGGCGGGTGGCCACGGCCAGGAGGAAGCCCGGGGGGGCGGGCACTCCGGGCTGTGGTGAGGCTCAGTAAAGCGTGGATGCTTGCTCAGCTCACAAGGTCAGGTGCCAGGGAGCCGCTGACCTCTGCCAGGCTTGGCGGGACCAGAACAAGAAGTCCCCTCTGGGCTGACCCAGGCTCAGGGACACGGGGGGGGGGGGGGGTGTCCTACTTCCTCCAGGAGTCACAGCTCGGAGGGCGGAATATGGACTGCATTTCGACCCCTCAGCGGTGCCCCCCAAATGTGTCATCTCGGGGGTCCTTACAGTCCTCCCGGGGTTAGGATTTTTAACATGATTTGTCTGTGTGTGTGTGTGGGGGGGTTAATCGTCACTCAAGGATATGTTTCCACTGATTTTTAGAGTGAGTGGAAGAGAGAGAGAGAGAGAGAGAGAGAGAAACATTGATGTGAGAGACACATAGCAACTGGTGGCCTCCCACAAGCACCCTCTCCAGGGCCAGGGACTCAGCCTGCAACTGAGGTCCGCGCCCCTTGGTTGGCATGCCTCCGACTAGAACGGAACTCGGGACCCTTCAGTCCTCCGGCCGAGGCTCTGTCCAGGACTACAGCAGCCAGAGCTGCCATGAATCTGAGGGCAACACAGACACGCTGACCACAGCGCCAAGTGCCCTGAGCAGGGGGTGCCGGCGTGAGGCAGCCGTACCGCGGCCTGGCAGTGGTCATGGGGCTGAGGAAGTGGCCAGGTCTCGGAGCCGCGTGGGGAAATCACCCCCAAGTATCCCAGCTGCTCTCAGAAAAAACAGGTGCTCTTGGTTCCTTCTCCCGGCTCCCCAACTTAGGGGACCCCCCCCTGCGTGGTCCTCCGTGGAGCTCCAGAGCCGGTCACAGACCTGGGACCTCTGACATGTCCCTGGGGCCATCCGTACATGGAGTGCCTTTGAGCATCAGTCCCCACCGCCTCTCACCTGCTCCCAAAGCCGAGAGAGTCTGAGAGCAGAAGGGAGAAACGGCCCAGCTCCGGAAACGCATGCACCCTCACTTACCAAGCCGGAGCTCCCAAGGGGCTGCGGTCCAACCACAGGCCAGCAGCGCCCCACCCCGGGCAGAATCGCCCCAGATCTGCAGGACGTGCCAGGCTGGAGTGCCAGGCCCGGAGTCGGTGCCTAACACAACAGCAATGACAGCGAGCACTCCCTGTCCGCTTCCTAGTGCCAAGCCCCGGTCCTAAGGACTTTTCAGATACAAACGGGACGGACTCCTCACGGCCCCTGTTCTCCCATTTCACAGATGAGGAAATCAAGGCCCGGGGAGGCTAGGCGGCCTGTTCGAGGTCACGTGGCTCCTACGTGAGGCTGGTTTGCAAGCCAGGCCACCTTCTCAGCACTCCCGGGGCCCCGTTTCAAGCTGGGGTGACTCGGGGCCACGAGAGCTGATCCGAGTGCTGATTCTGCGCCTCTTTTCCTTCTGCCAACGGGATCGCTCTTAGGGGTGGGGATGCTATACGCACAGGAAGCCTGTCGCCCGGAATGTGACAGGGTCCTTTATTCTAACTCACGCCGTGTGACAGCCAGCGAGGGAAAGGGCTCGGAGAAAACAACACCTATAGACGTAACACCCACGCTATACACCTGGTTTCACCAGCTCTCCGAGACAAGTAGCTGTGACCGGGGGAGTATTTTTGCAGGCCAGCGACCCAGGGCTTGGGGAGGAGGGGCTGACCTGCCTCGTTGTAGAAATGGGCTTAGCATCCTAGTGCCTCTGGCTTCAAAGAGAAATCGGAGAAGCAAGCAACCAGGATTGGGGGTGGAGGGGCGGTAAGGAGAGGGGAGAGCAGAGGGCTGGCAAAGGGAGGGAGCCACAGAAGCAGCTGTGAGCTCCAGGGGAGAAACTGGTCCAGGAGGATGGTCCTCCTGGCGCACCCAGAGTGCCCCCCTCCCTCGTACGACCCCTCCCAGGTCCTGGGGGGATCCCACCGCGACCATTAAGGTGAAGGATGATGGGGCGCCGGCCCTTCGTTCGGTGACTTGGGCTGGAATACCAAACCCCAGTGTTTATGGCCGCCAGCACAGCCCCCTCCCTCTACCCCGCGCTGCCCCGGGGGCGGCACCGCGGCTGGCTCTGGTCAGCATCAAAGACAAGCAGATGCGCAGGCGGGCCGGCGGGCAGCCAGCGCCAGGGGTTGGGGGTTGGGGTGTCACCGCCGAAAGGGGACCCTAAAGAGGCAGCAGGGGGTCTCGCATTGAAAGAATGGAAGAAAGGAGCCCGCGGCCCCCACAGCTCCCCTCTCCCGCGCGCCCCCCGCGCGCGGCGCTTTCAAAGGAGGAGGAGGGGTCCCCCACGTCTCCAACGGGCCCCCTGCGTCCTTTGTCACAGCGCCGTCCGCACGAGGCGCTCGGGGCCGCCTCCCCGCCCCGGGCCCGCGCCCCGCACTCACCCAGCGGCAGGCTGATCCGGGGGACGAGCGCCCACGTCGCGGGCGGCGGGAGGAGCAGCAGCGGGAGGAGCAGCAGCAGCGGCGGCGGCGGCGGCGGCGGCGGCCGGGTCCCCGGGGCCATCACGGCGCGCGCGGCTCCGACAGCAACGGCAACTCCGGGCTCGGGCTCAGGTGGCTCCACTGGACGCGCGGGCGGCGGCCCCGCCCCCGGACCTGGGGGGTTGCGGGGGGAGGTTGGGGTGCGGGTCACGTGGCCGTCGGGAGCGCGCCCCTCCGACCCCCGCCGCGCGGTCCCGCTGGCCCGGCTCCCGGAGGAAAGCTCTCCCGGGATCGCGGGGCGAAGGGCGGCGCCGGAGGAGGAAGTGGACGGCGTCCGTCCTGCCTCTCCCAGCTCCGCTCCCCTCCCCCCGCCCTCCGCCCCTTCCCCTCCCCCCTTTCCCCTTCCTGGGCGCTGCGGCCGGCCTCGGGGGCGCCAACTGGGGGCGCGCCTGGAGAGGCCGCGTGCGTCCTGGGACCCCCCTCCCCACACACACCCCCCCCCCCCCCCCCGAGGCGGCTGGATCGCTGGGCGCGGAGGGAAATGGGGCCACCGATCCCCGCCCCCCACCCACCCCCAGACCCTCCCATCGCCGCCCCGGTCCCTTCCGGCGGCTCCGAGACCCTCGGCGGCCAGTGGGAGGTTTGGGGGAAACCTGTGGATCTCTCCATGGGGCGCCCCGTGAGGGTCTGGCCTGGGTCTTGCCCCCCCTTTAAAATATATATTTTTTGTTTGTTTGTTTTTGTTGTTGGGTTTTTTTTTTGTTTTTTTTTTTGTTTTGTTTTTTTTACAGAGGAAGGGAGAGGAAGAGAGAGTTAGAAACATCGATGAGAGAGAATCATGGATCAACTGCCTCCTGCACACCCCCTACTGGGGATGTGCCCGCAACCAAGGTCCATGCCCTTGACCGGAATCGAACCTGGGACCCTTCAGTCCGCAGGTCGCCGCTCTATCCACTGAGCCAAACCGGTTTCGGTGGTCTTGCCCCTTTAGTCCTTCTCCCCCCGCCAATGCTCCTGGCACCCACTTGTCTGTGACCGAATCCACGCGGCCGACGGACACCGGGACTAGTTGCTTCTTTTTTTAAAAAAAATTATATATATATATTTTATTGATTTTACAGAGAGGAAGAGAGAGGAATAGAGAGTTAGAAACATCGTTGAGAGAGAATCACGGATCAGCTGCTTCCGGCTCAACCCCCACTGGGGATGTGCCCGCAACCAAGGTCCATGCCCTTGACCGGAATCGAACCTGGGACTTTTCAGTCTGCAGGCCAACGCTCTATCCACTGAGCCAAACCAGTTTTGGCGGCTAGTTGCTTCTGAAATCAATTTCTAATTTCTGCTCGGATCTGTCCCCCTGAGGTCCTGGCTGCACCCACAGCACTCAGGCCCGTGCCCTGTGGGGGGTGTCCGCGCTTAGGATTCTGCCACACGCAGCCAGGACGCGGGTGGGAGGAGCGGTGCAAGATTAATGTACGTGGGATAATAGGATTGAAGACACAGCCAAGGAGGGGAGACCTTCGCCACACACCTTCACGCAGCCAGGCAGGAGACAGGACGACCTTAGAAGAGGCACAGTCCACCCCCCCAACCCACCCCCATTCCTGCTTCCTAACATCCCCCAGGATGGAATAACCTGAACCCCTAAGTAAGCCCCAAAACCAATGGAGTGGCTCCCTCTCAACATTAAAAAAGAAAGAAAGAAAGAAAGAAAGAAAGAAAGAAAGAGAGAGAGAGAGAGAGAGAGAGAGAGAGAGAGAGAGAGAGAGAGAGAGAGAGAGAAAGGAAGGAAGGAAGGAAGGAAGGAAGGAAGGAAGGAAGGAAGGAAGGAAGGAAGGAAGGAAGGACACACAACAGAACGTATCAAGCTGCAAAGATCATAAAAAGGAAAAGTAAAAAACAAGAAAAAAAAAAAAGTGGGGGAAAGTAATGCCCTGACCGGTGTGGCTCAGTGGATAGAGCGTCAGTCTGCGGACTGGAAGGTCCCAGGTTCGATTCCGGTCAAGGGCATGTACCTTGGTTGTGGGCACATCCCCAGTAGGGGGTGTGCAGGAGGCAGCTGGTCAGTGTTTCTCTCTCATCGATGTTTCTAACTCTCCCTCTCCGTTCCTCTCTGTAAAATAAATAATAATAATTTTTTTTTTTTTAAAGGAAAAGGAATGCCCTGGCTGAGTTGGCTCAGTGGATAGAGCACTGACTTGCGGAGGAGGAATCGAACCAAAGTGTCCTGGTTCCATTCCAGTCAAGAGGAACATACCAGGCTCTCCCCGGAAGCAACCGATCGATGTGTCTCTGTCATATGGATGTTCCTCTCTGTCTTTCCCTCTCTCATCCGCTCTCCCTAAAAAATCAATGGGAAAATATGCTCGGGTGAGGATTAACAAAAAAAAAAAAAAAGAAGAAGAACAAGAAGAAGTAACATTTGGGAAACGGTTCAACTTTTCCTACGAGCGCCCAGGACCACGGTCAGATGTAATTCTCCCTGTATTCCCCTTGACAGCCGTTCCCAAACCCTGGCCCCATCATTTCCACGGCAGTGGCAACAGCCGCCCCAGGAATGAGCTGCCGTCCTGGGAAAGTTCCTCCTCACCCCTGCCAACAGGAGCTTCCTCGGAGCCAACACCTTTTGCTCTAACCGCCCCCCCCCCCCCAAGGGCCACCACGTCCTGGGCCACCGGGCGGCTGTCAGGGTGGGTACCGCAATCACGCGGTCCCCACTGTCCTCTCTTACAGCCGAGCTTCCCCATGTCCCGTGACGTCTGCATCTTTACCATCCCCACACCCATCTATGGGCAAGGGCCAGGCGACAGGGGCCCCCAAGGAAAAAACAACAAAAAAGAAAAAGAAGAAGAAAAGAAAAAAACACACTACACACAAAAATAAAAACGAAAGGTCTCTCCCACTTGGCATGGCTCAGTGGTTGAGCGCCGACCTATGAACCAAAAGGTTACGGTTCCATTTCCGGTCAGGGCACATGCCTGGGTTGTGGGCTCGATTCCCAGGGTGGGGCGTGCAGGAGGCAGCCCATCCATGATTCTCATCATTGGTGCTTCGATCCCTCTCTCCCTCTCTCTCTTCCTCCCTGAAATCAATAAAAAGATATTTAAGCCAAAAACGGTTTGGCTCAGTGGATAGAGCATGGGCCTGCGGACTGAAGGGTCCCAGGTTCGATTCCTGTCAAGGGCATGCACCTTGGTTGCGGGCACATCCCTAGAAGGGGGTGTGCAAGAGGCGGCTGATGGATGTTTTTCTCTCATCGATGTTTCTAGCTCTCTATCCCTTTCCCTTCCTCTCTGTAAAAAATCAATAAAATATATATATTTTTAAAAATAAAAGAAAATAAGGAGATCTCAGCATCGGACACAGAATTGCACATGGGATGTGGGGAGCACCAAGCACCCCACTTCTAGCCTGGCCAGGCCTTGGACACCACCTCTATTAGTGCCATCCATCCGCCCACCTGTAGCCAATGATGCCCAACCCTCTGACCACCCCAGGACCTTTGCCCTGGCTACTTCCTCTTCCTGGAGTCTTCTCTCCCAATAGCCACCATGTTGGGTCCCTTCCTCCAAGTCTTTGCTCAAAGATCACTTTTTTTTTTTTTTTTTTTTTTTTTTTTTTTTAATGCTAGGGCATCTGTGTGTGTTCTTTTATTGTTGATAAAGAGGAAGAGAGAGAGAGAGAAACATCAATGATGACAGAGAACCATTGATCGGCTGCTTCCTGTACACCCCCTACTGAGGATGGAGCCCACAACCCAGGCATGTGCCCTGACTGGGAATCGAACAGTGACCTCCTGGTTTTATAGGGTGATACTCAAACCACTGAGCCACACCGGCCAGGCAAAGATCACCTTCTTGAAGAATCCACACTTCCCCCAATATTCCCCTTACCCTGAGGTTGTTTTTCTTTCTTTCTTTTTTTTTTTTTTCAAGGCACTCCTCAACTAATAACATTCTACTGTGGATGATTTGCTCCTTTGTTGTGGTTTTTCTTTTTTAAAAAAAAATGTATTTTATTGATTTTTTACAGAGAGGAAGAGAGAGGGACAGAGAGTTAGAAACATGGATGAGAATCATCGACCAGCTGCCTCCTGCACACACCCTGCTGGGGATGTGTCTGCAACCAAGATACATGCCCTTGACTGGAATCGAACCTGGGACCCTTTCAGTCGCAAGCTGATGCTCTATCCACTGAGACACACTGGTTTCTGCTGTGGTTTTTTTTGATTGCCTGTCCCTCCGTCCCCAAAATAATGACTGAGAAGGGCAGGAATTTTTGCTTATCTGCTTGGTAGTTATTCCAAACCACCAAAACAGTGCCTAGCAGGTAACAGGCCCTCAAAAAGTGTTGGCTGAATGAATGAATGAATGAATGAATAGATGGATGAAGGATACAACTTAAGGATCATAGATGCTGCTGGCACCCATCCACCTACAAAGCTATATCACCTTTGGTCCAATAGAGTTCCTCCCAAACATGAAATGATGCAATGTCTTTCTTCAGCCAAAGCACAGCACTTCCTACTGACCTCTTTTTTAAAAAATATATATATTTTATTGATTTTTTACAGAGAGGAAGGGAGAGAGTTAGAAACATCAGCTGCCTCCTGCACACCCCCTACTGGGAACATGCCCGAAACCAAGGTACATGCCCTCGACCAGAATCGAACCTGGGACCTTTCAGTCCACAGGCCGACGCTCTATCCACTGAGCCAAACCAGTTTTGGCCCTACTGACCTCTTTTAAAGCTATTGGTCCTGGTCCAGATTTCATCCTATGGAGGTCATTCTGAATATCTACTCTATTACGACACACTTTGCTTTTCCTCCCAGTTTTCAGTCATTTTTAAACTTGATAAGCATTCTTATGCCTTTATTCAAGTCTCTGATATGAATACGAGGCGAGCCCTAGCCAGTTTGGCTCAGTGGATAGAGCGTCGGCCTGCGGACTGAAGGGTCCCAGGTTCGATTCCGGTCAAGGGCATGTACCTGGGTTACAGGCTCCTCCCTGGTTGGGGCTGGTGCAGGAGGCCACCAATCGATGTGTTTCTGTCACGTCGATATGTCTTACTGCCTTTTCCTCTCTCTTCCACTCTCTCTAAAAATCAACGGAAAAATATCCTCAGGTGAGGATAAAAAAACAAAGAACATTGGATCAGCACACCTAGCACCCAGTTCTTGGTTTCTAACTATCTCTTTCCAATAAAAGGTACCAGGTCTGTGGGGAAATGAAAGAGAAAGCAAAAAGCAAGCCAGGGATATTTTGTTGGGCCAGAAAGCAAGGAAGTTAAAGACTTAATGGGATTATATCAAAAGGACATATGGGCCAGCTTGTTGACCCAACTTGGAACAAGTTGCATATCCAAACCAATGAGGAAATAATGGATTCTAATGCATGAAATAAAAAGCAATCCATCCGTCCACAGTGACATTCAGAGAAACACCGAGGGAGGGAAGGGGCAGAAAGGAAGTTTTCTTGGACAGAAATAAGCCAGGCAATAAAGGTAGAAGAAATGATAGAATTGGAAAATCTAGATTCAAGCAAGGAGCGCCACTGGAAGCTCAGCCACTGGTGGAAGGTTGTTGGGAAATTGTATTAACAAGATCTCAAAGTCTGCCCCTGCAGGTGGCTCAGTGATTTACAAAGAGGAATTGTACCTCTAAGGGAGGGCTTTGGCTTTCTCTATCTATCTATCTATCTATCTATCTATCTATCTATCTATCTATTATTGATTTTTTACAGAGAGGAAGGGAAAGGGATAGAGAGTTAGAAACATCGATGAGAGAGAATCATCGATCAGCTGCATCCTGCACACCCCCCACTGGGGATGTGCCCACAACCAAGGTACATGCCCTTGACCGGAATCGAACCTGGGACCTTTCAGTCCGCAGGCCGACGCTCTATCCACTGAGCCAAACCAGCCAGGGCGGCTTTCACTATCCTAGCCAAGCAATTTAAATCAGCATCACCAGATCTTTGCCGGGTACCTCAGTTGGTTAGACTCTTAACTGTTACAGCATCGTCAGCTATGCCAAGGTCTCAGGTGCCAGCCCAGCGAGGGCACATACAAGACTCAACCAGTGAATGCGTAAGTGAGTGGAATAAACCCAGGCGTGTGCCCTGGACCCTTCAGTCCGCAGGCCAGTGCTCTCCATGGAGTCAGACCGGCTAGGGCCGGCTGCTGCATTTCCTTCTTCCACCTTCTGCTTACGGCTGTCACCCGGGCACTGGCTAGAGCTTGAATCCCAGCAGCAGGTACCCACTTAAAGGGCAGCAAGGCTGGTCGGCCTTCGTGGCTGCCATATTTATCCCTGAGGAGGAGAGGCAGGGGCTGAGGGGGCCTCGCTGGTGGTTAATTTTATCCCACTCATGGCTGCTCAGATGCTCTAGGACTGTGGTCGGCAAACTCATGAGTCCACAGAGCCAACTATCAACAGGACCGCGATTGAAATTTCTTTGGAGAGCCACATGTTTTAAACTTAAACTAGATAGGTAGGTACGTCGTTATGAACTTAATTAGGGTACGTGGTATTTTGTGGAAGAGCCACACTCAAGGGGCCAAAGAGCCGCATGTGGCTCTCGAGCCACAATTTGCCGACTACTGCTCTAGAAGTCTAGTATGTCCTTTTAAAAAATTTTAAATATATATATATATTTTTTTATTGACTTTAGAGAGGAAGGAGGCGAGAGAGAGATAGAGAAACATCAATGTTGAGAGAGAACCATTGACCAGCTGCCTCCTGCACGCCCCCCACTGGGGATCAAGCCCGCAACCCAGGCATGTGCCCTGACCGGGAATCGAACCGTGATCCCCTAGTTCAGGGGTCGGCCAACTCATTAGTCAACAGCGTAGGCAAACTGTGGCTCAAGAGCCGCACGTGGCTCTCGAGCCGCAGTTTGCCGACCACTGCCCTAGTTCACTCACCCACTCACCCATACCGGCGGGGTCCAAGTGTGTCTTATGCCAAGTGGGTGGCAAACCCCCTGAGGACAGTGACGGGTCTTCCGTCTTCAAAAGCCAAGGACAACGCTTGGGGACAAAATGAGGGAGCCAGCGGCGGGCCTGGAGCGGAGCCCCCACTGGCGGCCGCGGCCTCTGTGAGCTCCGTCCTCCGTCTTCCCTTCCTGTGCCAACTGGTCCTCCCCCAAGCTGGGAAAACACAGGAGGATGGCGAGAGAAAAAAAAAACCCTCCATTCGAGCTGACTTCCTGTGGGCAGGAGCGGTTCCCAAGCCAACACGGCGTCTCCCGCTCCCCTTTGCCCCTCTTGGACGGGGGCGAGACTTTCTCAGCCAGGACGTCCGTGATGTGTATAAAGAGCTCAAGGGACGGCTTGGAGAGAGAGGACAGAGAGAGATGGAGAGCCGAAACCGGTGTGGCTCAATGGATAGAGCGTCGGCCTGTGGACTGAAAGGTCCCAGGTTCGATTCTGGTCAAAGGCATGTACCTTGGTTGCAGACACATCCCCGATGGGGGGTGTGCAGGAGGCGGCTGATTGATGTTTCTCTCTCATCGATGTTTCTAACTCTCTATCCCTCTCCCTTCCTATCTGTGAAAAAATCAATAAAATATAGTTTAAAAAAGAAAAAGAAAAGAAAAAAAGAGATGGAGAGAAAAGCGGGTGCCTTGTCATTATGCCTGTGCCTCCTGCTCCATCCACACCCACGCAGCCTTGCCTTCCTCCCCTCCTTCCCCTCCCCTGTCTCTCCCAGGTACCCAGACACACGTGTAAGGACTACAATGTGAGAATGAGCCCTCGCCGGTGTGGTTCAGCGGACAGAACATAGGCCTGTGAACTGAAGGGTCCTGGGTATGATTCTGGTCAAGGGCACACGCCTGGGCTGCAGGCTTGATCCCCAGTGTGGGGGCGTGCAGGAGGCAGCCGATCAATGATTCTCTCATTGTGATGTTTCTATCGATCAATGATTCTCTCATTGTGATGTTTCTATCTCTCTCTCTCCCTCTCCCTTCCTCTTGGAAACCAATAAACGTATGGAAAAGCCCTAGCCAGTTTGGCTCCGTGGATAGAGCATTGGTTTGAGAACCAAAGGGTCCTGGGTTCGAGTCTCGTCAATGGCATGTGCCTCGGTTGCGGACTCCTCCCGGGATTGGGCCCTGGTTGGGGCTCATGCAGGAGGCAATCAATCAATGTGTTTCTCTTTCTTTCCCTCTCTCTTATACTGTCCCTAAAAATCAATGGAAAAGTATCTTCAGATGAGGGGGAAGGAAAGAAGGAAGGAAGGAAAGAAGGAAGGAAGGAAAGAAGGAAGGAAGGAAGGAAGGAAGGAAGGAAGGAAGGAAGGAAGGAAGGAAGGAAGGAAGGAAGGAAGGAAAGTAGGAAGGAAGGGAGGGAGGGAGGGAGGGAGGGAGGGAGGGAGGGAGGGAGGGAGGGAGGGAGGGAGGGAGGGAAAAGCAGTATAGTGTTTGTGCCCTAGACCGTAAGACAAAGTCATCACCAAGTTTGGTCCTCCTGCTCCATCCACACTCCCTCAGCCTCGCCTTCTTCCCCATCCTCACCCTCCTCCTGCCTCTCTCAGGCACACAGACACAATGTAAGGACTGAAATGTCAGCATGAGAGGTCAAAGGTGCGTAGGAATACATACAAAAGGCCAAACCAAGCTTGCCTATGGTGGGAGATGCGAGACCAGGGGGCTGACGCCTTGCTGGCAAACAAGGAAATCCCTCAGAATATTCTATCTCTTGGTCTGGGTACTGTTTTCCCAAGTGTGTAGCAATGTTAAAATGCTCCGCGCTGTACGCTTCGGATGTGTGCATTTTCCTGTATGTGAATGTATGCCTCCTACCTGTTACCATGGAAAAAAATTTAAAAGGCAAAAAGGTAAACAAACAAAAACATACCCCACCTGTAGGATCAGGTAGAAGAAAATTAAGAAATGAGAAGAGCCATAGAAAAGAGAGAAAGACTACAAGAGCCCTGACTGATTTGGCTCAGTGGATAGAGCGTCGGCCTGCAGACTCAAGGGTCCCAGGTTCGATTCCGGTCAAGGACATGTACCTTGGTTGTGGGCACATTCCCAGTAGGGGGTGTGCAGGAGGCAGCTGATCGAGATATTTCTCTCTCATCGATGTTTCTCTCTATCCCTCTCTCTTCCTCTTTGTAAAAAACGAATAAAACATATTTTAAAAATGAAAAACAAGTGCTGGGTTTTTTGTTGTTGTTTTGTTTTTCTTTTTGTTTTTTATAAAAGAAAGAGAACATGAAAGGGAATCAAGGGGAAATGAAAGGGTTAAAAACACAAGGCGCCCAGCCGGCTGTCATGGTTCAGTGGTTGAGCCATCGAACCAGGAGGTCACGGTTCAGTTCCTGGTCGGGGCACATGCCTGGGTTGTGGGCTTGATCCCCAGCAGGGGGGCGTGCGGGAGGCAGCCCATCCACGATTCTCTCTCATCACGGATGTTTCTCTCTCTCTCCCTCTCTCCCCTCCTCTCTGAAATCTAAAGAACCCCTGCCCTCTGCCTGGCTAACCTGCTCCGCACACAGGAGAGGGCCGTGAACACAGGCCCTGGGCCAGGGCAATCAGTACTCACTAACCTCTGCCCAGGTGGAGGCCAGCCACGTGCTTGGCCACGGATGGCCTCTGCCAGGTGGTCCCCGGGGCCAGGCCCGCTGCCCTCGTTCCCACCCAAGGCAGCTGGCTCTGCAGCTTACTCAGCTCTGCCCTGAAAGTCACTGCCTTGTTTGCAGGCCGTGGGGGACGGGCCTCCTGCCCAGCCCAGTGGAGCTTGAACCCAAAGGTCCCACCCACCCCCCCTTCTGAGGCGGCGCCCCGGGTTCTGGTTGGCAGGCTCCCCCTGGCGTGGGCCCAGCCCCCTCGGGCCTTGGCCCCCTAGAAGCCTGAGCCCTCGTCTTAAGTCAACCTGCAGCTGCAGCTCCCCACCCTGCCCTGGTGGGTGTCTCCTTCCCAGGGGCTGGGCAGCAGCTCAGCTGAAGCACGGGTACATGCTGATAAGGAAGCTGGCACTCCTCATGTGTGCTTTTAAACCAGCCAATGGCTTCCAGATCCTGGTGGCTGGCAGCCTCCCCGGGGCAGTGCCCTCCGCAAGCAGAGGGCATTGCCAGGCCAGCGCCAGCACGGCCTCACGCCCCACTGGCAGCTGCTCACCGGGTCTGGCAATACGCCTACACGGCCCCATCTCTGCTCCCCCGAATCGAATGAAACTGTGTGACTCCCCTGCACGGGTCCCCGTGTTTCCTGCTCTGGGAAGCGGTAGAATCCAGGGCTCAGGCACCCTGGTTCTTTCATCAGAGGGAGAAGCTCAAGCCCTAGCCGGTTTGGCTCAGGGGCTAGAGCGTTGGCCTGCGGACTGAAGGATCCTGGGTTCGATTCTGGCCAAGGGCACGTGCTCAGGTTGCAGGTTCGATCCCCAGTGTGGGGTGTGCAGGAGGCAGCCGATCAATGATCGTCTCTCATCATGGATATATCTTTCTCTCTCTCTCTCTCCCCCTTTCCCTTCCTCTCTGAAATCAATCTATACTAATAAAAGGGTAATATGTTAATTAGACCAGATAGATTGGATGTCTTCCAGACAAAGCCACGCTGTCTTCCAGACAAAGCCAGGCAGATGCTGAAGCAGAGGTGGGGTTAGGGGCGATCAGGTAGGCAGGCAGAGTGGTTTAGGGGCAATCAGGCCACCAGGGGTGAGTGGTTAGGGGCGATCAGACCGGCTGAGGAGAGCCGTTAGGGGCAATCAGGCAGGCAGGCAGGTGAGTGATTAGGAGCCAGTGGTCCCAGGTTGCGAGAGGGATGTCGGACATCCCCCAAGGGGTCCCGGATTGGAGAGGGTGCAGGAAGGGCTGAGGGACCTACTCCCCCCGCACCCCAACCCCATGCACAAATTTCAAGCACCGGGACTCTAGTAAAAATATATTTTTAAAAAGAAAAAAAAAGGAGAAGCTCGGGACCATCGGTACTTCATGGACTGGGAGCAAAAGCCACACACTGTCTGAACCACAGCTTCCTCTTCTGAAGGTGGGAATACCACGGGCCGTCAGGAGAGCCGCTATGAGTACACAGATAGAGATTGGCACGTGGCGGGCGGATGCTCCTCGGACAGAGCCACGCCATGAGGTTACCAGTTCCCTCCGCACCCCCCTCACTTCGGTGCCCAGCCCTGAGGACCCTCCTTCTGGGTCCAGCTGCCTCCTGCTTGCCACCCTCGTGCTGAGGTTGCAACTCTCGCCGGGAGATGAACCAGCCCGCCCAGCTCAGGCCCGGGTGTGCCTGCAAGCGGGCCTGTTGGGGCCTGAGCCGGCCACTCCCTGGGAGGGGATCTCCCGCCCCACGGGGCTGTGGTGCCAGCAGCAGGGTTCTGCCTGTCCCTGCCCTGACAGGGTACAACACGCAGCTGCCCCTGCCACTCCCCTGCCCCCAACGCAAATTCAGGAAGGGCTGTGTGCCTGTGGCCCCAAGCCTGCCGCTCCCCTGGGGGCCAGCAGAGCCTGGGCCCCTGGTCCTGCTGATGCTTGGCACCTGTTCCCCTGAAGGGGCAACCATCACTGCTTAGTGACTCTTTGTCCTGAAACCACCACCGCCATTCGCAGGAGGGAGGTGGGTGCTCCAGGCCAGGGGAGGGTGGGGGCAAGAGTGTAAGGGCCTGGGAGAGAGATCTGGCTTCCAGGCTGGCTTATCGGACACGAGGCCCCTCCTCCATTCCTAGGGTCCCGAGAAATCAAGCATCAATGCCCTCCCCATTTCCCCACCCCGTTCTTCCTCCTTAAGTCCGTCTCTGAGGCCCAGGCCCTGGCCAGGAAGGTCCCTTCCTCCATGCTGCTGCCTCAGTTCCTTCATTACAGTCCGTAACGGGCCAGCAGAGCAGGGCCCCTGAACTCTTGGGTGGACTTCGGGGAGCTGGGAACTGAACCCCGAGAGTGATATGCTATTTAGTGAGAGGGGTCATAGAGTGATTATCTAATTTCAAAAAGATCATTGTTGCCCAAACCAGTTTGGCTCAGTGGATAGAGCGTCGGCCTGTGGACTAAAGGGTCCTGGGTTCGATTCCGGTCAAGGGCATGTGCCTTGGTTGTGGGCACATCCCCAGTGGAAAGTGTACAGGAAACAGCTGATCGATGATTCCCTCTCATCGATGTTTCTAACTTTCTGTCCCTCTCCCTTCCTCTCTGTAAAAAGATCAATAAAATATTTTTTTAAAAAAAGAAGAAAAAAGAAAGAAAGAACTTGCTAAGCTTACATAAGTGCTGGCACCAGAACCCATATAGACACTCTACCGAGAGTTGGAATCTCAACCTGGGTTTCGTCTCCAGTTCTAGCCATGCTCACCTTGGTAACACAAGCTGCTGTTCCTCTCCTCCCTCCCTTCTTCCCATCCTCCCCTTCCTCTTTCATTCACTCCAGGAGGATTGCTGGTGTTCTTGCTGCCTCCTAGGAATTGCAGAAATTGAAGGTGACGGACAGGACCCTTCACAGAGCTTACACTTCAAAAGGATCCTGAGCCGGTGTGGCTCAGTGAATAGAGCATCGGCCTGTGGACTGAAGGGTAACGGGGTCGATTCCAGTCAGGAGCACATGCCTGGGTTGCTGACTTGATCCTCAGTGTGGGGCATGCAGGGGGCAGCCGGTCCATGATTCCCTCTCATCATTGATGTTTCTGTCTCTCTCTCCCTCTCCCTGTCTCTCTGAAATCAACAAGAGGACATTTAAAAGGATCCCTTAGGCTCCTTTTTCCAGAGAACACCAGTTCTTGCCTCATTTTCTTGGATGCCTCATTCATTCCTGCCTCCAGCACAGGTAGGGGCCAGGGCCCACCTGGCAGAGTTCCAGCTGTGCCCCAGGCCTCCCGGTCGGGCGAGTGCTGTTTTCAGCCCATTTCCGGAGTCCGGCTCCCTCTGCACTCCGCTCAGATTTCCACTAAGCACTCATTATGCTGCAGGGAGATGCTCATTTGCACGTACAGCCCTCTCTCTCTCCCCATCTCTCCCACAAGCTCCCTGAGCGCACACACCCACTGGGCCAGCCTGCCTGGGGTTTTCATTCATCTATTGATTTTTATATACTTTTTATTGATTTCAGAGAGGAAGAGAGAGAGAGAGAGAGGAGAGAGGAATCGAAACATCCATGATGAAAGAGAATCATGGATCGGCTGGCTGCCTCCTGCATGCCCTCCACTGGGGATGTGCCAGCAACCCCGGGCATGTGCCCTGACCAGGAATCGAACCTGGGACCCTTCAGTCCGCAGGCCGATGCTCTATCCACTGAGCAACACCAGCCAGGGCCTGACTGGGGTTTCTCATCTCAGGCCTCCAAGCGCTGAGCTTGCAAACAGCAGGCGCTCCATAAATGCGAGAGCTGACTGTCTCCGATTCCGGCCAAGTGATTCATTCTAGCATTCCTTCCCGGCGGGGAAACCTCTTTCCCCACCTTCCTCTTTTCCTTTTCAAAGGCAAACGCACCGGGCTGAGGTGGGTGGGAAGTCCCACTTCCTGGCTGCGGGGCAGCCAAAGCGTTTCTCTTTCATACCGTCTCTGCGGGGGATTTTTGGCTTCAGAAGAGAAGGTGTTTTGGGGGCGCTGGGGCATGCTGGGCTCCCTGGGATTTCTGGAGGGCACTCCGCTAAGAGCTGCATGAAAGCAAAGCCGGATCTACAGAGCAGAGGGGGGGCCTTCTCAGTCTGAGCTCCCCACCCCCCACCTCACTCCAGCCTCGTCTCATCTTCATTTCACCCGAGGCTCCAGTCTCCTTCTCTCATCCTTATTTCGCCTGTTGCCAATATCCCGTCTTTATTTATTTTTAAAAATCATTTTAAAATATATTTTGTTGATTTTTTTTTTTTTTTTTTTTTTTTACAGAGAGGAAGGGAGAAGGATAGAGAGCTAGAAACATCGATGAGAGAGAATCATCGACCAGCTGCCTGCTGCACACCCCCTGCCGGGAATGTGCCCGCAACCAAGGTATAATACATGCCCTTGACCGGAATCGAACCTGGGACCCTCCAGTCCGCAGGCTGAAGCTCTATCCACTGAGCCAAACCGTTTTTGGCCTGTCTTTATTTTTAAAAAATGTGTTATTTGTTGATTTTAATATATACATGTTATTGATTTCAGAGAGGAAGGGAAAGGGAGAGGGAGACAGAAACATCAATGGAGAGAGAATCATTGATCGGTTGCCTCCAGCATGCCCCCCACTGGGATGGAGCCGGCTACCCAGGCATGTGCCCTTGACCGGAATAGAACCTGCAGGCTTGACACTCTAACCACTGAGCCAAACCAGCTGGGGCATTATTCCCGTCTTTAGATCATCAGTCACCCAGAGCTTGAGCCCCAGGCCACAAGGAGACAAAGCACCAATTCCCCTGAGTGTCAGCAAGAATGATCATCAGAGGAAACAGCCACGGCCTAGGAGTCAGGAGACAAGTTCAAATCCTGACCTTCCCAACTCACTGTGAAGTCATTCCCCCCCGGGTCCCCTTTCCCTATGACAGCGTGGGGACCCTTCAGTCCGCAGGCCGATGCTCTATTCACTGAGCCACACCAGCCAGGGCCCAGAGGGATTCCTAAGTCTCTTCCAGTTCTAAAGCATCCATTGGGGGGATTTTAATTGTGCATTTCCCTGTCTTTTTAAAAAAATATATATTTTTTATTGATTTTTTTTTACAGAGAGGAAGGGAGATTGATAAGAGAGTTAGAAACATGGATAAGAGAGAATCATTGATCGGCTACCTCCTGCACATACCCTACTGGGGATGTGCCCGCAACCAAGGTACATGCCCTTGACCGGAATCAAACCTGAGACCCTTCAGTCCACAGGCTGACGCTCTATCCACTGAGCCAAACTGGTTTCAGCTTCCCTGTCTTTAAAAAAAAAAAAAAAAAAAAAAAATATATATATATATATATATATATATATATATATTATTTACTTCAAAGAGGAAGGGAGAGGGGGAGAGAGAGAGAAACATTAATGATGAGAGAGAATCATTGACCGGCTGTCTCCTGCACACCCCTACGGGGGATTGAACCCACAACCCAGGCATGTGCCCTTGATCAGAATTGAACCTGGGACCCTTCAGCCCGCAGGCCGACACTCTTGACATATGTGTACCCCTTCTATAATTTTCGTAATGCTGAGGACCCCTGGTACTCATGAGAACGTAGAATGAGGCGCAGCTAAGCACGGTGCAGTGCGTACCCCCACCAAACTTCCCGTACCCCTGGGGGTACACGTACCACACTTTGGGAAACACTGCGGACTGAGCCAAACTGGCTAGGGCCGCTTCCCTGTCTTCAGGGCACTGGAGCCTTACAGGAATTCTCTGATCTGGGGGTCAAAGGGCAGACTCACTTTGGAGGCGAGAGGAAATGGGAGAGGAAGCTGATGGCCTTCCCAGGTGACCCGGGGCTCCTGAGTCCTGTTGCCAGATGACACTGGCTCCAGGTGGGGCCATCAGAGCCCCCACTTTTCCAGGATCCTAACTTCCTTTCCCTCCTGACCCCTAATCCACCTGTCACTCCGAGAGAAGCGGCGCTGCCTGCAAGCCTAGCTCAGAGGTCACACCCAGGACGATTTCAAGGAGAGGCCCAGGACTTGCCCGGGTTCCAGACCATTTCCCTACAGAGCCAGGAGCCCTGGCTCTGGATTCCAGTGTGGAGTAGGGGTTGTGGCGTGGGACAGGCTGAAGGGATCGGGCGCGGAGGCCCAGCTGGCCGGGAGAGTGCAGGCCCAGACTCCTGCGCTGCCCTGGCAACAGGCTTCCCCGGGGGCGGGGGCATCAGAGCGCGCAGGTGGCGGCCACTTGGGGAGACCAGACCCAGAGGCGCGAAATGGGGGCGGGCAATGGGGGCGGGCAGTCCCATCAGCCTCACCCTGGCCCGCCCCCTCCCGTCCAGGCCTCGGCTCCCGCCCACCCTGTCCCCTTTGCGCCTACCTGAGCGTCCTGCCCAACCAACGCGCGACCACCGGGACCACCGGCCACAACGGAAGACCCTCCTCTGCGGCGCGCCCCTTCTTTCTCGGGGTCTCCGGACTCCTCCCCGCGGCTACGCTAGCCCCGAAGCCCTCCCTGGGGGACCCAGAGTGTCCCTGCGAGCACCCTGGCCCTGGCACAGCCTCCCCGGAAACGCAGGGCTGCTGCCAAGCTCCGCCCCGCCTCGCCCGTGTTTACGGGAATCGCCGGGAGGCGCCAGCAGTGCTCCCCCTCTTCCCCCCTCCACCACCGCCTCCAACTACCACCCGCCTCAGGGCGTGGATGGCCACTCCGGACTGGCTGCTCTCCGCCCGTTCCCCCCTCGGGATCTGCACCCAGGACAGCTCTGCGGCGCGCAAAGTGCAAAGGCTTAGGGGTGTTGTGTGTGGCTGCGCCCTCTCGCCCTGACCCAGGGGAGGGTGTCCCTAGCTGGAATCTTAGGACTACTGCCACCTGACTAGCTGTGTTACCTAGGGCGCGCTCCTTAACCTCTCTGAGCCCGCATATCCTCTGCACAGCGGGTCTCCGGACAGCTGGGACCTCACAGGTTGCAATTACGCAGGCACACACCCTGCACGCGGCCAGCTCTCCAAAGCGCAGCGCTGTTGGCGGGGGAGGCAAGTGAGAGCCGGGAGCCACCCTGCACGAAACCACCCACATCTCTGCCCGCCCGGGGTTGGGCTGCTGGCGCGTCCGACTCAGCCTAGGCCCGGGCAGCCGGGACAGTGAAACTGAACGGTTAGAAACATCTAGCATTTATCTAGTGGCCTCGGTGCGTCCCTCCCTCCCTCCCTCCCCGGCACTCAAGTCCCGGCTCTGCTATCTTCCAGGAAAGGCACAGCCACTCTCAGGGCGGGTCCTGAAACAACGAGTTCTGGGTGTGTAGGTGGCTGAGCTGGTCCAGCGGCTGGAGGAACCGGAGACCACAGGCCAGCATCTCCCGGAGCTGGGTGAGGAGTTGCCACACTCCCCAGGCAGCGGTGAGCCCTGGCCTGTTTGGCTCAGTGGATAGAGTATTGGCCTGTGGACTGAGGGGTCCCAGGTTCGATTCCGGTCAGGGGCTCATGCCCACATTGTGGGCTTGATCCCCAGTGGGGGGTGTATGGGAGGCAGCCGATCAATGACTTAAATATATTTTATTGATTTTTTTACAGAGAGGAAGGGAGATAGAGAGTTAGAAACATCAATCAGCTGCCTCCTGCACACCCCCCACTGGGGATGTGCCTGCAACCAAGGTCCATGCCCTTGACAGGTATCGAACTTGGGACCTTTCGGTCCACAGGCCGGCGCTCTATCCATTGAGCCAAACTGGTTTCAGCAAGAATATATATATATATTTTTTAAAAAATAGAGGTGATTTTATTTTTATTTTAAAAATATATTTGTATTGACTTCAGAGAGGAAGGGAGAGTGAGAGAGAAACATCAGTGATGAGAGGGAATCACTGATCCGCTGCCTCCTGCCCCCCACACCCTGGGGAATCAAGCCTGAGAGCAGACACATGCTGGGACCAGGAACTGAACTCTGACTTCTTGGTTCATAGGTTGACGCTCAACCACTGAGCCACGCCTGTCCGGCAAAGCGGTGATTTTATTGCCTGTCTACCAAAGTGAACACATATTTACTACAAGAAGGCTGGAAAACAGAAAAACAATACAAATAACGATTACCCATAATTTCACCCTCCTGGGAGACCACCAGTGTTAGTATTTTCTAAATCTTTTTAAAAGATAAAATGGACGTGCAAAGTGCCCAAGTCTTACGTTGACAGGTGCTAATATTTTATTTTTTTAATATATTTTTATTGATTTGTTACAGAGAAGAAGGGAGAGAGATAGAGAGCTAGAAACGTCGATGAGAGAGAAATGCCGACCAGCTGCCTCTTGCACACCCCCTCCCGGGGATGTGCCCGCAACCAACGTACATGCCCCTGACTGGAATCAAACCTGGGACCTTTCAGTCCGCAGACCGACGCTCTACCACTGAGCCAAACCGGTTTCGGCAGGTGCTAATATTTTAGTGACTACCCTCCTGTCTCTTTTCTATGCCGTTACCCACTTTTTTAAAAAAGGAATTATTTTGCACACAATTGCAACCTTTTCCCGGAGGTGGCAATATATTAGACATTTTTCCATAACGTTAAAAATTCTCACACACCTTCATTTTTTTTTTTTAAAAATGTCTTTTTCTTAATTTTAGAAAGCAAGGGAAAGGGACAGATAGAAACATCAATGATGAGGAAGAATCATAGATCGGCTGACCCCTGTAAGACCCATATCCCACACCGGGGATGGAGCCTGCAACCCAGGCATGTGGCCCGACTGGGAATCGAACCGTGACCTCCCGGTTCATTAAGGCGACGCTCAACCACTGAACCACGCCGGCCGGGCTCACGTGCCTTTATTTTTAATGTATTCCAGCAGAGTCATCATACATTCTCAATCGAGTCTCCACGATTAGGTCTTTAACTTGTTTCTAATTATTCATTATGGTCACTAATGTCCAGATGACCATCCTGTAAGCACTTCCTCAATTATTTCCACTTGCTCCCTGTAATCTTCCTTCCTCTCACGGTCAAACCATTAGTATAGAACAACCGCGCCCATAGCTGTAGTCCAACGTGGCACTTGGGCCAATGACTGTACAAATCACGTGATCATTTTTTAAAAAGGTTTTTTTTTAAAAATATTTTTTATTGATTTTTTATAGAGAGGAAGGGAGAGAGATACGTCGATGAGAGAGAAACATCAACCAGCTGCCTCTTGCACACCCCCTACCGGGGATGTGCCCGCAACCAAGGTACATGCCCTTGACCGGAATCGAACCCGGGACCTTTCAGTCCGCAGACTGAAGCTCTACCACTGAGCCAAACCAGTTTCGGCAAAGTCACGTGATCATTTTATTGGCTCTGCCTTCCAAGTAATGCAGGGGAGGTGTGGGGAGAGGGATGAGGGCAGGAGGATGTGCTAGAGTTCATCAAGTCCACACTCCCACAGAGCAGACCCTGTCTTGCTGAGCACACGCTGCCCAGAGTAGCTCCTGCAATCAAGCTCCCCGCGCCCCTTCCCCCCCAACCCCAAGCCCCAGGAGCCTCAGAACTCCGCGGGCTTAGGTAACTAGAGTCATTCTGTTTTCAGCCCACAACCTCTCCCGTCCTTTCTCCCCATCATCCTTTCTTTCTATCTATATTGAGCTTAGAGAGGAAGGGAGAGGGAGAGAAAGAGAAACATCAATGATGAGAGAAAATCATGGATCGGCTGCCTCCTGCACGCCCCACACTGGAGACTGAGCCTGCTACCCCGGACATGTGCCCTGACTTGAATCGAACCCTGACCTCCTAGTTCTTAGGTCGATGCTCAGACACTGAGCCACGCCAGCTGGGCCCCATCACCCTCTCTTCCTTCTTCTCTGTCCGCCCTTTTTTATCCCTGCCCCCTTTTCCTGCTTCTCCTCCCCATCCCACCTCCTTCCAGCCTCCTATTGAATGAAGGGGAAACCTTTTTAATTAATGCACTGAAAAAAGGTCTGATCTTTCATGTTATTGATCCCGCTCCTCCCACCCTTGCCCCACCCCCTTTCCTGGCTGTGGACCGTGGACCGCAGGTGCAAAGGCTGGAGTTAATCACCCTCTCAGTTCACAGCCCCAAGCCGGGCCTCTAGATGAATGTAGCTGCTCATTCCCTTTTATCCTTCTCAGCTCTCCCCCCACTCCCTCCCCCACCGGGGGCCACTCCAAGGAGTTCAGTATACCCGCTTTTGTTCCTGTGCGTTCTTGCAAAAGGTGTATCGTATATGTTATACCTGTACTTTCCTTTACCCTTTTGTCTTGACATAATTATAGATCCACAGAAAGTTAAGAAACAGTACATAGCGTCCCACGGATACTTCATCCAGCTTTCCCCAATGGTGACAGGATAATACTGTAGTTCCAGGCAAAACTAATTGATAGGAATACAATAATACCATCAACTAGACGACAGACCTCATTCAGGGTCACCAGTGCTTGCATGCTGTGTGTGTGTGTGTGTGTGTGTGTGTGTGTGTGTGTGGTTCTATACTATACAGTCCCCTGAATATATTTGTGTAACCACGACCACCACAACTGAGATACAGAATGGTACATTACTGTAGTCACACTTCCCCCATCCAGGGTTTCCCATCTCTGTCGTTCTGTCATTTTGATAAAGTTATAGAAATGAGGCCTTTGAAGCTCGGCTAGTCTCACTAATTACAGTGCCCGTGAGCTACAGCCAGGTTCTTTCCTTCTTAGTGCCAAGGAGTACCCCCTGGCATCGCTATCCCAGAGTGTAACTATCCACGCACTGCTGTTTCCAGTTCAGGACTATTACACATGCAGCTGATGTACGGGTGCTTATATGTACGGGTGCTTATATGAAAGTAAGTTTCATTTCTTTGGGATATAGGCCCTAGGTATCCATTGCTAGGTCTTATGGTAAATACATTATATATATTCATATACATATACATACACACACACACACACACACTCACACACACACACACATATATATATATATCAGAGGCCCAGTGCACGAAATTTGTGCACTCAGGGGGAAAGGCCCCTCTACCCGGATTGTGAGAGGGTGCTGGGCAGATTGAGGGACCCCATCGGTGCACAATCAGAGCCTGGGAGGGCTATGGGAGGGTTCCAGGATATGTCTGGCCCATCTTGCTCAGTCCCAATCGGCCAGACCCCAGCAGCAAGCTAACCTACCAGGGGAGCATCTGCCCCCTGCATGGTGGTCAGTGCATATCATATAGTGAGTGGTTGAGTGGCCTTAGCATATCACTAGCATATAATGCTTTGATTGGTTGAATGGCCAAATGGACAACCGGACACTTAGCATACTAGGCTTTTATTATATTGGTTATATTTTAGTTGATTTCAGAGAGGAAGGGAGAGGGAGACACAGGAACATCCATGATGAGAGAGAATCATTGATTGGCTGCCTCTCGCACTGGGGATCAAGCCCACAACCCCGGCACGTGCCCTGACCGGGAATCAAACTATAACCTCCTGGTTCACGGTCGATGCCTAACCACTGAGCCACACCGGCCGGTTACAGGTTTAGTTCTATAAGAAACGGCCACCATCCTTTCCCGAGTGTCTGTACGATGATACATTCCCATCGAGAGTGTATACCAGACCCAGTTTCTCCCCATCCTTGCCAGCTCTTGGTGTTATCACTGAGGTAGGTGTTAGCCGCCCTGATAGGCAGACAGTAATATCTCACTGTGGTTTCAGCTGGCATCTCCCTGGTGGCTAACTGACGCCGAGCAGCTTTTCGTGGGGCTTGTTTGCCATCTGTGTCTTCCTCTCTGTGGTGAGAAGTCTGTTCGCGCCTTTGGCTCAGTTCCTAAGTGGATTGTTTTGTGTATTTTAATTAATGGCATAAATGGCATCCTGTTCTATTTCATGCTATTTCCTAGCGGGTTTTATTTGTTTTTGCTTTCCAATCCCTCAGACACATCCGAGTTGCTCTGGGCACATGTAACCTACTGTTTCTAGCTGCTGCACGGGTCTCCGAGGGATGCATCGGCCACATTTTACCCATCTGCTACCCCGGAGAATAGACACTCAAATTCCTACAACTCCCCCTTCAAATAACTCTATGGTAAATGTCTTCTTGCCTTACGGGTCATGTGAGAATATCTTGATTTTTTCTTCTAATTAAAGTATTATATGTAGTATTACATGTCTTTTTTCCCCATTGACCAACCCCGGCCACCCCCATTTCCCAAGAACTTCTTTTTTTTAATATTTATTGATTTTTAGAGAGAGGGGAAGATATATATATATATATATATATATATATATATATATATATATATATATATATATTGTGGTCAGTGCGTGTCATAGTGACCAGTTGTTCCACCATTTGGTCGATTTGCATTTTATTATATATACTAGAGGTTCAATGCACAAAATTCGTGCACCAGGGGATGGGGGGAGTGTTCCTCAGCCCAGCCTGCACCCCCTCCAATCTGGGATCCCTCTCACAATCCATGACTGTTGGCTCCCAACTGCTCGCCTGCCTGCCTTCCTGATTGCAACTAACTGCTTCTGCCTGCCAGCCTGACCTGATCACCCCCTAAACACTCCCCTGCCAGACTGATTGATGCCTAACTGCTCCCCTGCCAGCCTGATTGGCCCTAACTGCCCTCTCCTGCAGGCCTATTCACCCCTAACCGCCCTCCCCTGCAGGCTTAATTGCCCTCAACTGCCCTCCCTTGCAGTCCTGGTCCCTCCCAATTGCCCTCCCCTGCTGGCCATCTTGTGATGGCCATCTTGTGTCCACATGGGGGCAGCCATCTTGTGTGTTGGAATGACAGTCAATTTGCATATTACTCTTCTATTAGGATATATTTGTTGTTCCATTTCTTTTATGCATTCATTGGTTAATTCTTATATGTGCCCCGACCTGGGATCAAATCCACAACTTGGCATAACGGGATGAATCTTTAACCAACTGAGCAACCCAGCCAGGGGGGAATTTGAGATTATTTGAAGGATATTTGAAGATTTGTTCTCTGGTCACGGGGCACTCTGTCCACTTGCCAACCAGCTGTGGACTCTTGTACTCTCTTCACTCCTGGCATTATCCAGCTGTCTAATGTTTCCAGGCTTAATTATATAAAGTTGTAAATTTTTTTTTTTTTAAACCAACTTTAGCCCAGCCGCCATAGCTCAGTGGTTGAGTGTCAACCTATGAGGTCATGGTTTGAATTCCTGGTCAGGGCTCATGCCCAGGTGGCGGGCTTCATCCCCAGTGTGGGGCGTGTGTGTGTGTGTGTGTGTGTGTGTGTGTGTGTGTATGTGTGTGTGTTGATTTCAGAGAGGAAGGGAGAGGGAGAGAGAGAGAGAAACATCAATGATGAGAGAGAATCATGGATTAGCTGCATCCTGCATGTCCCCCACGGGGGACCCAGTCTGCATCACAGGCATGTGCCCTTGACCGGAATCAAACCTGGGACCCTTGGGTCCGCAGGCTGACGCTCTGTCCATTGAGCCAAACCAGCTAGGCCTCTGCTGTATATTCACTGAGAGCCACTGGGAATGAGTGTCCAGGAAGGCACGGGACATACCTATCTGGGTTTCCCCCCTGCCACATATCACCAGAGCCTGACACAGTGCCTGGCACTTACTAGCTGCCTAATCAACATATGCAAGATGCCAAAACCGGTTTGGCTCAGTGGATAGAGCATCGATCTTCGGACTCAAGGGTCCCAGGTTCGATTCCGGTCAAGGGCATGTACCTTGGTTGCGGGCACATCCCCAGTAGGGGGTGTGCAAGAGGCAGCTGGTCGATGATTCTCTCTCATCGATGTTTCTAACTCTATCCCTCTCCCTTCGTCTCTGTAAAAAAAATCAATAAAAATTAAAAAAAGAAATACATCGCTCAGTCAGTCCAAGATGCCAGCTTTCTTCCCCACTCAGCTTCTCTCTTCCCTCTGGGCCCTCTGTCCCCCTCGCCCAGGCCTCCAGCTCCTGAGACTGGGAACCGAGAAAATGATGCTGGAAGTCTCTGGGCTAAAAGTCTCTTTTGTGCCTCCCTCCCCCGCCCCACCCCCACCCCTCAGCATGATCCACCTCCCTAGACAACCTACAGGAGAACAGGCCCAACACGTCTCCGTAGGCCCTCGGAAACTGCTCTCTCTCTCTCTCTTTCTCTTTTTAAAAATATATTTTATTGGTTTTTTACAGAGACGAAGGGAGAGGGATAGGGAGTTAGAAACATCGATCAGCTTCCTCCTGCACACTCCCCAGTGGGTATATGCCTGCAACCAAGATACATGCCCTTACCGGAATCGAACCTGGGACCCTTAAGTCCACAGGCCGACGCTCTGCCCCACTGAGCCACACCGGTTAGAGCAGAAACTGCTCTCCCTTGCTTTGCCGTGCTAGCCAAGGCTGCGTGGAAAGGGTTACAGCACTCACAGGGAGCGGGGGCCCTCCCTCAGGCCCTCCCTGACAACTCTTGAGATTCTCCGCAAAAGGTCAGATGTTTCCAGAATCTCAACAGACTGCCTGTGTCTGTTTAAAGAGAAAGACGAGTTCCTGGCCCCCAGCCAGCCCTCGTGGGCACTTCTCCCCGGGTTCTACGGGCACCGGGCCAGATGCCCGGCAGAGAGGGCCTCCCTTCCCCCTCCCGATGGCCCCGGGCAGGCTGCTGGAGCTCCCCAAACCCGGAGCCCGGAGTCTCAGGGCCTGGGGGAGATTGGCATCCCCCAAACAGGGCACAACACCAACGGTCAGGGCCTGCCATGCACCAGGGGCGATGGGGGAGGGGAGCTCCCTGTGGACGCTGGATATTTTCAGCTGCAAGGGACTGCATTCTGACCTGTCATTATGGAGATGAGGCTCAGAGGGGGTGGCTGGGATGTCTGGTAGAGAATCCTGGAGCCTGGCCCTGGCCAGGGAGCTCAGCTGGTTAGAGCATCATTACGTCCCCCTGGTCAGGGCACATACAAGAGGCAACCAATGAATGCATCAGTACGTGGAACAATGAATCAGTGTCTCTCACACTCTCTTAAAAATCAATAAATCGCCCTAACTGGTTTGGCTCAGTGGATAGAGCATCGGCCTGTAGACTGAAGGGTCCCGGGTTCGATTCTGGTCAAGGGCATGTATACCTTGGTTGCGGGCACATCTCCAGTAGGGGGTGTGCAAGAGGCAGCTGATCGATGTTTCTCTCTCATCGATGTTTCTAACTTTCTATCCCTCTCCCTTCCTCTCTGTAAAAAAAAATCAATAAATATATAAAAAAATAAAATAAAAACAAAAATAAATAAATTAGCTCTGGCCAGTGTGGCTCAGTAGGTTGGAGTGTCGTCCCATACACCAAAAGGTTTCGGGTTGGATCCTAGGTCACGGCACAAACCTGGGTTGCAGCTTTGATCTCCAGTATCTTTTTAAAATTTTAATTGTTTTAATAAACATATTTTATTGATTTTTTTTTTACAGAGAGTAAGAGAGAGGGATAGAGAGCTAGAAACATCGATGAGAGAGAAACATCAATCAGCTGCCTCTTGCACACTCCCCTACTGGGGATGTGCCCGCAACCCAGGTACATGCCCTTGACCGGAATCGAACCCGGGACCCTTCAGTCCGCAGGCCGACACTTCATCCACTGGGCCAAAACAGCTAGGGCTATTTTTTTTAAATCAATCTTTATTGTTCATATTATTACAAAAGTTCCTCATTTTTCCCCCCTCAAGGGCTATTTTAAAAAATATATATTTTATTGATTTCTTACAGAGAGGAAGGGAGAGAGATAGAGAGCTAGAAACGTCGATGAGAGAGAAACACCGACCAGCTGCCTCTTGCACACCCCCTACCGGGGATGTGCCCGCAACCAACATACATGCCCATGACCGGAATCGAACCTGGGACCTTTCAGTCCACAGACCGATGCTCTACCACTGAGCCAAACCGGTTTCGGCTTTTTTTTTTTTTTTTTTTTTTAAATCAATACGTTTTTAAATTACTGCAAAGCTACTATGTAAATCACTGTACACAGAAGGGCCTGGCAGGGTGCACTTGTTGAGGTGGGTGGTAGGCATTCCCAGAATTCACCGCCATCTCCAGCTCCCTGGGTTCGGGGCACGTGGAGGATTAGACTTCCACACGCTCTTGGGGGTAGGTATAGCCACGTGACTTCCTCTGGCCAGTGCGACGTGGGGAAAACTGATGTGTGTCCCTAGCGGGGCCAGTGTGTGGTCCTCATGCTTTCTCCCCTTGCCAGTGCTGACCACGGAAGCTTCATGCTGGCATGGTGGCCCTCTAAGACGACAGAGGTGACTCAGGTGCTGACTCAGGTGAACCTTTGCAAGCCGCATTGGGAATGAAGGCTAAGAATTACATCTTGGCTGTTCTAAGCCACTGAGACACTTAGAGGTGCTTGTTATTGCGGCATAACCTAGCTTGTCCTGACTGATGCTAAGTGGTGATGGGGGTGTGTCATGTCTTTGCCTGAATTTTCCTGTCGTTTTCATCCCTTTTACAATGAGAAGATACCCATCTGCAATTTTGAAAATGAGCCGCAGTTCACATCTATACACGTGGGAGCATGTTGTATACACTGCCATGCAATGTCCCTCTTGTTCTTAAAAGAACCACTTCCTATTTCACTTTATATAGTTCTACCACATTTTTTTAAAACATATTTTACTGATTTTTTTTACAGAGAGGAAGGGAGAGGGATAGAAAGTTAGAAACATTGGTGAGAGAGGAACATTGATCAGCTGCCTCCTGCATCCCCCCCAACTGGGGATGTGCCCGCAACCAAGGTACATGCCCTTGACTGGAATCGAACCTGGGACCCTTGAATCTACAGGCCAACACTCTATCTATTGAGCCAAACCAGTTTCGACCCCATTTATTTAAAAAAAGTGTATATATATATATATATATAATTGATTTATTAGAGAGAGAGGAAAGGAGAGGTAGAGATACAAACATCGATGAGAGAGAAACATCCTGGATTAGCAGCCTCCTGCACACACCCCCACAGGGGATGGAGCCCACAACCCAGGCATGTGCCCTGACCAGGAATCAAACCAGTGACCTCTTGGGTCCTGGCTGGACGCTCAACTGCTGAGCCACACCAGCCGGGCTACCCCATTTCTTTATTTTATTTTTTTTAATATGTTTTTATTGATTTCGGAGAGGAAGGGGGAAGGAGGGAGAGATAGAAACATAAATGATGCGAGAGAATTATCCATCAGCTGCCTCCTGCATGCCCCCCCTCAGGGGATGGAGCCCATAACCCCGGGCATGTACCCTTGACCAAAATAGAACCCGGGACACTTCAGTCTGCAGGCTGACGCTCTATCCAGAGCCAAACCGGCCAGGGCCCTCATTTCTTTACATAGCTGCATAGCATTCTATTCCTCGGATATATACCATAATGTATTAAAACTGACCACTATAGAGAGACTTCTTTATCCACCCTCTAAGCTACGGCTGGACTGTTGCAACATTTATGGGAAAGGAAGTACTGATATTTATTTTCCCGTTTCTGGTTATCTGGCAGTTTACAGCTCAGCGATTAAGAGGGTACACAGATGAATAAGCCAAGCGTGCCCGCACCCTTCCCAGGATACATGCATGAGGGGCTGGTGAGTGCTGACATGTGCATACGTGGCGCCGGGAGCAAGCCCCAGGAAAGCAAGGCAGGAAAGCACGTATTTATGCAACCTGGGCTGGAATGAACCTATCTCTTAGGTTCAGGCAGATCAGTTAACGGCCTGGAAACTCCAGGGCTCTGAATGAGCTCTGACTCACGGACCGTCAGTCACCCAGAAACAAGTCATCCTCGCTGGTTTTCTCCCAGCTCACTCGGCAGTCTTTGGGAAGACGGCCTGATGACAATCATGATAACCCTCAAAAACACAGATTGAGGCCTCTTCCTGTTCCTTTAGTTCTATTTAGGGACTTTTTTCCATTGCTTTTCAAGATGAAAAGTTGTGTTTTTTTTTTTCTTCCTGATTATAAAGGAAATGTTTGCTCACTGTGAAAAATAAATAAGTCAGCCCAGTTGGTGTGGCTCAGTGATTGACGGTTCAATTCCCAGTCAGGACACAAGCCTAGGTTACAGGCTTGATCCCTATTAAGTGTCATATAGAAGGCAACCGACCAATGATTCTCTCTCATCATTGATGTTTCCCTCTCCCTCTTCCTTCCTCTCTGAAACCAATAAAAAAAAATTTTTTTAAAAAAATCAGACAACAGCCGAAGCTGGTTTGGCTCAGTGGTCTGCGGACTGAAGGGTCCCGGGTTCGATTCCGATCAAAGGGCATGTGCATTGCTTGCGGGCACATCCCCGGGGTGTGCAAGAGGCAGCTGGTTGATGTTTCTCTCTCATCGACATTTCTAGCTCTCTATCTCTCTCCCTTCCTCTCTGTAAAAAATCAATAAAATATATATTTTTTTAAAAATCAGACAACATCAAGACAGGCTGGCTTGGCTCAGTGGTTGAGCGTCAACCTATGAACCAGGAAGTCAAGGTTTGATTCTGATCCAGGGCACAGGCCGGGCTGTGGGCTCGATCCCCAGTGTGGGGTGTGCAGGAGGCAGCTTATCCATGATTATCTCTCATCACAGATGTTTCTCTCTCTCTCTCCCTCTCTGAAATCAATTTTTAAAAATATATTTTATTGATTTCTTACAGAGAGGAAGGGAGAGAAATAGAGAGCTAGAAACATCGATGAGAAAGAAACATCGATCAGCTGCCTCCTGCACACCCCTCACTGGGGATGTGCCTGCAACCAAGGTACATGCCCTTGACCGGAATCGAACCCGGAACCTTTCAGTCTGCAGGCCGACGCTCTATCCACTGAGCTAAACCGGTTTCGCCGGAAAGCAATTTAAAAAAATAAATAAATCAGACAATGCCAAAATGCATAAAGAAGAGAATGCAAATCACCCAGAGATGCCACCATCGCACTTCGGAGCACATCCCTCCAGACTTTCCCTGTGCACGCCTGCACACCCACACTGGCCCGTGGGTAAAGGTGTCAGCCCTCTAGGTTTCTGTCCTCCCGGGGAGGGCTGCCGTGTACCCCATCACCCGTGTGTACCTCAGAACATCTCATCTCGTCTCCTCCCTCCTGCTGCCGACCCAGCAAGACTTAATAAACCCTTAATGAGCTTAATAGAGGCGCCTCAACACGGCGTTATGATTCTAACCATTTACTCCGCCGTGAAAGACTCCACCTCCTGTGTCATTGGAAGTGAAAGGGATGGGAAGGACGCCGTGCTCCGGTCGGACCAGCTGGTTCTGGTTCTATAGCTGAGTTCTAGCCCCGCCTTGGCCACTTTCCCGGCGGGCAAGTCCCTTCCCTGAGCCCCACCTGCACACGAGTGTGCGGGACAACTGTGCAGAGTACGTGCGGGACAACTGTGCAGAGTACTAAGTACTAGGCGCCAGATACTAAGTAAAGGCACTGGGATTCCACTGGTTGGGCTCAGTGGATAGAGCGCTGGCCTGCAGCCTTGGTCGGCAAACTGTGGCTCTCGAGCCACGTGTGGCTCTTCGGCCCCTTGGAATGTGGCTCTTCCACAAAATACCACGTGCGGGTCTGCAAGTACAGTGCGATTGAAACTTCGTGGCCCATGCGCAGAAGTCGGTGTTCGGCTCTCAAAAGAAATTTCAATCCTAGTCGTGTTGATATTTGGCCTTGTTGACTAAAGGGTTTGCCGACCACTAGCCTGCAGGACTGATGGGTCCTGGGTTTGATTCCTATCAAGGGCATGTACTTCGTTTGCAGGCTCCTCCCAGCCCTGGGCCCTGGTCGGGTGCAACCCATCAATGTGTTTCTCTCCCATCCATCGTTCTTTCTTTCTTTTTTTTTTTTTTTAAATATAGATATATTTTATTGAGTTTTTACAGAGAGGAAGAGACAGGAATAGAGAGTTAGAAACATTGACCAGCTGCCTCTTGCACACCTCCCATGGGGGATGTGCCCTTGACCAGAATCGAACCTGGAACCTTTCAGTTCACAGGCTATTGCTCTATCCACTGAGCCACACCGGTCTCAGCTGGATTGTCTCTCTTAAGGCGTTCCCGTGTCTGACTCGAGTCCTGGAAAGAGCTTGCTCCCTGAGCCCGGGCGCTCCTGACGCCAGTGGCCTTGGGCAGGTGCGTAAGCCTCTGCGAGCCTCACTTTCCTCATCCACTAAGCGGAGCGCCCGGCCTGGCCCTACCCGTCCTGCAGGTCGGCCGGCCGTTGTGAGGCAGCACCTGGGAAAGTGTTCTGGAACTCTCTGTGTTTTCACTTGGGGAAAGCTGCCTCATCACATCTGTGGGCTGCTGCCCAGCGCAGGGAAGCGTGACGGGAGCACTCGCTGTGACTTCCTTACACGGGGTTTCCAGGGGGGGAGGGAAGGGGTGTCCACCAGAGCGCTGAGTGCCAGGCTCTGCCCTGGGGCTGGGAGTCCGTGGGCCGAAAGACAGACACTCCCAGAGCTTAGGTGCTGGGAGAGAGGCAGACAGCACAGAGGGTGACAAACAAGAAACAAGAAACGGCCAGGGGACGGCAGGTGCTTCATGGAAAGGACAGGCAGGGGCGAGGGCAGAAAGCTTCTCTGAGGACGTCGCACCTGAACGCCAAGGACAGCTGTGCCAACGCCTGGCACACAGCGTTCCAGTGCGAGGGACCGGGGCAGAGGCCCCGAGGCAGGGACACATGCCAGGTCAAGGAGGGGGCGGGGAGGGGGGAGGCGGGAGGCGGGCCCGGGTTTAAGCAGAGAAGACATAGGATCTAGTTGGTGTTGCATTTTTTAAAAAAATATATTTTATTCATTTTTTTTTTTTTTTACAGAGAGGAAGAGAGAGGGAGAGAGAGTTAGAAACATCGATGAAAGAGATTTATCGATCAGCTGCCTCTTGCACACCCGCTACCGGGGATGTGCCCACAACCAAGGTACATGCCCTTGACCGGAATCGTACCTGGGACCTTTCAGTCCGCAGGCTGACGCTCTATCCACTGAGCCAAACCGGTTTCGGCTGGTGTTGCATTTTATAGGATCCAGTTGGTATTGCATTAAGGTCGCCCTTCGGACCTGGAAGGCATCGCGCTAAGTGCAATAAGTCCACCAGAGAAAGACAAGTGGCACAGGATCGCACTCAGATGTGGAATCTTTTAGCAACAAAATAAACTGGTGAACGGAGCGGAGCGGACCCAGAGACATGGAAGCGTGGAACAGAGCGAGGAATGTCGGAGGAAAGGCGGGGGAGGATGAGTGGGTGGGAGGTAATCAACCAAAGACCTTGTATGCATATACGCAGGGCCCATGGACATAGTGGGGTGGTGAGGGCCTGGCGGGGGTGGGATGGGAGGGAGGCAGGCTGGAGGGGGCCGAAAGAGGGAAAAAGGGAGACATATGTAATACAACAAGTAAGAATTATTTAAAAAACAAAACAACAGCTAAAACCGGTTTGACTCAGTGGATAGAGCATCGGTCTGCGGACTGAGGGGTCCCAGGTTCAATTCTGGTCAAGAGCATGTACCTTGATTGTGGGCACATCCCCAGTGGGGGGTGTGCAGGAGGCAGCTGGTTGATGTTTCTCTCTCATCAACATTTCTAGCTTTCTGTCCCTCTCCCTTCCTCTGTGGAAAAATCAATAAAAAAATATATTTTAAAAAAATAGGCTACAAGCAACCAAAGGGGGAAAAACAAAGAGCAGCCTCCATTCGGAATACAGGCTGTGTTGGGCATCCCAGAAAAAATTGAGAGCCTGCAAGAGCCAAACCCATGAACCAGCCCCAACGTCGGAACCTACGTGCTAGCAGAACTGAGACGCAGTGTTTACATAGGCAGCTGGTCTGGGGTTACCCTCCCGCTCCATTCCTGGGCTGGCATGCGGATCCCTGCTTCTGAACCCTGGCCTCTGCCCCCAAGGCCACCCTACCAGGAGAGGGCGGGAGGGGTTTTCATTGAGGCTGCAAAGGCTGGGAGGGGGTCCAGTGCCTGAGGCTTCCTGCTTGTGTCTCAGCTGCTGAGACCCACAGCCTGGGCTCGGGATAGAAAATGCATTGCCCAGCCAAAACCTGTGTGGCTCAGTGGATAGAGCGTCAGCCTGAGGACTGAAGGCTCCCTGGTTCTATTCCGGTCAAGGGCATGTGCCTTGGTTGCAGGCACATCCCCAGTGGGGGGTGTGCAGGGGGCAGCTGATGGATGTTTCTCTCTCATCAATGTTTCTAGCTCTCTATCCCTCTCCCTTCCTCTCTGTAAAAAATCAATAAAATATATTTTAAAAAAAGAAAATGCATCGCCCAGCTGGGCCTCGTCCGCACTGCCAGGCCCAGCCCTCCGCCCTCAGCTGGCAGGGGCAGGGAGGAGGGGCGGGTCTCCGGGCCCAGCCAGCTGAGAGAGCAACCTGATCCAGCAGGAAACGGGCCTGCAGCCAGACAAAGCAGCAGCCCAGCACCTGGAGCTTTGTTCCCTTTATTCCTGTGGCGGACTTTCCCAGGCCCCTGCACCTGGGCCTGGCCGGGGCTCCCACGAGATCTGGTAGCCCAGCAGGATGGCCCTGAGGGCGGTCTCGGTCTCGTGGTATTATAAGGACAACAACAACAATAACAGCATCCGCCTCGGGTGCTCTGGCTCCACGCGGGTGTCATTTTGTTTAATCCTCGCACCTGACCCGTGTGAGGCAAGAACTGTCATCACGCCCATTACACAGATTGGGAAACAGAGGCACACCGAGGGACCATAACCCGTGCAAGGTCACGCAGTATAAGGAAATAACAACAGCCTGGGCTTCGGACTCAACACACCCCGTCCCCACGTGCCTCTGTGACCTGGGACACAGCACATACGTACATGTGACCAAGCCTGTCATCTGATTCTGACCTCAGCGGACGGCCGTGCAGATGGAATGATTTGAGGTGCTCACAGCCTCTGGCGCCTGGCTCCCAAGCCTGACACATCTTGCCACCATCCTCCCCATGTCCCACAGCTCCGTGACCTTAGGCACGTGACTGTCGCTCAGCCTCAGTTTCCTCACCAAAGAAATCATCTCTCTATATATATAAAAAGCCAGCAACCAGAACACGGTAATGACCCAGAATGACCGGTCGCCATGACACCGAGTGTGGCCAGCAAACTGGCCCCATTGAGGGGTGGGGTGGCCAGGCAACGCCCCCCCCCCGGCTAGCTGCACCCCCGATCGGCCCACCCTACCCTGATCGCCCACAGCCCATCCCTCCAGCCAGCTCTGCCCCCAGAAGGGCCCCCCATTCCAATCAGGGGCAGGGCACATGAGTGGGTCTTGGGCTCGATCCCTAGGGTGGGCATGCAGAAAGCAGCTGATTCATGATTCTCTCTCATCATTGGGTTTCAACCTCTTTCTCCCTCTCCTTTCCTCTCTGACATCAATAAAAATATATTTAAAAAAGAAAAGAAGCCCTAACCGGTGTGGCTCAGTGGACAGATAAAGCATTGGCCTGCGGACTCAAGGGTCCCATGTTCGATTCCGGTCAAGGGCGTGTACCTTGGTTGCGGGCACATCCCCAGTGGGGGGTGTGCAGGAGGCAGCTGATCGATGATTCTCTCTCATCGATGTTTCTGACTCTCTATCCCTCTCTCTTTCTCTCTGTGAAAAATCAATATATATATATATATATATATATATATATATATATATATACACACACACACACACACACACACACACACACACAAGTCTATTGGAGCTTTCCCAGGAGGTAAACATCGGAGCTGGGGACAAGATGAGTGGCAGGAGAGGAGCCATCAGGACTCCCGGATTCCTGTGGTCCCTAAGGCAGGCTCTGCCTACCCATCATCCCCTGGTGTGTGGTTCAATGAACCAATAAATTCCTGTGTATTCATTCCTTGCCTCACCCAACCACCAGGCACCGATGGAATGGCCATAAACACCACAGAGCAGTAGGAGAGATGTCACGGGCCAGGCTTGAGGGCTTGCCAAGTGAAAGTTTTAAGCAATCAGGCTGTGAGGTCAAACCCAGACAAGCACACCTCATTCGTTCACGTCAACAAATACTGACTCAGCCCTTACTTGTCACCCACTTAGGGTATGGCCATGACCGAGACAGACCACGTCCCTCTCCTCGCTGGGGAGTCATCAGAAGGGACTTCCTGGAGTTGAGAGGCTGGAGGAGGTCACTGAGGGAAGGGACAATGTGTCCAGGCGGAGAAGGGCGGGGAGGAAAGCATAAACAAGGACGTGGAGGTATAAGAAGGCAGTGTCCCTGAAGGAACAGACAACGTCTTGTGTCTTCCTAGTGCCTGGGTACCGTGGGCACTCAATAAGTGTTTACTGCCAAAACCGGTGTGGCTCAGTGGATAGAGCCTCAGCCTGCGGACTGAAGGGTCCCGGGTTTGATTCCGGTCAAGGGCATGTACCTTGGTTGTGGGCACATCCCCAGTGGGGGGTGTGCAGGAGGCAGCTGATCGATGATTCTCTCTCATCGATGTTTCTAACTCTCTATCCCTCTCCCTTCCTCTCTGTAAAAAAAAAAAAAAAAAAATATATATATATATATATATATATATATATATATATATATATGTGTGTGTGTGTGTGTGTGTGTGTGTGTGTGTGTGTTTATTGACCAGCTGGCATGACTCAGCGGTGAGTACCAACCTATGAACCAGGAGGTCATGGTTCCATTTGCGGTCAGGTCACACACCCAGGTTGTGGGCTCGATTCTCAGCGTGGGATGTGCAGGAGGCAGCCGATCAACGATTCTCTCTCAGGGTATTTCAATCTCTCTCTCCCTGTCCCTTCCTCTCTGAAGTCTCTTTCTTTCTCCCTCTCTCTCTCTCTCTCTGTATATATATATATATATTTTTTTTTATTATTATTGATTTTTTTACAGAGAGGAAGGGAGAGGGATAGAGAGTTAGAAACATCGATGAGAGAGAAATATCCATCAGCTGCCTCCTGCACATCCCCCTCCCCTCCCACTGGGGATGTGCCCGCAACCAAGGTACATGCCCTTGACCGGAATCGAACCTGGGACCCTTCAGTCCGCAGGCCGACGCTCTATCCACTGAACCAAACCGGTCAGGGCAATAAAAATATATTTTCAAAAATGATTAAAAAATAAGTGTTTACTGCCCGTACGAATGAGTGAAAGGATGAACGAATGAATGAGGTCAAGTACGAGTCATCTGGGGGAAAGGCGGGCCACCCAGCTGGGCTGGAGAGGAGCTACTTTTAGAGAAGGTGACGCCGAGGAAGGGAGGCTGAAGCCAGGCCACAGAGGACCTCAGTGAGAGATGTGGACTTTGCTTGGGCCACATCACACAGGCGCAGGGTGGGGACGGGCTGGCTTCAGCCTCCCTGTGTGGCCCCCCCATCTCTGTTGTGGTTGCCACACCCAGCCCAGACTCCACCCAGCACCCTAATCAGCGCCACAGCACCCAAGGTCATGCCCCAGACACCACCGCCCTCCTGGCTCCTGGACCCAGCTGCCAGCGCGGCACTTCTTCCCAGCCTGTAATTTACATAGGACCTCCTCCCCGGCCTGACCACTCGTGGCCCTCCGCAGACATACACCCGCTGCGGGAGCTGCCGGAATAGCAGAAAAGGTCTGGTGGCCACCCCAACCCTGGCACCTGGGCCTCAGGGAGGGGGTTCAAGTCCCTAGGCTGAGGCTGGGCTCAGCCCGTGTCCCCATACTTAGCTCCTTGGTCCAGGACTAGGCAGACGGCGCCCTCTTGTGGCCAGAATCCACCCTGCACCTTGGTCTTTTTGGACACTAAAAATTTGCCCTTAATTTTTATTTATTTATATTTATTTATTTTTAAATATATTTTATTGATTTTCCACAGAGAGGAAGAGAGAGGGACAAAGAGTCAGAAACATTGACAAGAGAGTCATCGACCAGCTGCCTCTTGCACAACCCCCTACTGGGGATGGGCCCACAACCAAGGTACATGGCCGTGACTGGACTCGAACCCGGGACCCTTCAGTCCACAGAGCGACGCTCTATCCACTGAGCCACACCGGTTTCGGCTATTTATTTTTTTAGAATATATTTTTTTTTATTGACTTAGGAAGAGAGAGATAGAAACATCAATGATGAGCGAGAACCACCGATCGGCTGCCTCCTGCACGCCCCTCATTGGGGATCGAGCCCGCAACCTGGGTATGTGCAACACAGGCATATGCCCCTACCACAAATTGAACCGTGACCCAACCTCCTGGCTTATAGGTCGATGCTCAACCACCGAGCCAAGACAGCCTGCTAAAATTTTTTTTAAAATATATTTTATTGATTTTTTTACAGAGAGGAAGAGAGAGGGGTAGAAAGTTAGAAACATTGATGAGAAAGAATCATCGATCAGCTGCCTCTTGCACACCCCCCACTGGGGATGTGCCCACAACCAAGGTATATGCCCCTGACCGGAATTGAACCCAGGACCCTTCAGTCTGAAGGCCGATGCTCTATCCACTGAGCCAAACCGGTTTCGGCCAGCCTGTTAAATTTTTTAAAGAAGAAAATATCAGCCTGGCCAGTGTGGCTCAGTGGTTGAGCGTCGACCTATGAACCAGGAGATCACAGGTTCGATTCCCAGTCAGGGCACACGCCTGGGTTGTGAGCTCGAGAGAATCGATCCATGATTCTCTCTCCTTGTTGATGTTTCTCTCTCTCCCTTTCCCTTCCTGTCTGAACTATAAATAAACTCAATAAAAGTTTTTTTTAAAAAAAATATATATCTTTTGAAAAGCCAAGCACACAACCAAATCATTCCAATTAGACAGACTGCTCTGTCAAGGAATCTCATAGTAAAGACTTTTGGAAAAAGTTGTTTCAGATTTCCCAAGCGAATTTTTCTGACTGATTTCTCGGAACACGTATATGCGGAGGCAGAAGAAGGAGATGTCTGGACATGGCTGTCTTAGTGACTTGCCGGCTCCGTGAAAGGGTCTCTCTGGGTCAGACAGTTCCATGCAGTGACGCCACAGGTCTCCTGTCGCTTTGTCATTCTAACAGCTCCATCAAGGGCAAGTAGATGCCTCCTGGGCTAAACGAAATGTCCAAGCAGAGGAATGTACACATTCCTGGGCTCTGAACATGCAGCTTTTAAAAATATATATATATTTTTTTGTTTTTTTTACAGAGATGAAGAGAAAGGGATAGAGAGTCAGAAACATCGATGAGAGGGAATCATCGATCAGCTACCTCCTGCACACACACACACACACACACACACACACCCACTGGGGATGTGCCCGCAACAAAGGTCCATGCCCTTGACCGGAATCGAACCCGGGACCTTTCAGTCCACAGGCCGACGCTCTATCCACGGAACCAAACCGGTTTCGGCTGAACACGCAGCTTTTCACCTCCATCGTGCTTGTTTACCGTGGGGGCCAGCCCAGGAGTGGCTGGTGATGGGAACGCATTTACAAGCATTTCTGTCTGCGTTACGTAACGCCACGCCCTGTTTACATTCTCGTGGGTGGTGGTGTGTGTCTGTGTGGGGGAGGATGGCGAGTCCAACACGACAGACCTGAGACAGATTCCCATCTCGGGGGCCTGGATCCAACCTTAGACACAACACCCACACATGACACGACCTGCAGACAACCACAGATCGACGGCAGAGTAAACGCAACAGGCATGTGCCAAGGGCAAGACCCAGGCTGGGTGGGAGGCTGACGGCAGGATGCTTGCTGCAAATAGAGCTTGAGAGGAGCCTAGGAGCGTGCCAGGCCCATGGACAGAGGCCTTCTGGGGGCTGGAGCGATGTCAAGGAGGAAGCCAGCATCTACCCATCTTTGGAGATGCAACCATTCTTGCCCCTCAGCACAGAGGCCAGCCTGGACCGCCTCTGAGTGCTGCGCCCTTGCCAAAGACCCCATGGGCCTCCCACCTTCCCTCTGCCCACCACCAGGCTGCCCGTGATCCAACAGGAACCACACGATCAAACACCACCAGGGCCCTAGCCGGTTTGGCTCAGTGGATAGAGCATCGGACTGCGGAATGAAGGGTCCCAGGTTGGATTCCCGTCAAAGGTACATGCCCAGGTTGCAGGTTTGATCCCCAGTAGGGGGCATGCAGGAGGCAGCCAATCCATGATTCTCTCTCATCATTGATGTTTGTTCCTATGTTTCTCTCCCTCTCCCTTCCTCTCTGAAATCAATTTTTAAAAATATAAAAAATAACAACACACAAACAACAAACATTGTGGGGGATGCGGGGCCCCCTTGTACACCTCTCACTGCCCCTAGCACAGTGGGCAGCAAACTCATTAGTCAACAGAGCCAAATATCAACGGTACAACGACTGAAATTTCTTTTGAGAGCCCACATTTATTTATATATATTTTTTAATTGATTTTTTACAGAGAGTAAGGGAGAGGGACAGAGAGTTAGAAACATTGATAAGAGAGAAACGCCTTCTGCACACCTCCTACTGGGGATGTGCCCGCAACCAAGGTAGTACATGCCCTTGATCGGAATCGAACCTGGGACCCTTCAGTCTGCAGGCCAATGCTCTAGCCACTGAGCCACACCGGTTTCAGTGAGAGCCAACTTTTTAAAACTTCAACTTCTTCTAACACCACTTTTTCAAAACAGACTCTGCCAGGCCGTGGTATTTTGTGGAAGAGCCACACTCCAGGGGCCAAAGAGCTGCATGTGGCTCGCGAGCCGCAGTTTGCCGACCACAACCCTAGCAGCCCTAAGGCTGTGTACGTTGGGGCATCCAGATACCCCTTGCCAGTACCACCTCAGTTGAGGTACTACCGGTTACGCCTCTGTCCAGGCCCTGCCTGTAAATCAGAAGGGATCCCCGTGTCACTGCGGCAGAGAGCACTTGGGCAGGGTTGGCACAGACGTGCCCACGGATGAGGCTGCAGCACACACACACGTGCCAGCCGTCTACCTGCCTGTGACCAGCCTGGAAGTCCCGCGGTGCAGCCCAGAGGGCATGGACGCTGAGCTGCAGGATGGAAGCCGAGTGGCTGGAGGGCAGAAGGAATCAGCTGTCTAAGGTTATTAGTGAGGAATGTGGGGCGTGGGGAGGCGGCATTCCTCTGGGCCTGTCGATGCTCCGCTAGTGATTATTCGAAAGACAAACAGAAGGCCAGTTTACGCACTGACGGTGGGGAATGAGGGAACCAGGAAGGCGCCCGTGAGAAGGAAATTCAACTGAAGACGGTCAGCTGCACCAAACAGCTGGAAGCATGAGGACAGCAGGTGAAGAAATGAGAGGGCGGTTCGAATCCGAGTCACGGCACACAAAAAAAAAAAAAAAAGAAAGAAAAGAAAGAAATGAGAGGGGCGGGAAGAGAATACTGGGGAGACCGGCTAGAATTGTAAGAAATATGAATCATGCTCTGTTAACTGTGATTGTTTTTTATATCTATCTATATTATTGATTTTTTACAGAGAGGAAGAGAGAGGGACCGAGAGCCAGATGAGAGAAACATCGACCAGCTGCTTCCTGCACACCCCGCACTGGGGATGTGCCTGCAACCAAGGTACATGCCCTTGACCGGAATCAAACCTGGGATCTTTCAGCCTGCAGGCTGACGCTCTATCCACTGAGCCAAACCAGATAGGACATTCCCCATATAATCTTTGTCTTTCTACCCAGTAGAAGCAGCTGGCTTCAGGTGAGGGTAGAGCAGATGTTTGTGGGTGGCCTGCTGCTCTCCCATTTCGAAGGCATTACTGGGATACAGGCTCACAGATGATGCAACCCTGCCTCTGCTTACTTGGCTCAGGTAGTGACAGGCTGGCCCTGTGGTCCAGCTACAGGAAGAACAAGCCACCTTCCCACCAGCCATTTCTTTTTCTTTCTTTTTTTTTTTTTTTTAATATATATATTTTTTATTGATTTTTTACAGAGAGGAAGAGAGAGGGATAGAGAGTTAGAAACATGGATGAGAGAGAATCATCGATCAGCTGCCTCTTGCACATCCCCTACTGGGGATGTGCCCGCAACCACATTATATGCCCTTGACCGGAATCGAACCCGGGACCCCCCAGTCCCCAAGCCGACGCTCTATCCATTGAGCCAAACCGGTCTCGGCCAGCCATTTCTTTTTCTTAAAAAAAAAAAAAAAAAAAAAATTTGCTTTATTGATTTTTTCCAGAGAAGAAGGGAGAGGGAGAGAGAGAAACATCGATGAGAGAGAAACATCGGATCAGCTGCCTCCTGCACACCCCCTACTGGGGATGTGCCTGCAATCAATGTGCATGCCCTTTCCCGGAATTGAACCTGGGACCTTTCAGTCCACAGGCCGAAGCTCTATCCACTGAACCAAACCGGTTTCGGCATTACCAGCCCATTTCTAACTCTTTGGCTCATATCTACATTTGGATTCCCCCAGGACAGTGGTCGGCAAACCACGGCTCGCGAGCCACAGGCGGCTCTTTGGCCCCTGGAGTATGGCTCTTCCACAAAACACCACGGCCTGGGCAAGTCTGTGTTGAAGAAGTGGCGTTAGACGTTCAAGGGTACAAAATGTGGCTCTCCAAAGAAATGTCAACCGTTGTGCGGTTGGTATTTGGCTCTGTGGACGAATGAGTTTGCCGACCACCCAGGACTTCTAACCACTCAGAAGCAGCCCCCTCTCATGACCATGGGATGAGGGTCGCCCTGGGCAGGGCACACCCACTGTTTCAGGAATGGGCTTGGCTCAGGGCCAGGCCCCAGGGAGAGATTGCCCTTAAGGTAAAGGTGACCAGACGTCCCGCTTTGGGCGGGACTGTCCCGCCAAAAGCGGGACGTCTGGTCACCTTACCTTTAGGATGACCTCGGACCTGGACCTGCTTGGATTTGGCTTCTCACTCAATGGCCCAGGTTAGATTCTGTGATCTAGCTTCCAGACAGAACCTCTTGGCTGCTGAGCTTGGAGGTGGGGGTGAGGGAGAGAGAGACAGGGGTATTATTTGGTCCAGGTAACAGAAACCCTGCGGAATCTGGCTGAGCCAGTGGGGACATTTATTGCCAGAAGCCCCAGGGGAGGGTTGGGCTTTCAGGTCTGTGGCTATGGCATCCCGCTGGGGACATAAAGGGTCCTTGAGGGATTGGGCCATTTCCCCCCCCACCTGCTTCCCCACAGTCTCACTGGCAGAAGGTGCTGTCAGACGTGGTGTGGACGTTTGCCAATCTGATAGGTGCGGTGCTGTATCGCCGTGCTATTTCCATTCTAATTGCTTCTATTGTGAGAGGAGTCGAGCATTTTCCCAGCTGCTGAAGGGCTACTAGTGTTGCCTTTTAGGAGAAACCGGTCTCTACTGGCGTGGCTCCTCTGGGTTTGCTGGTCTCGGGCACAGGTTCTGTCTGTCTGTCTGTCTGTCTGTCTGTCTGTCTGTCTGTCTTGCTGGCGCTGAAACCAAGGTGACAGCCGCTGGCCTGGGCTTTGAGAGGTGGGGGAATCAGGAGGGCTGCGTCCTATCTGTGGCTAATCTCATCCTAGTTCCCAGCTCCAGGCTCCCTTTCCTGCTTCTTCCATTGATAAGTAGAGCTGCCCTAGCCATCTGGCTCAGTGGTTGGAGCATCAGGTTATGGACAGAAGGGTCTTGGGTTGGATTCCAGTCAAGGGGCACATGCCTGGGTTGCAGGCTCGGTGCAGCCGATCAATGATTCTCTCTCATCATTGATGTTCCTATCTCTTTCTCTCTCTCTCTCTCTCCCTCTTCCTCTCTGAAATATATTTAAAAAACAAACAAACAAAAAACACCCCACCCCTTCTCAGGGTGTGTGCGGCGGGAGGGGGTGTCCTGCTACTTGCTGATAAAAAACAGTCCTAATTGACAGGATGGCTTTCTTTGGGGAAGGAGGAAACTTGTCCCGGGAGTCACCCCTTCATCTCCCTGCACTTCTCAGAATATTGGTCACCACTGGTTCACATGCCCTTTCCTGAACCAAGCGCCTTCAGGGGGACTAGGTTCCCCTTGGGACAATGGGGGTGACATCTGGGGTGTGGGGGTCAGCTTCCCCTGAGGCAGATGGGCACAAGGGAGAGCGGAAGGTCCAGCTGGCGTGGCTCATTGGTTGAGCATCGACCTATGAACCAGGAGGTCAAGGTTTGATTCCCAGTCAAGGGCGCACCGCCCGATTGTGGGGCTCAATCCCCAATGTGGGGCGTGCAGGAGGCAGCTGATCAATGATTCTCTCTCATCATTGATGTTTCTCTCTCTCCCTCTCCCTTCTTCTCTGAAAATATATTTAATATATATATTTAAATATATTTTATTGTTTTTTTACAGAGAGGAAGGGAGAGAGGGATAGAGAGTTAGCAACATCGATGAGAGCAAACATCGATCAGCTGCCTCTTGCACACCCCTTACTGGGGATGTGCCCGCAACCAAGGTACATGCCCTTGACCGGAATCGAACCCGGGACCCTTCAGTTCACAGGCCGACGCTCTATCCACTGAGCCAAACCGGTTTTGGCTAAAAATATATATTTTTAAAAAGACACCGTGTTTCGAAGATCACGAGGTGGGCCCGGAGCTGGGCTGCTGAGCCCACTTCGGTTCCCAGGCATCATCCCTTCCTTTTCCGGGGCCGCCCGCGTCCCCCCCCTCTTCTCTCGCTCAGCCCTCTGGCCCAGCATCCGGAAGTCTCTCTGCTTTCTTCTTTTTCCAAAGCAGGGGTGGCCTTTTCACCCTCTCCAACCTCCTTCCCTCTCATTTTCCATTTGTAATTTTGCAAAGGCCGCTGGCAGTGACTCAGCCTCCTCCTCAGCAGCCAGGATGTAATTAGTCTGGGCCAAGGGGCCTTCCTTCACAGAGCCCGGCGCTCACTGGCAAACCCTCCCACCCCCCCAGAGCTCGGTCCTTCCTGCCGATGCTCACTAGCCAGCCAGGTCTGGATAGCAAAGCCCCACTGCTCTCGGGTTCCCATCTTCTGTGGCCTCCGCCCGGGTGTCCCCCTCCCCACCTCTCGGCTCCTAGCAACAGGCCTGCTCTGTCTTTCATCATCTCCCTCTCTGAACCGAACAAAAAGCTCCTTTCAGTAGTCCTCTGTTCTATAGCAGTTAGGTCTGCTTCCCCCATTATAACAGGTAATATATGCTCATTAAAGAAACTGTGGGGAAATCCAGTTAGATAGGAAGATGGAATGAGGGAAAATATAACTCCCTGCCCCATGACCTAAACCCCCAGCTTAGTTAACATTGCAGTGCCTTCTGGGAGGTGTTACGACTTGCTCATCTTTGAGGGCTTTCTTCTACTAGGTATACCAATTAATAAGGCAGATTTTTTTCAATAGATGGAGTTACACATATGTTGATACCAGAGGCCCGATGCATGAAGGTTCATGTAAGAATGGGCCTTCCTTCCCCTGGCTGCTGGCACTGCCTTCCCTCTGCCCAGTCACCTTCCCACCTTCCCACGCTGCCCAGAGGCCCAGAGCGGCTGGAGTGGTTCAGAGCACCTGCATCCCCCATGCCCCATCCCCCAGCCACTCGAGCCTGTGCATGCAAATCAGCCCACCATCTTTGGTGGGTTGATTTGCATGCTCACTCCTGATTGGCTGGTGGGCATGGCGAAGGTACTCAATTAGCATGTTACACTTTTATTAGTATAGATATATGGGATTTGATATGCATGCTATTTTGTATTGACAGCAAGCTTCAAAACTTCATTTGTCAAATTTGCTGAAGGTGTTCACACCATAGATATTTTTATGCTTAAAAATGTTGAATTTCGTGGCAAAAAAAAAGAGTATTTGAGGGAAGGTTTAATTCATTGCTTTATTTTGAAGAAAAGTTATCCTATACTTCAGCAGCTTATGGTGGACATGCTCACGATACTTGTGAATGATGGTTTAAAAGTGATTATTTCAATGTGAAAGACAAAGAATGTTCAGGTCAACTGAAAGTTTTGAAGACCAGTAATTACAAGCATTATTGGATGAAGATGTGTCTCAAACTCAAAAACAACTTGCAGAAAGACTAAACGTTGCTCAGCAAACAATTTCCAATCATTCACTGCAATAGGAAAGATTTTAAAGGAAGGAAAATGGGTGCCCCATCAACTGAATGAAAGACAAATGGAAAACCGGAAAGTCATCAGTAAAACGTTGCTTCAATGGCATGAAAGAAAGTATTTTTTGCATGGAATTGAGACTGGCGATGACAAGTGGATTTATTTTGAGAATGCCAGACGCACAAAATCATGGATTAATCCAGGGCAACCATCAACATTGACTACAAGGCCAAATCGCTTCTGAAAGAAGACAATGCTCTGCGTTTGGTGGGATCAGGGAGGTGTGGTGAATTATGAGCTTCTAAAACCAGGTGAAATGGATAATACTGATCGCTACCAACAACAAATAATCCATTTAAACCACGCTTTGGTCGTAAAACGACCAGAATGTGCCAGAAGACACGGCAAAGTAATTTTGCTTCATGATGACACACCATCACACACTTCAAAACCAGTTAAAGACACGTTAAAAGATCTTGCCTGGGAAGTATTAACCCACTCGCTGTATTCACCAGACCTTGCTCCTTCAGATTACCACTTGTTCCGATCAATGGCACACGCACTTTCTGAGCAGCACTTCAAAACATAAGAAGTGGAAAATGGGGTCTCTGAATGGTTTGAACAAGAAAAGTTCTATTGGGACGGTACCCACAAATTACCTGAAAGATGGAGCCAATGTGTAGCTAGTGATGGATATTACTTTGAATAAAGCACTTTTGATGCGTCTCTTAAAATTATTGTGTGTGTGTGTGTGTGTGTGTGTTTTATTACAAAACCCACCATTATTAACCAGAACACCTGGTAAGAATTTCCTTCTAGCCCTACCTAGTTTTCCTCAGTGGATAAAGTGTTGGCCTGTGGACTGAAGGGTCCTGAGTTCGATTCTGATCAAGGGTACATGCCCGGATTGCAGGCTTGATCTCCAGTGGGGGGTGGGCAGGAGGCAGCCAATCCATGATTCTCTCTCAACACTGATGTTTCTATCTCTCTCTCCCTCCCCCTTCCTTTCTGAAATCAATAAAAAAAATATATACATATACATATTTTAAACATATTTTATTGATTTTTTACAGAGAGGAAGGGAGAGAGATAGAGAGCCAGAAACATCAATGAGAGAGTCATCGATCAGCTGCCTCCTGCAGGCCCCCCACTGGGGACGTGCCCACAACCAAGGTCCATGCCCTTGGACCTTGGAATCGAACCTGGACCCTCTAGTCCACAGGCCAACGCTCTATCCACTGAGCCAAACTGGTTTCGGCAATAAAAAAATATTTTAAAAAATTTCCTTCTAAATCTGAGCTCTCACTGCTAACCTTTGTAGACCCTTTGATAAAACAATCAATGCAATCTCTGCAGAGCCACTAACCTTAGTGCCTTCATTTCTGAAGTTTCCAAATTTTCTGTGGTGGACCTATGTTGCTTTCGGTAATCACAAAAATGTAACCTCTGTGTTGTGGGCTGAATTGAGTCCCCCAAATTCCCATGTGGAAATCCTAACCCCCAGTACCACAGAATATGACTGTACGTGGAGGGAAATAGGGTCTTTAGACAGTTTGGGAGGCCTGATTCTGGATCCACACTTACCTGAGCTTGGCGGTTCAGATCCCAGCTCAGCTGTTTTCTTCCCGTGTTTAACATGTCTCATCTGTAAAATGAGGGTCACAAAAGCATGGGGATGGGGACTCAATGAATGAATGTAGCCAAAGCGGTACATTTGAATGAATGTATCTAAATTACTCTGTCCAGTAGCCATCAGCTGCACACACCTGCTAAACATCTAAATGCTCATTTTTAAAAAATATATTTTATTGATTTTGTACAGAGAGGAAGGGAGAGAGATAGAGAGTTAGAAACATCAATGAGAGAGAATCATCAATCAGCTGCCTCTTGCACACCCCCTACTGGGGATGTGCCTGCAACCAAGGTACATGCCCTTGACCGGAATCGAACCCGGGACCCTTCAGTCCCTAAGCTGACGCTCTATCCGTTGAGCCAAACTGGTCTTGGCTGAAATGCTCATTTTTAAAAATAATTTTTATTGTTACCACTGAGCCACACCAGTTGGGCCTATTTCATTAAAAAAAAAAAAAAAAATTTAGCCCTAGCCGGTTTGGCTCAGTGGATAGAGCATTGGCCTGTGGACTGAAGGGTCCCGGGTTCAATTCCTGGTCAGGACACATGCCCGGGTTGCGGCTTGATCCCCAGTAGGGGGTAATGCAGGAGGCAGCTGATCAATGATTCTTTCTCTCCCTCTCTCTTCCTCTCTGAAATCAATAAAATTTAAAAATAACTAAATAATTTTTATTTTTTAGTTACAGTTGATGCACATTATTATATTAGTTTCAGGTGGTCAACCATGTGCTTACACATTGATATAACTTATGATCACCCCAATACGTCTAGTACCTCCCTGACACCATATATAGCTATTACAATATTGCTGACTATATTCCCTATGCAGTCCGTTTCATCCCCTTGGCTATCCTTGTTTCCCTTTTAAAAATAAAATAGCCCTGTGGGTGTGGCTCAGTGGATAGAGCCTTCGGATTAAAGGGTCCTGGGTTTGATTCCGGTCAAGGGCATGTACCTTGGTTGCAAGCTTGATTCCAGGCCCCCGTTGTGGCGCATGCAGGAGACAACCAATTGTCTCTCTCACATTGATATTTTTCCCTCTTGATTTCTTCTTCTCCTTTCTTTTTTAAAAAAAAATTATTTTATTTTATTTTTTATTGCTTTCAGAGAGAAAGAGGGTGGGGGGAGAGAGAGAGAGAGAAACAGAAACATCAATGATGAGAGAGAATCGTTGATTGGCTGCCTCCTGCACGCCCCACAGTAGGGATCGAGACCACAACCCAAGCATGACCCTTGACCTGAAATGGAATCGTGACCTGGTTCATAAGTCGATGCTCAACCACTGAGCCACACCGGTTTGGGCTCCCACTCTTTTCCAGTCTCTAAACATTCAATGGGAACACACCTTGGGTGAGGAGTAAAATAACACGTAGCTAGTAGAATGCGTGCAGTGGCCCCGTGGCCTGCACCGTATCACTGTGGGCCTATCAGACAGTCTGGCTTGAAATGACGCCTGGCACAGAGCGATCACCCTGGTGGCTACTGTCCCTGTCAGTGCCTGGCGCATGATGAGCGCTTTCCAAGCGGCAGTTTTTGTTCTGAAGTCTCTCACCGGGCCCTCTGCCCCGGCTCTGGAGATCTGTGCCTGGAACACGTTATCTCATTCCCTGCCCAGCTTGTCCTATCCACCCACCATCAAGGGTTTTGGTCTTCCTTCTGATCTTTTTTTTTTTTTTTTTTTAATATATATTTTATTGATTTTTTTTACAGAGAGGAAGAGAGAGGGATAGAGAGTTAGAAATGATGAGAGAGGAACATCAATCAGTTGCCTCCTGCACACCTCCTACTGGGGATGTGCCCGCAACCAAGGTACATGCCCTTGACCGGAATCGAACCTGGGACCTCTCAGTCCGCAGGCCGACGCTCTATCCACTGAGCCAAATCGGTTAGGGTTCATCTTTCATTTTCATCCCTCTTCTCCCTGACCCCGGACCTCTCCAGGAGCATCTACACACACACACACACACACACACACACACACACACACACACACACACAACACTCTTGGCCATCGTCGGTCTGTTTCCTCCCCAGACCCCGCACATCCCAGCGAGGCCTGGTCTGTGATACTCAGACAGATGGAGCGTTGGCAGGCTGCCAAGGGGCTGCTCAACGAGGACTCCCCTCCTCCCCGCCCCAACAGATCCACTCCTGGGGCTCCCAGGCCCGCCCGCAGCCTGGCAGCTGGTGGAGCGGAGTGCGGGGGCTCCAGGCTCCGCTGAGGACTTGGACGGCTGGCTGGCCTCTTGGGAGAGCAACGCGCACACCAGATGGCAATCCTGGGCACAGCCCGCAGGGTGAGAACAGTTTCGACGAAAAGGAAAATATCTCCATCAGCCACTTTGGTGGAGGCAGCGGAGGTGCCAGCGACATCGCTGAAGGGAGGTGGTTAACCGCGAGGAAATAGACACTGTTGTAACAGGGTTTGTTAGCAGGGACTTGGAGAAAGGGACCCTCTAAAAAGAGAGAATACAAGGGAGACGTGGAAAGGAATGGAGGAGGGTGAGTGGGACAAAACGGCAGGAGTCACAGCCTGGGAGAAATTCCAACGAGGAATCCCCAGTGGCAGGGACACCTACATTTTATTTTATTAATTTAATTTAATTTATTTTTATAGCATTGATCTGTTTCTGTTTCTTTTTCTTTTTCTACTGATTTTTTACAGAGAAGAAGAGAGAGGAATAGAGAGTTAGAAACATCAATGAGAGAGAATCATCGACCAAGCTGCCTCTTACACACCCCCTACTGGGGATGTGCCCGCAACCAAGGTATAATACATGCCCTTGACTGGAACCGAACCTGGGACCTTTCAGTCTGCAGGCCGACGCTCTGTCCACTGAGCCAATCCGGTTTTGGCGACACCTACACTTTACTGTGTGCTATGTATATACTAGAAGCCCCATGCAGGAAATTCGTGCAAGAGTAGGCCTTCGCAGCTCTGGCTGCCTCGTAGCCACACACACACACACACACACACACACACACACACACACACGCACCCCGCCCACTGGTCATTCTGGAAAATCGTTCATCCTCTGGTCTAATTAGCATACTAGCTCTTTATTATATAGGATGGTGTCAGATGGGTACTAGGTTTATTGGGGTGATCACTTTGGAAGTTATATCAATGTTTAATCATGTGGTTGTCCATCTGAAATTAATATAATAGTGTACATCAATTGCAATTAAAAAAAAAAATATATATATATACACACACACACTAGTGGCCCAGTGCACGAAATTGGTGCAAGGGGGGTGTGTGTCCCTCAGCCTGGCCTGCACCCCTCCAATCTGGGACTCCACGGGGGATGACCTACTGGCACAGGGATCGGGCCTACACTGACAGTCAGACATCCCTCTCGCAAGCAGGACTGCTGGCTCCTAATTGCTCACCTGCTTGCCTGCCTGTCTGCCTGATCGCCCCTAACCACTCTGCCTGCTGGCCTGATTGCCCCCAACTGCCCCCCCACGTTCTATCCACTGAGCCACACCGGCCGGGCTCCATAGGACTTTTTAAAGACCAGGACCAATAGTATTCCATTCTAAACTGTTTCCCCCAAGCTGTTTCTTCTGCAAGGATAAGTCCTGGCTAAGAGACTGACTTTCAGTTCAGGCGTATGGCAGAGAGAAGAGACCGGACCAGGCAGTGAGAGGCAGGGGCTAGGAGGTCAGCAGCACAGCCCTCGGCGGGGGGACTAGGTAACAAGCCTCTTTTTTATTTTATTTTATTTTTTAAATATGTTTATTGATTTCAAAGAGGAAGGGAGAGGGAGAGAGAGAGAAGGAGAAACATCAATGATGAGAGGGAATCATTGATCAGTTGCCTCCTGCACTACTGGGGATTGAGCCCGCAATCCCCAGGCATGTGCCTGACCCGGAACTGAACCATGACCTCTTGGTTCACAGGTCGACGCTCAACCACTGAGCCACACCAGCCAGGCAACAAGCCCTCTTGGACCTTGGAAACAGTGAGGAGGATGCTGGGGGTCCCACGGCCTGTGAGATGGGAGTGGGAGAGGATTCTATTTAGATCTCAGAGGCCAGGGCCTCCCCAGCTGTCACACAGGTCATTGACAAGGCACTTGGTCATGGGCCCACAAAGTTGGGGACTGGGCCATGGGGGAGAGGCCCGGCAGGTGTGGCACATGGAGAGGGGCAGTGGGGCAGCCCCGCCTGGTGACTAGCTGTGGTGAGTCAAGGACACGTCCTCGGCCAGGCGCCCTGCCCTACGCCCCTCCCTGGGTAGACACTGCCACCTTCTGGCTCTTTGCTGACTGACTGCTCTATCCCATTTTTTTATTTTTTATTTAAAAAATATTTTTAAAATTGATTTCAGAGAGGAAGTGAGAGAGAGAGAGAGATACAAACATCAATGATGAGAGAGAACCACTGATCAGCTGCCTCCTGCATGCCCCCAATCAGCGATGTGCCCTCTGGGTTCATAGATCGATGCTCAACCACTAAGCTATGCTGGCCAGGTTTAATTGATTTTTTTAAAATATATATATATATATATATTATTGATTTTTTACAGAGAGGAAGGGAAAGGAATAGAGAATTAGAAACATCGATGAGAAAGAAACATAGACCAGCTGCCTCTTGCACACCCCTACTAGGGATGTGCCAGCAATCAAGGTACATGTCCCTGACCAGAATCGAACCTGGGACCCTTCGGTCCACAGGCTGACGTTTTATCCACTGAGCCAAACCGGTTTCGGCTAATTGACTTTTTTTAGAGAGAGAGAGGAAGAGGAGAGAGAGAAAGAGAGAGAGAGAGAAACATTGACTTGTTGTTCCACTTATTTATGCATTCATTGGTTGATTCTTGGAGATCAAACTCGAAACCTTGGCATATTGGGACGACACTCTAACCCAGTAGTTGGCAAACTCATTAGTCCACAGAGCCAAATATCAACAGCACAACGGTTGAAATTTCTTTTGAGAGCCGAAAACCGACTTCTGCGCATGGGCCACGAAGTTTCAATCGCACTGTACATGCAGGCCCGCACGTGGTATTTTGTGGAAGAGCCACACTCAAGGGGCCAAAGAGCTGCATGTGGCTCGAGAGCCACAGTTTGCGGACCACTACTCTAGCCAACTAAGCCACCTGGCCTCCTTGCCATGTCTCATCTTTTTTTTTTGTTTGTTAAATATATTTTATTGATTTTTGTACAGAGAGGAAGGGAGAGAGATACAGAGTTAGAAACATCAATGAGAGAGAGTCATTGATCAGCTGCCTCTTGCACACCCCCTACCGGGAATGTGCCCGCAACCAAGGTACATGCCCTTGACTGGAATCGAACCCGGGACCCTTCAGTCCCCAAGCCGACGCTCTACCCATTGAGCCAAACCGGTTTCGGCTCATGTCTCATCTTAAGAAGAGCTTTCTCCTGACCAGGAACGTTCTCCTTTACCCGCTAATACTCCTGCCATCCTGGGGCCCCACCAAGACTCCTTCCATAATCTGGCTGATCCCAACCCTTTCAATGTTTTGGTCCCCACCCACTGACGGTTTAACACCAGTGTCACCCTAATCCCTCTCCCAAGATAGCTTTGTCTGCCTTCCTCTCCAGCTGGCTGGGGGCAGGGCCGCACTCACTGTGGACAGCGAGGATGGCACGCAGGCCACAGGGCTGCTTCCAGTCCTTGTCCATTGTTTCTTTCTTTGATGATTGGTTGGCTTTTTTCCCCTTTTTTCTGCTCCTCCCAACTATTGTTCCCTTTTAAGCAAGCTTGCTCGGTCCCTGGAACTAGTGGGCCTGGACTTCTAAAATATCACAGTGATTTTCTCCATATATATATATATATATATATATATATATATAATCGATTTTTCTACAGAGAGGAAGGGAGAGGAATAGGAAGATAGGAACAACGATGAGAGAGAAACATCGACCAGCTGCCTCCTGCACACCCACCACTGGGAATGTGCCCGCAACCAAGGTACATGCCCTGGACCGGAATTGAACCTGGGACCTTTCAGTCCGCAGGCCGACGCTCTATCCACTGAGCCACACCGGTTTTGGCCCCCAGAGCACTTTGAGAACAAAAGGGCTCCTGTCTACCCATGCTGCTGGGGTTTGTGGGTATGGGCTGCTGTGGAGGTCCTGGGTCATTGTCAGGGGCCCTTAGCAACACCAGGAGTCCAGAGGTGAGCACCCCTTTCTGCTATCTAAGATCCTCCAGCCGGCAGGATCTTACGGCAGCCTCTGTGGTGCTGACCCAAGCAGAAAGCAGGGGGCACGGGGTCGGCGTGGGGGTGGACAAGGAAGCAGGGACTGCATTGCTAGGGTGCCCAGTGACTGGGTCTGCCTGTGGAGAGAGGGGAAAGTGGTTGAGAGGACCTTCAAGCCAGGGAGGGGTGGCCTGCGGAGGACAAGCAGCAGGCGTGGATGGACTGCACCCAGGAGTCCAGCCTCTCCCCCAGGCTCCCCAGATGAACCCACAGGACAAAGTGCCCCCCTGGACAAGGCCAGGACAGCATCTTTAGAGCCCAAGGGGGTGTGCAGGAGGCAGCTGATCGATGATTCTCTCTCATCGATGTTTCTAACTCTCTATCCCCTTCTCTCCTCTCTGTAAAAAATCAATAAAATATATTTAAAAAAAAAAAAAAGCCTGCGATGGTTTCCCCCCATACCAGAATAATGGCGTCCTTGCCCAGCCTCCAAGACCCATGGAAACCAGCCCTGCCTGCTCCTCTGGGCCCAGCACGTCTCCCTCTGCCCTGGCTCACCACACTCCAGGCACATGGATCTTCACCAACGTCTGGCCTCAAGCCCGTTTCTGCCACAGACCCTTTGCACATGCTGCTCCTTCTGCTCCGAAAGTTCTTCCCCCAGATGTCCCTTCCGCCAGCTCCTTGTCATTCGGTCGGCAGCCCAGAAGCCAACCTCCCCGGGCAGTTCCGATCTGAAGTAGCTTCCCCTGTCCCGGATGCTCTATCCACCTTCGTGCCATTTTATTTTCTTCTCTGCACAGATCCCTTGCTGAGGCTTCAGGGCCCGTCCCTGGCGTGGGCCCCTGCCGAGGCTCAGTACCTAATTCTGTGTTCTTTTCTTTCAATGGAACCCCTCTCCAAAACCGGTGTTGCTCAGTGGATAAAGCGTCAGCTTGCGGACTGAAAGGTCCCGGGTTTGATTCCGGTCAAGGGCACGTATCTTGGTTGCGGGCACATCCCCAATAGGGGTGTGCAAGAGGCAGCTGATGGATGTCTCTCTCTCATCGATGTTTCTAACTCTCTACCTCTCTCTCTTCCTCTCTGCAAAAAAAAATCAATAAAATATATTTTTAAAAAATAAAATAAATGGAACCCCCTACCTGGCCAACCCAACTGCGTGAGCTTCAGGCCCCACAGAATCTAAATCCATTTGTACCCAGAGCACAGGACTGGGCTGCAGCTGGTACGGCCTGTGCCTGCCGCTGGCAGGAAGTCTCAGCATTCCTCCCACCAGGCTGTTTTGACAGGCCCCTGGCCTCCCCGTCTCTTTGGGTCTAGGCGCCAAGAGGCAGCCTTGGCCAGAAATCTCAGTAACTGCTCCGCATGCTGTGTCCTGAATTCAACACGGGGGGAGGAGGGGAGTACAGACCCTGGGAGCCGCTGTTTGTCCTTCTCCCTGCCGCATGCCCTATGCCTTGATTTCCCCAAACAGACATAAACATTCTCAGTCTCAGCTGTGGCACCTAAAACTACTCATTGAAGGACCTGGCCAGGTAGCTCAGTGGTTAGAATGTCCTCCCATTACACCAAAATTTTGGGTTTGAGCCCTGGTAAGGGCACATACAAGAATCCACCAGTGAGTCCTAACCGGTGTGACTCAGTTGATTAGAGCATTAACCTATACACCAAAGGTCAGGGGTTCGATCCCCGGTAAGGGCACATACCTGGGTTTCAGGTTCAAACCCCAGTAGGGGCACAAACAAGAGACAATCAATCAAGGTCTCCCCTCCTCTGTCTCTCTACCTCCCCACCCTTCTTCTTCCTCTGAAACCAATTAAAAAAACACACACACATATATCCTTGGGTGAGGATTATTTAAAAAAAAAAAAAAGGAATCAACCAGTAAATGCATGAATAAGTATTATAGAACAACAAATTAATGTGTTTTTTTTTCTCTCTCTCTTTCTATCTCTCTAAAATCAATAAATAAACATTAGCCCGGCCACCATGGCTCAGTGGTTGAGCGTCGACCTATGAACCAGGAGGTCACGGTTCGATTCCTGGTCAGGACACATGCCCGGGTTGCAGGCTTGATCCCCAGTAGGGGGCCTGCAGGAGGTAGCCGATCCATAATTCTCTCTCATCGCTGATGTTTCTCTCTCTCTCTCTCTCTCCCTTCCTCTCTGAAATCAATAAAAATATATATTAAAATAAATAATTTTAATAAAAAGAAACTGAAAATCCAAGGTTTCTGTAGGCTCTTTCATCTCTTCCCTTTCCCGGCTTTTCTGCAAAGCTCGTCCTTGTGCCTAGCACCTGCCTTAGGCCTGACCGGCTTGGGCCAGCATTGCGCGCACCAAGAGTTAACTCTCGCACTGCCTTACCCCTGGCAGGCCTGGCCAAGGGGCCACCGAACCCTTTCTGGGCGGCTCCTGTGCCACCACTACCAGAGGTCAGAGCGAAAACCTGCTTGCCTCCTCGTGAGACTCGGGTCTAAAGGATGGAAGCGCTAAATCAGGTCCCAAGGCAGAGGGCCAACGCTTGCAACCAATTCCTACAACCGGGCCGAGTCCAGGGAGGCCAATGCCAAGGTTGTGTTTTCTGTTTGACCAAGTTAGGGGAGGTCTTAGGGAGACCGCGGCACCTTGTGGTGCAGCCCGTGACACAGCGGAAAAAACGCTGACCTGGCTCCGGGAGTCCGAGACCGGGGGCTGGCCGACGCCGTGTCTGGTGAGAGCCCTTCCCCGGGTTCCGGGCGGCTGGCATCTCCGTGGAACCTTCCAGGCTGGGAAGAAATCGAGTCACCTCCACGTCGTAGCTTTTACTGGGGGGCCGTGGAGATCTGTCCTTTCAAACTGGAGCGAGTGTCCCCTCCTGGTGGCAAAAGCAATAAAGAAAGGAGAGGATGAGTGAGCTTAATGGCTAAAGGTATAACGATGTCCAAACCGGTGTGGCTCAGTGGATAGAGCATCGGCCTGTGGACTGAAAGGCCCCGGGTTTGGTTCCGGTCAGGGGCATGTGCCTTGGTTGGGGAACATCCCCAGTGGGGGGTGTGCAGGAGGCAGCTGATCGATGTTTCTCTCTCATCCATGTTTCTGGCTCTCTATCCCTCTCCCTTCCTCTCTGTAAAAAGTCAATAAAATATATCTTTTTTTCATGTATGGGAGTGGGGGGGTGGGCAATGGTAAGATATGTACACAGATAATAATTTAATAAAAAATATATATATTTTGTCCTGCTCTCCCAAACTGGGTGATCAATGTTTCTCTCTCACCGATGTTTCTAATTCTCTACCCTTCTCCCTTCCTCTCTGTAAAAAAAAAAAAATCAATAAAATATATATATATTTTTTAAAAAAGAATCAAGCAATGCATAACTAAGTAGAATAATAAATCAATGTCTAGCCGAAAGCCGGTGTGGCTCAGTGGTAGAGCGTCGGTCTGCGGACTGAAGGGTCCCAGGTTCGATTCCGGTCAAGGGCATGTCTATTGGCTGCGGGCACATCCCCGGTGGAGGGTGTGCAGAAGGCAGCTGGTTGATGTCTCTCTCTCTCTCTCATCGATGTTTCTAGCTCTCTATCCCTCTCCCTTCCTCTCTGTAAAAAATCAATAAAATATATTTTTAAACATAATAAATAAATAAATAAATAAATAATAAATGTCTATCTCTCTCAAAAAAAATAAATAAATAAAAAGAATAGAGCCGAAGCCGGTTTGGCTCAGTGGTAGAGCGTCGGTCTGCGGACTGAAGGGTCCCGGGTTCGATTCCGGTCAAGGGCATGTACCTTGGTTGCGGGCACATCCCCAGTGGGGGGTGTGCAGGAGGCAGCTGGTCGATGTTTCTCTCTCATAGATGTTTCTAGTTCTCTATCTCCCTTCCTCTCTGTGAAAAATCAATAAAATATATTTTAAAAAAAGAATTAAAAAAAAAAAAAAGAATAGTATATCCTTCATAGGGCTGTTATGACACTGCAGTGGGTTAGTCCTAGAGAAAGTGCCCCGTGCATGTCACCCTCACCATCACGGCTGTCTGTTGTTTGCATGGGTAGAGCAGCAACGGGGAGAAGTACGGAAGAGCGGTCATTGGGATCCCGGTCTGAAACCTGGGAGGGCAGAGGACCATGGGGCCCCTCCTCCCCCGAGACCACAGATGTCCTGGGGCTGAGGGCCCGGGAGCAGGCCGCCCATCCCCGGCGGCGGCCGCTCTCCTCTGGCCACACGGATGCCCTTGGGACCACCTGACGTGGCCCGGCGCTGGCTGCGCTGGCTCCGCGGGTGCCCGTCTGGGCATTCCTGACATAGTCCGCCCCGGAGCGGGGGCCGGTGCCGGCGGCTCAGCATGAAAACAGCTCCGAGCCAGGGAGGGGAAAGGTCACCTGTGGAGCTGTGTCCAGGGGGAGGGGACACAGTTCCCAGGGGAACAAGCGCTGGTCCTTACGAAGGACGCGGAGCCCGTCCTGAGCACCTGTCCAGGGCTGGGCCCTCCACCAAACATGAAGGCCGTTTGGGCGTCGGGATGGGATCGGGGAGAGGACCCCGTAGGCTAATTTAGCGGCTTGTCCAGGCTCATGGAGCCCATTGTTGTTACACGGTCAGGAATTTTGCAAGTCAGCTGTTAGACACAGCCATTTTTTTTTTAAATGAAACTTAAAAAAAGTTTTTATTTTATTTATTTTATTTTTTATTTTTAAAAATATATTTATTGATATTTTACAGAGAGGAAGAGAGAGGGATAGAGAATTAGAAACATCGATGACACAGAATCATCGATCAGCTGCCTCTTGCACACCCCCCACCAGGGCTGTGCCCGCAACCAAGGCACATGCCCTTGACCAGAATCGAACCCGGGACCTTTCAGTCCGCAGGCTGACGCTCTATCTGGTTTTGGCAGACACAGCCATTATTATAATTTAAAAAAAAACACACAAAAAAATTATATACACTTACAATTAAATACATTTTAGTAAAAGGTTCAAAAGTCATCATTTCCAGGTTAAAAAAAAAAAAAGGTATTGAAATTAAGCAGAGAAAAACAAACAAGCAAACTCATAGGTGATTGCCAGAGGAGAATGGGGGGGGGGGGCGGTGAATGTGTGTGGGTGTGTGTGTGTGTTATAGTTCAGTAAAAGGTTAGAAAAAAAATAGTGAAGGTAAAACGGAGCAATCTGAGATGGAGAAACCTGACCCCCAGTCCTTTGTTGGAAGGCCCTCTAGGCGATGCCCTGAAGCTATTGGGAAAAGGCACCCAGGAGGCGGGAGGGGAATGCGAGGCATGATGCTGACTAAGAGGGCAGCGAACATCTTGATAAATCTACTTGATAAACAAATGAAGGGCCTCAGGAAACCCAGGGGAACTAAATCACTGTGGAATGGAAAGATGAAAGCTCAGAGAGAAGAAATCGGAGAGAAGTCATCTAAGTTACACACACACACACACACACACACACACACACACACTAGAGGTCCAGTGCACAAAATTTATGCACTGGTAGGGTCCCTACTGCCGGCTGCCAGTGGGTATTCCTTCCCTTCCCCAGGCCGGCCCCGCCCCCTGGTCAAACTCCCAGACAAGGGGATAATTTGCATACTACACTGTTATTATATAGATTTTAATAGATATATATTATATCTATTTAAATATATTTTATTGATTTTTTTAAAGAGAGGAAGGGAGAGGGATAGAGAGTTAGAAACATCAATCAGCCGAAACTGGTCTGGCTCAATGGATAGAGTGTCGGCTTGGAGACTAAAGGTCCTGGGTTCGATTCCGGTCAAAGGCATGTACCTTGGTTGCGGGCATATCCCCAGAAAGGGGTGTGCAGGAGGCAGCTAATCGATGACTCTCTCTCATCGATGTTTCTAGCTCTCTATCTCTCTCCCTTCCTCTCTGTACAAAATCAATAAAATATATTTAAAAAGAAAAAAGAAAGAAACATCAATCAGCTGCTTCTTGTCCGCCCCCCAATGGGGATATGCCTCAACCAAGGTACATGCCCCTGACTGGAATCGAACCTGGGACCCTTGAGTCCACAGGCCGATGCTCCATCCACTGAGCCACACTGGTTTCGGCTTAAAATATATTTTTATTGATTTTAGATTCCTCTCCGGCCTGGGCCCTGGTCAGGGCGCATGCAGGAGGCAACCCATCAATATGTTTCTCTCACATCCAAGTTTCTCTGTCTTTCACTCTCTCTCTCTCTCCTACTTTCTCTAAAAGCAACGGAAAAATGTCCTCGGGAGAAGATTCACAAAAGGAGTGTGTCAGCTACCGGGAGCACAGCTGTGTTCTCTCTCTGTGCCAAGCATCTCACGCACCGCCCTCGTGGAAATAGCTGGCTGCCTGTGTGTGCGCCACACTGATTCTCCCACAGACAGCCATGAGGCTGTCACCTTGTTCGTTCTCCTGGGTGGAGCAGTGATGCATTCTTTTCTTTTCTTTTTCTTATTTAAAAAAAAATATATTTTATTGATTTTTCACAGAGAGGAAGGGAGAGGGATAGAGAGCTAGAAACATCGATGAGAGAGAAACATCGATCAGCTGCCTCCTGCACACCCCCGACTGGGGATGTGCCCGCAACCAAGGTATATGCCCTTTTTTTTAATTTTTATTTTTTATTGATTTTTACAGAGAGGAAGGGAGAGAGATAGAGAGCTAGAAACAGCGATGAGAGAGAAGCATCAATCAGCTGCCTCCTGTACACCCCCCACTGGGGATGTGCCAGCAACCAATGTGCATGCCCTTGACCAGAATTGAACCTGGGACACTTCAGTCTGCAGTCTGACGCTCTATCCACTGAGCCACACCGGTTTCGGCCAGTGATGCATTCTTGCAGGAAGTTACCACGTCTCCTCCCCCTACAGAGATCCGGACCCACTATGCCTCTTTATCTCTTACATCAAAGCAGCCACTGGGTAAGCGCACCTCGCAAAACATCTTAACCTTATCTTTATAGCTGGGCAGTTCATCTTTGCCCAAGGTTATGAGGTCCATTCAGGAGCGGTTTCTCTTTCTGGAACTTTTCTAATTCTGGATCATTCTCATGTTTGTCAGTTTCCAGGAAAGGACTCTGAGCCTGAGCAGCTGCTCCAGGTGCAGCGGGCAGTCAGCTCTGGGCCACGAGGCCACCTCAGGACGTCCTGGGACTTGTCCATGTACCAGGCCTGCACCAAGGCCCAGGCCAGGGGTGCATCTGGGCAACGTGGGCACTGCAAGCTCAGGGGCACCTGATCTGCATGAGTGTGGGCACCAGAATGCCATTCCCTGACCTCAGTTTCCTGGTTGCTGAAACGTAGGTGTGGCCATATCCAGGCTATTACTATTTTTTAAAATATATTTTATTGATTTTTTTACAGGGAGGAAGGGAGAGGGATAGAGAGTAAGAAACAACCATGAGAGAGAAACATCAATCAGCTGCCTCCTGCACACCTCCTACTGGGGATGTGCCCGCAACCAAGGTACATGCCCTTGACCAGAATCAAACTTGGGACCCTTCAGTCCGCAGGCTGATGCTCTGTCCACTGAGCCAAACTGGTCAGGGCTTGAAGGAATAATTTTAACACCACCACCACGTGTCTCGATGTGTGCCAGGTACCATTCTAAGCATTTTATCAGCACGAATCTATTCAAGCCTAATAATTAGTAGGAGTAGGTGTTACTACATCCATTTGCAGATGAAGAATTTGAGGCTCAGAGAAGCTACGTGATTTGCTCGGGCAATGAGACAATCATAACAAATGACTTCAGCATCACGGAGCAACCTTCAAGCTCCAGAAAGATGATGTTACCTTTCAATCATTTTCCTCTTGCTCCAACTTTGAATTTCTGGTTTCATTAGGAATTTTTAGGATTAACTTAAGCAACCTGTGAGAAAATTTCATAAAATTAAGTCATAGCCCTAACTGGTTTGGCTCAGTGGATAGAGCATCGGCCTGCAGACTGAAAGGTCCCAGGTTCGATTCCGGTCAAGGGCATGTACCTTGGTTGAGGGCACATCCCCAGTGGGAGGTGTGCAGGAGGCAGCTGATCAATGTTTCTCTCTCATCCCTCTCCCTTCCTCTCTGTAAAAAATCAATGAAATATATATTTTAAAAAATAAATCATATTTTATAACCTTCCAAATTTGTTTCTGGAGCCTGCCTGTCATGGTCCTTAAATTTATTTTACAAAGTTAAAATCAGAGTTGTTTTTTTGCCTCTTTCATTAGGAGGAAGTCTGGGGGAGGGGTTGTCAACCTTGTGTGATGACTCAGGTGTAAATCAATGCTTCTGCCCCCCACCTTCCCCCCTACACACACTTGCAGGTTGCAGAAACTGAGCTTGGTCACCCAGGATGAGTCAGATCTGGCTACAGGGAGTGGAAAAGAGTCCACTGGATGAAGGAAAGGAAAGGACAGTGTAAAGGCTCAGAGGCAGGGAGGATATTCAGGGCAATGGCTGAAGTTTGCGTTCTTGGGGGTTGGAGATGTAAATGAGAAGGATGGTGAGGGAGGCGAGAGCCAAGAAATGGTATAAGCTCATTCAGATTTTATTGTATCAGGCCTCCGAGAGCTCCTGCAAATATTTGACCGTGAAGTAACTGCTCGGACCTGCAGGCAGAGCACAGATGGGGAGGCGGGAGGCGGCACCGACTGCTGGCGGAGACATCGCTTTAGAGATGACCATAAATAGCTCTGCTTTCGGCACCTCCCCCCCAGCCCTCCCCTTCCCCTGCGTTCTGATTTCTAATAATGGCACCGCCATTCTTTCTGCTCCGGGGATGCACATCTGAGTCACTCTGACTCCTCCACCGGCTGCAGGTCTAGGGGTTCCCCGTTCTGTCTCTGTGCCATCTCCGGAGTCTTGTCCTTCCCTGGGTGCTTCCAGGATTCCCGTATCAGACCTGCCCCTGGTTCAGGCACCCTGGCCTGCTTTTCTTCCTTCCTTCCTTCCTTCCTTCCTTCCTTCCTTCCTTCCTTCCTTCCTTCCTTCCTTCCTTCCTTCCTTCTCCAGGCCTGACCCCTTATCATCCTCTTATGACTGCTGACAGATGTCCCCCTCTGCCTATAAACACACCACAAAACAGATGCCCTGAGTGAAAAGCAAGACCTCTGCCTGTCCAGCTTCCCCTCAGATCTTTTTTTAAATATTTTTTATATATATAATTTTTTTACAGAGAGGAAGGGAGTGAGATAGAGAGCTAGAAATGTCGATGAGAGAGAAACATCGATCAGCCGCCTCCTGCACACCCTCTACTGGGGGTGTGTCTGCAACCAAGGTACATGCCCCCTTACCGGAATCGAACCTGGGACCCTTCAGTTTGCAGGCCGAGGCTCTATCCACTGAGCCAAACCGGTTTTGGCCCCTCAGATCTTTTTTTAAAATGTTTTTATTTTTTATTTTTTATTGATTTTGGAGAGGAAGAGAGAGGGAGACTTAGAAACATCAATGATGAGAGTGAATCATTGATTGGGTGACTCCTGCACACCCCCCACCAGGGAGCAAGCCCACGACCCAGGCATGGGACCCCGACCAGAACCGAACCTGGGGCCCCCCAGTCCGCACACTGACACTCTATCCACTGAGCTAAACCAGCTAGGGATCCCCTCAGATCTTAAATATCCTTGAGGAGCCAGCTTGATGGGTGTTCCTCCCCGATGCTCACTGGGTCTCCCGCATCAGAGGTGAAATTTCTCTCTGCCAGATGCTGCCTGTGTCATCTAAACCCTCTTGGGGACGCTTCTCTCTGTGACTGCTTTGGGGTGATGGCAGAGATGTGTGTCTTGCTCCCGAAGGATAGGGACTGAGTCACCGGCATTTTTGTGCCTCCATAGGGAACTTGCACATGACCTAGACTCAAAAATCATTCATTGGAATTTGGTCACAGTGTGCAAGGGAGGAACTTTCCAGTTCTGCTGACCAAACTGGAGGATCTAAGCACCTTTTTTTCTTTTTCTTTTTCTTCTTTTTTAAACATTTCTTTATTGATTTCAGAGAGGAAGGGAGAGGAATAGAGAGATAGAAACATCAATGATGAGAGAGAATCATTGATCAGCTGCCTCCTGCACCTGATATCTGGATCCCCCTATTGGGGATCGAGCCCACAACCCGAGCATGTGCCCTTGGCCGGAACTGAACCTGGGACCCTTCAGTCCACAGGCCGATGCTCTATCCATTGAGCCAAACCAGTTAGAGCTAAGCACCTTTTCTTGGTATTCCAAAAAAGTCTATAATAAATAGCGGCCCTGGCTTTCCTATTTTTTCCCCTTCTTAAAAGAGCAATGAACCCTAGCCAATTTGGCTCAGTGGACAGAGCCTTGGCCAGTGGAATGAAGGGCACATACCTCAGCTGCAGACTCCTCCCCGGGCCGGCCCTGGTCTGGGTGCTGCAGGAGGCAACCAATCGATGTATTTCTCTCACATCAATATTTCTTTCTGTCTTCTCCTCTCTCTTCCACTTTCCCTAAAACTCAATGGAAAAATATCCTCAGATGAGGTTTAAAAAAAAAAGCAATGATCTATGAGTCTGGCATATGGGTATGAACTAGAACCTACTACTTCCCAGCTGTGTGACTTTGAGCAAGTGTCCAGACCTCTCTGAGTTGATGGAGCTGGTAGCAGCTGCCTCGCAGGCACTAAGGAAAGCTGGCTTGGAACTGGAGCCCTGGGAGGCAGGCAGTGAGAGGCAGTTTTTTTAAAAAATATATATTTTATTGATTTTTTACAGAGAGGAACAGAGAGCCAGAAATATCGATGAGAGAGAAACATCAACCAGCTGCCTCCTGCACAGGGGCCTCCCACCGGGGATGTGTCTGCAACCAATGTACATGTCCGCAACCAATGTACATGCCCCTGACCGGAATCGAACCTGGGACCTTTCAGTCTGCAGACCGATGCTCTATCCACTAAGCCAAACCGGTTTCGGTAGTGAGAGGCAGTTTAACCTGAAGATCTGACCTCTATTGCCCCAGGCTGCTGCTGTGCTTTCAAGGGACACACGTACCCCAACTCCGATCCTTCTGCAGGCAAAGGGCAGACTCTGGCACACACTGAGGCTTCAGTACTGCCTCCTACCAGGCCCCTGACACCCTCACTGGTCCACCATGTAGACCAGTAGTTCCCAACGGGGGACACACGCCCACAGAGAGGGCAATTTTATGCTGAAAGGGGGCAATTCGAGAATGAATTATTAACCGTGAGTCTTTTGCATGGTTTATGGTCCTAGGGTAAGGTGACCAGATGTCCCGATTTTTACCAATATGTCCCACGTCCCGCGGCATTTTAAAAAAAATCCCAATTTCTGGAAAGATTCTTTAACAATTCCAAATTGTTAAAAATCGGGACTATGCCGCCAAAAGCGAGACGTCTGGTCACCTTATCCTAGAGGCCTCATGTAAATATATATTGTGGCACATTGACGCATTTCTGTTCTCTGTGATACGTTTTGAAACTTTATGTGCTATTTTCCCACATCACTTCCTGTTATTATTTTCTTTTTAGCAATTTCGTAGTGATTTCTTCCTCATTATTTCCATTGTCCTTTCGTTCTTTTATCTTTCTCTCCCATGGATGCCATGTTCGTTGGAAGCTTGTTTAGACCAAGTTCATCGCCTTGGAGGCTTCCTCCGTGTGAATAGAAGCTCACCTTTTTAATAAGAAGAATGATAAGTCACAGGACAGGGGCTATCAGGATGTTAGAGATGCTTAGGTGGGGCGTGGCCAGAGAGGTTGGGAACCACTGAGCTAGAGGAGCAGATGAGTCCCTGGGGTGGGCAGCAATGTTTTTGTTTGTTTGTTTGTTTTTTAAATATATATTTCATTGATTTTTTACAGAGAGGAAGGGAGAGGGATAGAGAGTTAGAAACATCGATGAGAGTCATCAATCAGCTGTCTCTTGCACGTCCCCTACTGGGGATGTGCCCACAACCAAGGTCCATGCCCTTGACCGGAATCGAACCTGGGACCCTTCTGTCTGCAGGCCAACACTCTATCCACTGAGACACACCGGTTTCGGCGGGCAGCAATGTTTTATGGCCACTTCAGAAGAGGCAGTGTGGCACACATAGCTGAATCAGAATATCTGGGTCCCAAGGATCCTCGGGGTGGGGGTGGGGGGGTGCATTCTCCCGGTTTACAGGTGTAAATGCCCAGGTGCTGCATGGTAACACCAGGACGGCATGAGAGCCACCTTCCAGAGGCTTCCACAGTATCTTCTTGTGTGCTTTTATTTTTATTTTTTAATTTTTATTGATTTCAGAGAGAGGAAGGGAGTGGGAAAGATAGAAACATTCAATGATGAGAGATAATCATGGATTATCCCCTACTGGGGGGGGGGTGAGCCCACAACTCGGACACGTGCCTTTGACAGATCCAACCTGGGGCCCTTCAGTCCGCAGGCCTACGCTCTAGCCACTGAGCCAACCGGCCAGGGCTCTGCTTGTGTTTTGAGCAATAGAATTGGGAACAGAGCGAACGGGTCATTCTGGGACATGCTGGCCCAAGAACAGGCATTTGACCGACGCCTCGGACTTTGGGGGGGGCCCCAAAGCAGCCTATCTTGGGGGCTCGCTCAGTCTGTGGACCTCAGGGCCAGAGGGTCATTAGCTCTGCCTGGCTGGGGCCGGGAGAAGGAAGTGGTGAAGTTAGAAATTCAAGGTCGCTCTCCTGGCCCGGCTCCATCTGGCAGTGTCACTGGGAAGCAAGCAGGGAACACAGAGCAGAAAGAGGCTGAGTGCATTTGGAGTGAGTTGTGACTGGAAAGGGAGGGTGGGGGAAGAGTTTTGAGGGTTAGATTATTTTTTTTTCTCTACATAAAACCCCAAGTCCTGTTGGTGTCTCAGTTCAAGAAAATGGGTGAGCCGGAACCGGTGTGGCTCAGTGGGTAGAGCGCCGGCCTGCGGACTGAAGGGTCCCGGGTTCGATTCCGGTCCCGGGCATGGACCTTGGTTGCGGACAACAACCCCGGTGGGGGGTGTGCAGGAGGCAGCTGATCGATGTTTCTGGCTCTCTATTCCTCTCCCTTTCTCTCTGTAAAAAAAAAAAAAAAAAAAAAAAAAAAAAAAAATTAATAAAATATATTAATTTAAAAAAAGGGTATAAAGAGAGAAGAGGGGAGGAGTGAAGGGGTGCAGGAGAGGGAAGGGGAGGGAAAGGAGAGGGGCGGGCAGTCAAAAGAGGGTGAGGAACCTTGTTTTTGTTTTTTTCTTTGACAGAACCAACCCGTATGTGCTTTTTTTTTTTTTTTTTTTTTTTTTTTTTCTATAAAAACAGGCAAAAATGGGGCCGTTTACCTGGGTGCACTCGAGTTTACTCAGCGCGGGCCGCGTGCGGGGCGCCCCCCGGGGAGCGGCGGGGTGCCCTTGAGGACAGGCCTGCGGCCTCGAGGACTCCCCTGGGGACCGGCAGCTGGACCGTCGGCTGAGACGCAGGTGGGGTGCTCCGGTCCGTCCGCACCGCCCGTGTTGGGGGGACCAGGAGCCGAGCGCGACCCCGAGGGTCAGGCCGGAGGTGCCCACGTCCCGCGCGCGCGCCCGGTGAGCGCGCCTCAGCGCACCGAGCGCGAAGGACGCAGGTGTTACCTCAGATTTGCCTTTTTTTGGGGGGGCTTAAGCTGCCCCGGCAGTGGACACCCCGATTTCAAGCCAGGAGACCCGGAGAGAGGGGCGCCCCCTCAGCGCCGACCCCCGCGCGCGCGCGCCGGTGCCCGGAGCGGCCTCTCCCGCCTCTGGCGCGGGTCCAACTGGGCTTCCCGCGACGCCGGTGCAGCGCCCCCCTGCGTAAGGGGGCGTGTCCCTCCGTCCAGTCCCGCCCCCTTCCAGGCGCCGACCAATGGGACGGCGCCTCCGGCAGCCCCGCCCCCGCCGTGCCCGCGCGCGGGGAGCCCAGGTCGGGGCAGCCCGCCGCTAGGCAGCGGAGCAGCGCAGCGGCCGGCGCTCGGATCTCCTCCGCCTGCGGGGTTGGTTTTCCTCTGCTCGGCATGGCTGGCTACCTGCGGGTCGTGCGATCGCTCGGCAGGGCGTCGGGCTCCGGGTCGGCATGGGCGCCGGCAGCCCTGACGGGCCCCAACAACTTGCAGGAGCAGCCGCGGCGTCACTGTGAGTTGCCAGAGGGCGTCGAGTCGAGTCGGGTCGGGTCGGGGCGGGCGCGCTCCGGGCTCCGCGACGTGGCGGCCTCCGGGCGGGGGCCTGGGGAGCGCGATAGGGCCGCTCGCAGGCCGGGGATCGGGGGTTTGGGCACACAAAGAGCGAGGCGCGGCGGGGCGGGAGGGGGGTGGGGCGGCCTCGCTTCCGGGCGCCCCCTGCCCCGAGTTCCCAGGCCGCACCAGGCGCAGCGGTGGCGACTTGAAGGACGGTGGCAACTGGTGGCCCGAGCGATGCCAGCCCTGCGGCCCTGCGCGCCGGGGTTTGGGGGGTGGGGGGTGGGGGGAGAGCTCGGGGCTGCCTCGTGCACCCGATATAACTATATATAGAGGTGCTGGGCGGGGGGGGGGGTGGATCCCGGACCAGGAGGAGATCTCCCCGCGCTGGCTGGAGATGAGCAACTGAATGGGGGGGGCTGGTGCACCCCGCGAGCTGCTTCTGCTCAGACAAAGGCGGGAGAGGGAGGAGGCATGCACTTCCCGTTCCTTTCCAGCCAAGCGGCGCTGTCACCCCTCCTGCTGCCAGGCCCTCGTCAGCTATTTTTGGAGCCTTTTTTATGCGACAGCTGGAGAAGCGTGCTTTTTTTTTTTTTTTTTTCATTTCTCCCTTTGTTTGGACTCCCTCCCTTTCTCCTTGTCGCTGCACTTGAGGCTCCATCCCAGGCCCTGTCCTTGCTGCCTTTTCTTGCGGACTGGCCCTGCCTGGCTCATGCACGCCATGCGGAGACTTTGTTCACAGCTAATGTGGTACCCTTAGCTCCCGGATGGGAAGCTGGACGTAGCCCAAACCTCCATGATCCACGTAGGCTGCCCCTGCTGGTATGTGGGCACTGCCTGCCTGCAACCCTGGCTCTCTCTCCATCGCCCGCTACACAAAGGGCAGGGAACAATGTAGGGTCCCTTGGCCCTGTCTGATGCCTGTGGTCACGGAATCCCCTCTCCTCCTCTGGGCTGGGAGCCCCTTGGGGTGAGCCGGGAGAGTGAGGAAGAGGGGGTGGGGCCCAGGCAGCCTGGCTGCACTGCCAGGGTAGGTAATCTTTAACCCAGTGTGAGAGCAGCTGGCTAAGGTTGGGGCCCCAGCACCCCCCCACACACACTTGCCAAGGAGAAAAGGGGCATTTCTGCTTTTGAACATCTAGGATTTGTTTATAAAGGGCCAGCCCCCCAATTCCATGGTACCCCCAAACCAAGTTTCCCATAGGCACTACCTTCAGCAAAAGATGGTGCAAGTTATATACCGACCCTAATTCTCCTTTTTATTCTGCATTGATGACAATATATATATATATATATATATATATATATATATATATATATATATATATTTTTTTTTTTTTTTTTTTTACTTTTTAAAAAGAAAGAAAGGAAATGGAAAAGCCTGGCCAGTGTGGCTCAGTTGGTTGGGCATCATTTGGTCACCGAAAGGTTTGGGTTCGATTCCCCATCAGGCAGGGGTTTCAGGCTCCATTGCCAGGAGGGGGCGTGCAGGAGGCAGCCAGTGGATGTTTCACTCTCGCATCGATGTTTCTCTCTCCCTTCCTCTCTTTCTAAAAAAATCAATATGTGCCGTAACCGGTTTGGCTCATGGATAGAGTGTCAGCCTGTGGACTCGAGGGTCCCAGGTTTGATTCCGGGCAAGGCCATGTACCTTGGTTGCCGGCACATCCCCAGTGGGGGTGGGGGGTGTGCAAGAGACGGCTGATCAATGCTTCTCTCTCATCGATGTTTCTGACTCTATTTCTCTCCCTTCCTCTCTGTAAAAAAAAAAAAAAATCAATAAAATATATTAAAAATCATTTTTAAAAAATCAATACAATACATATTTTTAAAAAAGAACCCCACCCCCTCCACACACAAACAAGCAAACAAAGCGCCTCAGTGGCCTGAATTCTGGTAACACATCAAAAAAGCAGGTCCTTCCGGAAATCAGTTCTTCATGGAAGAATGCCTGGTATTTGAATTGGACGTGAGCATATACGATTCTGACCTCCGCTAGCTCGGTACCTGGCAACGCTGGCAGAGACAGCATAGTTGGCATTCCCTCGATGACACAGAAAGAGTATTTTTGGGCTAAAACACCCTGAGTCTTTGCTGCCTGATGCAGGAAAGGGGGTGGGGCTCAGGCAGCCTGGCGCTACCGCTGGCAGATTCCTGCACGTGTCTCTTTCTGGTTTGGCAACTCACAGGCCTTCAGCTCCTGTGGCTCATATTAAAAAAATAAATAAATAAATTAGGTTATAAGATCTTTTTTCTTTTAAAATATCTTTTATTCTAATGTTTTTACAGAGAGGAAAGGAGAGGGACAGAGATTTAGAAACATCCATGAGAGAGAAACATCGATCAGCTGCCTCCTGCACACCCCCCACTGGGGATGTGCCCGCAACCAAGGCACATGCCCTTGACCGGAATCGAACCCGGGACCCTTCAGTCCTCAGGTTGATGCTCTATCCACTGAGCCAGAGCAGTTAGGGCCAGGGAGCTTCACTTCTAACGTGGAGACAGGTAGTAAACAAGATAGACACCGACTACTGTGACATGCTACCAGGAGAACAAGTACGCAAGGAAGGTGTGTGTGTGAGAAAGTTTGGGTAGCAGAAAGGGCGCATTTCGTTATCTGAGGAAGAGGGGACTGAAAGGTCCCGGGTTCGATTCCGGTCAAGGGCATGTACCTTGGTTGCGCGCATATCCCCAGTGGGGGGTGTGCAAGAGGCAGCTGATCGATGACTCTCTCTCATGGATGTTTCTAACTCTATCTCTCTCCCTTCCTCTCTGTACAAAATCAATAAAAAATATATTTAAAAAAAGAAAGAAAGAAAAAAAAAGTTTACGTTTAAAAAATGTGGCTCTCCGAAGAAATGTCCATCATTGTGCTGTGGCTATTTGGCTCTGTGGACTCGTGAGTTTGCCGACCCCTGTTCTATACCATTGCCTGTGGGAGAAGCAGCGAGGAAAGCGACTGTGCACGAGGGTGGCTCAGAGTCCATGATGGCGAGCGACAGAAGGGCCAGGTGATGGGGCTAGTAGGGGCTTGCTGGCCATGTTGGAGGACCCTGGCCTTTACTCTGACTTAAAGGAGAGGCTTTGCAGGGTTTTGAGAGGAGTGTCATGACCTGCTTTGCTTTAAAAAAAAAAAAAAAAAAAAAAAAAATCGCCAAGACCGGTTTGGCTCAATGGATAGAGCGTCGGCTTGGGGACTGAAGGGTCCCGGGTTCGATTCCGGTCAAGGGCATATACCTTGGTTGCGGGCACATCCCCAGTAGGGGGTGTGCAAGAGGCAGCTGATCGATGACTCTCATCGATGTTTCTAACTCTCTATCTCTCTCCCTTCCTCTCTGTACAAAATCAATAAAATATATTTTAAAAAATAAATTTAAAAAAATCAAATTGATTTCAGAAAGGAAGGGAGAGGGTGAGAGACAGAAACATCAATGATGCGAGAGAATCATCGATGGGCTCCCTCCTAGATGCCCCCTCCTGGGGATGGAGCCCACAACCCGGGCATGGGCCCTTGACTGGAATCGAACCTGGGGACACTCCGGTCTGCAGGCCGACGCTCTAGCCACTGAGCCACCCCGGCCAGGGGTCCTGCTTTGCATTTTAGCACTCAGGGAGCTGGTAGGAGGTACAACCTGGCAAGAGAGGGTGGCGGCTGGGAGCTGAGCGGAGGCTCTGGGGGAGGTGAGACGTAGTTGGATTCTGGGTGTATTTTGAAGGAAGGAGCCCCTAGGGCCTTTTGATGGTTGGACTGCGGGTGTGAGAGAAAGGGAGGAAAATACTAGAATGTCTTCCAAAATTGCTCCGGGAACTGGGGCTCCTTGTTCTGCTGGCCAGGCTGGCCGAGCACGGGTAGTAGAAGCAGTTATCTTGGGGGTGGCTGTCATTCCGGGTACCTTGAGCCCTGAGCTGGCAGCAGCAGGCAGACCTTGAAAACTGGGGGTGGGTTTGGAATCCTTACTTGGGCCCGACGGCTGTGGGTCAGCAGTTGAGCGTCAACCATGAACCAAGAGGTCGCAGGTTCAATTCTTGGTCAGGGGCACAAGCCTGCGTTACAACTCAATCCCCAGTAGAGGGCGTCCGGGAGGCAGCCGATCCATGATTCTCATCGTTGATGTTTCTCTCTCCCCCTCTCTCTTCCTCTCTGACATCAATAAAAATAGCTGAAACCGGTTTGGCTCAGTGAATAGAGCGTCAGCCTGCGGACTGAAAGGTCCCGGGTTCGATTCTGGTCAAGGGCATGTACCTGGGTCGCGGACACATCCCCAGTAGGGGGTGTGCAAGAGGCAGCTGATCGATGATTCTCTCTCATCGATGTTTCTAACTCTCTATCCCTCTCCTTTCCTCTCTGTAAAAAAAAAAAAAAAAAAAAATCAATAAAATATATTTTAAAAAATAGACTAAAAATAAATCCTTGCTTGGTGTTCTATATACACTGACTGGCCAGATAATTATGATCTCTGAACGCATAATAATCTGGCCACTCTGTTTATATATGTATATATGTATATGTATATGTATATGTATAGTGTGTATATATGTATATATATTTATTTATATTTATATTTGAGGCCTGGTGCATGAATCCATGCATGGGTGGGGTCCAGCCAGCCTGGCCAGAGGGAGGGGACATGGGTGGTCAGCCGACCTGCCTGCTGGTCGAACTCCTAGTCCAGGGGACAATTTGCATATTAGCCTTTTATTCTCTAGGATATTCACTGAGTGGCCAGATGATTATGCGTTCAGAGATCATCATCATCTGGCCACTCAGTGTATATATAGATTGTACAAATGCATAACAAAAATTTCCATGTTACCCATTCTTTAAGTCTGCAGTTCAATCGTGTTCAGTCATGTTCGTTTATGGTACAACCAATATCCAAAGCTTTTTCATCTTGTAAAACTAAAACTTTCTACCCGTTAAACAGTAACTCCCCATTCCTCTCATCCCAGCCCCTGGGAACCAGCATTCTACTTTCTGTTTCTGTGACTGATTTCTTTAGGCGCCTCCTGTGAGGTGAATCTGGCTTTCTGTGGCTAGCTTGTTTCACTTAGCGCCATGTCCTCAAGGTTCACCTGTGTGTTGTGGTGCATGTGACAGGATCATCTTCCTTTTCAAGGCTGAATAGTATTCTATTGCACGTATGTTCCACCTTAAAAATATCATGTTGAGCCGAAGCCAGTTTGGCTCAGTGGATAGAGCGTTGGCCTGCAGACGGAAGGGTCCCAGGTTCGATTCCGGTCAAGGGCATGTACATTGGTTGCGGGCACATATCCAGTAGGGGGTATGCAGGGGGCAGCTGATCAATGTTTCTCTCTCATCGATGTTTCTAGCTCTCGATCCCTCTCCCTTCCTCTCTGTAAAAAAATCAATAAAAATGTATTATTAAAAAATATATCATGTTGAAGCTTATTGACCTTCTGAGTAAGGTACAGGCATTGTAAAAAGCTGAGTTATTAAATCCTTATATATTTAATACTGAGTAAGGTACAGGCATTGTAAAAAGCTTAGTTATCAAATCCTTACATATTTAATACTACTTCTAATTTATCACAGGTGTTGCTTCTCAAAAATGTTAAACACAACTGGATTGAAAGAGTGTTTGGGAAATGTGGCAACGTTTTGGTGTTTTGTTTTGTGTTTTTTTTTTAAGAGAGGAACATCGATTTGTTGTTCCACTTATTGACGCATTCATTGGTAGATTCTTGTATGTGATTCTTGTATGACTGAGGGTTGAATCCAAAATCTGGTTGACACTTTAACTGAGTACCTGGTTGACACTTTAACTAACTGGAGTATCTGGTTGACACTTTTAACTAACTGAACTACCTGGCCAGGGCTGCAATATTGTCATATAAGTCATACCACATGGTAAGAGCTACAAAGTGAACTTGCCTTTGTGCAATTTGTAACAAAAGAACAAATAGCCAAAGCGGTTGGGGTGGGTCCCGGGTCACTAACCCTATTTAGTGTGAAAGCAGGTGCATCCATGGTGAAGGGGTAAGGAGCTCCATCTGAAAAACTTGAGAATATGAACAATTGTTCAGCCTCGAGAAGTAAAGAAGTTTTTCTCAACTCTCCTGGATTAGCTTCCGAGTCTTGTTCTCCTTTATTTATTTCTTTTTAAAATGTTTTTATTGACTTTAGAGAGGAAGGGAGAGGGAGAGAGAGAAACATCAATGAGTGAGAATCAGTAGTAATCGGCTGCCTCCTGCACGCCCCCTACTGGGCATGTGCCCTGACCGGGAATCCAATGAACTGTGACCTCCTGGTTCATAGGTCGACAGTCAACCACTGAGCCACACCAGCCGGGCCTGTTCTCCTGAAGGTCCATGCCACCTTTGGTTTGTTCATTCTTCCGTCGCTCCCCACTCTTGACTATTGTGCGTAATGCTGCTACGCGTATGGGTGTGCAAGACCCTGCTTTCGATTCTTCCAGCTATCTATCCAGAAATAGGACTGGTGGGCCACATGGGGATTCTAGTTTTTTGTTTATTTTTGTTTGTTTTTTAAATATATTTCTTTATTGATTTCAGAGAGGAGGGGAGAGGGAGAGAGAGCTAGAAACATCATGATGACAGGGAATCATGGATCGGCTGCCTCCTGCACGCCCCCTACTGGGGATCGAGCCTGCAACCCCGGGCATGTGCCCTTGACCGGAATCGAACCCGGGGACCCTTCAGTCCTCAGGCCGACGCTCTATTCACTGAGCCACACCAGCTGAGGACTGAGCCATTTTCTTGCATTTTCCTTGCAATGCCCTTCCCAGTCTGTTGGTTTTTTTCTCCAGTCTGAGTTTCCTTGAAAAGCTTCCCTGGCTCCGGTTTCCCCTCCTCCCTCCCCCTCGTCCCGTCTGGTGATGCTTCTCTGACGGACGGGACTGGCCGACCTGAGCCGCTTGGCCTGTTCTGACTTGCCTTCCCAGGTGCCCTCACTCCTGCAAGGTGTGAATCCTCCTGTTTCCAAACCGGAAGCCGGGAGCCTCAGTCCCCCCTCCCCCACTTTTAAAGTTGGAGGTGATGATACCCCCCGGGGAGGAGGGAGTGGGATCATGTCAGCGGTGGGGGGGACACGGTCTGGCCGGGGAGGAGGTGTTAATACAATCCCTCCTCGTTGCAAGCTGGTCAGGTTCTCGGGTTGCAAGCAACAGGCCGAGTGAGTGACAGGCCGAGTGTGAGAGCGTGTTATTAGAAGGACGCAGGGAAGGAAGCCCTAGCCGGTGTGGCTCAGTGGATAGAATATCGGGACTGCGGACCAAAGGGTCCCAGGTTCGATTCCGGTCAAGGGCATGTACCTTGGTTGCAGGCACATCCCCAGGTGGGGGTGTGTGCAGGAGGCAGCTGATAGATGTTTCTCTCTCATCAATGTTTCTAACTCTCTCTCCCTCTCCCTTCCTCTCTGTAAAAAAATCAATAAAAATATATATATTTAAAAAGGACACAGGGTAGCTTGTAGAACTGCATGGATTATACTAGAGGGGATCCTGGTCGCCCTGGGCAACCAGGTGGCAGCAACCCCCGGACAGCCTCTCCCGACGGGCTGCTGGACAGGGCGGCCCCGGCCGGCTCGGCGTCTCTGCGTCTCTGCCTTCAGATCCCCGGAGAGGAGACCTCACGGCCAGGCTGGCCGTGCTCAGTGGCGGGTTCAGGTCCCTGAGCTGCCCGAGAGCTGTTCCTGGGTGTGATCGCCGGGCAGCTGGGCCTGGCTGACCACTGCTCTCCCCTTGGGGACGGGGACTCCCTCCCCTCCTCCGCAGGGGCCTCATGCAGTGTCTGTGCCCTGCCCTAGATGCCGACAAGAGGATCAAGGTGGCCAAGCCGGTGGTGGAGATGGACGGCGACGAGATGACCCGTATCATCTGGCAGTTCATCAAGGACAAGGTGGCATCTCCCAGGGTGGCTGGCGGCTCTTCCCCAGCGGGCCGGGCTCAGCGCTCCGCCCCAGCACAGGCCCCCCCCACCTCGCTTCAGGCCTCCCCACCATCACCAGGTGCCCCTGTCCCCCGGTGGGTGGCCACAGTCCTGTGTCCCTCCTCCTGCCCATCCTTCCGCTGTGTCCAGACCCCTCGTGCGTCTGGCAGCGGCCTGGGCCTCCCGCTGGCGCCAAAGCCGTCGTGTCTCAATCTGTGTGCAGATTTGGGGCTGCCCCTATATCCTGTCCACCTCACCCCCTCTGTCCCGATGAGCTGCCTCCAGGGTTGAAGGAGCGCACGGCTGGTGTGGGTGCCGCTGTGCCTAGAGTCACCTTTTATTTTTTATTTTTGTTATTATTTTTAAAATATATTTCTTGCTGAAACCGGTTTGGCTCAGTGGTAGAGCGTCAGCCTGCGGACTGAAAGGTCCCAGGTTCGATTCTGGTCAAGGGCATGTACCTTGGTTGCGGGCACATCCCCAGTGAGGGGTGTGCAGGAGGCAGTTGATCGATGTTTCTCTCTCATTGATGTTTCTAGCTCTCTGTCCCTCTCCCTTCCTCTCTGTAAAAAAAAAAAAAAATCAATAAAATATTAAATAAAATAAAAAAAGAAACATCCATGATGAAAGAGAATCATTGATCGGCTGCCTCCTGCACACCCCCTACTGGGGATGGAGCCCGCAACCTGGGCATGTGCCCTTGAACTGTGACCTCCAGGTTCATAGGTCAATGCTCAACTACTGAGCCACACCGGCCGGGCCCCACCCCTGGTTTATTTTATTTTATTTTTTTTAATATATTTTATTGATTTTACACAGAGAGGAATTGAGAGGGACAGAGAGTTAGAAACGTCGATGAGAGAGAAACATCGACCAGCTGCCTCTTGCACACCCCCTACTGGGGATGTGCCCGCAACCAAGGTACATGCCTTTGACCGGAATCGAACCCGGGACCTTTCAGTCCGCAGGCCGACGCTCTATCCACTGAGCCAAACCGGTCCCGGCCCCACCCCTGGTTTAGAGAATAGCGCTGCCCTTGGAGTTTGGGGTTCGGCTGAGTGCAGGGGCCTATGGTCCATGCTAGGGGATGAGCCCCCTGAGGCCCCGCCTCCAGTCCAGGCCCAGGCTCCGCCCAGGGATGGCTGACTCTCCCCTCCCTCTGCTGGCCTGCCCTCGTCCCTGCCCTGACAGAGTGTCCCCCGCCGCCCGCCTGCACATGCCCCCGAGCCATAGTCTCCGGGCTGACGCCCTATCCTGGCCTCTCTCTCTAGCTCATCCTGCCCCACGTGGACGTCCAGCTCAAGTATTTCGACCTGGGGCTCCCCAACCGTGACAAGACCGACGACCAGGTCACCATCGACTCGGCGTTGGCCACCCAGAAGTACAGCGTGGCTGTCAAGTGCGCCACCATCACTCCCGATGAGGCCCGGGTGGAAGGTATGGGGGCATGCGGGGTCACCCCAGTCTCCCTGGGGATTCCTGGGGGACAGGGTCCCTGTAGATGGGGCCGGGGAGGGGCAGTGAAGGGGCTGGCTTCGGTTTTCATCAACAGTAGCAAAATTACAGCCTAAACCAATTTGGCTCAGTGGATAGAGCGTCGGTCTGCGGACTGAAAGGTCCCGGGTTCGATTCCGGTCAAGGGCATGTGCCTTGGTTGCGGGCACATCCCCGGTGGGGGGTGTCCAAGAGGCAGCTGGTCGATGTTTCTCTCTTATCGACATTTCTAGCTCTCTATCCCTCTCTCCTCCTGTAAAAAATCAATAAAATATATTAAAGAAAAAAAACAGTAGCAAAATTACAGTTATGAAGTAGCAACGAAAATAATTTTATGGTTGTGTGGGGGGGCGGTCAAGGGTCGCGGCATCAGAAAGGCTGAGAACCACGCCTCTAGACTCTCCCTCGCAATCATCTGTAGGCCGCTCCCCTGGCTGCCCTCTTGCTCGGGTTCCAGATTCCGGCTGGAAAGTGGGGGGGCGACGGTGGGGCCACTTCCTCTCTGCTCCCCTAGAGTTCAAGCTGAAGAAGATGTGGAAGAGCCCCAACGGAACCATCCGGAACATCCTCGGGGGCACCGTCTTCCGGGAGCCCATCATCTGCAAGAACATCCCCCGCCTCGTCCCCGGCTGGACCATGCCCATCACCATCGGCAGGCACGCCCACGGCGACCAGGTGGGCCGAGGCGGGAGTTGGGGCTCTGCTGGCCTGGATACCCCCCCTTCTCCCCCCCTGAACCCCCCCAATCTGGAGCCACAGCCTGAGCCACCCTCTCGCCTCTGCAGTACAAGGCCACGGACTTCGTGGCTGACCGGGCCGGCACCTTCAAGATGGTGTTCACGCCGAAGGATGGCAGCAGTGCCAAGGAGTGGGAGGTGTTCAACTTCCCCGCTGGCGGCGTGGGCATGGGCATGTACAACACGGACGAGGTGAGGTGGGCACAGAGCCTGAGCTTCTCTCTCCCCCAGCCTGGCTTCTCCGCTCCGGGCTCATCTCTGGAACCAGCTCCATTGGTTCCCGCCAAAGTCCTAGCCCGAGTCACATGACCACCACCTCTGAGCCAATCACTGAGCCCCCCCCCCCCCCAGAGAGGAGGCACTCTGATTGGATAAGCCAGACACACCCAGCGTCTCCCCAGGGGCTCATCTCTGCCAGCTCCACTGGTTCCCGCCAAAGTCCTAGCCCGAGTCACATGACCACCACCTCTGAGCCAATCACTGAGGCCCCCCGGAGAGAGGAGGAGTTCTGATTGGATAAGCCAGACACACCCAGCGTCTCCCCAGGGGCTCATCTCTGCCAGCTCCACTGGTTCCCGCCAAAGTCCTAGCCCGAGTCACATGACCACCACCTCTGAGCCAATCACTGAGGCCCCCCGGAGAGAGGAGGAGTTCTGATTGGATAAGCCAGACACACCCAGCGTCTCCCCAGGGGCTCATCTCTGCCAGCTCCACCAGTTCCCGCCAAAGTGCTAGCCCGAATCACGTGACTACCTCTGAGCCAATCACTGAGGCCCCCCGGAGAGAGGAGGAGTTCTGATTGGATAAGCCAGACACACCCAGCGTCTCCCCAGAGGCTCATCTCTGCCAGCTCCACCGGTTCCCGCCAAAGTGCTAGCCCGAGTCACATGACCTCTGAGCCAATCATAGAGGCCCCCAAGAGAGAGGAGGCACTCTGATTGGATAAGCCAGACACACCCAGAGTCTCCCCTAGCCTGGCTTCTCCGCTCCAGGCTTCTCTCTGCCAGTTCCACTGGTTCCCGCCAAAAGTGCTAGCCCGAATCACGTGACCACCTCTGAGCCAATCACAGAGGCCCCCAAGAGAGAGGAGGCGCTCTGATTGGATAAGCCAGACACACCCAGAGTGGAGAGACAGGTCCCATCCCAGCCATAGGGTCTACGAATGGCAGAGCGGGAGGTAGCTTTTCCAACACAAAGCTGGGGGGACTGAATCCTCCCAGAAGGGGGAGGAAGCAGAAACAACAGATGCGCCCAGCTGGTGTGGCTCAGTGGTTGAGCCTCAACCCATGAACCAGGAGGTCACGGTTCAATTCCCGGACAGGGCACATACCCGGGTTGTAGGCTCAATCCCCAGGAGGGGGCATGCAAGAGGCATCGGATCATTAATTCTCTCCCGTCATTGATGTTTCCATCTCTCCCTCCCTCTTCCTTCCTTTCTGAAATCAATTTAAAAAAATTTTTAAAAAGCAACAACAAATGCTCGCTGAAGGTGGCTGCATGAACCCAGATTCCAAGAGAGGGTTGCATGGAGGGAAGGGGTGCCATCCCGGGTGGGGCCTGGCCCTGGGGGGTAGGGACCGTGCCTGACACCCGTCTTCCTCCCCGCAGTCCATCTCGGGGTTCGCGCACAGCTGCTTCCAGTACGCCATCCAGAAGAAGTGGCCGCTGTACATGAGCACGAAGAACACCATCCTGAAGGCCTACGACGGACGCTTCAAGGACATCTTCCAGGAAATCTATGAGAAGTAACAGCCGCTCCCTTTCTATGATGCCCCGGCCCTCGCTCCTCCTGGTCCCCCCGCCCGCCCCGGCCCTCATCCTAGCCGGGAAAGAGCGCTATCCCCATGCATTTGGCTCAGGAAGGGATCCCCAATCTGTCAGCCTCCCCCCCCGCCTTCCTCTCTCCCCAACAGGCCCCTCTGCTTCCAGGCACTATAAGACCGAGTTCGAGAAGAATAAGATCTGGTACGAGCACCGGCTCATTGATGACATGGTGGCTCAGGTGCTCAAGTCCTCAGGCGGCTTTGTGTGGGCCTGCAAGAACTATGATGGAGACGTGCAGTCGGACATCCTGGCCCAGGGTACGCCGGGAGCACCCCTGCTCCCCGTGGGGATGGGTCCTTCGGCCTCTCTGGCCGAGGTCATGTTTAGATCCTTTGGGTAGATAGAAGTGGTCCCCTATCTATTATACCCAGCAGCACCCGGAGTTGCTGGCTGGTTGCAAGGTCCCCTTTGGACAGCAGGGGGCAGGAGCTCCCTGGGAGCTGAGTGAGGTTACTTAGGCTGCCGTTGAAGAGAAAGGTGACATGGGACTTAGTTTTCTCAGGGGCTAGGCGTGTTGACCCTGAGATTCCTGTCCAGGGAGGGGCCGAGGAACTAGGTTTGGCTCCAATGGAATCAAATGGGATTGAGCAAACTGGGTGCTCTGTAGTATTATTTTTTAAAATATTTTTAAAATATATATATATTTTATTGGTTTTTCACAGAGAGGAAGAGAGAGGGATAGAGAGCTAGAAACATGGATGAGAAACATTGATCAGCTGCCTCCTGCACACCTCCCCACTCGGGATGTGCCCGCAACCAAGGTACATGCCCTTTGACCGGAATCGAACCCGGGACCCTTCAGTCCTCAGGCCAACGCTCTGTCCATTGAGCCAAACCGGTTTGGGCATTTTTAAAAATATTTTTATTGATTTCAGAGAGGGAGGGAGAAGGAGAGAGAGATAGATACATCAGTGATGAGAGAGAATCATGGATCGGCCGCCTCCTGCATGCCCTCTATTGGGGATTGAGCCTGCAACCCAGGCATGTACCTTTGACCGGAATTGAACCCGGGACCTTTCAGTCCACAGGCCGACGCTCTTTCCACTGAGCCACACCGGCTAGGGGCGGGTGCTCTTTAAAATGCACAGAATTTGGTTTGCGCAGTAAACCTTTTATTTGTTTATGTAATCCTCACCCGAGGACATTTTTACATTGATTTTTAGAGAGAGGGAAAGACAGAGAGAAATATGGATGTAAGAGAAACACATAGATTGGTTGCCTCCTGCATGCACCCCGACCAGGGCCTGGGCCAGAGAGAGGAGCCTGCGACCATGGTTATGTGCTCTTGACCGGAATTGAACCCGGGACCCTTTGGTCTGCAGGCCGACGCTCCATCCACTGAGCCACACCGGCTAGGGCGTGCACCATAAGCCTTTCAGACATAGGAGACTATCAGGGAAGATGGGAAAACCCTCAGCCCTACATTCCAGCAGAGAGGGACCATAAGAAACCCCCCAATGGGTTTACAGAGCTTTGGGACCTTCTGCCTTTCCCTCCTCGCAGCCTGGCCTCCGGCTTTAGTTTGCAAACCTCAGTGGTGATCCCCTCCGTAGAACGATTCCCCTCAGGGCTGGGAGGATGAAAAGCCACCGCAGGCGAGAGAAAGGCATGGCAGGGACCGCTAACTAGATAAGGAATTGGTGCGTGGGAAGGTCCAGGTAACCATGGAGAAGGGACCCCCTCCCCCTGGGCCAGCAGCAAAACTCCCCGGACAGAGCATTTCCCCAGAGGACTTTTCCTTCCTTGGGACTGGACAGCTCTTACTTTGGTGCCACGGGGACCTTGGCAACAGAAAAGCTTCCCACGTGCATTTGGGAAGCTTCGGGAACACATTACAGAGCTTGCCTGCCAGGAGCTTTCAGCCGAGAAAGCGGGCGCTGGGAAGTGCTGTCTGCAGGCTTCCTTCCGCTCCAATGGGCCTCTGGGTGCCCAGCTCTGTAGGCTCTTGGGCCCCGGGGGCCACGGGCTGTGGGACACCTGGACGCGGGGCCCCAGTCACAGGTGTTCCGCTTCCAATTCCCTCTTTTGCAAATCAAATCCCGCCTTTTGCAAAGCAAACTAAATATTTGCAGGAGGGGGAGTTGGAGATGGAAAACCTGTTTATGCTAAAGGGCCAGCTCTAAGCCTCCTGAGAGGGCCCCTCTGCCCTGGGCTGGGCCCTGGAGTCCCATGACCTGGGGGGGGGGGGGCGGAAACCGGAAACAGTACCTTGCCCTCTCAGGGTGGGCGGGGTCTTAAGTTGAGTGACAGTCAGAAAGCGGGTGGGCGGAGTCTTAAGTTGAGTGACAGCCAGAAGGCGGGTGGGCGGGGTCTTCGGTTGAGTGACAGCCAGAAGGCAGATGGGCGGGGTCTTAAAGTTGAGTGACAGCCAGAAGGCAGGTGGGCGGGGTCTTAATGTTGAGTGACAGCCAGAAGGCAGGTGGGCGGGGTCTTTAGTTAAGTGATAGCTAGAAGGCAGGTGGGCGGGGTCTTCGGTTGAGTGACAGCCGAAAGGCAGGTGGGCTAGATCCAGGTTACCCCGAGGAGGGGCACCCACACTCAGAGGAGGCCCTTCCCACCCCTCAGGCTTCGGCTCGCTGGGCCTGATGACCTCCGTGCTGGTCTGCCCCGACGGGAAGACCATCGAGGCTGAGGCTGCCCACGGGACAGTCACGCGCCACTATCGGGAGCACCAGAAGGTGAGCGTGGGGAGCGTGGCCATATGGGCTGGGAGTGGGGGGGCCTGGCCCTGTGGGTCTAGGTGTGGGAAGCTGCCTCCAGGTCGCCGCCTTTGTTGGCCTTTCTTATTATTATTGATTATAGTATCACATAATTGTCCTCATCCCCTCCATTCCCATCCCAAACCCCTCCCTACATATGCCCCCGCCCCCCTGTTGTCCATGGCCCCTGGCTAGGCCCATAGGCATGCACACGAGTCCTTTGGTGGATCTCTCCCCCTTACCCCCACCCTCCCTTACCTTCCCTCTGAGGTTTGAGAGTCTGATCGCTGCTTCTCTGTCTCTGGGTCAGTGTTTGTTCATCAGTGTATGTTGTTCATTATTTCCTCTAATTGTGTGAGATCATGTGATCTAAAAAAGACCCTTGTAAGAACCTAAACTGACACAGGCCATATTATGGTTACGCTGAGAGGCAAATGAATCAGTCTGTAGCAAGTTCCTTTCTGGGCCAACAGTTCTTTGGAGTCCCCAATTTCCAATTCAAACAGTTCCTTCTGTGTCCATGTCAGCCGTGCTATTTCAGATCTGGTGGGTGGACACATGGTGCTGATGCAGGTCCGACCGCCTCTGGTTTGGTCCTGGGCATCCCTCAGCGACACGCAGCTGCTGGCATGGCTTTGTTGGCCTTTTGGCTCTTAATTCCCCCCTGTGCCTCCTGCCCCCAGGGCCGGCCTACCAGCACCAACCCCATCGCCAGCATCTTCGCCTGGACGCGAGGCCTGGAGCACCGGGGCAAGCTAGACGGGAACCAGGACCTTATGAGGTGAGCCCAGAACAGTGGTCGGCAAACCGCGGCTCACGAGCCACAGGCGGCTCTCTGGCCCCTGGAGTGTGGCTCTTCCACAAAATACCACAGCCTGGGCGAGTCTATGTGAGAAGTTTGATTGTAAAAAAATGTGGCTCTCCAAAGACATGTCAGTCGTTGTCCTGTGGATGTTTGCCGACCACTGGCCCAGAAGAGGGGCAATGCTGGGCCTGGGGGCAGGGTCCGGGCCGGGGGCTGGCCAGCCAAGGACTCACTTTGCCCCCCCCAACTCGCCCTCTCCCCCACAGGTTTTCCCAGACCCTGGAGAAGGTGTGTGTGCAGACGGTGGAGAGCGGAGCCATGACCAAGGACCTGGCGGGCTGCATCCACGGTCTCAGCAAGTGCGTGGCCCGGGGGGGTGGGGTGGGGTGGGGGAAGGGCAGGGCTGCCCTTCTGGGGCCTGGGGGGGGGGGCCCAGTGGGCAGAAGCTGAGGGACCCTTCTTAGAGACCCCTTACCCCCGTCTTTTTAAAATTTTTATTGATCTCAGAGAGGAAGGGAGAGAGAGAGAGAAAGAGAGAAACATCAATGATGAGAGAGAATCGTGGATGGGCTGCCTCCCGCACGCCCCCTACTGGGGATGGAGCCCGCAACCCGGGCAATGTGCCCTGGACCGGAATCAAACCCGGGACTCTTCAGTTTGCAGGCTGATGTTCTATCCATTGAGCCACACGCCCCCCCCCCCCCCCGTCTCGTCTTCGATCAGCTTTGCCACCAGGAGCCTAGGGCAAGACGGGGCCACGCTTCCCCGACCAGGCCCACTGCGTCGGTCCCCATCCACCCGCTCCGAGACCTGGTACCCAGCAGCCCGTTCACCTGCAAAAGAACAGGCAGACCTTCCCAGGCTCCCGCTGACTTCGCTGGGACCCTGGGCGGTGGGTGGGCAGCGGGGGGGGGGGGGGGGGGGGGACCTGTGCCCTGCAGGTGGCCTGGCCATGCTTCCCCACGGGGGGTGAGGGGGAGGCTGCCATCAAGATGCCCAAGCTGCCGAAGCCGGTGTGGTTCAGTGGATAGAGCGTCGGCCTGTGGACTGAAGGGTCCCGGGTTCGATTCCGGTCAAGGGCATGGACCTTGGTTGCGGGCACATCCCCAGTGGGGGGTGTGCAGGAGGCAGCTGATCCATGATGCTCTCTCATCGATGTTTCTAGCTTTCTATCCCTCTCTCTTCCTCTCTATAAAAACTCAATAAATATATATTTTAAAAAATATCCATGAACTAGCCCTAGCCTGTTTGGCTCAGTGGATAGAGCATCAGCCTGCAGACTGAAGGGTCCCGGGTTCGATTCCGGTCAAGGGCATGGACCTTGGTTGCGGGCACATCCCCAGTGGGGGGCGTGCAGGAGGCAGCTGATCCATGATGCTCTCTCATTGATGTTTCTAGCTCTCTGTCCCCCTCTCTTCCTCTTTGTAAAAAAAAAATCAATAAAATATATTTAAAAAGAAAAAAAAAGCCCAAGCTCGGGCTCTGTCCCTTATGCGAGCGGCCTTCTCTCGTCCTCTTTGGCAGCGTGAAGCTCAACGAACACTTCCTGAACACCTCGGACTTCCTGGACACCATCAAGAACAACCTGGACAAAGCCCTGGGCCAGAAGTAGGGGGGCGGCGAGCGTACCCGGCCACGGCGGCGGCAAGCCCCGGCCCCGGACTCACGGAGGGTGAGCCGCAGCCCCCTCCGGAGGCCTTTCGGGGGGGGACACTTTTTATAAGCGACATGTTTGTCCCGGTCTCCGGCGTTTCCCCTGGCGGTGGGGACGGGAGGCGGGGGCCGTGTGTCTTACCTCAGCCCGTCAGTATGTCCCGCATACTGTCATTTATATCGCCTCGGAACACGTGGTGCCGTTATTTAGCTACTAAAACCTCTTCACAAAGCCGTCTGCTGTGGTTTTATGTTTTTGTTTTTTTTTAAAATATATTTTTATTGATTTTCTACAGAGAGGAAGAGAGAGATAGAGAGTTAGAAACATGGATGAGAGAGAATCATCGATCAGCTGCCTCCTGCACACTCCCTACCGGGGATGTGCCCGCAACCCAGGTACATGCCCTTGACCGGAATCGAACCCGGGACCCTTCAGTCCACAGGCTGACGCTCTATCCACTGAGCCACACCGGTCTCGGCTGTCTGCTGTGTTTGTCCCTCAGGAGGAGGCAGCGGGGGCCCGAGGGGCCATCAGAGGGCGGGGCTCCCCAGGTCTCAGGCCACAGGAGGTCTGTCCTGGGCTCCATCCGGTCTGGGGGTCCCTGTGGGGGGAGGGGACCGAGCAGGATTCTAAAAGGGGCTACCTCAGTAGCTGCTGTGATTCTGGGGTCGCAGGCTTGTGGGGTCCCCTGGAATTCCCTAGCCTGGTTCTTATATCGTTTGTGGGGGGGGGGGTCATCGCTTCTCCATCGATTGGGGTTGTATTTTCCTTTTTCTGTCCAGTGTTCACCTTCTAAACATCTCCAGACCCCCTGCCCTGTTCTTTAAAAAAAAAATATATATATATATATTTTATTGATTTTTTACAGAGAGGAAGAGAGAGGGATAGAGAGAAACGTCCATGAGAGAATCATCAATCAGCTGCCTCTTGTACATCCCCCACTGGGGATGTGCCCGCAACCAAGGTCCATGCCCCTGACCGGAATCGAACCCGGGACCCTTCAGTCCGCAGGCCGACGCTCTATCCACTGAGCCACACCGGTTTCGGCCCCTTGCCCTGTTCTTGGTACTGAAAACAGGCCCTCGCCTTGGCAGCCGACGCTGGTTCTCCACTCACAGCTGCTGGGTGCTGGGTGCTGGGGGTATGAATAGGGCCCCCGTGGGGTCCAGGACACTGAGCCCCGGACCTGAGTTCATCTCCTCAATTCTTTTTCTTTTTCTCTGTGTTACATGTATGTTTCTATTGATTTCAGAAAGAGAGAGGGAGGGAGGGAGAGAGGCATTGGTGATCAGAGAGAATCATGGATCGCCTGCCTCGTGCACGCCCCCTACTGGGGATCGAGCCCACCATCCAAGCGTGTGCCCTGACCTGGAATCCAGCCGTGACCTCCTGGTTCGTGGGTTGATTCTTAACCACGGAGCCACGGCGGCCGGGCCACCTCCTCCCTTCTTTAGCAAAACTACAACAATGAAGTTAGCGCGTTTCTATAGAGCGAAACAGACCCCCTTTCCAGGGCTGTCCTCCTAGCACACTTTTGGGATGAAAACATCCGAGAGGGAAAGCTGTGCCATGTTCACTTGATAAACAAATAGTTGGCAATCCTGAGTCCATTTCCCACGTGTTGGGGGGGACTCTCAGAGTCCCCAACAGTTGGGGAGGACCTTGGTAGCTTTGAGATGGGCTGTAGCCACACACACACACACACACACACACACGCACACACACACGCACACACGCACACACGCACACATGCACACACACACACACACACGAAACCCAACAGCTGGGAACCTTGGTAGCTTTGAGATGGGCTGTAGCCACACACACACACACACACACACACGCACACACACACGCACACACACACACACGCACACACACACACACACACACGAAACCCAACAGCTGGGAACCTTGGTAGCTTTGAGATGGGCTGTATTCACACACACACACACACACACACACACACACACACACACACACACACACTGGCGCCCCCTTCTGTCCCAAGGACCATCTTCCTAGGTCATTGCCATGGGCTCCCAGCGCCGTGGGAAGACAGGCTGGCATGTTCCGGGGGGGAAGCTTGGGGTTTCCGGCCCCGCGTGCCCATCGGCAGCAAAGGGCTGGCAGCCCCCCAGACGCGCAGCCTCGGGAGCCCGGCTTGGCACGGGGAGCTGGCTTCTGTCCTGGGCCCCGCTGGTGGGCGAGGAGGGGAAGCCGCTTCTCTGCAGGCGCTGGGGGTCCTGGGGCCCTGGTCTGCCTCCTCCCGCCTCCCCCTCCCCCGGCTTGGGCTTGGAGCAGCTCCCTGGGGGTGCCTGGCTCTGCCGGGGGTTCACTCTGGTGAGTGCGAAGGATGGTGTGGGACTCCCCCGGTCCCCAGAGAGCGGTCCCCTGCTGGGTAGGGATGCAAAGCTTTTTATAAAATATATTTTATTGATTTTTTTTACAGAGAGGAAGAGAGAGAGGGACAGAGAGTTAGAAACATCGATGAGAGAATCATCGATCAGCTGCCTCCTGCACACCCCCTACTGGGGATGTGCCCGCAACCAAGGTACATGCCCTTGACCGGAATCGAACCTGGGACCCTTCAGTCCGCAGGCCGACGCTCTATCCACTGAGCCAAACCGGTTTCAGCTATATATATATATATATATATATATATATATATATATATATATGTATAAAATATATTTTATATATATATTTTTTAAAAAGCCGGTTTCGCCAGGGCTGCAAAGCTTTTTTTAACAAAAGCTTCAGCCTGCAGACTGAAGGGTCCCGGGTTCGATTCTGGTCAAGGGCATGTACCTTGGTTGCGGGCACATCCCCAGTAGGGGGTGTGCAGGGGGCAGCTGATCGATGATTCTCATCGATGTTTCTAACTCTCTGTCCCACTCTCTTCCTCTCTGTAAAAAAATCAATAAAACATATTTAAAAAAAAAAATAAATGAAAATATATATTTACTGATTTCAGGGAGGAAGGGAAAGGGAGAGATAGAAACATCCATGAGAGAGAACCATGGGTCGGCTGCCTCCTGCACGCCCCCGACTGGGGATCGGGCCCACAACCACGGGCATGTGCCCTGACCGGGAATCGAACCTTGACCTTCTGGTCTATAGGTCGAGGCTTAACCACTGAGCCACACCAGCTGGGCATGCTGCAAAGCTCAGTTAGGAGTTCCTTGGGGGGGGGTGGGGGGAGGACCAGGTCCCCGAGAACCACGGGGAAGGAGCACCCGCAGCCGCCTCGCTAAAGAATATCCATTTATTTATAATTATTGCTAAGTAAACTTCTCTCTGGAACGGGAACATAAAAACACAGTAGGGCTCTGCACGAGTGGGATCTCTTAAACAGTCCGTGTGTGGTGTACACGTCAAAATAAGTTAGAATGGGATGCATCCAGGGTCTCCCCGTCCCCCGAGAGGCCTCGCTCACACCTCCTTGGCAAAGGTTGGGGGCGAGAGGGGTGAGGACAGGAGCCTTGCCAGACCACCCCCTCCTCCCGCCCCCCACCCCCCAACCCCAGCTCAGACGGCGAGTTGTGCTGTACCCCCTTCTGTTAGTTTTGCCCGGGTCCGAGGCACGGGGGGCCGGGCGTTCAAGTATCGCTCTCGCAGAGGGCGGGAAGGACAGCCCCACCCGGGCCTGGCCCTTCTCCCTTGGGTTTCCAAGGCCACTGCGCTGGCGGAGGGAGGGAGGAGGAGGAGGGAGAAGGGAGGGAGGAGGAGGAGGAAGAAGAGGAGGGAGGAAGGAGAGATGAGAGTGAGGGAGAGAGGAGGAGGGGGAAGAGGAGGAGGGAGGGAGGAGGGGAGGAAGAGGAGGAGGAGGAAGGAGAAAGGAGAGATGAGGAGGAAGAGGGAGAGAGGAGGGAAAGGAGGAGGGAGAGAGGAGGGGGAGGAGGAGAGAGGGAAGAAGAAAAGGGAGGGAGGAGGAAGGAAAGATGAGGAGGGAGAAGAGGGAGGAGGAAGGAGAGGAGGAGGAAGAGGGAGAGGAGGTAAAGGAGGGGGAGGAGTAGGAGGGAGGGAGGGAGGGAGAAAAGAGGGAGAGAGGAGGATGAGTGGGAGGAGGAGGAGGAGGAGAGGTACAGGGTTCTTTTTGGTACCAGGGGAGAAAGACATCGTGGGAAGAGGTAGTTTTCAGGGACGATGCGTCTCAGCAGGAGAAAACGTCTCTACAGTGATGGGGTCACTGCCACCTGAGTGTCATCGTGGCGGGCACCGGGGGCCGGGGGGGGCTGGAGAGCTAGGCTTGGGGAGGGGCCCCCGTGGCCCCCAATGTCTCGTCTGTTGCTTAGCATGAGCTGCAGCAGAGGAGGAGGGGCCCCGGGCGGCCTGACCCCGAGGCCCCCCCACCTGGGCACAGGGGCTGCATTGCAAAGCGGTCCCCCAGCCCCAGCTGTCCCCCCACCTGGTTCCTGGGCTGACGTTGGTGGCTTCACCTCCTCTGGGCCTTCGGGGACAGCCCTGCCCGGCCCTCCCCACAGAGGGCAGGGGTCTGGGTGCCCCGGTTCCTGAATGTGCCACTGCCCTGCCTGGGGCCTGCCGCCTTCAGTTCCAGGGGCAGCAGCCGGCGGGGGACAGGGCCCGGGAGGGAGCCGGCTGCTGACCAAGCTCCGGCCCCTGTGGGCGATACAGAGCGAGTCACTGGCGAGGGGCTGGGTGGGGGTGGAGGGCCTGCCCGCCCCCGCCCCCCCGTGCCTCCTCCTGCCTCCCACCTGCCCCCTGAGCCTCCCTGCCAGCAGCTGGGCCCCCAGGGCCGGAGCGCAGCCCCCCGAGTTCTGCCAGGCCAGGCGGCTCTACGGATGGGGGCACAGAGCCCACGCAGCACGCAAGAAAGCTCCCGTTGGGGGAAAAAAAAAAAAAAACGGCCTCCATCAAAAAGGTTATAAACGTAAAATCAATTACCTCCCAAAGTCCCCCATTCGCTCAAAAAAAAAAAAAATCTCCTTTCTCTCTATGGTCTTCATTTTCCTTTTTAAGTGTGGCTGCTGTGGGGGGGCTGTCCGGACCTCAGCAGGGACACGGTGACCCCTTAAATGCTCCGGCCCCAGCCCAGGCAGCTCCTGTGGGGTCTCAGGGACCCTTCACGGTGCCCGGCTCAGCTCACATTGGGGACCCCGATCGGGGACGCCGTGTGGAGCCCCGGCTAAGACAGAACTGGGGGACTCCAGCCACCTCCGGGCGGTAAGAGGGGGGCTTGCGGGGGGCGGGCTGGAGAAGGCGTTCGCTTGGGGGGGGGGTGAGCTGCACCCTGCTGTCCCGCCGGCCAGGATGGGGCCGCACGTGCCCCTGGCTCCAGGGGGAGCAGGGGAGGCACCGGGAGGTAGAAGGCGGGGCCCTGTCTGGCTGTTGGGGGGAGCAGGGGCGGAAGACCGCTCTGGGCCTGGGCTGGTCCCAGCCCCGGGGGCTCATGGGTAAGGGGTGGGGCAGTGCTGGCCAGCCGGGAGCCCCAACGTCCCTAAGAAGCAGGCAGGGAGGGGAGTAAGCCTCCACGATCCTTTTTTTCCAGTGTCGGGACCCCCTGAGGAGCCATCGGCTTGGCCCTGCGGGACACTGCGGGCCTGGGGACGCCTGAGAGCCTGTGCCCTGGTGGCCTGTCCCTGTCCCCGACCCTCCCAGGGCAGCAGGCAGGCCCAGGAGCCGCAGACCAGGGTCCCCGTCACCCTCCCTTCCCCGCAGGGGCCCGGTGCCCGGTTCCCAGCCGAGGCCAGTGGTTCAGTCCATTTGGTCTGCGAGTCCCTATTGGTGCCAGGGAGAGAGGGCTCCCTGGATGGCGGGGCCAGGGGTAGCCCGATGCCCCGCAGCCCGGGGGTCTCACCCCCACGCCCAGGCCCCCCTCACCCGGTTCCGGGGGGGCCGCTATAGCACGTTGTAGTAGGCCATCTCCTTCATGGCCTGCTCGGTGAGCACGCTGGCCTCGGCGCCGCCGTCCACGCCCCCGTACGTGTAGGCGCTCTCCTCAAAGTCCTCCATCTCCCGCTGGCCGTCCAGCTCCGAGGGGTCGGCGCCCGCCAGCTCCATCATGGGGTCTGCAAGACAGGGGCACAGTTAGCCCCCGATGCCGCCCGCCTCTGCCCGGGAGGGGCCCGCGGCCCACAGAGGGAGCGCCACGGGGTCGGCAAACGCTTTTCAGGGGTCGGCAAACTCCTTCGACCACAGAGCCGAACTCCTCCACAGGACAGCGCCTGACACGTCTTTGAAGAGCCACGTGTTTTAGATTTAAAAGCTTCTTCCGACGCCACTCCTTCAACATAGACTAGCCCAGCCGAAGCCGGTGTGGCTCAGTGGATAGAGCGTCGGCCTGCGGACTGAAAGGTCCCGGGTTCGATTCCGGTGAAGGGCGTGTACCTTGGTTGCGGGCACATCCCCCGTCGGGGGTGTGCAGGAGGCAGCTGATCGATGATTCTCTCTTCATCGATGTTTCTAACTCTCTAGCCCTCACCCTTCCTCTCTGTAACAAAAATCAATAAAATAAAATTTTTTTAAAAAATAATAAAAAAATAAAATTTTAACTAAAAAAAAAAAAAAGACTTAAACTTTTTTTTTTTTTAACACCACTTCTTCAAAATAGACTGGCCCAGGCCCTGGTATCCTGTGGAAAAGCCACACTCCGGGGGGGAGGGGCAAAGAGCCGCATGTGGCTCGCGAGCCGCAGTTTGCCGACCACGGGCGTCTCTAAAGGAAGAACTTCCAGGCGGTGTTCCCACAGGATTTGTGGCTGCCCCAGCCTTGCCTCTGGAGGAGGCCCCTGGTGCTGGTGGCTACTCTGATGGATCATCAGATCGGAGCGTGTGTGTGTGTGGGTGTGGGTGTGTGTGTGTGTGTGTGTGTGTGTGCGGGTGTTGGGGGGGACGGACAGGCCTGGCCTTGGCCTCTTGGTCCTGCCTCTCCCGTCTCTCCTAAGCCACTAAGCTTATTTCCTTTCTGCCATGTTTCCCATCCTTTGGTCCCCTTGGCTGCCATGTCCCGTCTCAGCATCACCACTCGCTTCACTGCACACACATCGGAGCGTGAGTGCTCACAGCGACCCCAGTGAGGAGGCCAAAGGGCAGGTCAGAGGGGTGCACCAGCTTTTAAGGGGACCCAGCAAGGCTGCTGATTTCACCCACTGGGACCCCATTTCCTCTGACTTCCTGTAGCGTGGGTGCTTCTTTTTATTTTTAATTATTTTTAATTTTATTGATTTGAGAGGGAGAGAAACACCGACGTGCTGCTTCCACGTATTCAGGGGTTACTTCTTACATGTGCCCTGACTGTGGGGTTTGAACCTGCCACCTTGGGGTCGGGGAGGATGTTCTCGCCAGCTGAGCTGCCCAGGCCAGGGGGCCAGTGTGTGTGCCCGAAGCCAGCTCTACCCAGTGGTTTCCCCGGGCCAAGCACACATCCAGGTGAGGTTAACCCGGAGGAGGAGGCAGGAACGCTAAGAGGCCTCCTGTCATTGTATCCAGCTGAGATCTCATTCTAACGCTCTTCCTGTCGGAACAAGAACCAGACACGCCGAAACCGGTGTGGCTCAGTGGATAGAGCGTCGGCCTGCGGACTGAAAGGCCCCAGGTTCCATTCCGGTCAGGGGCATGGACCTTAGTTGCGGGCACATCTCCGGTAGGGGGTGTGCATGAGGCAGCTGATTGATGTTTCTCACTCATCGATGTTTCTAACTCTCTATCCCTCTCCCTTCTCTGTGAAAAATCAATAAAATATATATATATAAAAAAAAAAAGGAGTCATGGAGGTGTGGGGGGGGGGCGCGGAGAGAAAGAAGGAAGCCCGGGGTATGATCTGGGGACCCTGGAAGGGTGGCCTCCAGGGCTGGGGCTAAGCCTCAGTGTGCATTCTGCCCCTGCCCACCTCGGACATAGAAGTGTTTGGGGAGACGTGGATCCCAGATCGGGGTGCCCTGATAAGTCTAAGGCGGGCTTTCAACCCCAGCCCCACCAACATTCGGGGCCATAACTGATTGTTGGGGGGCCCGTCCTGTGCACTGTAGGATGTTCAGCGGCAGCTCTGGCCTCCGTCAGCCCCATGCCAGAAGCATCACCCCAGTTGTGACAACCAAACCCGGGCCAGACATTATAACTCCCCACTCTGTTGAGAACCTCAGGTCTAAGGGCAAACTCCACCCACCCGTTCCCCAAGAAGTGGCTCAGGACGCCCTCTCCCGCTGGGAGGGAACAAGGAAGCACACTTCCCGGGAGGACCATCACCCTTTTCGCCTTGGCTGCTGGGAAGCTCAGAGCTCCCTTCTGCATGCCCGCCAGGCTTCCCATGGTGCACCTGGCTGTCCCTTCTCTCTCCAGCTGCCACTTTCCCATGTGAGAATCCCTTCCCCGCCCCTTTATTTTCCGTCATCTCTCAGTCATGAGATAAAGTATCGTTCCTGCCAAAACCGGCGTGGCTCAGTGGATAGAGCAGTCGGCCTGCGGACTGAAAGGTCCCGGGTTCGATTCCCGCCAAGGGCCTGTACCTTGGTTGCGGACACATCCCCAGTAGGGGTGGTGCAAGAGGCAGCTGATCAATGATTCTCTCTCATCGATCTTTCTAACTCTCTATCCCTCTCTCTTCCTCTCTGTGAAAAATTAATAAAATATATATATTTTTAAATAAATAAATGAAATAAATAAGTAAATAAATAAAGTATCGTTCCTGCGCGGGGTGACCTGACACGAGTTACCTAACGCCTCTGTCCTCGAGTTCCCACATCGATAACACGGCGCTGGCCACAGAGCCGAACTCGCCTTCGGGGTCACGTGCGTTAATAAAGGCCTGGCACACAGGTAGCACTCAGTCAACGGCGTTCTCTTTATTATATCGTTGGTTTTTTTTGTTTTTTTTTTTTACGTGAGCCCGCTCAGGTCCTTGGAAGCATACATGAACATCGCGTCGCCGCCACGCGGGCCCTCCGAGGGGCCCCCTCTCCAGACCTGGGCCCATCCCAGCGAGGTCTCAGGCCTGGCCAGCCTCCCCCCGCCGCCTCCCCTCACGGGACAGGGGGCTCCAGCGTGTGCCGGGAGGGGACCGCTCCTGGCCCGTCCGCTGCGCGTGGCCCACCCACCTTGGCTGTCCAGGCCGATGTCCATGACGCCGTGCTTGACCTTCATGTGCCGGCTCAGGTTGCCCTTGAGGTTGAACTTGCTGGAGCAGTAGGGGCACTTGAAGGGCTTGCTGCCCGCGTGCAGGTGCATGTGGCCCAGCAGGTTGTACATGCGGTTGAAGGACTTCCCGCACACCTGGAACACAGCAGGGGGCGCTGTCAGCCCACGGGGGATCCGCCCTCCAGAAGCCACGCCCCACCCCAGGAGCCCCGCCCCATCTCTCCAGAAGCCACGCCCGCCCTCCAGAAGCCACGCCCCTTCATCCAGAGGCCACGCCCCACCTCCAGAGGCCATGCCCATTTCCTACAGGAGCCACACCCATCTATCCAGAAGCCCCGCCCATGCCAGAAGCCACGCCCCCATCCTCCAGAAGCCACGCCCCTCCCACCTCTGTGGCCAGGCTGCAGTCCCACCCACTGCGGCCAGCCCTGGTTTTTCGTTCTTTCCTATGTGACCTCAGAGGCCTGAGAGACAGAGACCTAAGCCTCCTCGCACCTCACTGTTCCTGAGCTGGGACAATGGTGTGGCTCAGTGGATAGTGTTCGAACTGCGGACTGAAAGGTCCCAGGTTCGATTCCCGTCAAGGGCATGTACCTTGATTGCGGGCACATGTACCCGGAAGGGGGTGTGCAAGAGGCAGCTGGTCGACGTTTCTCTCTCATCGATGTTTCTAGCTCTCTATCCCTCTCCCTTCCTCTCTGTGAAAAATCAATATATTTTAAAAAATTAAAATGTATTAAAAAAAAAGAAAAAGACAATTTCTCTTAACATCGAAACTTCGGATCTCCTACTGCACCAAATCCCCGGCCTGGGCTCTCTCCCTGTGGCTGCACCTTGACTTTCACACACACACCCCCTCCCCAACTCTCATAAAACATAACTTCAGCAGCTCGTAAGATCTGAACCGCACCCCCCCCCCCCCATTCCATCTCCCGGAAGCCCGGACAGCTGCACTCAACCAGCGCCAACTGTATGCATTGCATACAGATGTGCCCGCCAGTCCTGCTGATTCGGGGCGGCCCAGAGGACAGGCCCGGCCCCGGGGCCCGCTGGCCGGGTACCTTGCACTTGAACGGCTTCACGGGCGAGTGTACAATCATGTGGGTCTTGAGGGTCTGCTTCTGCACGAAGGTCTTGAAGCAGATGTGGCACTGGTAGGGCCGGACGCTCGTGTGGATCAGCATGTGCCGCTTCATGTTCGCCTGCAGCGTGAACTCCCGGCCGCACACCTCGCACTTGAACTCCTTCACGCCCTGGGGGGTGGGGGAGGGGCAGTGGTCAGGGCCACAGGATGGGCACAGCCTCTGTGTGGACTACAGAGGGTCGGAGTGCCTGTCTGTACCGCTTCTGGGAAATGACTCCCTGGGGGATGTTCCAAACAGGCACTGCTTGTTTAGGATGCCGGGCAGGGCCGCTGCCTCCAGGAAGCCCTGCAGGGTTAACTGGGCAGAGACGGGCTGGGCCGTATTATTATTTATTAGTCCTCACCCGAGAATTTTTTTAAACATCTTTTTATTGATTTCAGAATATATTTTTATTGATTTCAGAGAAGGAGGGAGGGGGAGCTAGAGAGAAACATCAGTGATGAGAGAGAATCATGGATCGGCTGCCTTCCGCACGCCCCACACTGGGGATCCAGCCCGAAACCTCTCCGAAGAAATCAATAAAAATAAATACGTAAGAACTTCATCTGTGCCGAAACCGGTTCGGCTCAGCGGATAGAGCGTCGGCCTGCGGTCTGAAAGGTCCCGGGTTCGATTCCGGTCAAGGGCATGGACCTTGGTTGTGGGCACATCCCCAGTAGGCGGTGTGCAAGAGGCAGCTGATCGATGATTTTCTTTCATCGATGTTTCTAACTCTCTATCCCTCTCTCTTCCTCTCTGTAGAAAATCAATAAAATACATTTTAAAAAAAATAAATAGCCGAAACCGGTTTGGCTCAATGGATAGAGCGTCGGCTTGGGGACTGAAGGGTCCCGGGTTCGATTCCGGTGAAGGGCATGTACTTGGTTGTGAGCACATCCCCAGTAGGCGTGCAAGAGGCAGCTGATGATTCTCTCTCATCGATGTTTCTAACTCTCTTCCTCTCTGTAGAAAATCAATAAGATATATTTTTTTAAAAAATAAATAAATAAGAACTGTTCCTCTATGAACGACCTTCGGGAAGCCCTGGGTTGTAGGACCGGCGAGGGCGGAGCCAGGGGGAGGCGGAGGGAGACCCGGGAGGCGGAGGGAGACCCGGGAGGCGCGAGGACGGCGCACGTACCTTGTGCGTGAGCGAGTGCTGCTTGAGGTGGTGCACCTGGCTGAACTCCATGCCGCACTCGGTGCACACGAAGGGCCGCACGTTCTGGTGCTTGAGCATGTGGTTGTGCAGCTGGCTGCGGTAGTGGAAGGCCCTGTCGCACTCGAGGCACTGGTAGAGGGTGGGGCCCTGGTGGGAGGCCAGGTGGCGCTTGAGCTGCGCCAGCGTGGAGAAGTCCAGGCCGCACTCCACGCACACGTGGCAGCGGCCGCTCTCGTGCTTGCCCTCGTGGGCCCGGAGCTCGCTGGGGTAGGCGAAGCCGCGGCCGCAGAAGCGGCAGCTGTAGGGCTTCACCTCGGAGTGCAGCAGCATGTGGCGCTTGAGGTGGCTGGTCTGCGTGAAGGCCTTGTGGCACACCTGGCACTTGTGGGGCCGCGTGCCCTGGTGCGTGAGCAGGTGCGTCTGCAGGTGGCTGGGCTGCTTGAAGAGCTTGCCGCAGTGCGGGCACGCGTGCGGCTTGATGCCGTTGTGGCCCAGGATGTGCGTGACCAGGTTGTACTTGGACGTGTACGACTTGTCGCACATGCGGCACTGCCAGCGCTTCTGCCGGTCGCCCGCCTCCACCAGGTACGAGTCGTCGATCTGCACGTTGATGTCCAGCCGGTCGAGCTGGGCCTTCTTGTGCCGATCGGCGGTCGAGCCGGCGGCTGCCTCCAGCTCTCCGGCCTCCTGCCACACGAAGCCCCCCTCCTCGGGCTTCAGGGGCTCCGGGGTCCCCACGGTGGCGGCGGAGGCGGGGGGCGCCTCGGGGTCGCCCAGCGGGGCCAGGTGCGGCGGAGGCGGCGGCGGCTCAAAGCCACACTCGGAGGTCAAGGTCAAGGGCAAGGCGTCGGGCTCCGGATAGACGACATCCCGGGCGGGATCGGGGAAGTGGGGGGCGTAGGGGGCCAGGTCCAGCTCTGGCCGCGGGGCTGGGGCGCGGGGCAGGGGCCGCAGCGGCCGGGGCTTGCGGCTGAAGGCGCTCAGGTCGATCATCTTGACCGCGCTGCTCTGCACCAGGGCCTCGCAGCCGCCGGCCACGTCACTGGGGACCTCAGCGGGGCCTGCATCCTTGTCATTGCAGCCGCCGGACACAGACACCTCGTAGACTTCCTCCTCCTCCTCCTCCTCCTCCTCCTCCACCTTCTCAAACTTGACCTTGGGCACCAGGCGCACCGGTGGCCGTGTCTTCCGCCGCGTGTGCTTCTCAAAGGCCGCCTCCACCTCCAGCACCTCCTCCTCCGCCGCCGGCTCGTCCAGGCCGCGTCCGTGGCAGGCGAGCTGGTAGACATCGGGGTCCGGGGGGCCCGGCTCCCCCAGGGAAGAGGCCGCGGATGCGGCCGCCGATGACAGCTCCGGGGGGCCCAGGTCCGGGTAGAAGGCGTCGGCGCTGATGGTGGCGCCAAAGAGCTCGTTCTCGGAGACCAGGCCCAGCACGGCGGCCTGCGCCAGGGACAGCACCACCACCGCGTCCGTCTGGGTCCCCGAGTCCATGAAGCCCTCCATGCCTGGGCGGGGCTAGGAGGGCATCGCTGTGGGGGCGAGGGGAGGGAAAAAGGGGGGCGTTAGTGCTGCAGGCTCACTGGACAGACAGACAGACAGACAGGGACGGGGTAACTCGGGGTGCGTCCGCCTCTGACCTCTTTATTTTTATTTTTAATTTTTTTAAATTTTATTGATTATGGCCGAAACCGGTGTGGCTCAGTGGATAGAACGTCGGTCTGCGGACTGAAAGGTCCCGGGTTCGATTCCCGTTCAAGGGCATGTACATTGGTTGCGGGCACATCCCCTGGAGGGGGTGTGCAGGAGGCAGCTGGTCGATGTTTCTTTCTCTTTTCGACGTTTCTAGCTCTCTATCCCTCTTCCTTCCTCTCGGTGGAAAATCAATAAAATATATATTTTTAAAAATAATTTTATTGATTATGGTTTCACATAATTGTCCTCATCCCCCCCATTCCCATCCCAAACCCCTCATCACGCATGCCCCCACCCCCCTGTTGCCCGTGGCCACTGGCTAGACCCATAGGCATGCGCACAAGTCCTTTGGTTGATCTCTCCCCCTTGTCCCCACCTTCCCCTACTCTGATCTCTTTTTACTCCTGCCTTGGGACAGGACAGTATCCGCCCATCTCCACCTCCCCACCGTGGGGTTCTGGGTAAGTCCAGCCCCCTGGCTGGCCTCAGTCTCCCCATCTGTGAAATAGGCAGGCTGGGTGTCCCCAGCGATTTTCCAAAAAAAACGATGCTTTGCAGGCCCTGCAGGAAGCACGCTCAAAACTCACAGAAACTAGAGATTCTTCTGTTTTTCAATATTTTTAAAATATATTTTATTGATTTTTTACAGAGAGAGTTAAAACATCGATGAGAGAGAATCATCCATCAGCTGCCTCTTGCACACCCCCTACCGGGGATGTGCACGCAACCAAGGTACATGCCCTTGACCCGGGAATCGAACCCGGGACCTTTTAGACCGCAGGCCGACGCTCTATCCAACTGAGCCAAACCGGTTTTGGCTTTTCTGCTTTTTAAAAGCCGGTTTTAGAAAAAAAACAAACAAAAAAACCTATAGACTCAATGGTACACACAGTAGCACACCCCACTCGGCGGCCCCACCAGCTCTGTTGCCAAGGTGATTCGTTTTGCACGGACCTTGGGACCACGGTGAGGCGTATAAACCACTGTCCCCATCTGCAACGGCCTGTCCATATACATGAGGTGTTTCAGTTTGGCAGGGAATATATATTCAGGGCAAAAACAAGGCAACACACACACACACACACAAATAAATGAGGTGCCAAGACCAACTGCAGGCAACGGCCCTTCCCACCAGCCACCCCTCAGGCTCCATACGCGTCCCTCCCAGGAGTAGCTAAACATTACATGTTTAAATATCTACATGCAGCCGAAACCGGTTTGGCTCAGTGGATACAGCGTTGGCCTGCGGACTGAAAGGTCCCGGGTTTTTTTGTTGTTGTTTGTTTGTTTTTAAATATATTTTATTGATTTTTTACAGAGAGGAAGGGAGAGAGATAGAGAGCTAGAAATGTCAATGAGAGAGAAACATCGACCAGCCGCCTCCTGCACACCCCCTCCAGGGGATGTGCCCGCAACCAATGTACATGCCCTTGATGGGAATCGAACCTGGGACCTTTCAGTCCGCAGGCCGACGCTCTATCCACTGAGCCACACTGGCTTCGGCAAGGTCCCGGTTTTGATTCTGGTCAAGGGCATGTGCGTTGGTTGTGGGCACATCCCCAGTGGGAAGGGTGCAGGAGACAGCTGATCAGTTTCTCTCTCATCCATGTTTTTAATTCTCTACCCCTCTCTCCTCCTCTCTGTAAAAAAATCAATAAAATATATTTAAATATCTACATGCACACTGATAAAAATGATCGCTTTTTTTTTCCTTTCTGATTTGCACACTGGGATTCCACGCAAGATCCGAGTTGAAAGAAGCCCTCAGCAGAGGCTGAGCTACAAGCCTGTGAAGGGTTGTAACTCAGGGGAAGGGGCTTGGCTACCCTTCAAAGACCCTCCGGGGGATATAGAGAATCCCTCCGAAAGGGACGGCCCTGGCCCCCAGCATCACAGACACACTTACCCAGCTAACAGGTTCTTTAAAAAAAAAAAAATCAATGGGGCCCCGGCCAGTATTGCTCAGTGGATAGTGCGTGGGCCAGCGGACTCAAGGGTCCCAGGTTTGATTCCGGTCAAGGGCATGTATGTGCCTTGGTTGCGGGCACATCCCCAGTGGGGGGCGTGCAGGAGGCAGCTGGTCGGTGTTTCTCAATCTTATCGATGTTTCTAACTCTCTCCCTCTCCCTTCCTCTCTTTAAAAAAATCAATAAAATACTTTAAAAAAAAAATCAATGTGGCCATAGATGGTGTGGCTCAGTGGATAGAGCATCGGCCTGTGGACTGAAGGGTCCCGGGTTAGATCCCGGTCAAGGGCACATGCCCAAGGTTGTGAGCTTGATCCCCAGTAGGGGGCATGCAGGAGGCAGCCGATCCAGGATTCTCTCTCATCATTGATGTTTCTCTCTCTCTCTCCCTCTCCCTTCCTGTCTGCAATCAATAAAAATATAGCAAAAAAAAAAAAGAAAAAAAAAAAAGCCATATGTGCCCACCCAACCCCAGGTGCATGGCGTCCTTCCTTCCCATAGGCCCCACCCTTTGTTTTTGTTTGTTTTTTAAAAAATATATTTTACTGATTTTTTTACAGAGAGGAAGGGAGAGGAATAGAGAGCTAGAAACATCGATAAGAGAGAAACATCGACCAGCTGCCTCCTGCACACCCCCCACCGGGGAGGTGCCTGCAACCAAGGCACATGTCCCTGACCAGAATCGAACCTGGGACCCCTCAGTCCGCAGACCGACGCTCTATCCACTGAGCCACACCCGTTTCGGCGGGCCCCACCCTCTGCATGTGGTCGGGGGGCCTCCCCCTTCTTGGTGCCTTTCTCCCCAACCTGCTGAGCCCCTGGCCCCTCCTCCCAGCCTCCCAGGATTCTTTCCAATCCCACCTGCTCCTGGGTTTCCCTGCCCTCCCCGCCAGGCCAGTGCCCTCTGCCAGCCTCTCCAGTGGCGGGCCCGCAGTGCCCAGATGGGGGAGGGCCTCCTTGGAGCCCTGAACTTGATCCTCATGAATTAACCCCCCACAGCCTGGCACAGGGGAGGCAGGCCATAGGACGGAGAGAGACGATCTCGGGGCGGCTGGTGCCCGCCTCGCCCGCTCCCCGCCCAGGGCCACAGTCATTGGGTTGGCACCGGGCCCATCAGAGGCCCTTCCTCAGGAAACCGACTCTGGCCGGGTGTCTCCCTTCCCCACACAGGCCAGCCGAGCCTCCCCTTCCTGAATTCAGCGGCTAAAAATAAAACACCCCAGACAGGAACAAGCCTCCTTGAAATGGACACTACAGACGAGCCTATTAGGGGTGAAGTGGGCTCTCTTGTGGAAGGGGGGGCCCGAGGGGGCAAAGCTCAGGCTCGGGGTGCAGGGTGCGCTCCCCAGCCCCCGTTGGAAAGTCGGGGAGCGTGGCCTCAAGTCTAAGCTGCCACTTACAAGTGCCTGAGCAATGTCGTTTCAAAGTCACGTCCGTGCCTCAGTCTCCCCATTTAAAGATGGGGATGAAAATCCTACCCAGGCTGAAACCGGTGTGGCTCAGTGGATAGAGCGTTGGTCTGCGGGCTGAAGGGTCCCGGGTTCGATTCCGGTCAAGGGCATGGACCGTGGTTGTGGGCACATCCCCAGTAGGGGGTGTGCAAGAGGCAGCTGATTGATGTTTCTCTCTCATTGATGTTTCTAACTCTCTATCCCTCTCTCTTCCTCTGTAAAAAATCAACAAAATATATATTTAAAAAAAAAAAAAAAAAAAAAAGAGGAGAGAGAGAGAGAAGAGAGAGAGAGAGAGAGAGAGAGAGAGAGAGAGAGAGAGAGAGAGAGAAGAAAATCCTACCCAGGAAGGGCTGTCCTCAGTTCTTGGCAAAGCCCTAAGCGTTTATAAAGAATCCCTCTTGCCTGGCCTGTATGGCTCAGTGGTTGAGCATCCACCTATGAACCAGGAGGTTCGATTCCTGGTCAGGGCACATGCCCGGGTTGCGGGCTCCATCCCCCATAGGGGGCGTGCAGGAGGCAGCCGATCAATGATTCTCTCTCATCATTGATGCTTCTCTCTCTCTCTCTCTCTCTCATTCTCCCTCTCCGAAACCAATAAAAACATTTAAGAAAAACTAACAACTATCACTCTTACTGTCTGCCTTTTGATGGAGCCTTTACTTTTTTTTCTTTTTTATCAGTCCTCACCTGAGGCTATTTTTCCATTGATTTTTAGGGAGACTGAGAGAGAGAGAGACAGAGAGAAAGATCGATGTGAGAGAAAGACATTGATTGGTTGCCTCGTACACAAGCCCCAACCAGGGCCCAGACCAGGGAGGAGCCTGCAACCAAGGTACATGCCCTTGACCGGAATCAAACCCGGGACCCTTTGGTCCGCAGGCCGACGCTCTATCCACTGAGCCACACCGGCCAGGGCTGGAAGGAGCCTTTTCTGATGAAGACGACAGAGCTAAGAAGACCACTTCTCTACTCTGGAGCCCCGAGTCCAGCAGAGGTTTGGGGGACTCTTCAGACAACCCCCAGAACAGAGAATCCACTCGTCCATTCGTGCAACAAATTCTATTTGCTAAGTCCCTACTCCTGGAGCTGCAGGCGGTGAGGCCGGGGAGGGAGAGAGGGAAGGGGGTGTCCTGCCCGAGTCCACAGGGGAGACCTCTGTGCCACCGCAGCCCCTCTGACCCAGCCCCAGCTGCACCCAGACGGCACCCAGCTGCCCAAGCCTTCGTGTCTGCTGTGGGTCTGGACAGACCAGAGCTCAGCATTTTTTCTAGACTTCCCCAACGGCAAGGCCAGAAGGAGGGGACGAGGGGAGGGGGGCGGGAAGGGAGGAACTGACCCTCCACAGCAGATCCCCTGCTGCGGACTCGGCCCTGAGATCTGAGTTCGAATCCGGACTCTGCCCTTTTGTAGCCTGGGCATGCCACTGCATCTCGAGCCTCTGTTTCCTCATCTCCATGGACCGGGGTCTCTGTTCCGTCTCTAAGGATGGAGGCGTCCATTCCCTCTCAATGAATGGAGGTCCCTATTCTTTTTTTTTTTTTATATATAATATATATTTTATTGATTTTTTTACAGAGAGGAAGAGAGAGGGATAGAGAGCTAGAAACATCTAGAGAGAGAAACATCCATCAGCTGCCTCCTGCACACCCCTCCACTGGGGATGTGCCCACAACCAAGGCACATGCCCCTGACCGGAATCGATCCTGGGACCCTTCAGTCCGCAGGCCGACGCTCTATCCACTGAGCCAAACCGGTTTCGGCTGGAGGTCCCTATTCTGTCTCTATGGACTAAGGTCCCTATTCTGTCTCTACGGGACGCCTGACTTCTGGGGAACGAGGAAATCAGGGTAAAAATCAGGCCCCTTCCCTGAACTTGCCTCTCCCGGCAGCCACCTTAAAGTCGCTCTTATCGGCAGACACGCCCGTGTCTAGGGCGGTCCCTCTAGGGAGGGTAGTAGTGCACTTGACTGTCCCTGTGAGGAGGGACCTTCTAAGAGGGAGAAGGGTCACTCCTAACCCCAGGCACAAGCTGAGCCACCCCCGTAAGCCCCCCCCCAGCCCCGACAACCAGGTATCCCCTGGTTGCTATGGTAAGAGGCAGGTGGCGGTGATTTGGGGGCTAAGGAGCTGAACCTGGGTCTAAAAGGATCTGCCCAAGGCCCCGCTCTTGAGGGGTTCGTGCCCAAGTCCGTGAAGGTGGGAGGGGGAGACCCAGGTGCGGAAGAGGGTCCACCCAGGTGAGCCATCCTGTATAATAAAAGGCTAATATGCAAATGGGCCCGTCGGGAATTCCGCTGACCGGGGAGTTCGACCGCTCGCTATGAGGTGCCCTGACCACCGGGGGTGGGGTTGGGGTGGGGCAGAACGAAGGAAGGCCCCATTCAGCCCCGATCGCAGGCCAGGCCTAGGGACCCTACCCATGCACAAATTGCATGCTCCGGCCTCTGGTTGAATCTTGGAACCACTGCATGGGTGGGGTGAGGGTGGGGTGCCCCTATGTCACAGCCCGGGGACCAGGGGTCTGTGAATGCGCCCCAGGGGGCCCTGTCCCTGTGGCCTCTGCCCGGGGTCCCCCAGGTGCCACCCTGCCCCCTGCAGGTGGGGAGAAGCCAGCGGGCCCGCCGGCATGCACATCCATGCTGCCCTGCTCCCTGGTGCAGACGGCAGGCTGTGCGTGCGTGCGTGCATGCGTGTGTGTGTGCATGCGTGTGTGTGTGCGTGCATGTAGGAAGGGCTCTGTTTGTTGAGACAGAGGCCGGGAGAAAGAAGACCAGGGGAATCTAATTTGCCTGCATCCCGCATGCGTGTTCTGTCTGTCGCACATGGAAATGACGGGCGGGGAGCTGGGGGCTCTGCAGCCCCCATGTCCCTCTTTCCCCCCGCTCCTGGGCCATCCTTTTGGGCCCCAACCTCCTCCCTCCCCTCCCCCCAAAATCGGGTTCCTTCTCACAGGCCACGACCCTCCTGTTCTGGGTCCTGGTACAGGGCTGCCCAGGGCAGGAGGTGAGCCTGCCCCGCTCTCCCCTGCTGCCCGGGGCCCCCTTGTGGCACCTCCCTTCTGGGGAGAGCCCTCCCCTCAAGGCTGGTGCTTGGGGCTCAGGGCACAGCTGGGCACAGGGTGCGAGGAGGAGAGGAAACCAGCCTGCCCTTGGCTCTGAGAGCGGGTGCCCATCGGATCGGATCGCAGCACGTGGTTGGGCTGCCTCCCCGGGCACCAGGGCCCCTGGGGGCGGGGTGGGGGGCAGAGAGAGGAAACGGCAGAGGCAGGGAAACAGAGGAAACGGAATAGCTGCCTGATTATAGTTTAAAGACTCGCCCGGGGAGTGGGGGAAGGGAGGCCACAGCCGAGGGGGGAGAGGGAAGAGAGAGAGAGAGGGAGAGAATGAAAAGACAGGGAAGGGGGAGGGGGCGGCCTCAGGAAGAAAAGAGGCGGAAGGGAGGGAGGGAGAGAGGGAGGGAGGGAAAGAGAGAGAAAGGGGCTGTGGAGGCCAAGGAACAAAGGCAGAGGGGGCAGGGGAAGGAGGGCGGGGAGGAAATGGCGGTGGGGGGACACCAGAGCCCAGGGCTGCCCCGTTTCTCGTTTCTTGGGGTTCAGCATCGCCCCTTCTTGGGCCTGAGCGCCGGGCCAACCCCAGGGGAGGGACCAGAGTCTCAGGGTTGAGGCCCAACAGAAATCCCCGCCCCCCCCACCCCGCCAGTCCCCCATTCCCCCGTGAGAAATCCCCGCCCCCCCCACCCCGCCAGTCCCCCATCCCCCCGTGCCCTGGCATGCCCCAGAACTCTCAGGGGCCGCTACAAACACCCACCCCTACTTTTCAAGTGAATGAATGAATGACTGTCCTGCTGGTTGACCCTGGACAAGCCCATCAGGGTCTTTTTAAATATATATATTTCTTCATTGATTGCAGAGAGGAAGGGAGAGGGAGATAGAAACATTAATGATGAAAGAGAATGATTGATAAGCTGCCTCCTGCACCCCCCCCACTGGGATGCAGCCTGCACAACCCGGGCATGTGCCCTTGGTGGGAATCGAACCTGACGGAACCCTTCAGTCCGCAGGCTGGTGCTCTATCCACTGAGCCACACCGGTAGGGGCTGCCTTTTCTTTGATTCACTTCCACCACCAACATCTCAAAAAAAACAACCGAGGGCATAGGCCAGTGGTCGGCAAACTCAGGAGCCCACAGGGCCAAATACCAACAGGACAACGATTGAAATTTCTTCGGAGAGCCAACTTTTTTTAAACGTAAACTTCTTCTAACGCCACGTCTTCCAAATAGACTCACCCGGGCTGTGGTGTTTTGTGGAAGAGCCACATGCCAGGGTTGCCAACTGGATCCCCAGTAGGGGGCGTTGCAGGAGGCAGCCGATCCATGATTCTCTCTCATCATTGATATTTTTATCTTTCTCCCTCCCTTCCTCTCTGAAATCAATAAATACATACATATATATGTATTTTTAAAAATATATATATTTTATTGATTTTTTTAAAAATATACTTTATTGACGTTTTACAGAGAGGAAGGGTGAGGGATAGAGAGTTAGATACATCGATGAGAGAGAAACATCAATCAGCCGCCTCCTGCACACCCCCCCACTGGGGATGTGTTCGCAACCCAGGTACACGCCCTTGACCGGAATCGAACCCGGGACCCTTCGGTCCGCGGGCCGACGCTCTATCCACTGAGCCACATGGGTTTCGGCTGCATTTTTTTTTTTTTTTCTTTTCTTTTAAAGGTAAACTCCGCTCACATCCCCAGAAAGGAAGAGGAAGCAAAAGCAAACCCCGGAGTCTTGTGCAAACCTCAGGCTCCAGCCCAGTCTCACTTCTGCAAGAGATGGGGCAGGTCACCCGGGGCGGGAGGGGGCGGGAGGGGGCGGCCAGGGGAAGTGTGGGAATCCCTTTCTGAGAGGATTCTCTCTGCCTCAGCTTCCCCTTTTCTCCGCAGACAGATCTGCTGAGCCACCAGGGCAGGGCCAGCCCCCACGGGGAGCCTGCTGCTCCAGGTGCCGGCCACTTCTTTTCACAGCCAGGGACACGCCCGGCTCCCTGGCTCTCAGGGGCAGGGAGAGCTCTGCCTCTTTCCTCCCATCCCACAAGCGAAAAGCCTCCGTCCCTGTCCCAGGCAGGCTGACTCTGCGGAGCCCAAAGGTCACCAGCTCGCTCCAACAGGGAAAAACCAACAGGCCGAAACCGGTGTGGCTCAGTGGATAGAGCGTCGGCCTGCGGACTGAAAGGGCCCGGGTTCGATTCCGGTCAAGGGCATGGACCTTGGTTGCGGGCCCATCCCCGCTAGGGAGTGTGCAAGAGGCAGCTGGTCGATGTTTCTCTCTCATCGATGTGTCTAGTTCTCTATCTCTCTCCCTTTCTCTCTGTGGAAAATCAATAAAATATATTAAAAATAAATAAAATAAAATAAAATAAAAACCAACAGGACGAGGGCTCCCAAGTTCACGGGACTCCGGCGAGCAGCACAAGGAAAAGCGGAGCAACAGGGTATTGTTGGGCTTGCGTTGACCGGCCCTGTGACAGCACACGCAACTTCTAGGCTCCCAGGCGGCCCTCTGGACTGCAGAGCCCTCTTTTCTTCTTCTTTTTAAAAATATATCTTATTGATTTTTTACAGAGAGGAAGAGAGAAGGATAGAGAGAGTTAGAAACATCGACGAGAGAGAATCATCAATCAGCTGCCTCCTGCACACCCCCTTACTGGGAATGTGCCTGCAACCAAGGTCCCTGCCCTTGACCGGAATCGAACCTGGGACCCTTCAGTCCGCAGGCCGATGCTCTATCCACTGAGCCAAACCGGTTTCGGAGGGAGCGCCTCTTCTAAGTTACAGGCGTGGAAACTGAGGCTCGGAGAGAGGCGGGCCCTGCAGGCAGCGGAGCAGATCTCAGCTGGGTTCCCGCCCAGGGCCTGGTCCCACCTCCCTCCCTCCCTCCCTCCCTCCACCCTGCCAGGCCCTGGCGGGCACCAGCTCTGTGGGGTCATGTCTCTATTCCCCCTGCGCGGACCTCAGTTTCCCCACATCGGGCCCGATTCCGGCCCCGGCGCCGCTCATGGCTTCCCTTCCTGCTCAGCCTCCTCCATCCCATCTTCCTCTCCCGCTCCCTCCATCCCGCCCCTCCTCCCGTTTCCGTGGCAACCCCATCCTCCGCTCTGCTGCTCGGTCCTGTGTGTCCCCATCTTTTCCCTCTTTCATCTCTCCCCTCATCACAGGGCACCACGGCCCCAGGCCCCCTCTGTCCTTTGCCGCTGGTCTCTCGCTTCCTTTTACTCCCTTTTCATCTCCTCCAACGCTCTCTTGTCATCTCGGGGCGACATTTATTTATCTTTTTGCTTAGAAAATAAAAAAATTTTTTTAAAAAAAAAGGAAGGAAGGAGGGAAGGAGGGAAAAGAGACCCCATTTTAGCAACCCTGCTTCTATAGTTCAGTCCCAGCCTTATTTCTCTCGGGGCGTCTCCGAGGGTCGACTCGGAAATCCCAGAATGGACCCTCTGCCTGCTATTGAGCTCACCTCGAGGGGTAGGGCTCACTGGGAGAGGGCACCTGGGGAGGGGCAGAAGCCCCCCCCAGCTAGAGGGCAGGACCTGGATGGGTGAGCCAGCCCGGGCTCCTTCCCCAGTGAGGACCCAGCGGGAGTTCACACAGATCAGGGGCCACCCACCCACCCACCCAAGGCCCTCCAGGGCCCCCTTGCCCGGTGAAATGAAACACAGCAGCTGCTCAGTGCACCAGCCCCTCTTCCTTCAATCAGGATGGTGAGATCCACCCATTCTTCAAAATTCACTCTCACCCTAGACGGTGTGGCTCAGTGGATAGAGCGCCGGCCTGAGGACCGAAGGGTCCCAGGTTCGATGCCGGTCAAGGGCACGTATTTTGGTTGCGGGCTCCTTTCCTGCCCTAACCCTAACCCTAACCCCCCACCTCCATGCAGGGGGAGGTGATGGGGCCTGTCTGGCTGGAGACACAGGAGGGAGGCAGGGAGGCAGAGACTCGGGAAAGCAGTGGGCAGAGGAGGTCCGGGGCAGCCGGGCGAGGAGTGTGGCCTGAGCACAGAGCCCTCGCCCGGCTCGGCAGCCCAGCCCTGGCAGCCTCCGCGCCCGGAGCTGCCGCCCTGGCGACCGGGTTTATCTCGCAGTCACCACACCGCCGCTGCCAGGGGGCGTCAGGGGGCCTCTCGTTCACTGGGCCTCCCCGGGTCTCTCTGGTGGGATGTCTGGGCTGACAGTGCACGCACACACACATCACACACATCACACCACACACACACACATCAACACACACACACATCCATACACAATACACACCACACACACACACATCCATACATAATACACACCACATACATCACACCATACGCACACATCCATACACATCACACCATACACACATCACACCACACACACACACATCCATACACAATACACACCACACACATCACACCACATGCACACATCCATACACATCACACCTCATACACTCATCACACCACATACACAAATATCACACCACACATCACTCATTGCACACACTCACATCACACACATCACACATTCACACACATCACACATGCACACACATCACACATATACTCACACACACACATCACACACCACACATATCCACTCACACATTCACACACACACACACACACACACCCCAATCACACACACACTCACACACACACACATACACATCACACCACACACATTACACACACACACACACACACGCACACACACACCCTGCAACCTGCCACAAGCAGGAGCGACGTGACGATGCCTCCTCAGCCCCCTCACCAACAGTCCTCCGGACACGAGGGGAGGGACGGGGCCCACGAGAGGGAAGGACCGCTGCACGCACACCCGGGTGGTGGCGAGGGCCGGTGGGCAGTGCCCCGGCCCAGGAGCACCCAGGGCCCGCCTCTGGGTGCCCACAGTCCCTCTGGGACCCAGAGAGTCAGCCTGGCAGGGAGTGAGCCCGCGGCTCCCCCGGGCACAGCCCCTGCAGCTCACAGAGCTTTCCCCGCACCATGCCTCCGAGCGGGCGGTACTCATGCCCATCCCCCAGATCGCCAATCCAAAGACAGTGCCAGCCTGTGCCAACTGCACTGCGCCTGGGCAGGGTCAGTAAAATATTGGTCTGCAAGGATTCAAAGTAATAATTTAAGAAACAGGATGAGCCCAGCCGCCGTGGCTCCG